>CM061749.1:143747978-144487977 GCA_030979885.1 Lolium multiflorum
GCCGCTGACATGTCGGGCCCGCGCCTCCTCGCCTCTCATTTCGTTGTGTCCGGCGTGCCCGGTGCGTCCCCTGTGTAGCGGGGACGGGCTCGGGCGCCGGACACCGTATTGGGCCGCACCGGACAAAAAAGGCCTTTGGGGCGCGCGGCTGGGAACGTTTTTTTGTCCGGCGCGCCCCAAATCGCTTTGGGGGACGGTTTGGGGGACGCGAGTGCAGATGCTCTAAGGCTTTATTGAGTGGAGAAGGTGGAAACAGAAGGATGTTTGGTGGTAATGATTTCCCGAAATAAACAGAAAATAAGAAAATAAAAGGTTAAAAAAGACTGACTGATTTAATCTCCACACATAGTATTTTGTTGTCCAGAAATTTTGAGAAAACAATGTGGCTGTAGTTCCTGTTAGGCTGTGGCCGTAGACTCTGCGTTTTTACTTTTTTGAACCATAGATAGTTATCTAGCATCAGAAAGGTAATATCTGATATGTCTGGTTGAGAAATCATTTTCATGAAGGACGAGAATTTAAAATTAGGTTATCATCATTTCTGGTAGCCAGGAAGGTTAGCACAAGGGTATGTTCTCGCATATATCAGATTATCAGGAGTGGAGTGCAGATGAAGAAAATATATGAAACTGTTAGAAGCGACACTAACCCAGATCAATTGGATGAAAAAGCATCTCCGGGACAAGGAACCTCTCATTGGTCAAAGCAAATTCCTGCCGAATAAAAATTTCATTAGATGGCACCAAGTAACATTTTACATGCATAAAAAACACAGGATGTTACATTTTGACTTAATTCAGCCTTTTTCCGATCATAGAACTTGTTTATGTCAGTATCACCATGTATTCCATCTGATTCTCCTTCAACAGACAGAGAACAGTATCGATGTGCTTCATCCAAGTCTTTAACAAACCCTTTCTTGTACGTTATGCCATCAGGGAGAATGTATGAACATCTAAAAGGGTTCTCTTTAAGAGATAACCTGCAATAATTGCAGACCATGCTGTTCAGAGATCGGAGCAACTAATAGACTGAGGTAGTGTTTGAGCAACTGATCAACGAGACGGTTAAAAGGTGGTTGAAAACACAATGACATGATGGTATGCACATTTCCTCACACAAGAAAGGATTCAAAAAGACAGAGCCCTTGCTAGGATAGATGACCGGACATCCACATGCGTATTCAGCCAATTAACCAACTAGTAAGTCTATATATAACCATCGGAGCTCGATAGGGATATTCTTATTCGACTTTAATACTGAATAAGAATATCCGTACCGAGCTCCGATGGTTAAATTTGGAAAGTCAAGCCTTCCTCAAATTTGACTTGCTAGAATCACAGACCCCAGCATTCAATAACTACTCTGTCTTTACTCGTCATATCTTCTCAACTGAACATAACCAAATACCTGACCATTCAACTATAACCTAGTCAAGTTCAAACTCTAAATATGATGACCTTGCAGTTGCTTAGTGTTTGGTCTTTTGCCAGGGAGATATGACCTATGCCCCCTGGCAACTGAAACTAACACATGTCATGGTATCTGTTTAGGTCGAGGACAACATTTATAAGAGTGTTCAAAATATCGGTTGATTCAGCGATTAATCACTACTTGGTGAAGGGCAAGCTGATTAACTGGTTTATCAGGCGATTTGCCTATTAATCACTAATCACCAGCCGATCGAGAAGTAACCGGTAAACGATTTCCTCGACATTGTTTATAACTATACTTTCCCAACATAGTTTAACCTTGTGAGTGTGATTACATAGTGTACAGTAGGATACAGATGTTAAGACATATTTGTTTGAAGCTTTCAAAACCATGACCATTCTACATTTTGAAGATACAACATTTACCATTTTAGCTACATCGATACCAGATCAGCTCATCTGGTTAAATTGCTTCTCTTGGTACAAAGCAGAAATTGTACACCACACATACGTATAGCACGGACATGGGCATCTTGGTACAAAGCAACCATCGGGCGTCGCACATGCATCTGCATGCTTTTCACCACAATAGGCGTACATCATACATATGTAACAAACAACGAATAGCCCGTTGCACGGGCCCGTGTCCCCCACGAGAACACATGTTTCCCATGAGGTCCTTACCGCAAGTGTTGTCGAGTACGTGATTCAGATGCATGTAGTACCCATACTACTATGTGTATCACACTGTTTAATAGAGTCACCCCTGTCCTACTAATTTGCATTTCTACACCTACTGATGAAGGACTACATGCGGGTCGTTACCAGTACCATTTGGACAATCAAACAGTACTCCATGCAAACCTGTAGTGTACCTAAACAAACTTGAAACTGCCTGGCCAAATTCCGTGTTGTTTTCATCAGATGCTCAGGTTGAAATGAATGCCAAACTACAGTTATAACCTATCTTACGATAATGTGTGGTACAAAAAAAATATATGGAGGACATGTCAAATGATAATGTATGGTAAACAGCACATATGGAGGACATTTATATGTACAGAATGGGGACTTGGTAGGTTAGAATTACCAGTAAGTATTGTCGCCGGAGCTTTGCCGCCCATTAGGGACACAAACTCAGAGAATACCCACTGAAATGCTTCGGTTGTCTCGTTAGTCATGAGAACACCTCCAAAAATGATGCTTTGGAAGTGGTTATTTACACCCACGAACAGGCCGAAGGGCATATCATACTGATTTGTCCGGTAAGTGGTGTCGAAGGTGATTGCATCCCCGAAGTGTTTGTACTGCATACGGCTCTTGCCACTGGTCCACATGAGAGCTCTTATCCTTCCATCCTTGTCAACATGGCAGCTGTCGACGAAGTTTGGGTCTACCTTCTTCAGTTCTGAGAAGAGTTGAACAGTTTGACGAACATCGTCCTTTGAATGGTCTTTGCTGATGCTGGCACAGAGAGACCTGAGTGAACGCTTGTTGAACGGTATATTCTCCATAGATCCAAAGAAACTCCCAATGACAGTATACACCTTGCTGAGACCAACATTGTTATCCCTGAGGTTCCTCACGAGTGACTTGGTGTGAGGGTCGATGTGTCTATGGGATGGCCAGTGCATCTTCTCACCGCAAGAGACCGACATGCTGTGGTTGTGAGTCTCCCGGAACACGTCGATGTACCACCCATGGTCATCTGTTCGCTTCAGTCTGATCATGGCTTGACATCCACAGGCCATTGACCTTGTCTTCTCGTGCCTTGGTGACCCCTGTTATGAATGACCATGAAAATATGTGATTCAGTGATTCCATACAAAATAAACTCTGTATGATTTGAAAGTGCATAACTTCAGGGAATGACCGTGCTCTAAAAAATATGCTAGTATATACAACGGGCCGGGGAGGACATACCGCGCAGCCGCATAGGATTTCCTGCATTGTCAAGCTCTTTGCTATATTCTTCCGCGACGTCCCGTATCTGATGCCAAACCCAACCTCCCAGGAATATAGGTTGTAGAAGTCAAATGCTTCTGCTAGAGAATCAAACTCCAACCCTGACACAGGAGTGACAACCGCGTCTGATTTCCTGTCGCCGAATTTCCTTAGTTTTGCTTCAAGAGCACTTTTCCTGCCATTTGTTGATGTTCGAAAGTCAGGAATCTTTCCGAGCCGGGGCCTGTCAACGGCACATACGAAAAAAGGTTAATGCTGGTGAACTTGTCAAACTCAAATAATAGCCCTATGGGTACGAACATCATCCTAATGAAAAAATACATGCGAGAAGTAGAATCTGTCCATTACGGAATTCCAGTTTTAATGTACCCCGTAGATATACCAGTACAAGCATTTGTTCACACCCCCAGTATGGTAATGTTCATAACCACAATTATAGGATCTGAGAGAACTTATGCTAGTAACAAAGAATAGCATATGGAATGTCCAATACTGCTCGGATAGCATATGGTAAGAAAGATCATGTTTATGACCAAGCAAATTCGATCCCTTGCATTGAAAATGGCACACACCTCTTCTCCCATGTATGCGCGACTGAAGGCTTCTCGGCTGAGCTGTCCGAAGGGCCACCAGGCAAAACTTCATCTATATCGATCACGAGTGGCCTGCACTTATCATTTATGTGCGAATTGATTAGCTCAAGCACAACATCTGCCATAGTGTATGTGCACAGCCCCTCAGGCACACACCAGGGGATATCAAACTAACTGCAATGCAACAATATTCCCGGCAGCTGGGATAACACGTAAGCAAACAGCCGCTGGCGCATACCTCTTCTTCGATGTCTGAGTGTCCTGTGGCCTCTCTGAACAATAATCCTCATGTGTATTCAGATCCTCCCCATCAGATGAGCTGCAAAAACAAGTGCATCTCTAACAAAATCAGACATCGTGACCTCAGCATGCATCAGAATACTGCATTATGTATGCTCAGGATTATGAATTTTTAGCCTGTAAACAATCAACATACCTAATCACCGTGTGTGTTGAGGTGTTTGTTTCGGTGTATAGACCAGGTGGAAAATCTCCCTCCAACTCTTCTGGAACAAAATCACAACCCCTGAACAAAATGAAATAATCAGTGCCCCCGATCAACTGTATTAATTCTTAACAAACATATACTGAGACAGTGGCCCTGACCCGCTCTTGGTTGATACCTAACGAACGCCGTAGGTGCAGAAATATCCATCTCGCTGGTATATTATCTACTTTCGTTGATACCTAACGAAGGCCGTAGGTGGAGGCAGGCTAAATCCTCCCCCCTTAACCGCCGCTACTGACGAAACTGACGAAATCAGGACCTAATTGGAAGTGTGGTTCAGTAATAATACAAACAAGGGCTCACCTGTTGCCCCATGGCTCCGGGGATCTCGGCGACTCTGTGCGGCTGGGAGCGCCGTCTTCCGTCGATGCCCTGGAACCTCCGTCCAGTCCGTCATATAGCTCGCCGGAGCCGCCGCCGCCACTGCCGGTCCCAGAGCTGTTTGACTCACCGCTCCGGATTTCCGTGTACAAGCGGAATTCCGCCGGGAATACCTCTTCTGTCTCGATCCGTCCCGAATCTACACCTGGAAACCCCATGCTGGAGGAGGAATCGGCGGTCAGCATCAGCGCCGCCGCGGAATCAAACAAAACTCGGCAAACAATTGACCGGGCGGAACCATTGAACGAACCTGAGAAGCAGCTCGGTGAACCCTTGCGCGCCTCCATGGTGCTGCATCGCCGGCCCCGTCTGAATCTGGAGATCGAGCGTGCTCCTGGGTTGGGGTTTTCTGTGAGCGCGGAGATGCCCGGAGGTCGCGAGATCCCGGAGGAATTTGAATTCGAACTGCTCGCTCCTGGTCGCCGCTTCTCCTAATCGACCCCACGCTGCGGGCCACCACCGTATATACGGACCAGTACAGTGCGCGTATACGAAAGGCTACCTCTGTATTGACGGAAACGCCGGTCAACTCTTCCGGACGTGGGGCCAGTACGCGAATCTTGGAACTGCCCCGGACGACCACGATTTCACTTGCGCCCCATTTTATAAGCTACAACGCATTTTCGAGCCGCTAGCCATTTCTTTGAATTTGTGCTGGAACCAGGGGACTTTGCTATACAGTTGGGGACAACAGCAATTGGATTCTTGTCCCCACCAAAACCAGCCTTCAGAAGACCACCCCCATTGTCTAGCACCACCACACCTGATCCGCCCGTCATTCAAGATCCCTCCACTTCTCCCTTATTATTCAAGCATCACCCTCTAGAGCTGAAAACCAAGACGATTACTTGAATTTAAGAGGGGTCCTATATGGAGAAGAAACAAGGGATAGAAATGTTAAATTGCTCGAAACTGTGGACAAATCTTCTAATGTAATGTCATATAGTCATACTACATAAAATGACTTAGGTAGCTGTGGCTCAAGTTCAACGTGGAAAAGAAAAACAGGCTAGCGCGACTTCCCACTCATTACATGACACTGGATCCATAAACATCTACAATTTTTTTCAACATGAGTTACATCGCAAGCAAGGAAAAAGACCCTTCTAGGGGTAACAGATAGTACATTTGTAGTCTGAACCCTAGGACCCAAATCTTTAATAAGCGGGCCTTCAGTTCAGCAACTGATTCCAAATAAGCCATGCAGCTAAAAATACCAACGAATGTTCGTTTTTTATGCAAATGGTTGACGAGATAAGCAATATGTGCAAGAAATTCCGGCTGCTGCTTCGATAGTTCGATATACATACTTCCATGGATTCAGTAACACTTCTTCAGATTGTAAGTTACAGTGTTACACGGGCAAAGTATAAGCATGGGCATGTCAAAATGCCCCGAGAATAGCCCTTCTATGCAGTGAAATGCCGCAACGTATTGACTTAACCCGAACTAAACAAGGAAAAAACAACGCACGACCTAACCAGCAAAAGGCAGCTCGACATTACCTCCGTCTCCGTGGTGCTTGATGCGGCCGGCGAGAGGCCGCGGGGGCTGGGCGGGCGCTGGATCTCGGGTGGAAGACTGGAGTCGAGAGAGAAGGAGCGGGACGGAGGGAGACCCGAGGGGGCAGTGCCGACGGCGGAAGAGGAAGCGGAGAGGAGATGCCTGTCGAGAGTGTTGACTGTCGTTCTCGTGGAGAAGATGCTACAAAAAAAAATTTCGAAACCACGTCGAAATTAACATGGAAATAAGTCCTGAAAATTTTGCGGAAAGAGTCCTAAAAGATAGAAAAAATACATAACTATTTATAGGGTTTCTTGCACCAGCCGCCGTTAAACTCCGACACCATCTAGACGCGTATTGGATGAGACGTCGAATATTCATTGTTGGAAAAGAGCAATATCGCCAAAGAGATTTTGTGAATCAATAAATAGCTGCAAGCAAGCAGCGAGGCATATATCGTTGTGGTACGTTACCCTGCTTTCTTGAACCAAGATCAACCGCATAATCGAAGAATAATCACAGATCGACCAACTCGGGACCAACATTTTGCTCCAGAGCATCCACATCGCCCCGTCCTTGATGTCGTTATAGACAACGCACATAGAGAAACAGTTCTCGCCAGATCTAAGAACAACCAAAATACCAAGTTGCTGATCTGAAAGGTCAACAACCAATCATAATTCAACTTACAAAAGGAAGAAAAATTGAAGCTAAGAAAATTATTTAGAATTCGTTACCGGATGAAGTACCTTATTATTTAGATTAGTTAATACATCTAAGTCAGAGACCTTGTGGCCTGTGCCACGTAAATAAATAAACTAGGGGAATTGTAAAACTTTACACCCTCCAATTCCAAATCAATACATCTGCTCCCTCCTTCCATTTTTGGTATATCTAAATTTGTGTCACGAATTATGAAATGAACGGATTAGATTTTTTGAAAAATAATAATGATTAAACCTACACATTAAAATACGTTTAGATGCATGTGTATTTAGATTAAATATAACCAATGCTGGTTAGCTAGCTTGGAAGGAAGGCAATACTTTCTAAAAAAAAAAGGCAGTACCGAAAGAAAACTTAATACCAATGCAAAGTCAATTGTCAATGTTCCTTGTACTAGTGAGTGGGGGCCAGCAACGTATATCAAAATAAAAATTTTAACTTCTGCTACTTTTGCTTCCTCATAAGCTAAGAAAATTATGTAGAATATGTTGCTAGAGGGAGTACTTACTTCCTTGGTTTTAGATTAATTGAATGCACTCAAATTAGTGATAACAAATATGAAACAGAGGAGTATAAAACAAATCACTAGAACCGATCTCAAATAACTTAATATTATTATTTTGTATCACACAGGTCCTATGTGGTCGTTTCAACAAGAAAAATATTCCCACTATCCATAAAGGATGTTTTATACTTGTCTAAATTTAGTTGTATCTGCAGTGTCTAGCTTTTGCTTCGGTGTTTTTCCCTTTCCAAACTTTAGGCCATCGTGAAAGCTATGATCTACTACTAATACCTCTTCGACTAACGTACGTTTTCAACTTGGGAGGGAGAGCGAGGACACCATAGTGCACTTATAGTGTCTACATAAATCTAACTATAGATAAATATAAGATATTTTTATAAACAGAAGGAGTACTATAATTTGTGTTGTTTCGGTTAAAACACGATAAGGCCACACCAATGACGATTTAAAACACAAAATCACTATCCCGGTTCAAACGGTGGAATTTTTAAATGGGCATGCCGAGTTTTATGGTGGTTTTGCTACCAGCCATAGAAAAAAGAGAGCAATATTAGTCAAAAGGAGATAATAATACAATTAAGCCGGAGCACAACTTTTT
This sequence comes from Lolium multiflorum, assembly GCA_030979885.1. Taxonomy (NCBI): domain Eukaryota; kingdom Viridiplantae; phylum Streptophyta; class Magnoliopsida; order Poales; family Poaceae; genus Lolium; species Lolium multiflorum. The sequence goes on from CM061749.1 coordinate 143,756,212, forward strand.
AGTTGAAACCATAACCACATAATTGTTTTACCATGATCAAAACCCATCGATATCATAGCTGCCTAGGAGCAAATGAACGGCAACAAAATGGAGCCGGTTTGTGTTCTGCCTATTCGGAACTTTAGCACTCCTAATTGATTCAAATGTGAGTTAAATACAAAACCTCTTGAAAGTTATACAAAAGCGAAGAACCCTAAGCTGTCAGCCAAACAACCCCAAGGCTACATGTTGATTCTTTATTTAGTCGAAGAGAAAATAAGTCGTCCAGAACATCCTCTCAACCAATGAACACATAGGCAAAGAACCGATAACATACAGAGGTGTATAGAAAGCAAAAGCTTAGCATAGCTGTCACACAACACTTCCAAGTAACCGAAGATGTCATATTTCAGTAGCCAACAGTGCCCTTAAGGAGTTACAAGATTGGTTGCATATTCCAGCATCAACAGCAACCAAACAAGGTTTCAGATAGTTAGGAACAGAGCTCCAGTCGTGCCCCATTCAACGACCAAGCCCGTGCAGAGACAAGTTCACTGTTTATTACTTCACACAAACTACATTACTATGAGCTTGACATGTCAGACTTCACTGGCTGCTAGATTCATCATGCTCTGGCTGCATCTGGCTCAGCACAAAAGCTCCCTCAAGGTTCTTATGGACCTCAGCTTTCATTTTCTCCTCCTTGGTTCCTCTCTTCAGTTTCAGGAGGATGTCAAACTTTGCGAAGTCCTCAACAACCTGATAAATTGAAGAATAGCAAAGAAGACCTGAGATGAACATATTATACTCTCAGAAAAACCAGAGGGGAGTTAAAGTACAATTACAGAAAACTAACCTCTGCCTTTGCATGAATGATTTCAAGAAGTTCATATGGGAAAAGGGAGTTCGACCTCTGCTGGATTGTTTTCACAGCATGGTCTGCAGCATCTTTGACTACAGGGTCATGTACAGGCACATCACGCCATCCAGGCTCATGGTCCCCTGAAATATGGCCAACTTAAATATATGTACCGAACTGCAGAAAGCTAAAATATACAAGATCTAACATGTAACACAAGTTCATGACCACTTATTATCACACATACAATATGCAACTTCTAACACTCAGTGACACCCTAATGTGTCCACTGGGCATCAGTTTTCATCTAGTTTCCCATTATAAGTACCAAATAGAAAAGGCGAACAGATGAAGGGAATGGGCTGGTATGCTTTCAGAAAGAATATATGAATTTTTTACAGAAACTAGAAGATAATCAAAACATGTCACAGTTACACTATCGTACTTTCCGGATTGTTCATGAACCATGTAGGGATACAGAAAATAGGGAGAACATATGAAACAGGTGCAATAATGTGGAGCATGTGGTTGATGTAACAGAGGTTAGCATTGAGTTATATGATGCAACATAACTTCTAAATTCATCCCATCTATCGTGCTATACCAGCACTTCTTCACTATCCGAAATGAACATTGTTTCAATGCTGAGGTAGGACTACAAGCTTGTGTAAACACCCACAAGTAGTGCGGTAGTGGCAAAATTTACAGTTATGTGAGAATCCATACCAATTACTTGGATTTCATTTGGCGCCCCAGATGTATATAACGCTAACTAAACCACATGATGATAGTACAACTATTACATACTCAGTTCACAGCAGCTCACTAAGTTCTTGGGAAGAAAACATTTTCTACTGCAGGATTGTATAAAAGCAAATAAGAGGACGATAAATAGAAGAATTAAATACATTGATCATATTGCCCTTGGGGAAATCATCATGTGAACACAAGATGGGTGCATAAGGAAAGAAGTGACACTGAATTTGCAGATGAAATACCAGCTAAATTGTATCATCAACCAAAATACCAGTGACATAGAGGTATAATATTCCTCATTTTCACTAAGCCGCGAGTGAAAGAGTCAAGAAGAGTCATGAGGATTGTGGTGCAGGTGCAGCAACCGTTGAGCAAAGTCAGCACTCATGTGACAGTAATAACAATTCAATGGTTATGTGTGGACTGGAGATAGGTAGTAACTACTGAGTCTGCTGCAGCATGATGAGGCATAAGCTTGTGGAAACAATGAAACAGTGTGAAGAGAAAAAGGAGATCAACAAGTGGCACCAGTGTTCTGAAGCAACTATGCTGGTGTCAGCTGCCCAAGGATATGATAAAAATGTATAGCTGTAATCCAACTGTAACCGATCCAAGTCAAGTAACTTACTAAAGGAGACAGATGCTGCTACAATCAACTAAAAGAGAAACACCCATTCACAGATCACAACTCGCGTGCCCACACATCAAATCGAATGTCCTGATCATGAGAACTTATGTTCATTTTAGTTAACTTAACAAGTAGCACTTCGTTGACCGCGCATGACACAACTGTCAAATTTAGGAATATGAGTAAGCAGCATTTAAGTGAAGGAATTACAATCCCTTATTCCCAGCTAGTACTCACATATTTCTAGCATTCCACCTAACTGAAGGAATTACAATCCCATATTTGCAAGCTATTGTTAATGCCCACTACAGGGTTGGTGGTAAAGCAGATCGATGTTGAGTATGATGCAAGTTCGTTGGATCAGCCAGGAAATCTCAAACACAGGAGCAAAAGGCAAACAGCTTCTGGTGCAAATTCGAATATTAGGCAACAGGCATTTCTACAAACACCTACCAGTCAAAGCATCGCCGGTATTTATTTTCAGTCACATAGGATACGAGCAAGCAAGCACAGCACGAGTAGCACCAGGCAACGTACAACAGATGGCGGCGATTGAGCGAGCGGTGGGCATATACCTTGCTTGGCGCCGAGGTCGGATGTGGTGAAGGAGGTTGCGTCCCCTGTGTGTACGAACTCCTGCAGCTCCTTGAAGTTGAGCCAGGGCTTGACCCATACCTTAGCCTCGTAGATCTTCTTCCTGCCGGCCTCGAGCGCCTCGAGCGTGAGGTGGTGCACGGTGCCGGCCACCACCTGCTCCTTGGCCTCGACGACCCGCACGAACTCCAGCAGCGCGTTCTGCAGCACGCCCGACTCAGAAATCAGAACCCCGATCGGCCGCCAATTCATCGCGGTAGAAGAGAAACAGACCGCCAGGGAAGGGGGAAGAGAGGGGGAGAGAGGGGAGGAGGGAAGGAAATCGCGTGACCTGGCGCTTGTTGTGCTCGTCGACGGCGAAGCGGGCGAGGCCGTCGGTGTCGAGGCTGTTGGCGGCGGCGGGGGTGTCGGTCTTGCCGCCGAGGACGTGGCCCGCCATGGCTCCGGCCGCGAGGGAGGCGGAGCCGACGAGGAGGAGGAGGGCGAGGGCGGCGAGGACGGGGGCGGCGGAGACGGGCCGGGTTGCAGCAACGCGCATGCTCTGGAGGTTGCGGTTTTGCTTTCCTTGTGTGCGTGGGTTGGGGTTTAGGATGTGTTTGGTTTGTGGGCATCAAAAGGTGGTTGTGGGTAACCCCAACCACATGGTTGTGGGTAACCACTTTTTCTGTTTGGTTGAGTTGGTTCGGAAAGTGGTTAACCATAGCCACATTTGTGTTTGGTTTGAGGGCTGAAAGATGGCTGAGTTAATATGGTCACCTCTTTGTTATTGATGGTGAGAGTACCATGTAATAAGTTGTTTGTTAATGTATCAATGGTATGGTTAATAAAAATCTCAAGTGTTGTTTGACATCAAATCACATTAGAATATATAGACAACAAAAATTCCAGTATCACATTCCAATGGTCCACATCAAAAGCGCAAGTTCGTACAATCAATAGTTCAATGTTTTGAACCACATCATAAGCAAGTCAAACACTTGTTTTGTCATGTATCTATCCATGATATAGAGTGAAAAATCATACAGTACTAGAAAGAGAATGATTTTAGAGCAGATTCGTGTGCTACCAAGAAAAAAAATTGGAGGTAGCTTGGTGAGATAATCTAGTAGCTAACTAAACGATCTAGCTTTTGCTTGCAGGCAGGAACAGCGGCGCTGCGCGCACTGCTACCAGCCATCGTGCGTCCTGTAGGTGTGACCGAGCAAAATATCTTCACCGGTGATTCTAGCTAGCTCGTTGCCCACGGGTGGTTGACCTCAACCACCACTTTTCTGGTGGTTGGCCTCAACCAGCTTTTGAGGGAATATTGGCTACCCTCAACCACCCCACACTACTAACCAAACATGTACCAACCACCTAAAAGATGACTACCCATAGCCACTTGAGGGATAGCTACCCATCCAAACACATCCTTAGATTCTTCTGCGGTGCGGAGAGGAAACGGAGCCTGGAGAGGGGGCGTCGTGGGTTCATCGGCGCGGTTGCGGGGACGTGTCGGGACGCGTGGTGGACGGTTGGTGCACGTTGCTTAGGATGTAAGCGATGCAAGAATTAAATTCGATTTTGCTTCTGGGCGGCGTTCGTTGCTACGGCCCATTTTGGTACACTCGTCTCGTCTGTGGACTGCACAGAAGATTACAGCGGCCTGGTAAGTATGTTTTCCGGGCCTCAAAGTCCTCCAGTTAGAGCGGCCAATGGCCATGCACGGATTCTGGGCTGGGCCAGCTAAGTCTTCGTTGGATCCTGTTTTTTCAAAAGGCCATCTGACTGCATCTTACGCAAACTCAGGTGGGCGTTCTTTTTCATCTCAAAAACACACATGGGTACCTTTCTTTTAGTCATGCCATATTTCCCCTCAAAAAAGGGTCATGTCATATTCTTATAGAAGGAAGGCAGCAAAACAAGTATAAGACAGCTACAGCTTTCCGCGAATAACGAACATAGCATGAACTTCACTTCGGCTAGTACGAATATAAGCCACCGCTCACATTGCAACTCCACAACAAAGGAGGGTATCCTAAGCCATGGAAGGATCCAATGCATTGGCCGGGGGGGGCAACCGCCCCCCCCCCCCCACTCAAATCTACAATCCCTTTGTAAAATCAACCATAAAGAGTGGTCTACCTCCGCTTAACAAAGAATAAGTTCTCTATTCTAATGCTAGGTGGAGAGTATGGACATGCTAATAGCACAGATTTCTGGACTGCTCTCTTTGGACAAGCGGCACGATAGAACTCTCTCCTTCCTACTATATCATGGAGACTAAAAAGATGGTTGTGGCACTAGCGTCGAGGAGAACTAAGCTAGGGCACAATGTCAATCTGTCAGCTGGAGGGTTGTTTTCATGGCCTTGATGGGATGGTGCATGCGTCGCCGATCCATGCCTGGCGCACGCCCGACGCTGGAGTATTAGGTAAGCGTTGATCCCAACTTGCTGGTGTGTTTCTAATTCCATTAAGTCCATGATCCATCCAAACCGCATTACAAATGGGGTGTTTATCCGGATTGTTTTGCCATGCATAGCGAAGCAGTGCAGTGTATGGAGAGAAACATCTAAAGATTTCGAGAATACATGGATGTGTGCCACTGTTCATTCCTTTAGATAATATGCCCTTTTAGTATGATTACCTATCTAAACTTGGCTGACAAGTTTGCAAAATATAACACCATGCAGGTGCTCATACTTCTCCATCGGATCATACATTCTCCTAGCCCCAGGAGCAGAATCCTCTCAAAAATAATCTGACCCGATGTGAGGCGAAGTTGAAGACATGTTTTCGAAAAAGTTGACGACCTAGAGGTAACAAAAAAAATAGTGGGCATTGTTGCCGGAATTCCTGGCACAATCGTTGCAACGACCACAGGGATATATCATATATGGCTTTGTAAAATGGTACGACTGATACGTCTCCAACGTATCTATAATTTCTGATGTCCCATGCTAGTTTTATGACAATACCTACATGTTTTGTTCACACTTTATATCATTTTTATGCATTTTCCGGAACTAACCTATTAACAAGATGCCGAAGTGTCAGTTCTGTTTTTGCTGTTTTTGGTTCAGAAATCTTACACAGGAAATATTCTCGGAATTGGACGAAACAAAAGCCAAACTTCCTATTTTCCTCGAAGGGTTCCAGAACATCGAAGGAGAGTCGGAGGCGGCCAGCTGGGGACCCACACCATAGGGGGTGCGGGCCCACCCCTGGCCGCGCCGCCATGTGGTGTGGGCACCCCCTGGCTCCTCCGAGGCTGCCCTTCGCCTATTTATTCTCTCTGTCGCGAAAACCCTAAAATATCCAGTCATATTCCACGAAGAGTTCCGTAGCCGCCGCCATCGCGAAGCCAAGTTCGAGGGACAGAAGTCTCTGTTCCGGCACGCTGCCGGGACGGGGAATTGCCCCCGGAATCCATCTCCATCGACACCACCGCCATCTTCATCGCCGTTGTTGTCTCCCATGATGAGGAGGGAGTAGTTCTCCCCCGAGACCGAGGGCTCTACCGGTAGCTATGTGGTTCATCTCTCTCTCCCATGGTGTGATCTTTATGTGATCATGAGCTTTGTATCACTATTAATCTATGTGCTACTCTAGTGATGTTATTAAAGTAGTCTATTCCTCCTCCATGATGTAAAGGTGACAGTGTGTGCATCATGTAGTACTTGGCGTAGGTTATGATTGTAATCTCTTGTAGATTATGAAGTTAACTATTACTATGATAGTATTGATGTGATCTATTCCCCCTTTCATAGCTATTGGTGACAGTGTGTATGCTATGTTAGTACTCGGTCTAAATTGCAACGGTCTATTATGCACTCTAGAGGTTACTTTAATATGAACTCCGGATGTTGTGAGCTTGTTTACTCCGGCTTGAGGTGTGCTCTTGTTGTTGGAGATATGCCCAACAGGAAATAATAAAATGGTTATTATATATCTTTGTGTTTATGATAAATGTTTATATACCATGCTATAATTGTATTAACCGAAACATTGATACATGTGTGTTATGTAAACAACAAGGAGTCCCTATTAAGCCTCTTGTATAACTAGCTTGTTGATTAATAGATGATCATAGTTTCGTGATCATGAACATTGGATGTTATTAATGACAAGGTTATGTCATTGATGAATGATGTAATGGACAAACAACCAACTAAGCGTAGCATATGATCATGTCATTAAGTTCTAGTTGCTATTAGCTTTCCGATACATAGTTACCTAATCCTTCGACCATGAGATCATGTAAATCACTTATACCGGAAGGGTACTTTGATTACATCAAACGCCACTGCGTAAATGGGTGGTTATCAAGGTGAGATTAAGTATTCAGAAAGTATGAGTTGAGGCATATGGATCAAGAGTGGGATATTGTCCATCCCGGTGATGGATAGATATACTCTGGGCCCTCTCGGTGGAATGTCATCTGATTAGCTTGCAAGCATATGAATGGTTCATAAGAGATCACATACCACGGTACGAGTAAAGAGTACTTGTCAGAGACGAGGTTGAACAAGGTATCATGATACCGATGATCAAACCTCGGACAAGTAAAATATCGCGTGACAAAGGGAATCGGTATGGTATGTAAATGGTTCAATCGATCACTAAGTCATTGTTGAATATGTGGGAGCCATTATGGATCTCCAGATCCCGCTATTGGTTATTGGTCGGAGAGAAGTCTCAACCATGTCTGCATAGTTCGCGAACCGTAGGGTGACACTGATGATCCACAAGTATAGGGGGTGTATCGTAGTACTTTCGATAAATAAGAGTGTCGAACGAGGAGCAGAAGGTGTTGACAAGTTTCGATGAAGGATTCATGTAAATGCTTACAGACAAGTATTCGGGGGTTTTGATGTAACAGATAAATAAAGTACAAGTAAGTAAAATGCGAGAAAATAATTACAGCGAGTGGCCCAATCCTTTTTAGCACAAAGTACAAGCCGGTTTGTTTACTTATAATGACCAAACGTTCTTGAGGACTGATACGTCGCAAACGTATCTATAATTTCTTATGTTCCATGCTACTTTTATTACAATACTTGAGTGTTTTACACATACTTTACAGCGTTATTTTACATTTTCGGCACTAACCTATTAACAAGATGCCGAAGTGCCAGTTTGTTTTTGCTGTTTTTGGTTTCGAAATCCTAGTAAGGAAATATTCTCGGAATTGGACGAAATCAACGCCCGGTCCTATTTTTGCACGAAGCTTCCGGAAGTCCGAAGAGGAGACGAAGTGGGGCCACGAGGCGGCAGACACCGGGCGGCGCGGCCTGGCCTGGGCCGCGCGGCCCGTGGTGTCGCCACCTCGTGACCTTTGACCTACCCTTTCGCCTACTTAAAGCCTCCGTCGCGAAACCCCTGTGAGAGCCATGATACGGAAAACATTACCGAGAGGCCGCCGCCGCCGTCCCATCTCGGGGATTCAGGAGATCGCCTCCGGCACCCTGCCGGAGAGGGGAATCATCACCGGAGGGGCTCTACATCATCATGCCCGCCTCCGGATTGATGCGTGAGTAGTTCATCCTTGGACTATGGGTCCATAGCAGTAGCTAGATGGTTGTCTTCTCCGCTTGTGCTTTCATTGTTATAGATCTTGTGAGCTGCCTAACATGATCAAGATCATCTATTTGTAATGCTACATGTTGTGTTTGGTGAGATCCGATGAATAGAGAATACCATGTTAAGTTGATTATCAATCTATCATATATGTGTTGTTTATGTTCTTGCATGCTCTCCGTTGCTAGTAGAGGCTCTGGCCAAGTTGATACTTGTAACTCCAAGAGGGAGTATTTATGCTCGATAGTGGGTTCATGCCTCCATTGAATCTGGGATCGTGACAGTAGGTTCTAAGGTTGTGGATGTGTTGTTGCTACTAGGGATAAAACATTGATGCTTTGTCTAAGGATATTTGTGTTGATTACATTACGCACCATACTTAATGCAATTATCTGTTGTTCGCAACTTAATACCGGAAGGGGTTCGGATGATAACCTGAAGGTGGATTATTTAGGCATAGATGCATGCTGGATAGCGGTCTATGTACTTTGTCGTAATGCCCTGATTAAATCACATAGTAATCATCGTTGATATGTATTGAATCTTTATTTGTCAATTGCTCACCTGTAATTTGTTCACCCAGCATGCTAGTTATCTTATTGGAGAGACACCACTAGTGAACTGTGGACCCCGGTCCATTCTTTACATCTGAATACATTCTCTGTTTTACTGTTCTTTGCAAACAAACACCATCTTCCACTCGATACGCTTAATCCTTTGTTTTCAGCAAGCCGGTGAGATTGACAACCTCACTGTTACGTTGGGGCAAAGTACTTTGATTGTGTTGTGCAGGTTCCACGTTGGCGCCGGTTTCACTGGTGCTCCGCACTACATTCCTCCACCAACAACCTTCACGTGCTTCTTGGCTCCTACTGGTTCGATAACCTTGGTTTCTCGAGGAAAACTTGCCGATGTGCGCATCATACCTTCCTCTTGGGGTTCCCAACGGACGTGTACATCTACGCGCATCAAGCTCTTTTTGCGCCGTTGCCGGGAGATCAAGACACGCAAGGGGAATCTCCACTTCCAATCTCTTTACTTTGTTTTTGTCTTGCTTTATTTTATTTACTACTTTGTTTGCTGCACTTAAACAAAACACAAAAAAATTAGTTGCTAGCTTTACTTTATTTACTGTCTTGTTCTCTATATCAAAAACACAAAAAAATTAGTTACTTGTCTTTACTTTATTTTCTTAGTTTACTTTACTGCTATAATGGGTACTCCTGAAAATACTAAGTTGTGTGACTTCACTAGCACAAATAATAATGATTTTATATGTACTCCTATCGCTCCACCTGCTTTACTGAATCTTGTTATGAGAGAGCAATTTTCTGGTGTTAGTACTGATGATGCTGCTGCCCATCTTAATAATTTTGTTGAACTTTGTGAAATGCAAAAGTATAAGGATATAAATGGTGATATTATAAAACTGAAATTGTTTCCTTTCTCATTAAGAGGAAGAGCTAAAGATTGGTTGCTTTCTTTGCCTAAGAATAGTATTGATTCATGGACTAAATGCAAAGATGCTTTTATTAGTAAATATTATCCTCCTGCTAAGATTATATCTTTGAGAAGTAGCATAATGAATTTTAAACAATTTGATAATGAACATGTTGCTCAAGCATGGGAGAGAATGAAATATTTGGTAAAGAATTGCCCAACCCATGGACTGACTACTTGGATGATCATCCAAACCTTTTATGCAGGATTGAATTTTTCCTCAAGGAACCTATTGGATTCAGCTGCTGGAGGTACTTTTATGTCCATCACTTTGGGCGCCGCGACTAAATTACTTGATGATATGATGATCAATTACTCTGAATGGCACACTGAAAGAACTCCTCAAGGTAAGAAGGTAAATTCTGTTGAAGAAACCTCTTCTTTGGGTGATAAGATTGATGCTATTATGTCTATGCTTGCAAATGGTAGATCTCATATTGATCCTAATAATGTTCCTTTAGCTTCATTGGTTGCTCAAGAAGAAAATGTTGATGTGAATTTCATTAAGAGCAATAATTTCAACAACAATGCTTATAGGAATAATTATGGTAACAACTTTAGGCCATATCCTTCTAATAATAGTAATGGTTATGGTAATTCTTATGGTAATTCTTACAATAATAATAAGAGTGTACCCTCTGGTCTTGAAGTGATGCTTAAAGAATTTATTAGTACACAAACTGCTTTCAATAAAACTGTTGAAGAAAAGCTTGGTAAAATTGATATTCTTGCTTCTAAGGTTGATAGTCTTGCTCTTGATGTTGATCTTTTAAAATTAAAAGTTATGCCTGAGAAAGTTGAAGATGCTAGGTTTGCTAAAACAAATTCCATTCAAGTTAGAATTAATGATAATATTAGATTGTTGGCTGAATTGCATGCTAGGTGGGATAGAGAAGAAAAAGAAAAACTTGCTAAAGAGAATAGTGTAGCTAAAGTATGGACTATTACCACCACTAGTAATGTTAATTCTTCACATGTTGCTGCACCTCCTACTATTAATGGTAAAATAATTGGTGTTTGCAATGTTTCTACTCCTAGTGCAAAGCGCATAAAACTGCCTGAAACTGCTGAAACTGCTGTTTGTGATAAAACTGCTGAAATTTTTCAAAATATTGGTAACAATGATTCCATTGCTGTAGAACATAATGGTTTAGATTTTGATGATTGTCATTACTGAAGTTATAAAGTTCTTACAAAAACTTGCTAGAAGTCCTAATTCTAGTGCTATAAATTTAGCCTTTACAAAACACATTACAAATGCTCTCATTAAAGCTCGGGAAGAGAAATTAAAACTTGAAGCTTCTATTCCTAGGAAATTAGAAGATGGTTGGGAGCCCATAATTAAAATGAAATTCAATGACTTTGAGTGTAATGCTTTATGTGATCTTGGTGCAAGTATTTCTGTTATGCCTAAAAGATTTATGATATGCTTGACTTGCCACCATTGAAGAATTGTTATTTGGATGTTAATATTGCCGATAATGTTAAAAAGAAACCTTTGGGGAGGATTGATAATGTGCGCATTACGGTTTACAATAACCTTGTCCCCGTTGATTTTGTTGTCTTGGATATCGAATGCAATGCATCTTGTCCTATTGTGTTGGGAAGACCTTTTCTTCGAACCGTTGGTGTTGTTATTGATATGAAGGAAGGTAATATTAGATATCAATTTCCTCTCAAGAAAGGTATGGAACACTTCCCTAGAAAGAGAATGAAGTTGCCTTTTGATTCTATTATTAGAACAAGCTATGATGTTGATGCTTCTACTCTTGATGTTACTTGATTTGCACTTTCTGAAAGGCGTTAAAGAAAAGCACTTCTTGGGAGATAACCCATGTGTTTATTTTACTACAGCAATTTTTGTTTTGTTGAGTCTTGGAAGTTGTTTACTACTGTAGCAACCTCTTCTTATCATGTTTTTGTGCCAAGTAAAGTTCCTATGTTAAAGTTGATGTTATATCTGTCACGAATTCTGGCATAAGTCTCTGTAAAAATTCGAAAAAATCTGCAAATTTACGAGCGTGATCCTCAGATATATACAACTTTAATTAGTTTTGAGTTTTTCCATTTGAGCAAGTTAAGTGCCCAGTCCAGAAGCATCTTTACGGTTGTTTGACAGATTGTCTTTTATTTCGCATTGCCGCTTTTGCTATGTTGAATGAGTTTCTTTGTTCCATTAACTTTCAGAAGCTTTGTGCAATGTCCGAAGTGTTAAGAATGATTGTGTCACCTCTGAATGTGTGAACTTGTGGTTAAGCACTAACCCTCTCATGAGTTTTCTTGAAGTTTGTGTGAAGGAAGTTTTCAAGGGTCAAGAGAAGAGGATGATATACTATGATCAAGAAGAGCGAAAGTTCTAAGCTTGGGGATGCCCCCTGGTTCATCCCTGCATATTTTAAGAAGACTCAAGCATCTAAGCTTGGGGATGCCCAAGGCATCCCCTTCTTCATCGACAACATTATCAGGTCACTTCTAGTGAAACTATATTTTTATTCCGTCACATTCTTATGTTCTTTACTTGGAGCGTCGGTTTTTTTTGTTTTGTTTTGAATAAAGTTGGATCTTGTCATTCTTATATTGGAGATATTACGCTCTGCTTTTTCATATGGAACACTTGTGTTCTTAATTGTGCTTTAATGTTCATGGCGAAAGCTAATTGCTTCGTTAAATTGCTATTTGGTTGGAATTGGAAAATGATGCATATGGTTTGACAATTTGGCAATTGTTTGAGCTCTCTTAGATCATGTGTAAGCTCTTGCATCATGTAGTTTAATCCATTAATGAAGAACTACTGTAGAGCTTGTTTAATTTGGTTTGCATGATTGATCTCTCTAAGTCTAGATATTTTCGGGTAAAGTGTTTGAACAACAAGGAAGACAGTGTAGAGCCTTATAATGCTTGCAATATGTTCTTGTGTGAGTTTTGCTGTACCTGTTCATACTTGTGTTTGCTTCAAACAACCTTGCTAGCCCAAACCTTGTACTGAGAGGAAATGCTTCTCGTGCATCCAAATACCTTGAGCCAAACTCCATGCCATTTGTGTCCACCATATCTACCTACTATGTGGTATTTTCTGCCATTCCAAAGTAAATTACTTGAGTGCTACCTTTAAATTTCATTCCTCTACCTTTACAATATATAGCTCATGGGACAAATAGCTTAAAAACTATTGTGGTGATGAATATGTAGTTATGTGTCTTAATTTTTACAAGTTGCTTGTTGAGCGGTAACCATGTTTTCTGGGGACGCCATCAACTTTATCTTTGTTGGATATCATGTGAGATGCTATGCATGTTCGTCTTGTCTGAAGTAGTGGATTTCATGATCAAATGGTTTGAGTATGCATATGTTAGAGAAGAACATTGGGCCGCTAACTAAAGCCATGTATCATGGTGGAAGTTTCAGTTTGGACATACAACCTCAATCTCTTATGAGAATATTAACTATTGTTGAATGCTTAAGCATGAAAAAGAGGAGTCCATTATCTGTTGTCTATGTTGTCCCGGTATGGATGTCTAAGTTGAGAATAATCAAAAGCGAGAAATCCAATGCGTGCTTTCTCCTTAGACACTTGTACAGGCGGCATAGAGGTACCCCTTTGTGACACTTGGTTGAAGCATATGTATGCAATGAGAATCCGTGTTTTCCGAGATAGTAGGACAAGGTGCGAGCACTATTGGTACTCTATGCATGAGGCATGCAACTTGTAGGAAGTATTATGCATAGCACATATGAATTATTACTACCGTTGACAAAATTGTTTCTATGTTTTCAAAACAAAAGCTCTAGCACAAAAATAGTAATCAATGCTTCCCTCTGCGAAGGGCCAATCTTTTACTTTATTGTTGAGTCAGTTTACCCATTCCCTTCTATCTTAGAAGCAAACACTTGTGTTAACTGTGTGCATTGATTCTTACATGTTTACTTATTGCACATGTTATATTACTCTATGTTGACAAATATCCATGAGATATACATGTTACAAGTTGAAAGCAATTGCTGAAACTTAATCATCCTTTGTGTTGCTTCAATGCATTCTACTTTGAATTTATTGCTTATGAGTTATCTCTTATGCAAGTCTTATTGATACTTGTTTGAAAGTATTATTCATGAAAAGTTTTGCTATATGATTCATTTGCTTAGTCATTATCTTTGTTAGCAATCTTTTGTTCAGATCACTCCATTCATCTCATATGCTTTACAATAATGTTGATCAAGATTATGTTGGTAGCATGTCACTTCAGAAATTATCTGTGTTATCGTTTACCTACTCGAGGACGAGTAGGAACTAAGCTTGGGGATGCTTGATACGTCGCAAACGTATCTATAACTTCTTATGTTCCATGCTACTTTTATTACAATACTTGAGTGTTTTACACATACTTTACAGCGTTATTTTACATTTTCCGGCACTAACCTATTAACAAGATGCCGAAGTGCCAGTTGCTGTTTTCTGCTGTTTTTGGTTTCGAAATCCTAGTAAGGAAATATTCTCGGAATTGGACAAAATCAACGCCAGGGTCCTATTTTTGCACGAAGCTTCCAAGTCCGAAGAGGAGACGAAGTGGGGCCACGAGGCGGCCGGACACCGGGCGGCGGCGGCCTGGGCGCGCGGCCTGTGGTGTCGCCACCTCGTGACGCCCTTTGACCTACCCTTCCGCCTACTTAAAGTCTCCGTCGCGAAACCCCCGTCGAGAGCCACGAAAACATTCGAGAGGCCGCCGCCGTAATCCCATCTCGGGGATTCAGGAGATCGCCTCGGCACCTGCCGGAGAGGGGAATCATCACCGGAGGGGCTCTACATCATCATGCCCGCCTCCGGATTGATGCGTGAGTAGTTCATCCTTGGACTATGGGTCCATAACAGTAGCTAGATGGTTGTCTTCTCCGCTTGTGCTTTCATTGTTATAGATCTTGTGAGCTGCCTAACATGATCAAGATCATCTATTTGTAATGCTACATGTTGTGTTTGGTGAGATCCGATGAATAGAGAATACCATGTTAAGTTGATTATCAATCTATCATATATGTGTTGTTTATGTTCTTGCATGCTCTCCGTTGCTAGTAGAGGCTCTGGCCAAGTTGATACTTGTAACTCCAAGAGGGAGTATTTATGCTCGATAGTGGGTTCATGCCTCCATTGAATCTGGGATCGTGACAGTAGGTTCTAAGGTTGTGGATGTGCTGTTGCTACTAGGGATAAAACATTGATGCTTTGTCTAAGGATATTTGTGTTGATTACATTACGCACCATACTTAATGCAATTATCTGTTGTTCGCAACTTAATACTGGAAGGGGTTCGGATGATAACCTGAAGGTGGATTATTTAGGCATAGATGCATGCTGGATAGCGGTCTATGTACTTTGTCGTAATGCCCTGATTAAATCACATAGTAATCATCGTTGATATGTATTGAATCTTTATTTGTCAATTGCTCACCTGTAATTTGTTCACCCCAGCATGCTAGTTATCTTATTGGAGAGACACCACTAGTGAACTGTGGACCCCGGTCCATTCTTTACATCTGAATACATTCTACTGCTTTTCCTGTTCTTTGCAAACAAACACCATCTTCCACTCGATACGCTTAATCCTTTGTTTTCAGGAAGCCGGTGAGATTGACAACCTCACGTTACGTTGGGGCAAAGTACTTTGATTGTGTTGTGCAGGTTCCACGTTGGCGCCGGTTTCACGGTGTTGCGCCGCACTACATTCCTCCACCAACAACCTTCACGTGCTTCTTGGCTCCTACTGGTTCGATAACCTTGGTTTCTTACTGAGGGAAAACTTGCCGCTGTGCGCATCATACCTTCCTCTTGGGGTTCCCAACGGACGTGTACATCTACGCGCATCAAGGACATACGGGGATTTTAGTCTAGTGCTTTCGCTTCATGCAGCTGATTAATCTTCATTGTTTGGATAAGTGTTGTGTGGGTGAACCTATGCTAATGCACCGCCCTTCCTAGGACTAATACATACTTGTGATTATACCCCTTGCAAGCATCCGCAAATACAAGAAAGTAATTAAGATAAATCTAACCACAGCCTTAAACTCTGAGATCCTGCTATCCCTCCTGCACCGATATACTAACGGGGGTTTAGGTTTCTGTCGCTCCGGCAACCCCACAATTAGCAAACGAATACAAGATGTACTCCCCTAGGCCCATAAAGGTGAAGTATCATGTAGTCGACGTTCACATGACACCACTAGAAGAGTAACACCACAACTTAAATATCATAACATTGAATATTACTCAACCACAATTCACTACTAACATTTAGACTTCACCCATGTCCTCAAGAACTAAACGAACTACTCACGAGACATCATATGGAACATGATCAGAGGTGATATGATGATGAATAACAATCTGAACATAAACCTTGGTTCAATGGTTTCACTCAATAGCATCAATAACAAGTAGAAATCAATACCGGGAGAGTTTCCCCTATCAAACAATCAAGATCCAACCCTAATTGTTACAGCGGTGACGAGGTGCAGCGGTGGAGATGGCGGTGATGATGATGAAGATGATGGTGATGATGATGGAGATGATGTCCAGCTCGATGACGATGGCGATGGCGTCGATTTCCCCCTCCGGGAGGGAATTTCCCCGGATTCCTGCCCGGAGAGCTCTTTTCTCTCGGTGTCTCTCCGCCCCGCAGAGGCGGCTCTGTCTATTCTCCGTAACTCCCCGTGCCTTAGGTTTTCGGGACGAAGAAGTACGCGAAGGAGAGGCGGCCAGAGGGGGCTGTGGGCCCCCTCCCCACATGGCGGCGTGGCCAGGCCAGGGCCCGCGCCGGCCTATGGGGGGCCCATGGCGGCCCCTCTCGGCCCCTCCTTTTGGCTCCCTTCGTCTTCTGGAAAAATAGGATTTTTCATATAATTTCCGTCAATTGTTGATCTTCCGAAATATGGTGTCCTGACGGTGCTTTTTCCAGCAGAATCCTGCCTCCGGTGAATAATCCTCCAATAATCATGAAACATGCAAAATAGGTGAAATAACATAAGTATCATCTCTAAATATGAAATATATATCAATGAATAAAAGCAAATTATGATATAAAATAGTGATGCAAAATGGACGTATCAACTCCCCCAAGCTTAGACCTCGCTTGTCCCCAAGCGAAACTGAGCTCAATAAACAAGACCACATGTTTATGGAGTGAAGAGTCGATAAATAAAATACGGACAAGAAGCATCATATTGATTCACACAAGATATTCTAGTAAACATTCTCTTCATATAACTCAACTTGAAATAAGTAAAGAGAAATCACAAATAGAGGTGCATAGGAAATCATAAGCGGTTATGGCAAACTTTGTTCTTGGTCAGAGATTGCACTTATCTTCTAAGCAAAGCTTTCATATATGGCAGGGCTTTCATCCTTAATCATAACAATCTCCTCATAATCATTGATAACTTTCAAAGTCATATTCATTCAGATAAAATTTGTACTAAACAAGAAAGCATAAAAGGCATGATTAACTAAATCATAGCATAAATGGTTGGTTCACAACAACTCAATTGCTTGCTTAAGATAGAGGGAAATAGGTTTACTGACTCAACATAAAAGTAAAAGATAGGCCCTTCGCAGAGGGAAGCAGGGATTAAATCATGTGCTAGAGCTTTTCAAGTTTTGAAATCATATAAAGAGCATAAAAGTAAGATTTTGAGCGGTGTTTGTTGTTGTCAACGAATGGTAGTGGGCACTCTAACCCCCTTGCCAAACGGACCTTCCAAGAGCGGCTCCCATGAAGGACGTTATCTCTACCAGCAAGGTAGATCATCCCCCTTCTCTTTTGTTTACACATGTATTTTAGTTTTATTATGGATGACACTCCCCCCAACCTTTGCTTTCACAAGCCATGGCTAACCGAATCCTCGGGTGCCTTCCAACATTCACATACCATGGAGGAGTGTCTATTGCAAAATTAAGTTGCTTACTGATAAATCAGGGCAAAACATGTGAAGAGAATTATTAATGAAAGTTATTAATTGGGGCTGGGAACCCCGTTGCCAGCTCTTTTTGCAAAATTATTGGATAAGCGGATGTGCCACTAGTCCATTGGTGAAAGTCCGCCCAACAAGATTGAAAGATAAAACACCACATACTTCCTCATGAGCTATAAAACATTGACACAAATAAGGAGTAATATAGTTTGAATTATTTAAAGGTAGCACATGAAGTATTTACTTGGAGTGGCGCAAAATACCACATAGTAGGTAGTTATGGTGGACACAAATGGCATGGGTTTGGTCTAAGGTTATGGATGTATGAGAAGCATTCCTTCTCAATACATGTTTTTGGCTAGCAAGGTTGGGTAGCAAGCATAAAGGTTGAGGGAAACAAACAAATATACATGTGATAGAAACAATCATGCATCTTTCTCATAAGCACAAGCAATTTTAACTTCAGAATACTAAACTCATTAGCATAAAGATAATAGAGTAATATATCTACATGTATTTCCCTTTTTTATTTAAACATCAAGGTGTTGTTGCTATTGACCAATGCTAAGTTTGCCAAAACCAAATAGATTTGCTTGATGATACGTCTCCAACGTATCGATAATTTCTTATGTTCCATGCTACTTTATTGATGATACCTACATGTTTTATGCACATTATATGTCATATTTATGCATTTTCTGGAACTAACCTATTAACAAGATGCCGAAGAAGCTTGTTTTCTGTTTTTGGTTTCAGAAATCCTAGTAAAGAAATATTCTCGGAATTGGACGAAACTTTCGCCAGGGTCCTATTTTTGCACGAAGCTTCCGAAGACCGAAGACCTAACGAAGTGGGGCCACGAGGTGGCCGGAGGCTAGGGCGCGGCCAGGCCCTGGCCGCGCCGACCTGCCCTGGGCCTCGTGTGGCCCCCGCGTTGACCTTCCGCCTACTTAAAGCCTCCGTCGCGAAACCCCCGGTCGAGAGCCACGATACGGAAAACCTTAGAGACGCCGCCGCCGCAATCCCATCTCGGGGATTAGGAGATCGCCTCCGGCACCCTGCCGGAGGGGATCATCTCCCGGAGGACTCTTCATCGCCATGATCGCCTCCGGAGTGATGAGTGAGTAGTCCACCCCTGGACCATGGGTCCATAGCAGTAGCTAGATGGTCGTCTTCTCCTTGTTGTGCTTCATTGTTGGATCTTGTGAGCTGCCTAACATGATCAAGATCATCTATATGTAATTCTATATGTTGTGTTTGTCGGGATCCGATGGATAGAGAGTACTATGATTATGGTGATTATCAATCTATTGTTCATGTGTTGTTTATGATCTTGCATGCTCTCCGTTATTAGTAGAGGCTCTGGCCAAGTTTTTACTCTTAACTCCAAGAGGGAGTAATTATGCTCGATAGTGGGTTCATGCCTTCATTGATACCTGGGACAGTGACAGAAAGTTCTAAGGTTGTGATGTGCTGTTGCCACTAGGGATAAAACATTGATGCTATGTCTAAGGATGTAGTTATTGATTACATTACGCACAATACTTAATGCAATTGTCTGTTGCTTTGCAACTTAATACTGGAGGGGTTCGGACGATAACCTGAAGGTGGACTTTTTAGGCATAGATGCAGTTGGATGGCGGTCTATGTTCTTTGTCGTAATGCCCGGATTAAATCTCACTATATTTATCATGTCATGTATATGCATTATTATGCCTTTCTCTATTTGTCAATTGCCCGACTGTAATTTGTTCACCCAACATGCTTTTATCTTATGGGAGAGACACCTCTAGTGAACTGTGGACCCCGGTCCTATTCTTTCCATAGCATACAATCTACTTGTTTTACTGTTTTCTTTGCAAACATCTTCCACTCGATACGTTTAATCCTTTATTACAGCAAGCCGGTGAGATTGACAACCTCACTGTTTCGTTGGGGCAAAGTACTTTGGTTGTGTTGTGCAGGTTCCTAGTTGGCGCCGGAATCCCTGGTGTTGCGCCGCATCACATTTCGCGACCATCAACCTTCAACGTGCTTCTTGGCTCCTACTGGTTCGATTAAACCTTGGTTTTCTGAGGGAAAACTTGCCCTGTGCGCATCATACCTTCCTCTTGGGGTTCCCAACGGACGTGTACATCTACGCGCATCAAGCACTTTTTCTGGCGCCGTTGCCGGGGAGATCAAGACACGCTGCAAGGGGAGTCTCCACTTCTCAATCTCTTTACTTTGTTTTTGTCTTGCTTTATTTTATTTACTACTTTGTTTGCTGCACTAAATCAAAACACAAAAAATTAGTTGCTAGTTTTACTTTATTTACTGTCTTGCTCTCTATATCGAAAACACAAAAAAATTAGTTACTTGCATTTACTCTATCTAGTTTGCTTTATTGTCCTGCACTCTATATTTAAAATACAAAATTTTTTTTAGTTACTTTTATTACCATGTCTAGCTCTGAACCTGTTACTTCTTCACCTGAAGACTTAGTTTTCACTTTCAAGCAAGGGGATGAGGAGAGTTTTAAGGATGCTTGGTCTAGAATTTTTACTTCTTATCGCAAAACTGAACCTCAAATGACTCTAAGTTTGCTCCTTAGTAATTTTTATTTTGGTCTTATGGTTCGCTATAGATATGCTTTGGACACTTTAGTAGGAGGAGATTTCCTTCATTGTAATGGGGATCAAGCTTTTAATGCCATAAAGAAATTGGTTGCATCACATGATTCAGCTAATAACTTTGATTCAGCCCTTATTAGCATTCATAATAGATTGAACAATCTCGAGATAAGTACATCTCGCTTAAATGATAATTATCACTGTGTTCGTAATCGTCTTGAACAAGTCTTAGAGAATCCTAAACCTTCATCATGGGACCCTTCTGTTAAAATTGTCATCGGTGATCGAACTCTTCATGCCTATTGTGATATTATGTATGAATTTTGCCTTATGCCTGAAAACATTTATAAATCTTTGAAACTTTGGGGAGTCGATAAAGGGGGAGAAGAAATAGCTCTTATTGATAACTCTATCATAATTCCTAAGGGAATAGCTGCAGGTGTGCATACAACCATTCGTGGAAGAACAATATCCATTGATTATCTTATTATTGAAACAGGAAAAATCATATTCGGAAGATCCTTGCTGAAATTATTGGGAGCAGTCATTGATGTGGGAGAAGGCACTCTGAAATTCACCTCTATACCAGGGGGAATCATATATTTCCTAAACCAAAAGGAAAGAAAAACATTAAGAAAGGTAAAGATGAAGCCCAAGGTAAGGTTGACACACCATCTCTCGATAATACTTGATTTGCACTTTCTGCGCCTAGCTGAAAGGCGTTAAAGAAAAGCGCTTATGGGAGACAACCCATGTTTTTACCTACAGCAATTTTTTGTTTATTGAGTCTTGGAAGTTGTTTACTACTGTAGCAACCTCTCCTTATCATGTTTTTGTGCCAAGTAAAGTTTCTATGTCAAAGTTGATGTTATATTTAGGATCGCTGCACAGAAACAGCATTGCTGTCTGTCACGAATCTGGGCATAATTCTCTGTAGAAAATTCGAAAAAATCTGCCAATTTACGAGCGTGATCCTCAGATATGTACGCAACTTTCATTAGTTTTGAGTTTTTCCATTTGAGCAAGTCTGGTGCCATTTATAAATTCGTCTTTACGGAC
The DNA here is from genome assembly GCA_030979885.1 of Lolium multiflorum. Taxonomy (NCBI): domain Eukaryota; kingdom Viridiplantae; phylum Streptophyta; class Magnoliopsida; order Poales; family Poaceae; genus Lolium; species Lolium multiflorum. Next base: position 143,777,716 of record CM061749.1, read on the forward strand.
TGTTCTGTTTTTGACAGATTCTGCCTTTTATTTCGCATTGCCTCTTTTGCTATGTTGGATTTATTTCTTTGATCCATTAATGTCCAGTAGCATTATGCAATGTCCAGAAGTGAAAAGAATGATTGTGTCACCTCTGAATGTGTGAATTATTAATGATGCACTAACCCTCTAATGAGTTTGCTTGAAGTTTGGTGTGAAGGAAGTTTTCAAGGGTCAAGAGAGGAGAATGATATACTAAGATCAAGAGGAGTGAAAGCTCTAAGCTTGGGGATGCCCCGTGGTTCATCCCTGCATATTTTAAGAAGACTCAAGCATCTAAGCTTGGGGATGCCCAAGGCATCCCCTTCTTCATCGACAACATCATCAGGTTCCTCCCTGAAACTATATTTTTATTCGGTCACATCGGTGTTCTTTACTTGGAGCGTCGGTTTGTTTTCGTTTTTGTTTTTGTTTGAATAAGATGGATCCTAGCATTCACTTTGTGGGAGAAAGACACGCTCCGCTGTTGCATATGGACACATGTGTCCTTAGGCTTTACTCATAATGTTCAAGGCGAAGTTTCTTCTTCGTTAATTTGTTATATGGTTGGAATTGGAAAATGCTACATGTAGTAATTCTAAAAATGTCTTGGATAATGTGATACTTGGCAATTGTTGTGCTCATGTTTAAGCTCTTGCATCATATGCTTTGCACCCATTAATGAAGAAATACATAGAGCTTGCTAAAATTTGATTTGCATATTTGGTTTCTCTAAGGTCTAGATAATATCTAGTATTGAGTTTTGAACAACAAGGAAGACAGTGTAGAGTCTTATAATGTTTACAATATGTCTTTTATGTGAGTTTTGCTGCACTTGTTCATCCTTGAGTTTGCTTCAAATAACCTTGCTAGCCTAAACCTTGTATCGAGAGGGAATACTTCTCATGCATCCAAATCCTTGAGCCAACCACTATGCCATTTGTGTCCACCATACCTACCTACTACATGGTATTTACCCGCCATTCCAAAGTAAATTGCTTGAGTGCTACCTTTAAAATTCCATCATTCACCTTTGCAATATATAGCTCATGGGACAAAATAGCCTTAAAAACTATCGTAGTATTGAATATGTACTTATGCACTTTATATTTTATTAAGTTGCTTGTTGTGCGATAACCATGTTTCTGGGGAACGCCATCAACTATTGTTGAATATCATGTGAGTTGCTATGCATGTCCGTCTTGTCTGAAGGTCTATCATTTTAGTGGTTGGAGCATGCAAAATTGTTAGAGAAGAACATTGGGCCGCTAACTAAAGCCATGAATCATGGTGGAAGTTTCAGTTTTGGACATATATCCTCAATCTCATATGAGAATAATAACTTTGCTACATGCTTATGCATTAAAGAGGAGTCCATTATCTGTTGTCCATGTTGTCCCGGTATGGATGTCTAAGTTGAGAATAATCAAAAGCGAGAAATCCGAAATGCGAGCATTCTCCTTGGACCTTTGTACAGGCGGCATGGAGGTACCCCTTTGTGACACTTGGTTGAAACATGGCATGCAAAGATCCGGTAGTCCAAGTTAAGTAGGACGAGGTGCGGGCACTATTAGTATACTATGCGTGAGGCTTGCAACTTGTAAGATATAATTTTCATAATTCATATGCTTTATTACTACCGTTGACAAAATTGTTTCATGTTTTCAAAATAAAAGCTCTAGCACAAATACAGCAATCGATGCTTTCCTCTGCGAAGGACCATTCTTTTACTTTTATTGTTGAGTCGTTTACCTATCTCCTTCCACCTTAAGAAGCAAACACTTGTGTGAACTGTGCATTGATTCCTACATACTTGCATATTGCACTTGTTATATTACTTTATGTTGACAATATCCATGAGATATACATGTTACAAGTTGAAAGCAACCGCTGAAACTTAATCTTCTTATGTGTTGCTTCAACACCTTTACTTTGATTTATTGCTTTACGAGTTAACTCTTATGCAAGACTTATTGATGCTTGTCTTGAAGTACTATTCATGAAAAGTCTTTGCTATATGATTCAGTTGTTTACTCATGTCATTACCTTTGCTTTGATCGCTGCATTCATTACATATGTTTACAAATAGTATGATCAAGATTATGATGGCATGTCACTTCAGAAATTATCTTTGTTATCGTTTTACCTGCTCGGGACGAGCAGAACTAAGCTTGGGGATGCTGATACGTCTCCAACGTATCGATAATTTCTTATGTTCCATGCTACTTTATTGATGATACCTACATGTTTTATGCACATTATATGTCATATTTATGCATTTTGAACTAACCTATTAACAAGATGCGAAGAGCCAGTTCTGTTTTTTTGCTGTTTTGGTTTCAGAAATCCTAGTAAAGAAATATTCTCGGAATTGGACGAAACTTTCCCAGGGTCCTATTTTTGCACGAAGCTTAAGACCGAAGACCTAACGAAGTGGGGCCACGAGGTGGCCAGAGGCTAGGCCGGCGCGGCCCGGGCCCGGCCGCGCCGACCTGCCCCTGGGCCCTCGTGTGGCCCCCCGCGTTGACCTTCCGCCTACTTAAAGCCTCCGTCGCGAAACCCCCACCGAGAGCCACGATACGGAAAACCTTACGGAGACGCCGCCGCCGCGTCCCATCTCGGGGGATTACGGAGATCGCCTCCGGCACCCTGCCGGAGGGGATTCATCTCCCGGAGGACTCTTCATCGCCATGATCGCCTCCGGAGTGATGAGTGAGTAGTCCACCCCTGGACCATGGGTCCATAGCAGTAGCTAGATGGTCGTCTTCTCCTTGTTGTGCTTCATTGTTGGATCTTGTGAGCTGCCTAACATGATCAAGATCATCTATATGTAATTCTATATGTTGTGTTTGTCGGGATCCGATGGATAGAGAGTACTATGATTATGGTGATTATCAATCTATTGTTCATGTGTTGTTTATGATCTTGCATGCTCTCCGTTATTAGTAGAGGCTCTGGCCAAGTTTTTACTCTTAACTCCAAGAGGGAGTAATTATGCTCGATAGTGGGTTCATGCCTTCATTGATACCTGGGACAGTGACAGAAAGTTCTAAGGTTGTGATGTGCTGTTGCCACTAGGGATAAAACATTGATGCTATGTCTAAGGATGTAGTTATTGATTACATTACGCACAATACTTAATGCAATTGTCTGTTGCTTTGCAACTTAATACTGGAGGGGGTTCGGACGATAACCTGAAGGTGGACTTTTTAGGCATAGATGCAGTTGGATGGCGGTCTATGTTCTTTGTCGTAATGCCCGGATTAAATCTCACTATATTTATCATGTCATGTATATGCATTATTATGCCTTTCTCTATTTGTCAATTGCCCACTGTAATTTGTTCACCCAACATGCTTTTATCTTATGGGAGAGACACCTCTAGTGAACTGTGGACCCCGGTCCTATTCTTTCCATAGCATACAATCTACTTGTTTTACTGTTTTCTTTGCAAACATCTTCCACTCGATACATTTAATCCTTTGTTACAGCAAGCCGGTGAGATTGACAACCTCACTGTTTCGTTGGGGCAAAGTACTTTGGTTGTGTTGTGCAGGTTCCTAGTTGGCGCCGGAATCCCTGGTGTTGCGCCGCATCACATTTCGCGACCATCAACCTTCAACGTGCTTCTTGGCTCCTTGGTTCGATTAAACCTTGGTTTCATACTGAGAAAACTTGCCACTGTGCGCATCATACCTTCCTCTTGGGGTTCCCAACGGACGTGTACATCTACGCGCATCATGCTCCCAAAGTGATATCAATACTAATGTCAAGAGTAATCATATAAAAGAAATTGCAAACTAAAATAAGGTGTGCAAAAAGTAAATGATAAGACTTCTCATTAATATTCCATAACGATAACTCACACCAACGGATACATAGATAACCAACTAAGAGAGATACTTCCACACTGCAAACTATTCCATATGATAACTTCCCTACTCATGATATGACACTACTTGATAGTAAAAGATAAAGATAGTGATGATGTGATACCGCGGCACTCCCCCAAGCTTGAAACAAACCAAGGGGGTTGATACGTCCAATTTGCATCACTATTTTGTATCATAATTTGCTGTTATTCATTGATATATTTCATATTGGGACACAATACTTATGTTATTTCATCTATTTTGCATGTTTCATCATTATTGGAGGATCAAGCACCGGAGCCAGGATTCTGCTGGAAAAAGCACCGTCAGAATATTTCGGAAGATCAACTGTGGAAGGAAATTACACGTAAATTCCTATTTTTCCAGATGACGGAGGGAGCCAGAAGGGGGAGAAGAGGGGACCCAAGGTGGGCCCAGACCACAGGGCGGCGCGGCCCATGGCCTGGCCGCGCCACCTTGTGGTGTGGGGGCCCCACAGCCCCTTTCGCCTCCTTTTCTTCGCGTACTCCTTCGTCCCGAAAACCTAAGCCACAGGGGGAACCTCACGAAGAGTTACAGCCGCCTGCGGGGCGGAGGACACCAGAGAGAAAAGAGCTCTCGGCGGGCAGGAATCCGCCGGGGAAATTCCCTCCCGGAGGGGGAAATCGACGCCATCGCCATCGTCATCGAGCTGGACATCATCTCCATCATCGTCATCATCATCTCCACCATCTACACCGCCATCACCACCGCTGCACCTCGTCACCGCTGTAACAATTTGGGTTGGATCTTGATTGTTTGATAGGGGAAACTCTCCCGGCATTATTCTCTACTTGTTATTGATGCTATTGAGTGAAACCATTGAACCAATGTTTATGTTCAGATTGTTATTCATCATCATATCACCTCTGATTGTATTCCATATGATGTCTCGTGAGTAGTTCGTTTAGTTCTTGAGGACATGGGTGAAGTCTAAATGCTAGTAGTGAATTATGGTTGAGTAATATTCAATGTTATGATATTTAAGTTGTGGTGTCATTCTTCTAGTGGTGTCGTGTGAACGTCGACTACACGACACTTCACCATTTATGGGCCTAGGGGAGTGCATCTTGTATTCGGTTGCTAATTGCGGGGTTGCCGGAGTGACAGAAACCTAAGCCCCCGTTAGTATATCGATGCAAGAGGGATCGCAGGATCTCAGAGTTTAAGGCTGTGGTTAGATTTATCTTAATTACTTTCTTGTAGTTGCGGATGCTTGCAAGGGGTATAATCACAAGTATGTATTAGTCCTAGGAAGGGCGGTGCATTAGCATAGGTTCACCCACACAACACTTATCAAAACAATGAAGATTATTTAGCCACATGAAGCGAAAGCACTAGACTAAAATCCCCGTGTGTCCTCAAGAACGTTTGGTCATTATAAGTAAACAAACCGGCTTGTCCTTTGTGCTAAAAAGGATTGGGCCACTCGCTGCAATTATTTCTCTCGCATTTTATTTACTCGTACTTTATTCATCTATTACATCAAAACCCCTTGAATACTTGTTTGTGAGCATTTACAGTGAATCCTTCATCGAAACTGCTGTCAACACCTTCTGCTCCTCGTTGGGATCGACATTCTTACTTATCGAAGATACTACGATACACCCCCTATACTTGTGGGTCATCAAGACTATTTTCTGGCGCCGTTGCCGGGGAGTGAAGCGCTATTGGTAAGTGGAATTGGTAAGGAAAACTTTTACTGTTTGTGCTGATTTTATTTCTGCCTGCTGCTATAAGTCATTATGGAGAGATCTTCTCTTCAATTTCTATTTGGGAAATCTACTACTACTGCAACGGTAGTGGATGAAGCGCCAGGTGAGGAAGTGATACCATATAAAATACCTATGAAAATTATTGAACGTGTTATGGATAACCGCTATGAAGGGGATGGAACTGTTCATCCTGGTGATCATTTACTGTTTTTGCATGAATTATGCGGGTTATTCAAATGTGCAGGTATTGCTATGAATGAAGTTAGAAAGAAACTATTCACTATATCGTTGTCTGGTAAAGCGGCGCACTGGTATAAATTGCTGAAGAATGGTGATTCTATTGATTGGGAGGACATTGTGCCTTTATTTTATTCCAAATTTTATCCTCCAAGTGAAATTCACAAAGATCGGAACCGCATATATAATTTCTGGCCTCATGATGGAGAAAGTATTGCCCAAGCTTGGGGGAGATTGAAGTCTTTAATGCTCAAATGCCCCATTCATGAGCTTCCTAGTAATGTTATTATTGATAATTTCTATGCAAGACTTTCTTTTCAAGACAAGACCTTGCTGGATACTTCTTGTTCTGGATCATTTACACGCAACAAAGAAGAGTTTAAAAGGGACCTTCTTGATCGGATCCAAGAAAATACTGAAGGATGGGAGAACGACAAAGATAGAGAATCAGGTATAATTTATGATTATAAATGCATTGAAGCTTTTATGGATACTGATAAATTTCGTAATATGAGTGCTACATATGGTCTTGATTCCCAAGTTGTTGCAAATCTTTATAAAGCTTTTGCCTCTCATTATGAATTGCCTAAGAAGAATTTTGATAAGTATCATGAACCGTATAAAGATAAAGTTGATTCATCTGTAAACAAATGTGTAGTGATTGAAACTGTTGATAATGTTATTCCTGAAGTTTATATTGAAAAAACTCCTTTCCCTGCTAAAATGAAAGAGTACTCTGTCATATCTAGTGCGGTTAATAAAAGTGAAAAGAAACCTAAAGAACCTGAAGAACAAATTAAAATTGAACCTGCTGTTGCAATAGTTAAAGATCTTGTGACTGAAAATGTGGAGGATGGTCATATTATTTTCTGTGAAGATGCTTCTAATATTGTTTCACATCCTAATAAACCCAAACAAGTTAGTGTTCCTATGCTATCTGTTAGAATTGGTGATCATTGCTATTATGGTTTATGTGATATTGGTGCAAGTGTTAGTGCTATTCCTTATGAGCTTTACACGGAGATTATGCACGAAATTGATTCTTGTGAACTTGAAGATATTGATGTGGTTATTCAGCTGGCTAATAGAGAAACTATTTCTCCAATTGGTATTGTTCGAGATGTGGAAGTTCTATGTGGTAAGATTAAATATCCTGCTGACTTTTTGGTACTTGGTTCTGCTGCTAGTGATCATTGTCCTATCATTTTTGGTAGACCTTTTCTAAATACTTGTGGAGCTATTATAGATTGTAAGAAAGAGAAAATTTTGACTAGATTTGCTGGTGAACCTTATGAATTTAACTTTTCTAAATTTACCAAAACTCCTTATAAAGCTGACTTGCCTAGTAATGATTTTAAAATGGAGCAGTGTGCATCTATTGTTCTTGTTCCTAATAATCCTTTGCAGCAACATTTGGAGAATAGTGAAAGTGAAGCTTTTAGGAAAGAAAGAGATGAGCTTGAGGAAATTTTTCTTCGCCAACCTATTCTCAAGCATGATTTACCGGTGGAAGATTTGGGTACAACACCGCCACCAAAGGAAGATCCTGTTTTCGATTTAAAGCCTTTACCTGATAATCTTAAATATGCTCATATTGATGATAAGAAAATATATCATGTTATTATTAGTTCTAAGCTTTCAGAGATTGAGGAAGAAAGGTTATTGGAAATATTGAAGAAACACCGAGGAGCTATTGGCTATACTCTTGATGATTTGAAAGGGATTTCTCCTTCTATTTGCCAACATGCTATTAATATGGAAGATGATGCAAAGCCTGTTGTTGAACATCAACGTCGTCTAATTCCGAAGATGAAAGAGGTGGTAAGGAACGAGGTATTAAAACTTCTTGAAGCTGGTATTATATATCCTATTGCTGATAGTAGATGGGTTAGTCCTGTGCATTGTGTTCCTAAGAAAGGAGGAATGACTGTTGTGCCTAATGATAATGATGAGCTTATTCCTCAAAGAATAGTTGTAGGGTATAGAATGTGCATTGATTTTCGAAAAGTTAATAAAGTTACTAAGAAAGATCATTACCCTTTACCCTTTATTGATCAAATGCTAGAAAGGTTATCTAAAAATACTCATTTTTGCTTTCTTGATGGTTATTCTGGGTTTTCACAAATTGTTGTTAAAGCTAAAGATCAAGAGAAAACCACGTTTACTTGTCCTTATGGAACTTATGCTTATAGGCGTATGCCTTTTGGTTTATGTAATGCTCCTGCTACTTTTCAAAGATGCATGTCTGCTATTTTTCATGGTTTTTGCGAAAGTATTGTAGAGGTGTTCATGGATGATTTTTCTGTCTATGGGAATTCTTTTGATAATTGCTTGCGAAACCTCGATAAAGTTTTGCAGAGATGTGAAGAAACTAACCTTGTTCTTAATTGGGAGAAATGCCACTTTATGGTTAATGAAGGAATTGTATTGGGACATAAAATTTCCGAGAGAGGTATTGAAGTTGATAGAGCTAAAGTTGAAGCAATTGAGAAGATGCCCTATCCGAGGGATGTTAAAGGTATTCGTAGTGTTCTTGGTCATGCTGGGTTTTATAGGAGATTTATTAAAGATTTCTCTAAAATTTCAAAGCCTCTTACTAATCTTCTTCAAAAAGATGTACCTTTTGTTTTTGATGATGATTGTAAGGAAGCTTTTGAAACTCTAAAGAAAGCCTTAACAACTGCTCCTGTAGTCGAACCTCCTGATTGGAATTTGCCTTTTGAAATTATGTGTGATGCTAGTGATTTTGCTGTAGGCGCTGTTCTTGGACAGCGGGTAGATAAAAAATTAAATGTTATTCATTATGCTAGTAAGACTCTTGATGCTGCTCAAAGAAATTATGCTACAACTGAAAAGGAATTGTTAGCTGTAGTCTTTGCTTGTGACAAGTTTAGACCCTATATTGTTGATTCAAAAGTCACGATTCATACTGATCATGCTGCAATTAGATACCTTATGACAAAGAAAGATGCTAAGCCAAGGCTTATTAGATGGGTACTTCTTTTGCAAGAATTTGATTTACATATTATAGATAGGAAAGGTGCTGATAATCCTGTTGCTGATAATTTGTCTAGATTGGAAAATATTGCTTATGATCCTGTTCCTGTTAATGATAGTTTTCCAAATGAACAATTGGCTGTAATAAAGGTGAGCTCACGAGAGAGCCCTTGGTATGCTGATTATGCTAACTTTATTGTTTCGAAGTATTTGCCTCCAACCTTTTCAGCTCAGCAAAGGAGGAAATTCTTTTATGACTTGAGGCATTATTTTTGGGATGACCCACACTTATATAAAGAAGGAGTAGATGGTATTATGCGAAGATGTGTTCCTGAATATGAACAACAGGAGATATTGAGTAAATGTCATGGTAGTGTTTATGGAGGACATCATGCTGGAGATAGAACCGCGCAAAAGGTTCTACAATCAGGTTTTTATTGGCCAACACTTTTCAAAGATGCAAGGAAGTTTATCTTATCTTGTGATGAATGTCAAAGAGTTGGTAATATCTCTAGACGCAATGAAATGCCTATGAATTATACTCTTGTTATTGAACCATTCGATTGTTGGGGATTCGACTTCATGGGTCCTTTCCCTTCTTCAGAAGGTAACACTCATATACTTGTCGTTGTTGATTATGTTACTAAATGGGTAGAAGCTATACCTACAAAAAGTGCTGATGGTGAGACCTCTATAAAAATGCTTTTAGATATTATTTTTCCTAGATTTGGAGTACCTAGATATATTATGACTGATGGAGGTTCTCATTTTATTCATGGAGGTTTTAGAAAAACTCTTGCTAAGTATGGTATTAATCATAGAATTGCTTCTGCTTATCACCCTCAAACTAGTGGTCAAGTAGAATTATCAAATAGAGAGATTAAATCTATTTTGGGAAAGACTGTTAATAAATCTAGAAAGAATTGGGCTAGTAAATTGAAGGAAGCACTTTGGGCTTATAGAACTGCTTATAAAAATCCTATGGGAATGTCACCTTATAAAATGGTTTATGGAAAAGCTTGTCATTTACCTTTAGAACTAGAGCACAAAGCTTATTGGGCTGTTAGAGAACTAAATAAAGATCCTAAATTAGCCGGTAATAAGAGGTTGTTGCAATTAAGTTCTCTAGATGAATGGAGAAGTGAAGCTTATGAAAATGCTAAACTCTTTAAAGAAAAAGTTAAGAAATGGCATGATAGAAGGATTATCAAAAGAGAGTTTAATATTGGGGATAAAGTCCTATTGTATCGGTCTCGTCTCAGATTCTTTGCAGGGAAATTACTCTCGAAGTGGGAAGGACCATATGTTGTTGAGGAGGTGTATCGTTCAGGAGCAATTAAAATTAGCTCTCTCCAAGGCAATGCTACGCAAGTGGTGAATGGACAAAGACTCAAGCATTATATCTCGGGTGATTCTTATAATGTTGATGTTGATATTATTCAAGTGGAAACACCGGAGGCTTTCATCAAAGGGCAAATTGACAGTCCGCCAGAACTGGACTTTGAATAGGTAACAGTACAGGTAATAAAAAGTCCGCGTTTAGCTTTCCGAACAATATTTCTGCTGTTTTTGGAAAATATGAAAAATTACGGAATCGAAACGGAGTGGAAAAGACGCGCGAGGGCCCGTCACCATAGGCCGGCGCGGGCCCCACCCTGGCCGCGCCGACCTATGGGGACAGCCCCTCGTCGTCCCTTTTCCACTCGTTTTCGGCCTGGAACCTTCCTTTTATCGTAAAAATATTTGCTATATAATCCCCCGGACCCCTGGAGGTCCGTATATCGTTTTCTCGTCGTGTTTTGTTTCGAGCTGTTTTCTGCCAGGATCTGCTTCGGATCTAGATCCACCATGTCCTCGTCGGGAACTCAGAAGGACAGCTTCTTTGAGGACGTCGTCAACCCGTACATGAACGAGCTGAAGATGCACCCCAAAGAGTTGCTGCTCGTGGATGGAGAGTTGCAGATCAAAGATGTCCAGGGTCCTAAGGGAGAAGGGAGTTTGGAAGACAGGATGGAGAAACTGGAACAAGAGGTTTTCAACTACAAGAAGATGGCTGAGCGTGAAGTGGACATCTTTCACAAGATTGTGTCTGAACTCATTGATGGACACAAGAAGGAGACTGCAAAGTTGTGGGACGATATCTTCTCACTTCACGACACCACCAACAAACTCCAAGCTCAACTCTATGATGTTCATAATCAAAACTGTGAGTATGAAAACAGGTTTAAGCGCATAAGTCATGCTGCTAGTTTCAGGTTTCCGGAGACCAAGATGTCTTTTGTTGATGGAGGGCCTCTTCCATGGAAGTCTGATGACGACAAAGATTCACCATCATCACCGAAGGAGTAATTCATCATCGGTATTGGCATCCCCTTGGTTTGTTCCAAGCTTGGGGGAGTGCCGCGGTATCACATCATCACTACCTTTATCTTTTATTATCAAGTAGTGTCATATCATGAGTAGGGAAGTTATCATATGGAATAGTATGCAATGTGGAAGTATCTCTCTTAGTTGGTTATCTATGTATCCGTTGGTGTGAGTTATCATTATGGAATATTAATGAGAAGTCTTATCATTTACTTTTTGCACACCTTATTTTAGTTTGCAATCTCCATTATATGATTACTCTTGACATGAGTATTGATATCACTTTGGGAGCATCAAGTAAATCTATTTGGTTTTGGCAAACTTAGCATTGGTCAATAGCAACAACACCCTGATGTTTAAATAGAAGAGAGAAATACACTTAGATATATTACTCTATTATCTCTATGCTAATGAGTTTAGTATTCTGAAGTTAAAATTGCTTGTGCTTATGAGAAAGATGCATGATTGTTTCTATCATATGTATATTTGTTTGTTTCCCTCAACCTTTATGCTTGCTATCAAACCTTGCTAGCCAAAGACCTGTATCGAGAGGGAATGCTTCTCATACATCCATAACCTTAGACCAAACCTATGCCATTTGTGTCCACCATACCTACCTACTACATGGTATTTTCTACCATTCCAAGTAAATACTTCATGTGCTACCTTTAAATAATTCAAACTATTACTCTTTATTTGTGTCAATGTTTTATAGCTCATGAGGAAGTATGTGGTGTTTTATCTTTCAATCTTGTTGGGCGGACTTTCCCCAATGGACTAGTGGCACATCCGCTTATCCAATAATTTTGCAATAAGAGCTGGCAACGGGGTTCCCAGCCCCAATTAATAACTTTCATTAATAATTCTCTTCACATGTTTTGCCCTGATTTATCAGTAAGCAACTTAATTTTGCAATAGACACTCCTCCATGGTATGTGAATGTTGGAAGGCACCCGAGGATTCGGTTAGCCATGGATTGAGAAAGCCAAGGTTGGGGGGAGTGTCATCCTTAATAAAACTAAAATACATGTGTAAACAAAAGAGAAGGGGGATGATCTACCTTGCTGGTAGAGATGCCGTCCCTCATGGGAGCCGCTCTTGGAAGGTTCGTTTGGCAAGGGGGTTAGAGTGCCCGCTACCATTCGTTGACAACAACAAACACCGCTCAAAATCTTACTTTTATGCTCTTTATATGATTTCAAAACTTGAAAAGCTCTAGCACATGATTTAATCCCTGCTTCCCTCTGCGAAGGGCCTATCTTTTACTTTTATGTTGAGTCAGTAAACCTATTTCCTTCTATCTCAAGCAAGCAATTGAGTTGTTGTGAACCAACCATTTATGCTATGATTCAGTTAATCATGTCTTTTATACTTTCTTGTTTAGTACAAATTTTATCTGAATGAATATGACTTTGAAGTTATCAATGATTATGAGGAGATTGTTATGCTTGAATATGAAAGCCCAGCTATAAATTCTAATATGAAAGCTTTGCTTAGAAGTACAATCCGTTAGTAGTTCTCTGACCAAGAACAAAGTTTGCCATCACCAACTATGATTTCTCATGCACCTTTACTTGTGATTTCTCTTTACTTATTTCAAGATGAGTTATATGAGGAAGTTGTTTACTAGAATGTCTTGTGTGAATGAATATGATGCTTCTTGTCCGTATTTTATTTATCGACTCTTCACTCCATAAACATGTGGTCTTGTTTATCGAGCTCAGTTTCGCTTGGGGACAAGCGAGGTCTAAGCTTGGGGGAGTTGATACGTCCAATTTGCATCACTATTTTGTATCATAATTTGTTGTTATTCATTGATATATTTCATATTGGGACACAATACTTATGTTATTTCATCTATTTTGCATGTTTCATCATTATTGGAGGATCAAGCACCGGAGCCAGGATTCTGCTGGAAAAAGCACCGTCAGAACGCAATATTTCGGAAGATCAACTGTGGAAGGAAATTACACGTAAATTCCTATTTTTCCAGATGACGGAGGGAGCCAGAAGGGGGAGAAGAGGGGACCCAAGGTGGGCCCAGACCACAGGCCGGCGCGGCCCATGGCCTGGCCGCGCCACCCTGTGGTGTGGGGGCCCCACAGCCCCTTTCGCCTCCTTTTCTTCGCGTACTCCTTCGTCCCAAAACCTAAGCCACAGAGGGAACCTCACGAAGGGTTACAGCCGCCTCTGCGGGGCGGAGGACACCAGAGAGAAAGAGCTCTCCGGCGGGCAGGAATCCGCCGGGGAAATTCCCTCCCGGAGGGGGAAATCGACGCCATCGCCATCGTCATCGAGCTGGACATCATCTCCATCATCGTCATCATCATCTCCACCATCTACACCGCCATCACCACCGCTGCACCTCGTCACCGCTGTAACAATTTGGGTTGGATCTTGATTGTTTGATAGGGGAAACTCTCCCGGCATTATTCTCTACTTGTTATTGATGCTATTGAGTGAAACCATTGAACCAAGGTTTATGTTCAGATTGTTATTCATCATCATATCACCTCTGATTGTATTCCATATGATGTCTCGTGAGTAGTTCGTTTAGTTCTTGAGGACATGGGTGAAGTCTAAATGCTAGTAGTGAATTATGGTTGAGTAATATTCAATGTTATGATATTTAAGTTGTGGTGTCATTCTTCTAGTGGTGTCGTGTGAACGTCGACTACACGACACTTCACCATTTATGGGCCTAGGGGAGTGCATCTTGTATTCGGTTGCTAATTGCGGGGTTGCCGGAGTGACAGAAACCTAAGCCCCCGTTAGTATATCGATGCAAGAGGGATCGCAGGATCTCAGAGTTTAAGGCTGTGGTTAGATTTATCTTAATTACTTTCTTGTAGTTGCGGATGCTTGCAAGGGGTATAATCACAAGTATGTATTAGTCCTAGGAAGGGCGGTGCATTAGCATAGGTTCACCCACACAACACTTATCAAAACAATGAAGATTATTTAGCCACATGAAGCGAAAGCACTAGACTAAAATCCCCGTGTGTCCTCAAGAACGTTTGGTCATTATAAGTAAACAAACCGGCTTGTCCTTTGTGCTAAAAAGGATTGGGCCACTCGCTGCAATTATTTCTCTCGCATTTTATTTACTCGTACTTTATTCATCTATTACATCAAAACCCCTTGAATACTTGTTTGTGAGCATTTACAGTGAATCCTTCATCGAAACTGCTGTCAACACCTTCTGCTCCTCGTTGGGATCGACATTCTTACTTATCGAAGATACTACGATACACCCCCTATACTTGTGGGTCATCATGGGTGCCAATACCGATGATGAATTACTCCTCCGATGGCGGTGATGGTGGATTCTTCTTGTCATCAGACTTCCAGGGAAGAGGCTCTCCATCAACAAACGACGTCTTGGTCTCGGGAATCCTGAAACTAGCAGCATCGCTAATGCGTTTAAACCTGTTTTCATACTCACAGTTTTGATTCCAAACATCATAAAGTTGCGCCTGAAGTTGGTTGGTGGTGTTGTGAAGTGAGAGGATATCGCTCCACAGCTTTGCAGTCTCCTTCTCATGTTCACCAATGAGTTCGGACACAATCCTGTGGAAGATGTCCACTTCACGCTCAGCCATCTTCTTGTAGGTGAAGACCTCTTGTTCTAGTTTCTCCATCCTGTCCTCCAAGCTTCCTTCTTCCTTAGGTCCCCGAACATCTTCTATCTGCAACTCTCCATCTACGAGCAGCAATTCCTTGGGATGCATCTTCAACTCGCTTATGTACGGGTTGACGACGTTCTCAAAGAAGTTGTCCTTCGGAGGCTCCGACGAAGACATGGTGGCTCTAGATCTGAAAACAATATCTGGCAGAAAACAGCTCGAAACAAAACACGACGAGAAAACGATATACGGACCTCTGGGATCCGGGGGATTATATAGCAAATATTTTTACGACAAAAGGAAGGTTCCAGGCCGAAAACGAGTGGAAACGGGACGCCGAGGGGTTGTCCCCATAGGGCGGCGCGGCCAGGGTGGGGCCCGCGCCGGCCTATGGTGACGGGCCCTCGCGCGTCTCCTCCACTCCGTTTCGATCCCGTAATTTTTCATATTTTCCATAAACAGCAGAAATATTGTTCGGAAAGCTAAACGCGGACTTTTTATTACTAAAACTGTTACCTATTCAAAGTCGGACTCTGCAGAACTGTCAATTTGATCTTTGATGAAAGCTTCCGGAGTTATCACTTGAATAACATCAATATCTTCATTATAAGAATCTCCAGAAATATAATGCTTGAGTCTTTGTCCATTCACTACTTGTGTGGCGTTACCTTCCAAAGAGCTAATTTTTATTGCTCCTGAACGATATACCTCCTCAATAACATATGGTCCTTCCCATTTTGAGAGTAATTTCCCTGCAAAAAATCTGAGACGAGACCGATACAATAGGACTTTATCCCCAACATTAAATTCTCTTTTAATAATTCTTCTATCATGCCACTTCTTAACTTTCTCCTTAAAAAGTTTAGCATTTTCATAAGCTTCACTTCTCCATTCATCTAAAGAACTCAATTGTAGCAACCTCTTCTTACCGGCAAGTTTAAAATCTTTATTAAGTTCTCTTACAGCCCAATAAGCTTTGTGCTCTAGTTCTAAAGGTAAATGACAAGCTTTTCCATAAACCATTTTATAAGGAGACATTCCCATAGGATTTTTATAAGCAGTTCTATAAGCCCACAATGCTTCCTTTAACTTACTAGCCCAATTCTTTCTAGATTTATTAACAGTCTTTCCCAAGATAGCTTTAATTTCTCTATTTGATAATTCTACTTGCCCACTAGTTTGAGGATGATAAGCTGAAGCAATTCTATGATTAATACCATATTTGGCAAGAGTTTTTCTAAAACCACCATGAATAAAATGAGAACCCCCATCAGTCATAATATATCTAGGTACTCCAAATCTAGGAAATATAACATCTACAAGCATTTTTATAGAGGTCTCACCATCAGCACTTTTTGTAGGTATAGCTTCTACCCATTTAGTAACATAATCAACAACGACAAGTATATGAGTGTTACCTTCTGAAGAAGGGAAAGGACCCATGAAGTCGAATCCCCAACAATCAAATGGTTCAATAACAAGAGTATAATTCATAGGCATTTCATTGCGTCTAGAGATATTACCAACTCTTTGACATTCATCACAAGATAAGATAAACTTCCTTGCATCTTTGAAAAGCGTTGGCCAATAAAAACCTGATTGTAGAACCTTTTGTGCGGTTCTATCTCCGGCGTGATGTCCTCCATAAACACTACCATGACATTTACTCAATATCTCTTGTTGTTCATATTCTGGGACACATCTTCGCATAATACCATCCACTCCTTCTTTATATAAGTGTGGGTCATCCCAAAAATAATGCCTCAAATCATAAAAGAATTTCCTCCTTTGCTGAGCTGAAAAGGTTGGAGGCAAGTACTTGAAACAATAAAGTTAGCATAATCAGCATACCAAGGACTATCTCGCGAGCTCACCTTTATTACAGCCAATTGTTCATTTGGAAAACTATCATTAACAGGAATAGGATCATAAGCAATATTTTCCAATCTAGACAAATTATCAGCAACAGGATTATCAGCACCTTTCCTATCTACAATATGTAAATCAAATTCTTGCAAAAGAAGCACCCATCTAATAAGCCTTGGCTTAGCATCTTTCTTTTCCATAAGGTACCTAATCGCAGCATGATCAGTATGAATTGTAACTTTTGAATCAACAATATAGGGTCTAAACTTGTCACATGCAAAAACTACGGCTAATAACTCTTTCTCAGTTGTAGCATAATTTCTTTGAGCAGCGTCTAGAGTTTTACTAGCATAATGAATAACATTTAATTTTTTATCTACTCGCTGTCCAAGAACAGCACCTACAGCAAAATCACTAGCATCACACATAATTTCAAAAGGCAAATTCCAATCAGGAGGTTCAACTACAGGAGCAGTTGTTAAGGCTTTCTTTAGAGTTTCAAAAGCTTCCTTACAATCATCATCAAAAACGAAAGGTACATCTTTTTGAAGAAGATTAGTAAGAGGCTTTGAAATTTTAGAGAAATCTTTAATAAACCTCCTATAAAAACCAGCATGACCAAGAATACTACGAATACCTTTAACATCCCTAGGATAGGGCATCTTCTCAATTGCTTCAACTTTAGCTCTATCAACTTCAATACCTCTCTCGGAAATTTTATGTCCCAATACAATTCCTTCATTAACCATAAAGTGGCATTTCTCCCAATTAAGAACAAGGTTAGTTTCTTCACATCTCTGCAAAACTTTATCAAGGTTTCGCAAGCAATTATCAAAAGAATTCCCATAGATAGAAAAATCATCCATGAATACCTCAACAATCTTTTCACAAAAGCCATGAAAGATAGCAGACATGCATCTTTGAAAAGTAGCAGGAGCATTACATAAACCAAAAGGCATACGCCTATAAGCATAAGTTCCATAGGGACAAGTGAAAGTGGTTTTCTCTTGATCTTTAGCTCTAACAGCAATTTGTGAAAACCCAGAATATCCATCAAGAAAGCAGAAATGAGTATTTTTAGACAACCTTTCTAACATTTGATCAATAAAAGGTAAAGGGTAATGATCTTTCTTAGTAACTTTATTAACTTTTCGAAAATCAATGCACATTCTATACCCTACAACTACTCTTTGAGGAATAAGCTCATCATTATCATTGGGCACAACAGTTATACCTCCTTTCTTAGGAACACAATGCACAGGACTAACCCATCTACTATCAGCAATAGGATATATAATACCTGCTTCAAGAAGTTTTAATACCTCATTTCTTACCACATCCTTCATCTTGGGAATTAGACGACGCTGATGTTCAACAACGGGTTTTGCACCATCTTCTATATTGATGGCATGTTGGCAAATAGCGGGAGAAATCCCCTTCAAATCATCAAGAGTGTAGCCAATAGCTCCTCGATGTTTCTTCAATATTTCCAATAACCTTTCTTCCTCAATATCTGAAAGCTTAGCACTAATAATAACAGGATATGTTTTCTTATCGTCAATATAAGCATACTTAAGATTATCAGGTAATGGTTTCAAATCAAATACAGGATCTTCCTTTGGTGGTGGTGTTACACCTAAATCTTCAACCGGTAAGTCATGTTTAAGAATAGGTTGACGAAGGAAAATTTCATCAAGCTCATCCCTTTCTTCCCTAAAAACTTCACTCTCACTATTCTCCAAATGTTGCTGCAAAGGTTAAAGCAACACGAAGAGCCGGGAGGCTCCCAAGGCCGCTTAGTGGACCCTGGCACCTCGCGTCGTCCCGCAAGTCTTCCAGCCACGTCCTGGCGGTTGCTAGGGCGTGCCACCTGACCTAGACCCGATCAGGAAGGTGTTAGATTGCTTCGATTGTTCCTGCATGGTAGACATGTAAACATTAAATACGAGCCCTATCGGCTCTCAGGTTGCCCTGTGGATCGGCTCAAAGAGCGATCGCCCCATGGTTCACGTTGGATTTGCAATGACATGGGGATCCTGCTTGATCAAAACAAAGCTAAACCAATCTACGATAGTTTAGGGTTTTCACCGCATAACCGGAACGTCCTACGTGTGATCGGGCCTAGCAGATACGGAAGATGATGCAAACTACCCCTACAAGAGGCCTAAAAACCAACATAACGTTAATTCCCGGAACATCCCTTGTAGGAACGGTAAACAACACCTAACGCACTACCGGATCGTCCGACCCCAGCATAAGGCCTAACTATGCAGATATTAAACTAATCCTTGGGAGCAACTATAACAGATCGGATCTACTAAGTAACGAACAAGCAAGATGCTGCCCTTACACCCAGATAGGTGTAAGGGCAGCTAGGTGTCGAGGGACGGCATTGCCACGCATGTATGCACGAGAAAGCACCAATGCAAGCCCCTAAACACCTAAGGATAAATAGTGCTGCTCGCCATCAACAACGCTTCAGCACGAGCAGCACAAGGTAGACGAATAAACGTGTACTGCCTAGATCGCGAGATGCGATCTAGGCAGCATGATGCTTACCCGGAAGAAACCCTCGAAGGAAGGGGTGGCGATGCGCCTGTTTGTGTTTGTTGTAACGTGATTGTCCTCCTTTTCCGATAACCCTAGATACATATTTATAGTCCAAGGGACTTTCTAATTGAGGCGTGCACCTAACCGTGCACGAGTTAAACTCTACCTTTTAATCTAAACTATAATGCGATCTACTATATTACAGATACACGGGCAATTTAGCCCAAACTCTTAGCGCAAGGCCGTTTCGAAGATGCTCCACGTGTATGTCCTTCAAGCCCATCTTCACTTACGGCCCATCTCCGATTTGGCCAAAATCTGGTGATAACACATGCCCCCCTGGTTTTGGCAATGATAATTTCAAAACCATCTGTTTTTTCCTCCGAGTGGTCATGTCGTGGCAGAGCAGAACCGTCGCAGTATTCTTCATCATGACGCCTTGCCTTCTCAACTTCTCTGCACGATTTGACAGCTTTGGCAACTTCCGAGTGATCGGCTCTTCTTTTTGTTTCTTCTCTTTTGAGCTATCGGCTTCTAATTATCTTGGCCGACGGCCAAAGTCAAACAACCCCAAAAGAGCCGATGGTGTCGCATCGGCCTCTACCATAAAACGAGCAAGGGCAAACCTAATTGTCCCTCCAAACGGTAACTTGCAACCTCCCTGAGAAAGCAAACTCAGATCCCCAAAATCCGCCCCGAGCAGCTTTACGAGCTTCAGATCTCAACCGCGCCGCCCCAGCTCCGCAGCGCATCAATGGCGGAATCTTCCAACACCAACGCCACGGTCTCCGGTCTGAAGGTAATACTCTTAGTGCAAGGTAATACTCTTAGCGCAAACGCCCAAACTCTTAGCGCAAGGTAATACTCCACTGCTTCCTTGCCATTAGGATCAATCTCAGGACTGAACAGAGGAACACCTGAATTAATGTTCTATTCCGTTATTAATTTTAGGTCTCTGACATCCTGTTGCCGCATCCTTCTCTCCCAAATTCCATGTGTCTTGGCCCCCGTTCTTCCGAGAGTCCCGCCCACTTAATTTCTGTGAGGCGAACAGAATCCCCTTCGTGAATCAAAATTTAGATCTGACTTCCTGGGCCGACTGCCTACGAGCCTGGCCTAATCCTCCTGAAGGTTGGATGGCATGGTACACTAGAGTGTCCAAAACCCACTATGCCACCTGGGAAACGATAGGGATAGCCGATGCATTGTCATTATCATTGTCTCCTCTTGAAAAGAATGAGAACATTCTGAAAACCATCGGCTACTTTTGGTCCGACGCACTGAACTGTTTCATGTTTGGTCATGGTCCCATGACGCCAACTGCTGGATGTAGCCATGATCACAGGCCTTGATATTGTATCCCCCAGCCCCTCTGCCTTTAAGCTGCCAAAAGTCCCTTTCACGCTCTCTTCTAAAACAGAGTGTACAAGCTGGGGCGCCTACCTCAGGCGTTATATGAAAACCAAAGGCCCTGTAACGAAAAGAGCACACGGCCTTCTTGAACTTCTGGTTGGAGCACTTCATATTCTGCGGTCCCTCACTCGCTCCAACCAAGAATTACCTCTCCCTGGCCTATGAACTCGCTAAAGGCACTCAACTTGGACTTGGTAAACTGTTCCTTGGAGAGGTCTATCGGTCTCTTCAATCGACATCGGTTAAACTGCTCTCTCAAAGGACAGTCAAGACAGGAGGCCCTTGGTGGTTCATTCAGCTATGGGCTCACTGTACTTTGAACCAGATCCCCGACTTTCCATCTTTTCACCTGTACCTTCCCCGATGCCAATGGGAAGGAGATACGGTGCACTAGCTATGGTCAAGCTCGTATAGCCTCCCAGCAAAGGCTGATCCCTAAGGAAGGCAGGGGTGGTTCAAGAGTTTCTTCCAAGGCCTGGACGACCCCCTGTTCTTCCCTACACCGAATCGGAGAACTTCGAGAATCCAGTCTCCTTCCGATTAGACAGCTTTGCCGATGACGCTAGCACCCGGCACATGTACTCCATCATGATCCGTCCTTGCTTCCTCCCAGTTGGCATGAGTACCTCTAACCGGATCATCAAGCCTGGTTATGAGTCTTACCAACCGTGGTAGTAGCTCACTCGGTCTTGGGCAAGTGCCTCCACACTTCTTTCTCCACCACCTGACATCAAGCAGGGCTGAACTGCCCGACATTCTTACCGGCCAAAGGTGCTATACCTTCTTTGATGCTTTGGCCATTCCAATTCTCCACAACCTCTGTTTCACCACTACTACCGATGGATTTGATACTTGGTGGTCCATGTGGAAGACCCACGCCTTCAGAAGAGCTCTAGGACCGCTGCTGAGGCAACTCGATGCCAAATATGACATTCCTGCACACCAGGTACCATTACACTGAAATTTCTTGCAATTGCCCATGATAATTGTCTAAAAACCTGGTTTCTTTCTTGGCAGGAACAAGATGGCCCAGAGCCCACGCATCGATGGTTCTCCCTTCACGTTTCTTCCGCCAGCCCGGTAGTTCTCTTTTGTCGACTCGCCGCCTGAAGAAGGTCATAATGCAGGGCCAGCCGATTTCACCAAAATCGGCTCCCACGAGTAAAGCATCTTCGGGACCCGTTGCCCCCGAGCTTCAACCCAAGCGAGAAAGGCGGTGAGAAAAGTAGCTGCCAGAAGACCAAGCGCAAAGCTCCTATCCGGAAAACTTGCATGTAAGCTGACCGAGCCCTAAGCGCTATCTGTCCTCCGGTCTTTCCGACATGCGTCCACTTCCTTTGCGGACTTCCACCGAAGAAAACTCTAGCGAGGAAGTACATTCTAGTCAAAGGGACTCGAACCCGGTAATTCTGGGAGATCCACCACGGAGCCATACGGACTCGCCGCGTCGGTTTCCGGGAAAGGTCGACTCCCGAGCCTGTTGCTCCTCAAGCTCCAATCCCAGAAGGTCCCGTGTGAAGCGTCGATGCATCAAAAGGGCTCGCAAAGACTCGCAAGTTTCCTCCTCAAGCCAAGAGGTTTCGAATGTAGTCACTTCATCAATTCATATTCCCTGTCATCTCAATGTTACTTGGATCGGCTCACCATTCCTTTTGCAGATTAATGAGATCTCTAGCGGGGACGGTGAAGAGGTCCCGATGCCCTCGGCCACACTAGATCTGGCCACCTCGACAAGTGTGGCTGGCCAAGTGGCCAACCTAGCCAAGCTTCCGGAAAAGCCGATCGTCACACCATCGGCTGCTCCTCTTTCTTTGGGAGAGGTACACTCACCTCTCTTGTCTCTTCCTTTTCTGTGTTGTATACTCACGCCGCTCTTGTTTGTCTCAGGGGTGTGATCTTTCAAGTTTGCGGCGTTCGATCCTGAATCCATCGAGCCAGCTATTTCCAAAGCAGGCGAAGAGCCAAGCCCTGGTATAGTCCATGGTCCGCTCCAGATCTAAAAACGTTGCTATCCTCCTCAGTCGAGACCTTGGTTGAAAACCCGAAGCAATCAGGGGCATCCTTGAAGAAATCCAGTCCCATCTCCCCGTGACACTACATGTGAAGCTCTGGCCAGCGTGACCCTGTCGGCCTTCAGGTCAAGAGTGCAGTCGGCGCGCCAAAGAATTACCCTTCGCCATGCCCAGCTCCCAATTAGAGCCGATATTGCAGAGAAGTGCCGACGGCTTAATGAGAAAAAGGCTGCTCTGGACGCCAAGACGACACTTCTGCGAATAGCGCTGAACTCGAGATCCTGCGAAAGGAACTGGAGAACCTGGAAGAAAGCGTTAGGATGACCAAGCGACTTATCCAAGAGAAGGAAACCCTCATTGCCCGCTCGCGAGAGGAAGCGCAAGGCCTCACAGCCGATCTGATCTGGCTGAAATTCGTGCCCTGACAGTCAGCTGGTGACGGGCAAAGACGAGGACGATGAGGCTGAGATGGGAGTGGATCGTATCCGTGCTGACGCCCTCCATGCTCTTGACAAATTTCTCCAGGAGAACCTCTCTTGACCATGAGGCTGAGATGAGGCAAATGTTGTACTGAACTTGTACCTTGTTGTACTTCTTGAGTCGATGGATAAGCATCGGCTGTGCCGAAAATTCTTGTATATTTTTTTTGTTTAGCCGATTGATTCATGAATCGGCTTCCCCTGGGTACATACTTCTATGGTCTTGTACCTTCTCCGTGTGTATGCCCCCCGAGCCGAATCCTTCAAGTGATTGAAGATATCGGCTTTTTAGCCAATTCAAGCTTGTCTCACTCACCATGCGAAATAGCACATCAGTAAACACGGGTGGTGGAATAATTTTAGCCGATTGCTGGAGTCGGCCCTTGCGGTTGGTCCGACTATTCATCCTGGAGTAGCGCCATTGAGGCTCCGGACATCTATAGCGACGCGCCATCGGCCATCCTTTTTCTTTGTAAGTACAACGTTGGAAATCCATTCAGTGTACCTGCACGGCTGAGGCACCCGGCGTCCAACATCTTCTTGATCTCCCTCTTGACTTTCAATCTCTTCTAGCTCGTCAGCTGATGTAAACCCATAACCCAGCTTTCCATCGCCTGCCATGTCAATCCTGAACACAGGCAGCGTATGTCGAGGATAACATCGGCCGATCGCTAAAATCGGCCTCCTTTTGCATTGTGATGCTTAATGAGGATTTACAACTTCTTGGCCTTTTATTACGGTGATGTGACTCGGGAGGCACGTTCACCCTGTCTTGGGTCGTAAATCTCGAGGAGATCCCGGACACCGGGCTTGTACCAGCCGATGCCTCTACATCGGTATCAGCCGATGCCCGTGCATCGGCTTTCGTGTTTAGGGCGCCATACTTTCTTTTGGGCGCGCCTTTCTCCAATGCTTGCTGAATTTCTACGGCAGATCGGGCCGCACGCAATGTGTACAGTGTGCCTCGGCTTCTTCAAGTTTCTGCCGCACCCTACGCTTTTGAGAATGGCTGAGTCCATCGGGGCACCACCTTGGTCGGTGATACCTATCTTCTTCTCCATCCGACTCCTCAAAGTCTTCTTCTTGAGATGACTCAGCTTGTTTATTATGAGGTGGGAGAGGCCCTAGACGCTCGAACACTGAAACTTCATTTGTCCTCCTCCTTTGCTGCTTGCATTCTGGGCAGTTCTCGATTGTTGGCAATCGGCTCATTCCTGAGTTCCAGCAATGTTTGAAGAAAGGACAGTCCCAGTGCTTATCCACGTCATCTTGCTCCCTTGACCTCCCTCTAGCGTGACGTTCGTACCCGTCGTTGTTTCTATCATGCTGACGATACCTCCTATCCGCTGCATCTGACCGACGATATCTTTCGTCGTCTTCGTCGTGGCCGACGTCGGTCGTACTGCTGCTCATATTTGTTGAGGAGATGCACGGATAGTGGGCGTTGATACCGTATGCTTCTCACCTCCTCCTCGGTTAGGTATCGTCTGTCATCATCCTGGGGCCGGTCGCGTGGAACGGCCTCCTCTTTATCTTTGCCACGAGAGTGGCTGCTCTCTGCTTTGTCCGTGCTATGGCGGCTCACAAGCCCTGCCATGTTGACACCAAAGGAGAACCCTGGCTCCCTTATAGAGTGGCTGAGATCCACCATATTGACGCCAGGAGACGAACGTGTGCCTCCTTCGACCTTGATGCCGTGCGAACGGTTCGCAAAGGAGCCGATGAGCTCGGCTTCACAGATGGCCTTCAGCTCATCGTATTTCTTCTTGTGCTCCGCAGGGAGATCCTCGTATGTGATCTGTTCCTCTGCCATCTCGGATGTCGGTGTTGACGTGGATGTTGCAGAAGATTGTCCCACCGGGCGTGCCAGAATGTGTTACCTGCCAAAACCCACCGGCGGGCAATGGTTAAGCAACACGAAGAGCCGGGAGGCTCCCAAGGCCGCTTAGTGGACCCTGGCACCTCGCGTCGTCCCGCAAGTCTTCCAGCCACGTCCTGGCGGTTGCTAGGGCGTGCCACCTGACCTAGACCCGATCAGGAAGGTGTTAGATTGCTTCGATTGTTCCTGCATGGTAGACACGTAAACATTAAATACGAGCCCTATCGGCTCTCAGGTTGCCCTGTGGATCGGCTCAAAGAGCCGATCGCCCCATGGTTCACGTTGGATTTGCAATGACATGGGGATCCTGCTTGATCAAAACAAAGCTAAACCAATCTACGACAGTTTAGGGTTTTCACCGCATAACCGGAACGTCCTACGTGTGATCGGGCCTAGCAGATACGGAAGATGATGCAAACTACCCCTACAAGAGGCCTAAAAACCAACATAACGTTAATTCCCGGAACATCCCTTGTAGGAACGGTAAACAACACCTAACGCACTACCGGATCGTCCGACCCCAGCATAAGGCCTAACTATGCAGATATTAAACTAATCCTTGCGGAGCAAGGAGCAACTATAACAGATCGGATCTACTAAGTAACGAACAAGCAAGATGCTGCCCTTACACCCAGATAGGTGTAAGGGCAGCTAGGTGTCGAGGGACGGCATTGCCACGCATGTATGCACGAGAAAGCACCAATGCAAGCCCCTAAACACCTAAGGATAAATAGTGCTGCTCGCCATCAACAACGCTTCAGCACGAGCAGCACAAGGTAGACGAATAAACGTGTACTGCCTAGATCGCGAGATGCGATCTAGGCGACATGATCTTACGGAAGAAACCCTCGAGGAAGGGGTGGCGATGCGCCTGGTTTGTGTTTGTTGTGAACGTGATTGTCCTCCTTTTCCGATAACCCTAGATACATATTTATAGTCCAAGGGACTTTCTAATTGAGGCGTGCACCTAACCGTGCACGAGTTAAACTCTACCTTTTAATCTAAACTATAATGCGATCTACTATATTACAGATACACGGGCAATTTAGCCCAAACTCTTAAGCAAGGCCGCTTGAAAAATGCGATCATAAGAATGGCACTAATACCATAATAGCAATGATCACCAATTCGAACAGAGAGCACAGGAACACTGGCTTTCCTAGACTTATTAGGATGCGAAACAATATTAGAAGCATCTTCACAAAAAATAATATGACCATCTTCCACATTTTCAGTCACAAGATCTTTAACTATTGCAACAGCAGGTTCAACCTTTATTTGTTCTTCAGGTTCTATGGGTTTCTTTGCACTTTTATTAACTACACTAGTTATAACAGAATACTCTTTCATTTTAGCAGGGAAAGGAGTTTTTTCAATATAAGCTTCAGGAAGAATATGATCAACAGTTTTAATTTCAATACATTTACCTTTAGGTGAATCAACTTTATCTTTATATGGTTCATGATACTTATCAAAATTCTTCCTAGGCAATTCAAAATGAGAAGCAAAGGCTTTATAAATATTTGCAACAACTTGAGAGTCAAGACCATATGTAGCACTTATATTACGATATTCATCAGTATCCATAAAAGTTTCAATGCATTCATAATTATAATTTATACCTGACACTCTACCTTTGTCATTCTCCCATCCTTCAGTATTTTCTTGGATTCGATCAAGAAGGTCCCATTTAAACTCTTCTTTATTGCGTGTGAATGATCCAGAACAAGCAGTATCCAGCAAGGTTTTATCTTGAAAAGAAAGTCTTGCATAGAAATTATCAATGATAATATTACCAGGAAGCTCATGAATGGGGCATTTGAGCATTAAAGACTTCAATCTCCCCCACGCTTGGGCAATACTCTCTCCATCATGAGGCCAGAAATTATATATACGGTTGCGGTCTTTGTGAATTTCACTTGGAGGATAGAATTTAGAATAAAATAGAGGCACAATATCCTTCCAATCAAGAGAACGCCCATCCTTCAGCAATTTATACCAATGCGCCGCTTTACCAGATAGCGACATAACAAATAATTTCTTCCTAACTTCATCCATTGAAATACCTGCACATTTGAATAACCCGCATAATTCATGTAAAAACAGTAAATGATCTCCAGGATGAACAGTTCCATCCCCTTCATAGCGGTTATCCACAAACGTATCGATAATTTTCATATGCTACTTTATTGATGATACCTACATGTTTTATACACTTTATGTCATATTCGTGCATTTTCGAACTAACCTATTAACAAGAAGTCCAGTCTGTTTTTGCTGTTTTTGGTTTCAGAAATCCTAGTAACGAAATATTCTCGGAATTGGACGAAATCAACGCCCAGGTTCCTATTTTGCCCGGAAGCATCCAGAACACCCGAGAGTCGGAGGAGGGCCCTGTGGGCCCAGATGATAGGGTGGCGCGGCCGGGCCCTGGCCGCGCCGGTGTGTGGCCCCAGGCCCCCTCCGAGGCTGCCCTTTAGCCTATATAAGGTCCCTGACCTAAAAACCCCGACAGAGAAAGCCACGGTACGAGAAAGTTCAGAGCCGCCGCCATCGCGAAGCCAAGATCGGGGACAGGTCTCAAGGCACCCGCCGGACGGGGAAGTGCCCCGGAAGGCTTCTCCATCGACACCGTGATGACCCACAAGTATAGGGGATCGCAACAGTCTTCGAGGGAAGTATTACCCAATTTATTGATTCGACACAAGGGGAGACAAAGAATACTTGTAAGCCTTAACAGCGGAGTTGTCAATTCAGCTGCACCTGGAAACAGACTTGCTCGCAAGAGTTTATCAGTAGTAACAGTTTTATGGCAGTGGAAATAGCGAAATAACAGCAGCGGTGAAATAAAGACAGCAGTAGTGATTATAGTAAACAGCAGGATTAAAATACTGTAGGCACAGGGACGGATTTAACGGGCGTTGCATGGATGAGAGAAACTCATGTAACAATCAAAGCAGGGGCATTTGCAGATAATAATAAAACGGTATCCAAGTACTAATCAATCAATAGGCATGTGTTCCATATTTAGTCGTACGTGCTCGCAATGAGAAACTTGCACAACATCTTTTGTCCTACCAGCCGGTGGCAGCCGGGCCTCTAGGGAAACTACTGGATATTAAGGTACTCCTTTTAATAGAGTACCGGAGCAAAGCATTAACACTCCGTGAACACATGTGATCCTCACATCACTACCATCCCCTCCGGTTGTCCCGATTTCTGTCACTTCGGGGCCGGACAGCGACATGTGTATACAACTTGCAGGTAAGATCATAAACAACGAATATCTTCATGAATCAATAACATGTTCAGATCTGAGATCATGGCACTCGGGCCCTAGTGACAAGCATTAAGCATAACAAGTTGCAACAATATCATAAAAGTGACATCTACGGATACTAGGCACTATGCCCTAACAATCTTATGACTATTACATGACCAATCTCATCCAATCCCTACCATCCCCTTCAGCCTACAGCGGGGGAATTACTCACACATGGATGGGGGAAACATGGCTGGTCGATGGAGAGGCGTTGGCGGTGATGGCGGTGAAGATCTCCTCCAATTCCCCGTCCCGGCGGAGTGCCAGAACGGAGACTTCTGGCTCCCGCGACGGAGTTTCGCGATGTGGCGGCTCTCTGGAGGGTTTCTGGCGACTTCGACTTCTCTCCGTGCGTTTTCAGGTCGAAACCAATAAGTAGTCCGAAGGGGGGCGTCGGAGGCCGGCCGAGGGGGCCACACCACATGGCCGCGCGGGCCCCCCTGGGCCGCGCCGCCATGTGGTGTGGGGCCCTCGGGCCTCCACCTCTCTTGCCCTTCTGGCTCCGTCAATTTTGGTAAAATAGGGCCTCTGCATAAATTCCGAGGATTTTCCCGAAAGTTGGATTTCTGCACAAAAACGAGACACCAGAGCAGTTCTGCTGAAAACAGCGTTAGTCCGTGTTAGTTGTATCCAAAATACACAAATTAGAGGCAAAACAATAGCAAAAGTGTTCGGGAAAGTAGATACGTTTTGGACGTATCAACTCCCCCAAGCTTAGCTTATTGCTTGTCCTCAAGCAATTCAGTTAACAACTGAGCGATAAAAGAACTTTCACGAACACATTTGCTCATATGATGTATATATTCTCATGCTATGGCTAATACTTAAGCAGTTCATAATGAGATACATGCAAATAAGATCATCCAACAGCTATGTCAATCATGGAGAAGTACCAACAATTAATAATAAGCACCATGAATCATGTATATAAGCAGGATTGCAATGTTCATAAGAGAATATGATAAAGTGGTATCTCGCTTGCCTGTATTTGATCGGCAAAACATAAATGCCGAGGCACCTCTTGAGTTCATAGAAAGACTAGAAGTAGTGATTGTCAAAGATAAAAGCATCAAAGTTATACCACAATCAATCATATTTTGAGACAAGCATATTATACTAAGAATGACAGTTGTGCTCTCAAGATAGTGCTCAAAGAAAGAATGGAGACACAACATAAAAGTAAAAGATTGACCCTTCGCAGAGGGAAGCAGGGATTAACATGCGCTAGAGCTTTTCATTTGTAAAGCAGGAGTAAAATTATTTTGAGAGGTGTTTGTTGTTGTCAACGAATGGTAATGGGTACACTAACTACCTCATCAACCGGACTCACAAGAGCGGCTCCCATTTTATTTATTTTTGGTTGGCACTCCTTCCAACCTTTCTTTCACAAACCATGGCTAACCGAATCCTCGGGTGCCTGCCAACAATCACATACCATGAAGGAGTGCCTTTTTATTTAAGTTTTATTATGATGATGACACTCCCCCAACCTTTGCTTACACAAGCCATGGCTAACCGAATCCTTCGGGTGCCGTCCAACAATCACAAACCATGGAGGAGTGTCTATTTTAGTTAATTAATTTGGGACTGGGAATCCCATTGCCAGCTCTTTTTGCAAAATTATTGGATAAGCGGATGTGCCACTAGTCCATATGAGAGTCCGTCAAAAGTAAATGACAAGGTTGAAAGCTAAACACCACATACTTCCTCATGAGCTATGAAACATTAACACAAATTGAGAAGCATTTTGAAAGTTTTAAAGGTAGCGCATGAGAATTTACTTGGAATGGTTTGAAATGCCATGCATAGGTATTTATGGTGGACACTTTTGGAACAACTTGGTTTTCAGGTGTTTGGAAGCACGAGCGGCGATCCCGCTCAGTACAAGTGAAGGCTAGCAAAAGACTAGGGAGCGACAAATCAAGAGAGCAATAACTGTCATAATCATGCTTGCGGCAAAATAAATTAACGGAGGCATAAAAGTGATACAATAACTCTGAAGCAATATAAATCATCGAGGCTTAATTGACTTTTTGTTCAGTCATATGCATGCGTGAGCATGTGCCAAGTCGATATAAATGAATTATTCAGAGGAGGATACCACAATGCCATACTTACTTATGAATAAAACAATGCAAGCAAACATCCATGACATGCTACTCATATTAATAAATTGGAGCTAAACATGAGAGATCATGAACTACTAGACTTTCTCAAATAACATATACCTCACATGAACCAACTAAGCATGCTCATATGGATGAGTATATGTACAAAAATGAAAGCAAATAGAGTTCATACCAGCCTCTCACCACAATCAGATTGTCGTAGATCGTCATTATTGCCTTTTCACTTGTGTAGCTTGGATAATATGAAATGAAAACCACGCTCCAGCCACCGAAGACCATTGAACTCATGATGAACTTTACAAACCAAAGAAGAACAGCAAATATTTTTGGTGTTTTCGAATTAGAAACAAGAACGAAAGAAAACAAGCAAACAAAGCAAAATCTTTTTGGGTTTTCTTGTAGCAAACCAATGATAGCAAATAAAGTAAACTAAGAGCAAGGAACCAAATAAACAAATGGTGAAGAGAAACAACAGAAATATTTTTGGTCTTTTTGTGTTTTAGGAAAGAAACAAAGCGAAAACAAAAGAATGCAAACTAACAGAAACACAGAAAAGCAGGATGACAGAAATCTGCCAAATCCTGACAGCAGTACAGAAATCGAAATTAACAAAAATCTTCCATTGCTCAGACCAAAAAGTGTTCAACTAATGAAAGTTAGATAACAACCTGGGGAACATGCTCAAAAATTGGCAACTCAAAATAACGTTCTGGCTGTGCGTACGAATTTTTTTGGTAACAGCACAGAATCTGTTTTTGGACAGCACTTCCCCAAATATCATCTCCCTCTCATTAGAAAACCACTCTAGAGACTAAACAAGTATGTACAAGTATCCAGCAACCATAATATGCAAAGAATGAGTGATGCCGGTATACCTCCCCCAAGCTTAGGCTTTTGGCCTAAGTGGAGTTCATTCCCAACGAGGGTCGGAGTTCCACGCCGGTGGATCATACATGGAGTGGTAATAGGGCCCCTGTGCAGAAGAATATCGTGGAGGTTCCACATGCCCATGATGTTGATATGAGGAGCTCGCTGCATCGGATGAAGAGTCGGGATGCTCCTCGGCCTCCTCCACATCTTCCCTTGCACGACGGCTTTCCCTTTCTATGTATGCGTTTAGCTCATTTTCTGTGATCGACCACCCGTCCCTGGCATCAAGGTTAAACAAAGCAGGTGCAGGCAAGCGTACTAATTTTTCAATTTTCTTAGTTATACTCCAACTTTTCTTATACAAAGTTATCCTATAATGCAGGTTGTTCAAATTAGATGCATCTGAAATAAACTCATGCCTGATCATGGAGAAAACATCAAGTTTCTCTATAGAAAGCGGAATATCTAAATGGTGAGGTCCTACACCATGCATAGCTAATAAGCGAGAGGCGATAAGACCTCCACAAATTCCTCCCTTCTCACGGTTAGTAGCAAGTCTACAAGCTATTAAAGCACCCAAATTATAAGTCCTATCCTGTTGCAAAGCAGCAGCTAAGAAAGCCAAATCTTGGACAGATAATTTACCTCCAGTCCTTCTCGCAAGAACGCACTTTGTAATGAAATAGGCAAAGTAGCGGATGGCTGGCTGTTGAATGCTACTAATCTTACCACTATCATTGGAGAAGCTCCTCCCATTACAAATCCTTGTATAAAGATTTGAGAGCTCCCGCGGTGTTCCCCTGATCTTCTCGCAAGATCCCCACCGCGGCACTCTAATCGCTGTACAAAAATCACTGAAAGGCAAGTCGATAGTTTTGTTATAAATCTTATACCGGACCATGGGGTCAGTTCGAGACCGGTGAAATTCGAAATCCTGCACAACCGACACCGTTAGTTTAGCATATTGGTGAGGTTCACCAACAGCAAAATCTCCCAATCCTGCATTGGAAATTAGTGTTTGAACATCTTGCAGGATTCCTGCATTCCGCATAAAGTCCGTGCATGGGTAATAAGAGGGGTATACTCCCTCTTCACGATGGACTCTCATAACTTGCTGTACCTCCAACTCTTCTTGGTTAAGTTGGTGCACACTCCCTTCCATTTTCTGAAATTTTTCAACAATCATTATAAAATTTGATTTCAAGGTATGTAATTGAAGGGAACTACTATAGGAACTTGCTAGAGTACTAAACATGCATCAAAACTAGTTTCTTCCACTTAGAACAAGCATGCAAGCTCACTAAACATGTTATCTACAGCAGCAAAATATTCAAGATATACTCAACCAAATGAAATTCTAATTGGACAATCAAAGGAGTCACATACCAAGGAGTAAATGTGCCAAATTTCAGACAGAAATCTGGGCTGAGCAAGGAGATCGAAAAATCGCGAGTTCTTGAGCAGAAACACGAGTGAGAGGAACTTGGTACGAGTTTTTTCGGGAGAGAGAAGATGCTGGGAGGAAGAGATGATGTAGTGGGGCAAGGGGTGGCCCACACCACAAGGTGGCGCGGCCCCCTTGCTGGCCGCGCCGGCCTATGGTGTGGCACCCCCTGGTGCCCCACAGGTCATCCTCTGGTGCTCCCAGGTGCCTCGTCGAAAAATAGGACCAACGGTGTAATTTTTGTAATTTTTAGAGAACTTCGAAAAATGCACATTTCTGGGTATTAAATTAATGATTACTGCGCAGGAAAATGATTTCTAAAATCTTAAATGACTAAAGCATATTGCAAAACAAAAGTGCTACAGCAAGTAAAATAGGTGGAGGGAGAAAGAAAGAAAGAAGTGTTGTTTAGCTCTTTTATGCAATAAAATATACTTGTTAACAAGGTTGATCAAGTCTTGCTACCAAATAAATTTTATATGACATAAGAAGAAATAAACCTCAAATCAATCATGTTACCTTATATTGAATTGATATGGATCCAATCACAAGAGTTTGATATTCTTCTTTAGGCTCATATATAGGACAATCAATGGATCCCACTTTGATAGTTTTCACATTAAAAATTGTATTGACTCCACATACTTTATCAATCCTCTTGGGAAAATAGACAGTGTGTTCCTTATCATCAACATTGAAAGTAACCATGCCTTTATTGCAATCAATAACAGCCCCTGCAGTATTAAGAAAGGGTCTTCCAAGAATAATGGACATATTATCATCTTCAGGCATTTCCAACACAACAAAATCAGTTAATATCAAGCAATGTTGAGTAACTTGAACAGGAACATTTTCACATAAACCAACAGGAATAGCAGTAGATTTATCAGCCATTTGCAAAGATATATCAGTTGGTATCAATTTATCTAAATCAAGTCTCTTATAAAGAGAAAAAGGCATCACACTCACACCTGCTCCCAAATCACATAGAGCAGTTCTAACATAATTATTCTTGATGGAACAAGGAATAGTCGGTATACCTGGGTCTCCAAGCTTCTTTGGAATCTTACCATTGAAGGAGTAATTAGCGAGCATAGTGGAAATTTCCTCATTGGGGATTTTCCTTTTGTTAGTAACAATATCTTTCATATACTTTGAATAAGGAGGCAATTTAATAGCATCAGTCAAAGGGATTTGCAAAAATAAAGGTTTCATCCAATCACAAAATTTATTATAATGTTCCTCCTCTTTTGATTTTAGTTTCTTAGCAGGAAAAGGCATTTGCTTTTGAACCCAAGGTTCTCTTTCATTACCATGTTTCTCAGTAATAAAATCTTCTTTAGTGTACTTTTTATTTTTAGCATGCTTTTCAGGTTCTTTTTCAATTTCTTCTTTATCAGGAGTATCATTCTTATCGTTATCTTCCTCATGTTCATTACCACTTTCAGTTTCAGCATCAGAAATAGAAATACTATTAGGATCATTAACAGGTTCAGAGGATTCTACAACATTCTTATGTTTCTTTTTCTTTTTCTTAGATGGAGCACTAGTTTTAATTAGTTGAGAATCTTGTTCAACTCTTTTGGGATGCCCTTCAGGATATAGAGGATCCTGGGTAGAAACACCACCTCTAGTTGTTACTTCATAAGCATGTTTTTCTTTAGAATTATTTCCCAACAAGTCATTTTGCACTTTAGTAAGTTGATCAATTTGAGTTTGAACCATTTGAAAATGTTTAACAAGTATCTTAACATCATTGGAGGTTCTCTCCACAATACCATGCAATTCACTAATAGCTCGAGAATTTTCCATTAAATGATTCTCTACTCTCATATTAAAGTTTTCTTGCTTAACAATATAATTATCAAATTCATCTAAGCATTGAGCAGGAGATTTTGAATACGGAATATCTTCCCTAGTAAAGTGTTGAAGAGAGTGTACCTCAATCATGGATGAAGGGGGAATCGTCTCACATATATCTTCTATAGGAGGTAAATTCTTCACATCTTCAGGTTTAATACCCTTCTCTTTAAGAGACTTCTTGGCTTCCCTCATATCTTCATCATTTAATTTAATCATACCCCTCTTCTTCACTATTGGTGTCGGGGTTGGTTCAGGTGTAGACCAATCATCATGATTCCGGCCTATTTTAGCCAATAATTCTTCAGCGTCGTCTGGAGTTCTTTTCCTGAAAACACAACCAGCACAACTATCCAGGTATGCCCTAGACTCAATGGTTAGTCCACTATAAAATATATCAAGTAAATCATGCTTTTCCAAATCATGGTCAGGCTGAGCTCTAATAAGAGAGCAAAATCTCGCCCAAGCCTCAGGCAATTTCTCTCCATCTTCCTGGTCAAAATTATAAATTCTCTGCAAAGCAGCATGTTGAGCACTAGCAGGAAAGTATTTTCGAAAGAAAACATCACGCAAGTCGGTTGGACTTTTAATAGAACCAGGAGGCAAATTATTATACCAAGTTTTAGCATCATCCTTTAATGAGAACGGAAAAATTTTAGCGACAAAATAAGTACGCATCTTGACATCATCAGAAAACACGCCACTAAGAGTAGATAACTCAGTCAAGTGTTCAACAGCACTTTCTTTTTCAGTACCACAAAAGGGTGTTTTCTCAACAATAGCTATATGAGATAGATCAAGAGAAAAATCATAATCTTTATCCCTAATGTTTATAGGAGATGTGGCAAATTTAGGATCAGGAGATGGTTTATATCTAACAGCATGTTCTGCAAGCAACTTTTTAATTTTTCTTGCATCAGTAGTAGCATTGCATTTTTCAATAAAATCATCATCAAGCTCTACATAATCTTCATCAGGATCATCACTAGAATAATCAAGTTCAGGTGATTTAACAGGTGTAGTAGCATTAGGAGTTTCAGTATTTTCAATTTGTCTAGACCTAGCAATCGTAGCATCTAGAAAAGATCCCAATGAACCACTATCATCAAGCACAGCAGAAACATTATCAATATTATGAGAATTTTCAGATTCAGCAGAAGTACCAGCATGTGAAGCATGTGGCGGTGAAACAAGTTTATCAATCACAGATGGTGAATCAAGAGCAGCAGAGGTACTCAGAGTTGTACCTTTTCTTGTAGTGGATGGTAATATGGCGATCTTAGTATCGCGAGGTTTACCCATGATGGAGAATTTGCAGCGAACAATATCAATCCAAGTGAACTTCCAAATAAAGCTATGCTCCCCGGCAACGGCGCCAGAAAATAGTCTTGATGACCCACAAGTATAGGGGATCGCAACAGTCTTCGAGGGAAGTATTACCCAATTTATTGATTCGACACAAGGGAGATAAAGAATACTTGTAAGCCTTAACACGGAGTTGTCAATTCAGCTGCACCTGGAAACAGACTTGCTCGCAAGAGTTTATCAGTAGTAACAGTTTTATAGCAGTGGAAATAGCGAAATAACAGCAGCGGTGAAATAAAGACAGCAGTAGTGATTATAGTAAACAGCAGGATTAAAATACTGTAGGCACAGGGACGGATTTAACGGGCGTTGCATGGATGAGAGAAACTCATGTAACAATCAAAGCAGGGCATTTGCAGATAATAATAAAACGGTATCCAAGTACTAATCAATCAATAGGCATGTGTTCCATATTTAGTCGTACGTGCTCGCAATGAGAAACTTGCACAACATCTTTTGTCCTACCAGCCGGTGGCAGCCGGGCCTCTAGGGAAACTACTGGATATTAAGGTACTCCTTTTAATAGAGTACCGGAGCAAAGCATTAACACTCCGTGAACACATGTGATCCTCACATCACTACCATCCCCTCCGGTTGTCCCGATTTCTGTCACTTCGGGGCCATTGGTTCCGGACAGCGACATGTGTATACAACTTGCAGGTAAGATCATAAACAACGAATATCTTCATGAATCAATAACATGTTCAGATCTGAGATCATGGCACTCGGGCCCTAGTGACAAGCATTAAGCATAACAAGTTGCAACAATATCATAAAAGTGACATCTACGGATACTAGGCACTATGCCCTAACAATCTTATGACTATTACATGACCAATCTCATCCAATCCCTACCATCCCCTTCAGCCTACAGCGGGGGAATTACTCACACATGGATGGGGGAAACATGGCTGGTCGATGGAGAGGCGTTGGCGGTGATGGCGGTGAAGATCTCCTCCAATTCCCCGTCCCGGAGTGCCGAACGGAGACTGGCTCCCGCGACGGAGTTTCGCGATGTGGCGGCTCTCTGGAGGGTTTCTGGCGACTTCGACTTCTCGTGCGTTTCAGGTCGAAACCAATAAGTAGTCGGGGGCGTCGGAGGCCGGGGAGCCACACCACATGGCGCGCGGGCCCTGGGCCGCGCCGCCATGTGGTGTGGGGCCCTCGGGCCTCCACCTCTCTTGCCCTTCTGGCTCCGTCAATATTCTGGTAAAATAGGGCCTTCGCATAAATTCCGAGGATTTTCCCGAAAGTTGGATTTCTGCACAAAAACGAGACACCACGTTCTGCTGAAAACAGCGTTAGTCCGTGTTAGTTGTATCCAAAATACACAAATTAGAGGCAAAACAATAGCAAAAGTGTTCGGGAAAGAGATACGTTTTCCATCGACACCGCTGCCATCTCCACCGCCATCTTCATCACCGCTGCTGCTCCCATGAGGAGGGAGTAGTTCTCCATCGAGGCTCGGGGCTGTACCGGTAGCTATGTGGTTCATCTCTCTCCTATGTACTTCAATACAATAATCTCATGAGCTGCCTTACATGATTGAGATTCATATGATGATGCTTGTAATCTAGATGTCATTGTGCTAGTCAAGTGAGTTTTACTTATGTGATCTCCGGAGACTCCTTGTCCCACGTGTGTAAAGGT
Organism: Lolium multiflorum; assembly: GCA_030979885.1. NCBI lineage: Eukaryota > Viridiplantae > Streptophyta > Magnoliopsida > Poales > Poaceae > Lolium > Lolium multiflorum. The sequence goes on from CM061749.1 coordinate 143,815,426, forward strand.
GACAGTGTGTGCACCGTGTGGGTCTCTTAGGCTATATTTCACAGAATACTTATTCACTGTTATGAATGGCATAGTGAAGTGCTTATTTATATCTCTTTATGATTGCAATGTGTTTTGTATCACAATTTATCCATGTGCTACTCTAGCAATGTTATTAAAGTAGTTTTATTCCTCCTACACGGTGTAATGGTGACAGTGTGTGCACTCGTGTTAGTACTTGGTTTATGCTATGATCATGATCTCTTGTAGATTGCGAAGTTAACTATTGCTATGATAGTATTGATGTGTATTATTCCTCCTACATAAGCATGAAGGTGACAGTGTGCATGCTATGTTAGTACTTGGTTTAGTCGTTTCGATCTTTCATGCACTCTAAGGTTATTTAAATATGAACATTGAATTGTGGAGCTTGTTAACTCCGGCATTGAGGGTTCGTGTAATCCTACGCAATGTGTTCATCATCCAACAAGAGAGTGTAGAGTATGCATTTATCTATTCTGTTATGTGATCAATGTTGAGAGTGTCCACTAGTGAAAGTCTAATCCCTAGGCCTTGTTCCTAAATACTGCTATCGCTGCTTGTTACTGTTTTACTGCGTTACTACTGCTGCGTTACTACTGCTTGTTTACTTCCTACAATATTACTACCATCAACTGCACGCCAGCGAGCTATTTTCTGGCGCCGTACTACTGCTCATACTTATTCATACCACCTGTATTTCACTATCTCTTCGCCGAACTAGTACACCTATTAGGTGTGTTGGGGACACAAGAGACTTCTTGCTTTGTGGTTGCAGGGTTGCATGAGAGGGATATCTTTGACCTCTTCCTCCCTGAGTTCGATAAACCTTGGGTAATCCACTTAAGGGAAACTTGCTGCTGTTCTACAAACCTCTGCTCTTGGAGGCCCAACACTGTCTACAAGAATAGAAGCACCCGTAGACATCAAGCACTTTTTCGCCTTGCCGGGGAGGAAAGGTAAAAGCACTCATACTCCGGTTCCAGGTAACAGTACTTTTCTGGCGCCATTGTGTGTGTGCTCGAAGCTATTTCCTTTAGACTCTGCAATTGCGACATTTGGTTTCTTGTTTACACTAGTTAGGCATAATGGACAACAATGACCTTTTTATTCTATTTCCTGATTTAAGACATGGATTGTTTGCTGCGAAAATTAAAAAACCTATGAAATCTTATTTGCATGCTGGTAGCAATGATATTAGTATGAACGCTTTGAACACCATTGTTGTTAATGATATGGAAAATTCTAAGCTTGGGGAAGCTGGTTTTGATGAGCATGATATTTTTAGTCCCCCAAGCATTGAGGAGAAAATTTTCTTTGATGATACTTTGCCTCCTATTTATGATGATTATAATGATAGTAGTCTTTTGTTACCACCTGTTATGGAGGATAAATTTGATTATGATTACAATATACCTCCTATATTTGATAGCTACTTTGTTGAATTTGCTCCCACTACAATTAATAAGAATGACTATGCTTATGTTGGGAGTAGTAATTATTTTATGCATGAGACTCATGATAAGAATGCTTTATGTGATAGTTATATTGTTGAGTTTGCTCATGATGCTACTGAAAGTTATTATGAGAGAGGAAAATATGGTTGTAGAAATTTTCATGTTACTAAAATGCCTCTCTATGTGCTGAAATTTTTGAAGCTACACTTGTTTTATCTTCCTATGCTTGTTACTTTGCTCTTCATGAACTTGTTTATTTACAAGATTCCTATGCATAGGAAGCATGTTAGACTTAAATGTGTTTTGAATTTGCCTCTTGATGCTCTCTTTTGCTTCAAATACTATTTCTTGCGAGTGCATCATTAAAATTGCTGAGCCCATCTTAATGGCTATAAAGAAAGAACTTCTTGGGAGATAACCCATGTGTTATTTTGCTACAGTACTTTGTTTTATATTTGTGTCTTGGAAGTTGTTTACTACTGTAGCAACCTCTCCTTATCATGTTTTTGTGCCAAGTAAAGTTTCTATGTCAAAGTTGATGTTATATTTGGGATCGCTGCGCAGAAACAGCATTGCTGTCTGTCACGAATCTGGGCACAGGCCTCTGTAGAAAATTCGAAAAAATCTGCCAATTTACGAGCGTGATCCTCAGATATGTACTCAACTTTCATTAGTTTTGAGTTTTTCCATTTGAGCAAGTCTGGTGCCATCTTTAAATTCGTCTTTACGGACTGTTCTGTTTTTGACAGATTCTGCCTTTTATTTCGCATTGCCTCTTTTGCTATGTTGGATTCATTTCTTTGATCCATTAATGTCCAGTAGCTTTATGCAATGTCCAGAAGTGTAAAGAATGATTGTGTCACCTCTGAATGTGTGAATTATTAATTGTGCACTAACCCTCTAATGAGTTTGCTTGAAGTTTGGTGTGAAGGAAGTTTTCAAGGGTCAAGAGAGGAGTATGATATACTATGATCAAGAGGAGTGAAAGCTCTAAGCTTGGGGATGCCCCGTGGTTCATCCCTGCATATTTTAAGAAGACTCAAGCGTCTAAGCTTGGGGATGCCCAAGGCATCCCCTTCTTCATCGACAACACCATCAGGTTCCTCCCCTGAAACTATATTTTTATTCAATCACATCTTGTGTTCTTTACTTGGAGCGTCGGTTTGTTTTTGTTTTTGTTTTTGTTTGAATAAAATGGATCCTAGCATTCACTTTGTGGGAGAGAGACACGCTCCGCTGTTGCATATGGACAAATATGTCCTTAGGCTTTACTCATAATGTTCAAGGCGAAGTTTCTTCTTCGTTAAATTGTTATATGGTTGGAATTGGAAAATGCTACATGTAGTAATTCTAAAATGTCTTGGATAATGTGATACTTGGCAATTGTTGTGCTCATGTTTAAGCTCTTGCATCATATGCTTTGCACCCATTAATGAAGAAATACATAGAGCTTGCTAAAATTTTATTTGCATATTTGGTCTCTCTAAGGTCTAGATAATATCTAGTATTGAGTTTTGAACAACAAGGAAGACGGTGTAGAGTCTTATAATGTTTACAATATGTCTTTTATGTGAGTTTTGCTGCACCGGTTCATCCTTGTGTTTGTTTCAAATAGCCTTGCTAGCCTAAACCTTGTATCGAGAGGGAATACTTCTCATGCATCCAAATCCTTGAGCCAACCACTATGCCATTTGTGTCCACCATACCTACCTACTACATGGTATTTCTCCGCCATTCCAAAGTAAATTGCTTGAGTGCTACCTTTAAATAATTCAAAATTTATCACCTCTTATTTGTGTCAATGTTTTATAGCTCATGAGGAAGTATGTGGTGTTTTATCTTTCGATCTTGTCATTTACTTTTGACAGACTTTCACAATGGACTAGTGGCACATCCGCTTATCCAATAATTTTGCAAAAAGAGCTGGCAATGGGGTTCCCAGCCCCAATTAATTAACTTTCATTAATAATTCTCTTCACATGTTTTGCTCTGATTCATCAGTAAGCAACTTAATTTTGCAAATAGACACTCCTCCATGGTATGTGAATGTTGGAAGGCACCCGAGGATTCGGTTAGCCATGGCTTGTGTAAGCAAAAGGTTGGGAGGAGTGTCATCCATAAATAAAGAAAAACTAAACTAAAGTACATGTGTAAACAAAAGAGAAGAGGGATGATCTACCTTGCTGGTAGAGATAACGTCCTTCATGGGAGCCGCTCTTGAAAGTCTGGTTGATGAGGTAGTTAGAGTGCCCACTACCATTCGTTGACAACAACAAACACCTCTCAAAATTTTACTTTTATGCTCTCTTTATGTTTTCAAAACCAAAGCTCTAGCACAAATATAGCAATCGATGCTTTCCTCTTTGAAGGACCTTTCTTTTACTTTTATGTTGAGTCAGTTCACCTATCTCTCTCCACCTCAAGAAGCAAACACTTGTGTGAACTGTGCATTGATTCCTACATACTTGCATATTGCACTTATTATATTACTTTGCATTGACAATTATCCATGAGATATACATGTTACAAGTTGAAAGCAACCGCTGAAACTTAATCTTCCATTGTGTTGCTTCAATGCCTCTACTTTGAATTATTGCTTTATGAGTTAACTCTTATGCAAGACTTATTTATGCTTGTCTTGAAGTACTATTCATGAAAAGTCTTTGCTTTATGATTCAGTTGTTTACTCATGTCATTACCATTGTTTTGATCGCTGCATTCATTACATATGTTTACAAATAGTATGATCAAGATTATGATGGCATGTCACTTCAGAAATTATCTTTGTTATCATTTTACCTGCTCGGGACGAGCAGAACTAAGCTTGGGGATGCGATACGTCTCCAACGTATCGATAATTTCTTATGTTCCATGCTACTTTATTGATGATACCTACATGTTTTATGCACACTTTATGTCATATTCGTGCATTTCTGGAACTAACCTATTAACAAGATGCCGAAGTGCAGTTCTGTTTCTGTTTTTGGTTTCAGAAATCCTAGTAACGAAATATTCTCGGAATTGGACGAAATCGACGCCCAGGTTCCTATTTTGCCGGAAGCATCCAGAACACCCGAGCCGCCGAGAGGGGCCTGTGGGCCCGGATGATAGGGTGGCGCGGCTGGGCCACGGCCGCGCCGCCTATGGTGGCCCCAGGCCCCCTCCGAGGCTGCCCTTTCGCCTATATAAGGTCCCTGACCTAAAACCCCGAGAGAAAGCCACGGTGCGAGAAAAGTTCAGGCCGCCGCCATCGCGAAGCCAAGATGGGGGACAGGAGTCTGTTCCGGCACCTGCCGGACGGGGAAGTGCCCCGGAAGGCTTCTCCATCGACACCGCTGCCATCTCCATGCCATCTTCATCACCGCTCTGCTCCCATGAGGAGGAGTAGTTCTCCATCGGCTCGGGGCTCTGGGTAGCTATGTGGTTCATCTCTCTCCTATGTACTTCAATACAATAATCTCATGAGCTGCCTTACATGATTGAGATTCATATGATGATGCTTGTAATCTAGATGTCATTGTGCTAGTCAAGTGAGTTTTACTTATGTGATCTCCGGAGACTCCTTGTCCCACGTGTGTAAAGGTGACAGTGTGTGCACCGTGTGGGTCTCTTAGGCTATATTTCACAGAATACTTATTCACTGTTATGAATGGCATAGTGAAGTGCTTATTTATATCTCTTTATGATTGCAATGTGTTTTGTATCACAATTTATCCATGTGCTACTCTAGCAATGTTATTAAAGTAGTTTTATTCCTCCTACACGGTGTAATGGTGACAGTGTGTGCACTCGTGTTAGTACTTGGTTTATGCTATGATCATGATCTCTTGTAGATTGCGAAGTTAACTATTGCTATGATAGTATTGATGTGTATTATTCCTCCTACATAAGCATGAAGGTGACAGTGTGCATGCTATGTTAGTACTTGGTTTAGTCGTTTCGATCTTTCATGCACTCTAAGGTTATTTAAATATGAACATTGAATTGTGGAGCTTGTTAACTCCGGCATTGAGGGTTCGTGTAATCCTACGCAATGTGTTCATCATCCAACAAGAGAGTGTAGAGTATGCATTTATCTATTCTGTTATGTGATCAATGTTGAGAGTGTCCACTAGTGAAAGTCTAATCCCTAGGCCTTGTTCCTAAATCTGCTATACTGCTTGTTACTTTTTACTGCGTTACTCTGCTGCGTACTTACTGTGTTTACCTACAATATTACCATCAACTGCCTGCGAGCTATTTTCTGGTGCCGTACTCTGCTCATACTTATTCATACCACGTATTTCACTATCTCTTCGCCGAACTAGTACACCTATTAGGTGTGTTGGGGACACAAGAGACTTCTTGCTTTGTGGTTGCAGGGTTGCATGAGAGGGATATCTTTGACCTCTTCCTCCCGAGTTCGATAAACCTTGGGTAATCCACTTAAGGGAAACTTGTTGCTGTTCTACAAACCTCTGCTCTTAAATGATCACCAGGATGGACAGTTCCATCCCCTTCATAGCGGTTATCCACAACATCGTTCAATAATTTTCGTAGGTATTTTATATGGTATTACTTCCTCACCTGGCGCCTCATCCACTACCGTTGCAGTAGTAGTAGATTTCCCAAATAGAAATTCAAGGGAGGATCTCTCCATAATGACTTATAGCAGCAAGCAGAAACAAAATCAGCACGTACAGTAAAAGTTTCCTTACCAATTCCACTTACCAATAGCGCTTCACTCCCCGGCAACGGCGCCAGAAAATAGTCTTGATGACCCACAAGTATAGGGGGTGTATCGTAGTACTTTTGATAAATAAGAGTGTCGAACCCAACGAGGAGCAGAAGGTGTTGACAAGCAGTTTCGATGAAGGATTCACTGTAAATGCTCACAGACAAGTATTCAGGGGGTTTTGATGTAGCAGATAAATAAAGTACGAGTAAGTAAAATGCGAGAGAAATAATTGCAGCGAGTGGCCCAATCCTTTTTAGCACAAAGGACAAGCCGGTTTGTTTACTTATAATGACCAAACGTTCTTGAGGACACACGGGGATTTTAGTCTAGTGCTTTCGCTTCATACAGCTGATTAATCTTCATTGTTTTGATAAGTGTTGTGTGGGTGAACCTATGCTAATGCACCGCCCTTCCTAGGACTAATACATACTTGTGATTATACCCCTTGCAAGCATCCGCAAATACAAGAAAGTAATTAAGATAAATCTAACCACAACCTTAAACTCTGAGATCCTGCTATCCCTCCTGCACCGATATACTAACGGGGGTTTAGGTTTCTGTCGCTCCGGCAACCCCACAATTAGCAAACGAATACAAGATGTACTCCCCTAGGCCCATAAAGGTGAAGTATCATGTAGTCGACGTTCACATGACACCACTAGAAGAGTAACACCACAACTTAAATATCATAACATTGAATATTACTCAACCACAATTCACTACTAACATTTAGACTTCACCCATGTCCTCAAGAACTAAACGAACTACTCACGAGACATCATATGGAACATGATCAGAGGTGATATGATGATGAATAACAATCTGAACATAAACCTTGGTTCAATGGTTTCACTCAATAGCATCAATAACAAGTAGAAATCAATACCGGGAGAGTTTCCCCTATCAAACAATCAAGATCCAACCCTAATTGTTACAGCGGTGACGAGGTGCAGCGGTGGAGATGGCGGTGATGATGATGAAGATGATGGTGATGATGATGGAGATGATGTCCAGCTCGATGACGATGGCGATGGCGTCGATTTCCCCCTCCGGGAGGGAATTTCCCCGGCGGATTCCTGCCCGCCGGAGAGCTCTTTTCTCTCTGGTGTCTCTCCGCCCCGCAGAGGCGGCTCTGTCTATTCTCCGTAACTCCCGTGCCTTAGGTTTTGGGACGAAGAAGTACGCGAAGGAGAGGCGGCCAGAGGGGGCTGTGGGCCCCCTCCCCACATGGCGGCGCGGCCAGGCCTGGGCCCGCGCCGGCCTATGGGGGGCCCATGGCGGCCCCTCTCGGCCCCTCCTTTTGGCTCCCTTCGTCTTCTGGAAAAATAGGATTTTTCATATAATTTCCGTCAATTGTTGATCTTCCGAAATATGGTGTCCTGACGGTGCTTTTTCCAGCAGAATCCTGACTCCGGTGAATAATTCTCCAATAATCATGAAACATGCAAAATAGGTGAAATAACATAAGTATCATCTCTAAATATGAAATATATCAATGAATAACAGCAAATTATGATATAAAATAGTGATGCAAAATGGACGTATCAACTCCCCCAAGGTTTGATGTCGTTTGTAGATATGGAAATATGGAATGGAGTTCGAAGTTTTGTTCGGAGTCTCGGATGGGATCCAGGACATCACGAGGAGTTCCGGAATGGTCCGGAGAATAAGATTCATATATAGGAAGTCATTTTATAAGTTTGAAAATGATCCGGTGCATTTATGGAAGATTCTAGAAAAGTCCGGAAGAAATCACTATGGAAGGCGGAGTCCCGGAGGGACTCCACTAGCATGGCCGGCCAACCCTAAGGGGGTGGAGTCCTAGGTGGACTCCACCTAAGGTGGCCGGCCACCCCCTCAAGGAAAGGTGGGAGTCCCACCTTGAGTAGGGCTCCCATCTTGAGTAGGTTTCCCACCTTTGGGAAGTTTTGGTGTTGGGGTCTTATTCGAAGATTTGGACTACAACTCTTGGGGCTTCCACCTATATAATGAGGAGCAAGGGGAGGGGGCCGGCCACACCTAGCCCTCTTGGCCGCAGCCCCCAAGTGGTCGGCGCCCAACACCCCCCTCTCCCCAAACCCTAGCCTCTCCTCCTCCAATAATACTCCCGCAACGCATAGGCGAAGCCCTGCCGGAGTTCTCCACCACCGCCACCACGCCATCGTGCTGCCGGGATTCCGAGGAGGATCTACTACTTCCGCTGCCCGCTGGAACGGGGAGGAGGACGTCGTCTTCATCAACACCGTACGTGTGACCGAGTACGGAGGTGCTGCCCGATTGTGGCACCGTCAAGATCTTCTACGCGCTTTTGCAAGCGGCAAGTGATCGACTACATCCACCACGAGATCTAATCTCGTTAGGCTTTGGAAATCTTCGAGGGTTAGTCTCATGATCTTCTCGTTGCTACCGTCTTCTAGATTAGATCTTGACTTGTGTTTCGTTCTTGTGGTAGGAAATTTTTTGTTTTCTATGCTACGAAGCCTACACTTGTAGCCCTACACAATGAATGGTGTTTGTTATCCAACAAGAGAGTGTTTGAAAGTAGCACAAGTGAGGAGAAGTTATTTATTTATTATGTGATCATTGTTGAGAGTGTCCACTAGTGAAAGTATGATCCCTAGGCCTTGTTTCCAAATACTGCAAACATCGCTTATTTACTGTTTTACTGCATCTTTACTTCCTGCAATATTTACTTCAGATCGCAATTACCGTTTACCACCATCTATATCATCTGCGTTTTAATATCTCTTCGCCGAACTAGTGCACCTATACATCCGACAAGTGTATTAGGTGTGTTGGGGACACAAGAGACTTCTTGTATCTTAATTGCAAGGGTTGCTTGAGAGGAATATCTTTGACCTCTACCTCCCTGAGTTCGATAAACCTTGGGTGATCCACTTAAGGGAAACTTGTTGCTGTTCTACAAACCTCTGCTCTTGGAGGCCCAACACTGTCTACAGGAATAGAAGCGTGCGTAGACATCAAGCTATTTTCTGGCGCCGTTGCCGGGGAGGTAAGGTAAAAGGTATTCACATCCTCCGACTACTAAGCTATTTCCTAGCACTGTTGCCGGTGTGTGAGTGCTCGAAGGTATCTCCTTTAGATTCTGCAATTTTATCTTTTTGTCTCTTGTTTTTATTTTCACTAGTTAGGCTTAATGGAAAACAACAAAAAAATTAGAGATCTTTATGAACTTTATCTTGAATTAGGACATGATGTGTTTGAAGAGAGAATTAAAAAACCTATGGAACTTTATATGCATGCTAATGGCAATGTTATTAGTATGAATGCTTTGAACACCATTGTTGCTAATGCTATGGAAAATTCTAAGCTTGGGGAAGCTGGTTTTGATGAGCATGATATTTTTAGTCCCCCAAGCATGGAGGAGAAAATTTACTTTGATGATACTTTGCCTCCCATTTATGATGATTATAATGATAGTGGTATTTTGGTGCCACCTACTATGGAGGATAAAGTTTATTATGATTATACCATGCCTGCAATTTATGATGATTACAATGATGAATATGATATTTTAGTCCACCTACTATTGAGGAGAAAATTAATTATGATTACAATATGCCTCCTATATATGATGATTATGGTGATGAGAATAATAATGATAGCTATCTTATTGAATTTGCTCCCACTACAATTAATAAAATTGATTATGCTTATGTGGAGAGTAATAATTTTATGCATGTAGCTCATGATAAGAATGTTTCATGTGATAGTTATATTGTTGAGTTTGTTCATGATGCTACTGAAAGTTATTATGAGAGAGGGAAACATGGTTATATGCATCTTAATAATATTAAGTTTCCCCTCTTTATGTTGAGAATCTTGAAGTTGAACTTGTGTTGCTTTTCTATGCTTGTTGCTTTGTGCTTTCAGTACTTGTTTCCTTACAAGATTCCTTTTCATAGGAAGTGGGTTAGGCTTAAAAGTGTTTTGAATTTGCTTCTTGACGCTCTCTTTTGCTTCAACTCTTATTTCTTGCGAGAGCATCATTAAAATTACTAAGCCCATCTTAATGGCTATAAAAAAAGCACTTCTTGGGAGATAACCCATGTTTTTATTTCACTACTGTTTTATTGTGTCTTGGAAGTTGTTACTACTGTAGCAACCTCTCATTATCATGTTTATTTTCATGTATTGTTGTGCCAAGTAAAGTCTCTAATAGAAAGTTGATGCTAGATTTGGATTTCTGCGCAGAAACAGATTTCTTATCTGTCACGAATTCACGTTTTTCTCTCTGTAGAAGAATAAAAAAAATCTGCGAAAATTCATGCGTGATCCTCAGATATGTATGCAACTTTCATTAGTTTTGAGTTTTCTGATCTGAGCAAGTTAAGTGCCTCTAAAAAATTCGTCTTTACGGACTGTTCTGTTTTGACAGATTCTGCCTTTTATTTCGCATTGCCTCTTTTACTGTGTTTGAGTGGATTTCTTTGCTCCATTAAATTTCAGTAGCCTTGGGTAATGTCCAGAAGTGTTGGGAATGATTGTGTCCTTGCTGAACATGTGAATTTTTGATTATGCACTAACCCTCTAATGAGATTGCTTTGAAGTTTGGTGTGAAGGAAGTTTTCAAGGGTCAAGAGAGAAGGGTGATATAATGTGATCAAGAAGAGTGAAGAGCCTAAGCTTGGGGATGCCCCCGTGGTTCATCCCTGCATATTTCAAGAAGACTCAAACATCTAAGCTTGGGGATTCCCAAGGCATCCCCTTCTTCATCAACAACTTATCAGGTCACCTCTAGTGAAACTATATTTTTATTCCGTCACATCTTATGTACTTTACTTGGAGCGTCTGTGTGCTTTTATTTTCGTTTTGTTATTTTCATTCTCTGAATAAAATCGGATCCTAGCAATCCATGTGTGGGAGAGAGACACGCTCCGCTTTTTCATTAGAACACTTGTGTTCTTCGCTTATACTTTTAATGTTCAATGGCGAAAGTTGATCGCTTCGTTATTGTTATTTGGTTGGAAACAGAAAATGCTTCATGTGGTAATTGGTATATTGTCTTGAATAATTTGATACTTGGCAATTGTTTTGAGCTCTCATAGATCATGTTTAAGCTCTTGCATCATGTAGTTTAAATCTATTAGTGGAGAACTACCGTAGAGCTTGTTGAAATTTGGTTTGCATGATTGGTCTCTCTAAGGTCTAGATATTTTCTGGTAAAAGTGTTTGAACAACAAGGAAGACAGTGTAGAGTCTTATAATTCTTGCAATATGTTCTTGTGTAAGTTTTGCTATACCGGTTCATACTTGTGTTTGCTTCAAACAACCTTGCTAGCCAAAGCCTTGTACTGAGAGGGAATGCTTCTCGTGCATCCAAAAACCTTGAGCCAAAACCTATGCCATTTGTGTCCACCATAACTACCTATATGTGGTATTTTTCTGCCATTCCAAAGTAAATTGCTTGTGTGCTACCTTTAAAATTTCATTCCTTGTCTTTGCAATACATAGCTCATGGGAAAATAGCCTAAAAAACTATTGTGGTGATGAATATGTTGCTATGTATCTTAGTTCTTATAAGTTTCTTGTTGAGCGGTAACCATGTTTGGGGGCCATCAACTTTTCACCTTTGTTGAATATCATTTGAGTTGCTATGCATGTTCGTCTTGTCTGAAGTAAGGGTGATTTATCATGATTAAATGGTTTGAGTATGCATATTGTTAGAGAAGAACATTGGGCCGCCAACCAAAGCCATGTATCATGGTGGAAGTTTCAGCTTGGACATTAATCCTCAATCTCTTATGAGAATATTATCTGTTTTTTTTTTGAAACCCAGGACTGTGAGGCAAAGAGCCCCACAGCATTTTATTATAATAAAAAAGCAGAACAAAGAGTCCAAGACATATGTACAACTAACTAGGAAAAGAAAGAAATATACAACAAAGCAGGAAAAGGACACTAAGGCAGGGACCTAATCCAACTTAAAAGATTGTCTTTGTGCTTGGCCTTGATTCTATATTGCAGCAAAGTCATGTCATGAACAAACTGGCCCTTCCACTTAGTGAATGAGCCTCTCTCCTGCCTAAAAATCTTGGCATTTCTGACAAGCCAAATATTCCAACATGCTGTAATAAGCACTTCCATAAAGAAAGGCTGCCGAAAACTCCTCCTTGCATGATGTACTATGGATATATCTCCCAAAGGCTGCGTGTCAATGGGATATGACCAAATCCGGGCACTGAAATTGCATTCAAAAAATAAATGTACTCTATCTTCATATGCTCTCAGTAAACAGAGCTCACAATGTTTATCATCAGTGACACTCCAGTTCCTCCTCTGTAACAGGTCCCTAGTATTCAGCCTATCCGAAAGCAAAAGCCAAGCAAATACCTTGGTTTTCATGACACAACAAGATTTCCATAACCACTGATACACATTAGGCACCTGAATATGTGAATGTATATGATCATAAAACCTTTTCGCAGAGTAACTTTGACCCCAACAATAGTTCCACTCATCATTCTGCTGCAACAAAGGATTATCCTGCATAATAATCTCCAGATTTTGTAACTCTTGGTGAGCTGGCTGAGACATTGGTAAGTAAAATAAGGAATGCAAATCCTCCAGCTGGTACACTGCCGAAACTGAAATGTCTTTTTGTAAAGCATATGAATGCAATCTTGGGAACCTGATACTCATTGGTAGTGCAGAGTGTGCAACATCCCAATTATCATTCCAGAAGGAAATAGTATCCCCATGTCCATGTGTCACCAAGGCCACCCCTCTAAAATTGTCAACTTGCCTCAGAACATCTCTCCACCAAAAAGATCCAACCATGTTTTCCTCATGGGGTAGTTTCCCTTGATAGTGAGCATTCCAAATTAATTGAATCCAAGGAATATCCCTTTTGTTGTAAAACTTATCCAGGAACTTGATTAACAGAGCTGCATTCTGCTTCTGAAAATTAATTATCCCTAGTCCCCTCCCTCTTTTTCTTTGGCTTACAAACCATTTCCCAAGCAGCTAAAGACTGTTTTGGTACCCCATCTTTATCTCTCCATAAACACTGCCTAAGAATTCTGTCAAGTTGATTTGTAAGCCCTGGTGGCAGCTGCAAGGTGCATAAGAAATGTAGTGGCATAGAGGATAGGGTTGAATTTATGAGCTGTAATCTTGCACCTTGAGACAAAAAACTAGAGCTTGAGGTAAGTTTCCTTTCAAGTCTACACACTAGAGGGGAAAGCTCAGCAATCGTTGGCCTTGTAGTCCCCAAGGGTAACCCAAGATAGGTAAATGGCATCTGACCTATCTGGCAACCAAACTCAGCTGCCAACTCCTTCAACAAACCATCCTCAACATTAATAGGGACCATTTGGGATTTATCAAAATTAATTCTCAAACCAGTAGATAGGGAGAATTTCCGAGAGTTTCTTTGAGTGCAATTAACTGCAATTTATCAATGGCATGATCGTAATGTATCATCAGCATATTGGATTATTGGAAAATCCACTTCATTTGTGACAATTGGCAAAGAAAGAGCCCCTTGGACCACCATATCATTCACTGCAGACTGCAACAAATCTGACCCAAAAAGATAAAAGAGAGGAGAAATTGGGTCTCCTTGTCTCACTCCTCTCTTACATTCAAATTGCTTCCCAGGAATGCCATTTAACAAGATTGATGAAGTGCCAGTAGATAGTATGATCCTTGCCCAATTGATCCATTTTTTGTTAAACCCCTTATGCCTCATTACTTGCAGTATTGCCTCATGTTCTATAGTATCGAAGGCTTTAGCAAAGTCCAATTTAAGAATAATAATTGGCTTTTTAGATTGTTGGCAAAGGAACAGGTACTCAAAAGCCCAGGCCAAGCAATCCTCTATGGTCCTACCTCTCAAGAAACCATACTGATTTTTGTGAATACAAGACAAAATTTTCCCTTGGAGCCTATTAGCAGCCAATTTTGTCAAGAATTTGACACACACATTAGTCAAAGATATTGGCCGAAAATCATTCACATGTACAGGACTTTGCTTTTTGGGCACCAGGGTTATATAAGATCCATTTATATTCTTTAACTGAATAGTCTCATTGTGAAAATCAGCAGCCAATTGATAAAAATCATGCTTTATGATGGACCAACAGTTTTTAACAAAAAGCCCATTAAACCCATCTGGCCCAGGAACTCTGTCCACAGGCATCTCCCTTATTACATCATCCATTTCCTTACTCTCAAAAGGCCTAGTAAGATCATCAAGCCCATCAATCCTTTGCAGAATTCTAGACAGCTCAAACTGCATATGAATGGGTTGAGAGCAACCCATCCTATCCTTATACTCCTTCAAAAGCATTCCTGCCATTAATTGGTGGTCAGTAACATCATTGCCATCCACATCTCTGAGCAATGCAATAGAATTTCTCCTAAATCTCTCTGTAGCCATAGCATGGATTTTTTTTGTATTATCCTCCCCTTGTTGGATCCATCTAATGGTACACCTTTTCTTCCAATAATTACACTCAGCCAATAACAACTCAGCTAAATGCAACTTGACAATACTCCTGAAATTGAACTCCACCCTAAATAGGGGTCTTTGCTCCTCCAAAGTATCCAGAACCAGGATGACTTCATTACAACTTTTAATTAGGCCCTTTAATCTTGCCAAACTGAGATGCCATTTTTTAAGCTCAAACCTTAATTGCTTGAATTTATCAGCAATGACAGCAGTACTATAACTCTTACTAGAACCTTTCCCCCAGGATTTGGCCACACAGTCCTTGAAGCCAGGCATATCTACCCAATAGTTATCAAATCTGAATTTTTTTGCTCTAGGGATATTAGTATCAATATTGATGACACAAGGCACATGATCAGAACCAATCTTTGCTAGAGGTAACACCATTGTATTTGGAAAGTCTGATATCCAATTCAAGTTGGGTTGTTCAAGCAATGGATCTTTCTGCATATTGGACCAAGTATAAGCTCTCCCTTTGATTGGCAATTCCAGTAACCCTAAATGTCCAATAATCTCATTGAATAAAAACATATCATTGATATCCCCTCCTGGTTTATTCCTATTCTCATGTGATCTGACAAAGTTAAAGTCACCCAAAAGCAGCCAGTTGGCCCATCTAGGTATTTGCAAGTTATATAGCCAAGAAACAAAATTATCTCTTTTAATGCCATGACAAGGACCATAAACACACACCAGGGTCCAATTTTCATTGTTATGTTTAGAGGTGAAATTAACTATCAACCCAAATCTTTCAATTTGCTGCAACACCTTGAAAACTGAAGAATTCCAGACCACCAAAATCCCCCAGAGGCACCCACTGATGGTGAGTAAGCAAATGAATCACACTACAAGAAAAGTTGCCATGGCCGACGAAGTTGAAGTCGCGCCGTGGTTGCTGGTGTACCATGGCCGACGATTTTGGTCCCTCCGTGGTGCATGTCAAAACTTTTTTTTCTCGTTTTTGAGGCCACCTAGCCCGACGAAAGCGGCCAAAACGTGGCGTATGGTGGCCCGGGACGTGGTGCATCTCGAAATCTCGGGTTCGCCGGCCGAGTCAACGCAAATCCGCACCGCCGAGGGATGTAGGGCCCAGATGGCAGCCTCTCTGGCATTGTTTTTTTCTACATCGCGCCATCTCGTTCAACGTTCTCCGATCGAGCCGTTTACGATGCAGGATCATGGGTCCCGCATGTCATCCTCTATGAACCAAAATTCTTTCTATTCTTGGATTTTTTGACCCCCTGATTTCTGGCTACTTCCTTTTTCTTTTGATCCCTTGCCGCCTTGGAAACGTTGAGACCGCTGCTGCTAAATGGGACCCGCATGTCATCCTCTATGTGCAATCAACTTTCTTTTCTTGGAGTTTTTTTTGGCACCTCAAATTTGGTCACTTGCCTTTTTCTTTCGATCCCCTGCCGCCTCTCAAACGGTGATACCGCTGCTGCTAACTGGGACCCGCATGTCATCCTCTATGTACTATAAAACTTTCTTTTCATGGATTATTTTTGGCACCTCAAATTTGGTCACTTGCCTTTTTCTTTCGATCCCCTGCCGCCTCTCAAACAGTGATACCGCTGCTGCTAATGGGACCCGCATGTCATCCTCTATGTACTATAAAACTTTCTTTTCTGGATTATTTTTGGCACCTCAAATTTGGTCACTTGCCTTTTCTTTCGATCCCCGCCTCTCAAACGGTGATACGCTGCTAATGGGACGCATGTCATCCTCTATGTACTATAAAACTTTCTTTTCTTGAATTATTTTTGGCACCTCATATTTGGTCACTTGCCTTTTTCTTTCGATCCCTGCCGCCTCTCAAACGGTGATACCGCTGCTAAATGGGACCCGCATGTCATCCTCTATGTACTATAAAACTTTCTTTTCTTGGATTTTTTTGGCACCTCATATTTGGTCACTTGACTTTTTCTTTCGATCCCCTGCTGCCTCTCAAACGGTGATACGCTGCTGCTAAATGGGACCCGCATGTCATCCTCTATGTACTATAAAACTTTCTTTTCTTGGATTTTTTGGCACCTCATATTTGGTCACTTGCCTTTTTCTTTCGATCCCCTGCCGCCTCTCAAACGGTGATACCGCTGCTGCTAAATGGGACCCGCATGTCATCCTCTATGTACTATAAAACTTTCTTTTCTTGAATTATTTTTGGCTCCTGATATTTTTTCACTTGCCTTTTTCTTTCGATCTCATGCCACGTTTGAAACGTTGAGGAACCTGCAGGCTCATGGGACCCGCATGTCATCCTCTATGTACTATAAAAGTTCTTTTTCTTGGTTTTTTTTCACCATCTGATTTTTGGCAATTTCTTTTTTCTTTTGATCCCCTGCCACCTCTCAAACGCTGATACCGCTGCTGCTAAATGGGACCCGCATGTCATCCTCTATGTACTATAAAACTTTCTTTTCTTGAATTATTTTTGGCTCCTCATATTTGGGCACTTGCCTTTTTCTTTCGATCTCATGCCACGTTTGAAACGTTGAGGAACCTGCTGGCTCATGGGACCCGCATGTCATCCTCTATGTGCTATAAAAGTTTCCTTTGTTGGATTTTTTTCACCCTCTGATTTTTGGCTTGCCTTTTTCTTTTGATCCCCTGCCCCCTTTGAAACGTTGAGTAAGCTGTTGGCTCAAGGGACCCGCATGTCATCCTCTATGTCCATCAACTTTCCTTTCTTGGATTTTTTTCACCCCCTAATTACTAGCTACTTTCTTTTTCTTTTGATCTCAAGCCGCATTACAAACATTGAGACCGCTGCTGCAAAATGGGACCCACATGTCATCCTCTATGTACAATAAAGTTTCTTTTCTTGGATTATCTTTTGCTCCTGATATTTTGTCACTTGCCTTTTTCTTTCGATCTCATGCCGCCTTTGAAACGTTGAGTAAGCTGCTGGCTCATGGGTCCCGCATGTCATCCTCTACGAACAATAAAAGTTTCCTTTCTTGGAGTTATTTTTGACCCCTAATTTCTGGCTATTTGCCTTTTTCTTTGGATCTCCTGCCCCTTTGAAACGATGAGGACGCTGTTGGCAGGTCGGTCCCACAAGTCATCCTCTATGAACAATAAAAGTTTCCTTTGATGGATTTTTTTGAACCCCTAATTAATTTCTGGATATTTCCTTTTTTTTCTTTGATCCCCTGCCGCCTTGGAATCGTTGAGGATGCTGCTGCCTCATGGGTCCCGCATGTCATCCTCTCAGAACGGTAAATGTTTCTTTTCTTGGATATTGTTTACCAAATGATTTTTGGCTTATTTTTTCTTTCGATATCCTGCCGCCTTTAAAACGTTGAGGACGCTGCTGGCTCACGGGTCCCACATGTCAGCCTCTATGAACAATAAGCGCTGAGGACGCTGCTGCCTCATGGGTCCCGCATGTCATCCTCAAATGAAAATGTTTCTTATCAACAGATTTTTGGTTTATTTTTTCTTTCCATCCCCTGCCGCCTTTAAAACGACGCTGCTGGCTCATGGGTCCACGATGTCAGCCTCCCCGTACAAGAAACATGTGATATCTTGATTATTTTGCAGACAATAAACAGTGTATTGCGCTCTGAGCTATTGCAAACGGATAAATTAAATCTTTATTTTTACAACATATATCTTGAATCTCCTTGTTTTTTGTTTTGGCGAAGCATAGGACTTTCCTGTTTTTTTTTTTTTGAGAAAAATCCGAACTATCATGTTCTGGAGTGGGCTGAAATTGTACGTGTCAAAAGGCCCAGAAGGATAGTTCGAAGGCCCAGATGTCTAGATGCAGCCCAATTGAAATCTTTCTTTTCTTGGATTTTTTTCACCCCCTGATTTCTGGCTACTTCATTTTTCTTTTGGTCCTGTGCCGCCTTGGAAACGTTGAGACCGCTGCTGCAAAATGGGACCCGCATGTCATCCTCTATGTACAATAAAGTTTCTTTTCTTGGATTATTTTTGGCTCGATATTTGGTCACTTGCCTTTTTCTTTCGATCTCATGCCACGTTTGAAACGTTGAGGAATCTGCTGGCTCATGGGACCCGCATGTCATCCTCTATGTACAATAAAACTTTTCTTGGATTTTTTCACCCTCTGATTTTTGGCTATTTCCTTTTTCTTTTGATCCCCCGCCTTTGAAACGTTGAGTAAGCTGCTGGCTCATAGGTCCCACATGTCAGCCTGTATGAACGATAAAGCTTTCCTTTCTTGGAGTTTTTTTTGACCCCCTAATTTCTGGCTACTTTCTTTTTCTTTTGATCTCAAGCCGCAATTGAAACGTTGGGACCGCTGCTGCAAAATGGGACCCGCACGTCATCCTCTATGTACAATCAAGTTTCTTTTCTTGGATTATTTTTGGCTCCTGATATTTGGTCACTTGCCTTTTTCTTTCGATCCCATGCCACGTTTGAAACGTTGAGGAACCTGCTGGCTCATGGGACCCGCATGTCATCCTCTATGTACTACAAAAGTTTATTTTCTAGGGTTTTTTTTCACTCTCTGATTTTTGGCTATTTCCTTTTTCTTTTGATCCCTGCCGCTTGGAAACGTTGAGTAAGCTGCTAACTCGTGGGTCCCGCATGTCATCCTCTATGTACAATCAACTTTCTTTTCTTCGAGTTTTTTTTATCCCCTAATTTCGGCTACTTTCTTTTTCTTTTGATCTCAAGCCGCATTTGAAAAGTTGGGACCTCTGCTGCAAAATGGGACAGCATGTCATCCTCTATGTACAATAAAAGTTTCTTTTCTTCGATTATTTTTCACCCTCTGATTTTTGGTCACTTGCCTTTTTCTTTCGATCTCATGCCGCCTTTGAAAATGTTGCGGAACCTGCTGGCTCATGGGACCCGCATGTCATCCTCTATGTACTATAAAAGTTTCTTTTCTTGGATTTTTTTCACCCTCTGATCTTTAGCTATTTCCATTTTCTTTTGATCCCCTGCCGCCTTGGAAACGTTGAGTAAGCTGCTGACTGATGGGACCCGCATGTCATCCTCTATGTACAATCAAGTCTCTTTTCTTGGATTTTTTTCCCTCTTATTTTTGGTCACTTGCCTTTTTCTTTCGATCTCATGCAGCCTCTGAAACGTTGAGGAAGCAGCTGGCTCATGGGACCCACATGTCATCCTCTATACTATAAAAGTTTCTTTTCTTGGATTTTTTTTTCACCCTCTTATTTTTGGCTATTTCCTTTTTTCTTTTGATCCCCTGCCGCCTTGGAAACATTGATTAAGCTGCTGACACATGGGGCCCGCATGTCATCCTCTATGTACAATCAACTTGCAAGATCTTGGAGCGAAAGAGCTTGTATAAGTGGGACCCATATGTCATCCTCTATGTACAATAAAAGTTACTTTTCTTGGATTATTTTTTGCTCCTGATATTTGGTCAGTTTCCTTTTTCTTTTGATCTCATGCCGCCTCTGAAACGTTGAGTAAGGTGCTGGCTCATGGGACCCGCATGTCATCCTCTATGTACAATAAAGTTTCTTTTCTTAGATTTTTTTACCCCCTGATTTTTGCTAACTTGCCTTTTTCTTTTCGATCATATGCCGCCTTTGAAATTGAGGTCGCCGCTGGCTCATGGGTCCCACATGTCAGCCTCTATGGACAACAAACCTTTCCTTTGTTGGATTTATTTTTTACCCCTAATTTCTGGCTATTTGCCTTTTTTTTACACACTGGGACTGTACAATAAAGTTTCATTTCTTAGATTTTTTTTACCCACTGATTTTTGCTAACTTGCCTTTTTCTTTTCGATCATATGCCGCCTTTGAAATTGAGGTCGCCGCTGGCTCATGGGTCCCACATGTCAGCCTCTATGAACAATAAACCTTTCCTTTGTTGGATTTATTTTTTACCCCTAATTTCTGGCTATTTGCCTTTTTCTTTTGATCCCCTGCGGCCTTTGAAACGATGAGGACGCTGCTGGCAGGTCGGTCCCACATGTCATCCTCTATTAAGAATAAAAGTTTCCTTTTTGGATTTATTTTTTACCCCTAATTTCTGGCTATTTGCCTTTTTCTTCTGATCCCTGCCGACTTCGAAATGATGAGGATGCAGCTGGCAGATCGGTCCCACATGTCAGCCTCTATGAACTATAAATGTTTCCTTTGTAGGATTTATTTTTTACCCCTATTTTCGGGCTACTTGCCTTTTTCTTTGAAACGTTGAGGACGCTACTGTCTCATGGGTCCCACATGGCATCCTCTCTGAACGATAAACCTTCATTTCTTGTTAACGACAGGTTTATCAGTATTATTTTCGCAGACTAATACAAGCTCTTTCGCTCCAAGATCTTGCAAGTTAATAGAATAAATCATGGAATTATTAGGATATGTTTTAAATTTCAAATCCACTTTATGAATTTTTGAAAATACCGTGATCTATGTGGGTATGGAGCGATCAAGGATTTTCATATTGGCCATGAGCAGTTTCAAAAATTGCAACCCAATAATTCAAAATAAATACAAACAACTTTTATGTAGAATCTCCGTGTTTTTGTTTTTTGCCAATCATAGGATCTGTGGTTCTTTAGAAAAGGGCCAACATTGCATGAGCAGAAAGGCCCATTTGTAGTTATTGGGCTTCGACAGCCGGAGCAAGTAGGCCTATAGCAAATACCTTGTAGATGGCCGTTGGAACCCAAAAGTATTTGTTGCCTAGACTTAGATGCCAAACTCAGCCTTATTGACATGAACCTTGCTATGCACACGACAATTTCAGTCCGATCCGTGTACGAAACACAAGATCCAACCCTTCGTGTGAGGAAGCAGGTGGCAGCACACCTCCAGATGCTCAATCGTACATACGCATATCATATAGGAGTTGTCGTATGTACATCAGTTCCGTATTGACATGTTTTTTTCTTTGGTTCACATGTGGGGTCCGCACAGTCACCTAGGTCGCACATCTACTTCCTTGCTCGTAGTTGATGCATGTTCGGTTTGGGGATGGGGTGGAACCCAACACACCCCCGTGCCAGTGGATGTACTTTACCCTTTAGCGGCGAAAAAAATAGGAATGGTCCTCTCATGACTATGATCAACAAGAGGTGGCTATATTATAAAGGACGTACACACATTGTAATTATAGTGCTGAACGGCGAGGGATACTTTTTCCCTACATGGGTGGCAGCATAGTCTACGGATTGCAGCACCACCCACACCATAGGCGATTTATGATTCATCGTTCCGATATGTATTTCGCCTAGTTTTTTTTCTTTACATTGTTGGTTACAGACTCTTTGAACAGCTGTGTGCATCCTGGTTATGCAGAGGCTGGATGTAATTGCTTTCCAAAAGTAATAAAGCATCCTTTATCGAAAAAATTATAGTGCTGAAATAAAGTCAATCCTAAAACAGCCATGCATGGGTTATAATATGAAGGCAACACGAAATACAAAAGCAGGGCAGTGTTCAAATAAACTGATTCAAACTAGTACATACTAAAAACAGTGTACTACTTCTCAACACTTCAAGCATAATAAAAAAGTGTCACTGTTTTTTTAAAGGTAACACCGAACGGGCAATGTTTAAAGCAGGCTTAAACCACATAGCCGCTTGTCGGACACTATCCCAACCATCCTTGGGAAGGCTGATAACTCCCACAGTCTCACCTTCATCTGGCTGGAGGTTGCAGCGCAAAATTTTAGGGTATTGATTATAACGAATATTCCGGTATGCTGTGTAGACGCAGTTTTTCCTCATGAATGGAACCAATGTGCCATCAGGAGCTTTGGATTCACGCTTCTTCAGGTTGGCAATGATTGGGTAATTGAGTCCGAGGAACAGAGAGTGGTCGCTGAGGCTGTTAACCTGCCTCCAAAGAAAGTCCCCTGCACGTGCAGTAGATAAGGGATCCAGCTCAAAGACGTAGGTGGCAACAGGAGGATACTGCCGTAGCTGAAGCCCATTAGCAGCATAGGGAATGTCAGGAGGTACTTCAGCATTGGCAATCCCAATCTTGTTTACTGTAAGGATGATCATCAATCGCTTGCCATCAGCAGATGGAGCGAGGAACCATGCGTACTGCTGATCATCCACCACCGGTGGCGGGATTACAAACGGGAGCATCAGGTTTTCTGCAATATTAGAAATGGAGACGAATAGGGTGTTACTGGCAACCATATTCAAACAGCAGCATTGTTCATCGTTCATGCTCACAGTATAAATACGACTATGTAAGCTAAGGACATTGGTCATTCATGTGTTCAAATCAAGTGTCCAATATATCAGTTATACTGCATCCATCCCACGAAACTAGTCTAAACTTCGCCAAAACTAGACACTAGTTAGTGTATACACAGTTATATACTACCTCTGTCCCACCGAAAGTGTCTGAGATTTGTCCAAATTCAGATGTATCTAGACAGTGAAAGCATATAGATACATTCAAATTTTGACAAATATATATCATCTTAAGTTTAAGTCCTGTGCTGTAGTTAATTCCCTTTGTCTTAAGTGATCTATTAGAGAGCTTCCCTGTGACCACCCGAAGGGTAAGAAATGTTTAACTGTATAAGTGGATTGCCTAGACCTTTCCATCAGTTCGGACTTTTGGTTGCGTTGGCTAGTCCATGAAGCTTGACATGGTGTCAGAGCCAGGGTCTCGAGTTCGAGTCCTGGCTTTCGCAATTTATCCTAAAATTGTTGTTGCCCCCTCGGAGTCCACTTATATGCCTCTTGAGCTATACCTCTGAGTCTTTCCACATGTTGACTTGTCTCCCATCACATGTGACGGGGGGTGTTGAATTGTATAAGTGGATTGCCGCCCTTGCGATCAGTTCGGACTTTTGGTTGTGTTGGTAGTGCATGAAGCTTGACAAGAAAGAAATGCTCTTTATAGCTAACCCCAAGTCTGGTAACATTTGCAAAATAGGTATCAGATGCAGCTATCCATTCAGTAGAAGAATTTGCATTTTAGAGTTGAAGGTTCATAATCTCTTCTCTACTATTGATAGTAAAGGGTACACATGGTATTTGTTTACCTCATTTTCGCGTTCTAAAAAAGGTACGCTATATGGTTGTGCTAAGTTAAACTGATTTAAGTCTGTTCAAGTTTATCGAAAATTATACTACCAACATCTAAAACATCAATATAGGTTCATATATTACAAAAGATATTTAGATTTTCTTTTCTCGAACACATGCCTAGTCGTGCATCATTATATATTAGAGCATACAGGGTTGTAGCAAGGCTACGAAAAACTGAGAAAGCAAAAAGAAAGAACTATACAGGGGACTAGAGGCAGCTAACTTTGTTAGGCCTGCAGGTGCTAAATCTTATATATATATGAGGTTGTAGATATTAATCGTAAACTTACTCAAACTTAAATATCACTGAATTAGGAAAAAGATAACCTGAGTTATTTTGAATGAGGGGACGTCACAATCACTAATGAAAGATAATTGTGGGAAACTGAAATCTATTCAAGAAAATGGGAGAAAAAATGTATCAAAAACAAAATTAATTATACCATTCTGCAGATTGTTCACCGATATAAACAAAGAACTGTTTGATCTGCATGTAGGTACATCCAATCAAGGCTTTTTCCCCGATCTCTAGAAAATATAAGCTACGCATGTAATTACAAACGATTTTCTTCTATTTTTCTGTTTCTACGTTAACATTTGAGATACTTGTTAATTACATCCATATTCTGCAGTTGCATAGAGTTACTAATTCAGGAATGCATTCACATACGGAGTATACTATGTTTGCTGATGACTGACTAGTACTAATTCATTGCAAGCAACGGTTCATTCATATTCAGATAAAGGATGTGATCGTTAAGTCATATACTTATGAAAGTCCTTATGCATCTCTCTGATGCAGATGGCGGGGGTCTCTCGTCCTCCTTTTGGAGGCAAAATCAATTAGTTATATATGAAACAATGGGTGTAAAAGGTTATCAAAAAGGGTGCCTTCATAGTGCCACGTTATCTTTTGAGATACTGGTTAATTACACCCATATTCTGCAGTGGCGTAGAGTTACTAATTCAGGAATGCAATCACATACTGAGCATACTATGTTTGTTGGTGACTAATTAGTACTACTAATTCATTGCAAGCAACGGTTCATTCATATTCAGCAAAAGGGGGTGTGATCATTAAGTCATATAAGAAAGGTAAAATATAAACAAGGTAGTTCATGAATAACTTCATTGGTTAAGGCAGTGTATCATGCAATGCAACATAAGGACTGAAAAAATACCATTTGCGGTGTCCCAGAAGTACGTGGAGCCGTCAGTTTCGTCCACCGCAAAAACGTGGCCACGGAGTTCAATGGCATCACAGTAATTTGGATAATCAGGTGCAGGTGTAAGGGCCTCCAGCATTCTCCAGTCGCCACCCCCTTCAAGGTAGAAAATCGTTTTGTCGAACAAGGCGATGAGCTTGTAATCTGCGTACCTCCCACCTTTTGTGGGCACTTGGCAGATTACAATCTTCAACAAATCAATTGCTGGACCCCAGTTAAAAGAGTATGCAGGTTGATATGAAAAACTACTATGATCGATCTTCGAATCAGGTAGGGATGGAAGGGGGATATGTCGCTCGGTGTAGACGTTCACGAGGCACCACTCATGATGATCGGCGGCGGCGATCCAGTCACCGTTCGCGCCAAGCCATTTTCTGTCGTGCATGAACGGCAGGGCGACAGAACGGCGAGGATGGTCGAGGGGCACCAGGTCGTACACGGTATCATGCAGACGAGATGTTCTCGCCACGTCCCAGTGTTCATCGAACCAATAAGCAGGCGGAGGCATCAGCAGGCAGGGTTCATCCCAATGGTGCATCTTACCTTCATCCTTGCTGATCATGTCGTAGAGCTCCCTGGAACATGCAGCAAGTCGGACGGTGTAGGTAACGTCCAGATGCGCAGCGATGAGGTTGATGTTGTCGCCGGTGAGAGCCTCCAAGTGGCCGTCCCCGCCGCCCCGGCAAAGCCTAGAATAATCCATCACGTGAAGATGGATTTAGGTGGATGGCGGATGCAACTGCGCTTGGGGTTTTCGGAGGAGAGGGCGAGCGCTATGGAAGGAACGATGCGGCGCGCGGCCGGCCGGGGTAAGGAGAGAAAGGTATACGGAGTAGTACTAGTGATGCGGCGTGGTGGGGATCGAGATCCTGCGCGTGCGCGTGATTCTGGGAGGGTGAAGAAGAAGTTTTTTTTTTGTAACGGGGTGAAGAAGAAGATGATAGACATGCAAGGGGCAAAAACTAGGTAGTACTCTAGGCTGCTGCTGCGACTGGGCGCCGATTTGACTGTTGGTAGACTAGCACGCCACCCATCTATAAATTTGCGACGACGTTTGGTGCAGTGATGTCTCGTCACATCAGGTTGACCAGAGAGGGCTTTTTTTTACAGTTTCCATTTCGATATATTTTTCGCCAATAATCGTAGTTCTCTACATGCCAGAGACACGTACCTTAACACGTGGGCAGCATGCAACCGCGCGAGCACCAAAATGGAATGAGAAATGTTTTAGAGCAGAACTTCATTTTCAATGCCTTTCCTAGCTTGGTTTGGAAACCGGACAGAGCTTCAGTGACTTGATGCTTCCAAGATACATTGTGACTGTGTCCCACCATCTACCATCCATTTGAGATCCAACGTTCCAAACTATCTCTTATTTCGAAGCTAAAAAAGAAAAACTATTCAGAAAATTTTGAAAAAAAATCCAGTAATATGTAGATTCCTTGTTTTAAAATCTATGAATATTTCATCCCATTCGGATGACTAGCTTGTGATTAAATAGATTCTTACGTACTCGAGCACTAGTTTAAACTAAATATATATTTGCTCACAAACCTATGATTCAAATCGAATGAAACTTCACCAAAATATAAATCGAAATATGCATGATTTACTGGAAGTTTTTCAAAATTTTCATGGTCCATGGGGTCCTCCAAAGTGCAAGCTTTTTTTTTCTTGGTTGGTACTTCAAAACCGAGTTTGGATGGTGGCAAGACTTGCACAAAGAGGATGTCAAAATTTTGGCCTTTGTGAACTTTGCAATCAACATCAAGTGTCGGACTCTCGAGAAAAAAATATGAGTTGGCGCCCACCTTTCTTTCAACCGTTGGTTCTCAATCCGAGGGTGGTCCAACTAGCTAACAAAATTGGCTTGGTATTCATGGTCTTGAACCAACGATTTGGAATGGCTTTCAATCGGTATGAGAGGTGATGTATGGAGGAGATTCATACGAGAGGGCAATAAAGAAATGTTTTGTCATCCTCGCAAAGCTAGTCTATTTGGAAAGAAATGAATAATTGGTTTTTCGCAACATTGCATGATACTAATTCATGATACTATGCATTGAAGGTGTTGTATCATAGACTAGTATACTTCCCATTGTGACTAGTCTAAGTGCTTTTGCACCATGAACACTAGCTATGCACAGACCTCAAAAAACACTTCTCCATCATTCTACTATTCACACTTTCTTTTTCTAATAGAACTATGTACCATTGTTTTTAATATAATCTTGTGTCGAGAGTATATATTTCTAAAATAGTCATTTATGTTTCGCATAAGCTCAAAGAGGGGTACTTACTTATGAGAGATATCTTTCAACTAATACGTTGTAGGAGTACTTTAATTATGTGAGCTATAGTGTGAAATGCTTACTAGAACGAGTACAAAAGGTGTTTGATAACATTACAGGCCACACGCCCAGTGTAGCGTGCATTGTAGGAGCATTACATCAATTTAACAACTACGGAGGAGTAGCCTAGGTAGAGATAACATGCAAAGGAAATAGTTCAACAGATAGTACAACACAACTACGGAAAGGGAGTAGCCTAGGTAGAGATAAACATGCAAATGAAATAGTTCAACAGATACAAATCTTGCATTACAACACGAGTATTACATAAAGTACATCAGCCCTTCTTTCTGGACCTGTGACGCGAAGGCAGGTTCCATTGCCGGGCGTTGGCGAAGCTTGGGATGAGCCACAACGGAACCTGCCGCCATGTCCATCTAATGTTGGTTTGGAAACCAACAGTACAGTCTTCAGAATTCAAACTGAAGCGGCAAATTTCTGGAGAAGGAGGATATGCAAGGCCTACTGCATGGTGCGATGTGTAAACAGAGTTGCTTCTCGCCATATTTGGACGGTCATGTTCTGCCCCGTCTTCTACTGGAATGATAATCGGATAGTTCACTCCAAGGAAGAGAGAATATGATCCAAGGGAAATAATCCTCCTCCATGGCCTCGGTGGCATCAACTGACTGGTGTCCATGCTGTACACCTCGCAGCCAAGTAAACCCTTACCATACCCGCGAATAGTGCGACCATGACGACCCTCAGAGGTAGCAGCAGCAGGTAAAATCCGAACCAGTCCAGTATAATCCCGCCCGTCAGTAACGCCCCAGGTATGGACCAGAAAAAGTCTAGAACCATCAGGAGATCGTGCTAACCACCAGGAGCCAAGATTGTACCGACCTTGTTCATCAAGTTCTGGCGGAATAGGTGCCGTGCTGATCAACAAAGGACCTTGCAAAGGAAAGCACAGCTTGAAGTCAGTTCAGCAAAACTTGATTAGTTCATTACATACATGAATAATGATGTAGCTAAAATACTGCCTCCGATCCAAATTAATTGACTCAACTGGATGTGTCTAGCTAGATATGCACAAATTAATTGACTCAAGTTTGTCTAGCTAGATGCACTGGCTAGACAAAGCTGAGTCAATTTGATTTGGATCGGAGGGAGTACTTTATTTTGACTCAAAGGCATATCGCTGCTGATTTTGATTGAATATAGAGGGGGAAAGGTACAGGCATGACACGAAAACTGCACAACAAAAAGAAAAAGGCTAAAGCTAAATCTGAAACTAGCAGGTAATAGCGAAAACACATCATATGAGATGAGAAAAATTACCCCAAGAAAGTTGATTCCATGCATAAACTTCGCCTGTCTGAGTTACAGCAAATACAATACCCTTGTGGATGATTGCATCGGAGTAGCCGTACGCTAAGAACTGGTTGTCAAGAACTGTCCATCTGCTAGAAGCACAGTGAAGGACTGCAATTGCCGCGTTGAAGATGGCAAGAACAGAGAAACTAGTATAATTTGAAGCAGCTGTTGGAACTCGGCAAATAGCTATCTTCAGCAGTTGAAGATGTTGATCATTAGACTCGAACACAAGTTTATCCGGGGTGGATTTAAACTCACTTATTGGTGGTAGAGGAATCCGGCGACCAGTGTACACATTGACAAGCTCCCAATTCCAGGGGAAGCCAAGAAGGGCGATCCAATCTCCATTCGCGCCTGCCCACATGCCCGTACCACCATCTGGAATCACGGCATCGGAAGAGATCCTGTCCAGCGGCGTCAGTTGGCACAAGGTACCCTTGCGATCTTTTGCATCATGCTGCTTGTCCTTCTGCGCACCCTCCTGCTTGAACTTGTGGACGCGGTAGAAGGGATTGTGCGCGGGCGGTACCTCAGTTTGGTGAGTATGAAGAACACAGGGCATGCCAAACGGCTGAGATGCAGGCAGAGCTACACTTTGTGTTGCTGAATCATGATAAAACTTGCATGAACCGACGAGGCTCGCGGCGGTGATGACATCGCATCGGGATGCGATTTCTTCAAGGGGGCCATCAGGAAACACCCAAGAACTGCCACTCTCATTGATCGATCTCGCCATTGGAAGGATGCGGTCAAGTGGGTGTGGGGGTGTGGTAGTGGGACGCTGGCGTTTGGGTATGAGGTATTGGAGGACAGTGCGAGCGGCAGCTGGTAGAGCGATATGGATAAAAGTCAACAACTCCTACTAGTACCATCAAACAGGTGGCTCGAGATGATCCGAAAAAGGCATGGCGGCGGTGGTGCAGGGGCTGCTGGTGTAGGCGGGGTCGCCAGAGAAGATGGAGATGAAGAAGACGGAGAAGCAGGCAAAAAAAAACAATTTGAATTGAAATCAATAATACGAGTACTACGGGCGTGCCTTCTCTCTCTGGTCTCTGCTGCACTACTGCACCTGGCGTGAAGGCGTGTGACCCGAGAAGAAGCTAATGTACTGTATACTGTCCTTGCACGCCGTGGAGCTGTATTTTGTCTCATCAAATCAGCTCTGGACAGTTTCAGCAGAGAAAAGATCCTTTGCCATCATCATGATATATTACCACGGGCCCACGGCAGTGCACATTCATCTTGGAGGCCTCTTCATCTTGTACTACCATATACTCTACTGCTCTATATGTTGCACAAACCACCACTTGGACATTTTTTTTGCAGTTTCCACCATGTGGTGGTCTAATATGTTGCAAATTTCACCACTTGGTTATCTAATCAGCTAGTTAGTCATGTTGATAGCAAAATCGACAAGTGGGTTCAACATGTCAATGCTCCAATTAATGTTTTAGAAAAAATAAATTTTTCAAAATTCGTACTTCTTTTATTTAGCTATTTAAAAATGCTTATTCATTTATTTCAACAAATATTGTGCGGTCTTGAATTTTTTTCAAACAAATATTATGGCATCGGGTTCGGGACTCCTGAAAAGGACTGGCCGTGGTACGGGAACCCGAAATGATGCCCACAACATGGTCGAAAGTGGCAAGGAACCCATCGAGGTGGATGAACTCGGGAAACCTTGGTAGAGGTAGGGATCTTGAGGAGGCCATTAGGGTTAGCCTACCCCCCAATAAGCGTATGAACGAAAAAAATTCACATAAGTAGTAGCTATTATTAAAATTTCACAAATATTACGCGCTTTTGAATATTTCAAAAGTATTGTGGCGTCACGCTGGCCTTGCCCGAATTTTACCTTTCAGGCTGGATGTCACGAGCATGATCACTCAACCAACCGGGTCCAAACATATATATACAATTGGCCTCCTCGAGCCTACACCGACCAGATTGTCGCTGAAACTGGATCATATAGTTTCTATTGGATTGATGTCCTAAGGAAATATTCCAACAACGGAAGTTGTTTGATTCGTTGTATTATATTCCTTTGGAATCTTGTTGGGCTTGTTTGGTTCGAAGAAAATTCATAGAAATTTTGTGGGATTCAAATCTCAGTGGCTCCTTTGATTCTTGAATACATGATAATTCATACTAATTCACGTGTTTTTTGTGTAGCACTACAACCAAAGAACATGCAATTCAAATTTGTGTGATTTCTCTCATATAGGATTAATTCAACATGCAATCATATTCAATTCCTACATTATTTCTATTTTAACATTATGTACACATCATGCATGCGACCCAAACAATGCGTACATGGTGGGGGGGTTGTTTCGTTGCAAAAGCAGTTGGTCACACCACAAACAAACATGCAACAATTAATCTAAATTCACGCGGTTTCCCCGCGATGCAACCAAACAATATTCGATGAAACTAAGCATGGCATAAACATATACAATACACACCATAGATTTTGGCTGCTTTGATTATTCGCAAGATTTTCAAAGTGCGGGAATATGAAAATTGTATGATTAGAGAGTGATGATCATCTCCAAATATATAGGATTGAGAAACAACGGTATTTGGATCCAATAACATTTGATTGCGTGTGAAAACCAAAAGAAATACTAGTAGTAACATACGGTTACACAATGAAGGATTTTTTGTTTTTGTATAAAAATGTATTGTCAATGAATTCTGAAAATTGCAATCCTATGAATTAAACAATCAGAAATCGTGTCAGACTAATTCCTACGTTTCGAGATTCTAGTACGGAGTATGATTTCTTTGAAGGGGCGCAGAGGGACGTGGGTAGCAATGTCTAGTCCCTGTCTTGTCTGTATACACTGTACTTACGTCAGACTAGTGTTGCTCATGAAGTCTTAATCTGGCGTACTCTGAAGCTAGATGCATCACCGTTTCCAGTCTCTGTCCTCGTTTTTTCGGCAAAATAGACAGAAATAACCCAAAGTCGAAAAGATTGGGAAAAACAAACTTTCGACATACTAGCAAGATTGGGTTATTTTTGTCCAAATTCTCGTTTTTTTCTCTTGGCTTCCCTACCCTTGAATCCATGTCACTTACGTGTGTTGCCCATGCATGCGTCATGTCCCACACTTCAGTGAGCACAAGTGACGTGATGTACGTACGCAAACTCCCAGCAATCTTCTTTGTCAAGAGAAGACGCATCAAGATTCAAGACCCGATCGCATTTCTTGCTTTCAGCCTGGGGTCCTCCATGTAAAAGTTAGGGATTTAGATGTAATTTCATGTTTATTTTGTGTGCTGTTGTAAACTGTTGATTTTTTATGTCCATTTGAATCTTGGTCAAATCCTAGGTTTGACCTAGATTTAAACAAGTTTAAAATATGAAAATGAAAAAGTAAGCCTGGATCCTCCTTAGTCAATCCAAAATGAAGCTTTTGGGAGGTTTTTGAAATTTCCATGTTTGAAACCCAAAACCACTTCTTTTCATGCTAGACTTCATAAGACATAGTTTAGGGATAGGGGTAGATACATGATTTGTCTGGTTTCAGTATGTCTAGAGCTTGTTTATCCACTTGAATGCTTACTATATGACATAAGAAGACTATGTGCTATGGTTTTTCATTTATCTATTTTTTTGAATTTTATGCCCATTTGAATCTTGGTCAAATCCCAGGTTTGACGAGGTTTTAAACAAGTTTAAAACTTGAAAATGAAAAGGTGTAAGCATGGATCCTTCGTAGTCACTCTAAAATGAAGCTTTATTTTGGGAGGTTCTCGAAATTTCCATGCATGCTTGAAACTCAAAACCACTTTTCTTCAAGCTTGACTTCATAAGACAAAGTTTAATTAGGGTTAGGGGTAGATACACGATTTTTCTGGTTTGAATATGTCTAGACCTTGTTTATCAACTTGAATGTTTACTATATGACATAATTAAGAAGGCTATGTACGTGCTTTGGTTTTTCATTCTTTAATTAGATTTTTGTCTGAATTTTTATGCCCATTTGAATCTTGGTCAAATCCTAGGTTTGACCAAGATTTAAATAAGTTTAAAACATGAAAATGAAAAGATAAGCATCGATCCTTCTTACTCGCTCTAAAATGAAGCTTTTGGTTTTTTGAAATTTCCATGTTTGAAACCCAAAACCACTTCTCTTCATGCTTGACTTCATAAGACGAAGTTTAGGGTCGATAGGGGGTAGATACATGATTTGTCTGGTTTGAATATGTCTAGACCTTGTTTATGAACTTGAATGCTTACTATATGACATAAGAAGACTATGTGCTTTGGTTTTTTTTATTTTTTTATTTTATGCCCATTTTAATATTGGTCAAATCCTAGGTTTGACCAAGATTTAAACAAGTTTAAAACATGAAAATGAAAAGGTAAGCCTGGATCCTTCTTAGTCACTCTAAAATGAAGCTTTTGGGAGGTTTTTGAAATTTCCATGTTTGAAACCAAAAACCACTTCTCTTCATGCTTGACTTCATAAGACAGAGTTTAGGGTTAGGGGTAGATACATGATTTGTCTTATTTGAATATGTATAGACCTTGTTTGTCAACTTTTGAATGCTCTTACTATATATATATGTGACATAAGAAGACTATGTGCTTTTGTTTTTCATTTTTCTGATTTTTTAAATTTTATGCCCATTTAAATCTTGGTCAAATCCTGGTTTGACAATGATTTTAACAAGTTTAAAATATGAAAATGAAAAGGTAAGCATTGATCATTCTTAGTCACTCTAAAATGAAGCTTTTGGTAGGTTTTTGAAATTTCCATATTTGAAACCCAAAACCACTTCTCTTCATGCTTGACTACATAAGACAAAGTTTAGGGTTAGGGAGTAGATACATGATTTTTCTTGTTTGAATATGTCTAGACCTTGTTTATCAACTTTAATGCTACTATATGACATAAGAAAACTATGTGCTTTGGTTTTTCATTTTTCTGATATTTTTTGGAATTTTGATGCACATTTGAATCTTGGTCAAATCCTAGCTAGGTTTGACCAAGATTTAAACAAGTATATATAGAACATGAAAATGAAAAGGGAAGCATGTATCCTTCTTAATTAGTCACCCCATGCATGTTTGAAACCTAAAACCACTTATCTTCATGCTTGACTTCGTCATAAGACAGAGTTTAGGGGTTTTAGGGGGTAGATACATGATTTGTCTAGCTAGTTTGAATATGTCTAGACCTTGATTATCAACTTTAATGCTTACTATATGACATATAAGAAGACTATGTGCGCTTTGGTTTTTCATTTTTCGGTTTTTTTATTTTATGCCCATTTGAATCTTGGTCAAATCCTAGATTTGACCAAGATTTAAACAAGTTTAAAACATGGAAATGAAAAGGTAAGCATCGATCCTTCTTAGTCGCTCTAAAATGAAGCTGAATTTTGGGAGGTTTTTGAAATTTCCATGTGTTTGAAACCCAAAACCACTTCTCTTCATGCTTGACTTCATAAGACGAAGTTTAGGGTCGATAGGGGGTAGATACATGATTTGTCTTGTTTGAATATGTCTAGACCTTGTTTATCAACTTGAATGCTTACTAGCTATATGACATAAGAGGACTATGTGCATTGGTATTTCATTTTTTGATTTTTATGCCCATTTGAGAATCTTGGTAAAATCCTAGGTTTGTTGAGCAAGATTTAAACAAGTTTAACATGTGAAAATGATAAGGTAATTAAGTCTGGATCTTTTTTGAAACCCAAAACCACTTCTCTTCATGCTTGACTTCATAAGACGAAGTTTAGGGTCGATAGGGGGTAGATACATGATTTGTCTTGTTTGAATATGTCTAGACCATGTTTATCAACTTGAATGCTTACTATATGACATAAGAAGGCTATGTGCTTTGGTCTTTCATTCTTTCGATTTTTTTCTGAATTTTTATGCCCATTTGAATCTTGGTCAAATCCTAGGTTCGACCAAGATTTAAACAAGTTTAAAACATGACAATGAAAAGGTAATTAATCATGGATCCTTCTTAATTAACCAGCCAGTCTAATTAAAATGAAGCTTTTTGGGAGGTTTTTGAAATTTCCATGTTTGAAACCCAAAACCACACTTCTCTGCTTCATGCTTGACTTCATATATAATTAAGACAAAGTTTAGGGTTAGGGGTACATGATTTGTCTGGTTTGAATATGTCTAGACCTTGTTTATGAACTTTTGAATGCTTACTATATATATGTATGTGACATAAGAAAACTATGTGCTTTGGTTTTTCATTTTTCTGATTTTTTTGGAATTTTGATGCACATTTGAATCTTGGTCAAATCCTAGGTTTGACCAAGATTTAAACAAGTATAGAACATGGAAATGAAAATGGAAGCCTGTATCCTTCTTAGTCACCCTAAAATGAAGTTTTTGGGAGGTTTTTGAAATTTCCATGTTTGAAACCCAAAACCACTTATCTTCATGCTTGACTTCATAAGACAGAGTTTAGGGGTTAGGGGGTAGATACATGATTTGTCTAGCTAGTTTGAATATGTCCAGACCTTGTTTATCAACTTTAATGCTTACTATATGACATATAAGAAGACTATGTGCGCTTTGGTTTTTCATTTTTATGTTTTTTTTTATTTTATGCCCATTTGAATCTTGGTCAAATCCTAGAGATTGACTTCATAATACAGAGTTTAGGGTTAGGGGTAGATATACACATGATTTTTCTGGTTTGAATATGTCTAGACCTTATTTATCAACTTGAGTGTTTACTATATGACATAATTAAGAAGGCTATGTGCTTTGGTTTTTCATTCTTTAGATTTTTTGTCTGAATTTTTATGCCCATTTGAATCTTGGTCAAATCCTAGGTTTGACCAAGATTTAAATAAGTTTAAAACATGGAAATGAAAAGGTAAAAGCATCGATCCTTCTTAGTCGCTCTAAAATGAAGCTGAATTTTGGGAGGTTTTTGAAATTTCCATGTTTGAAACCCAAAACCACTTCTCTTCATGCTTGACTTCATAAGACGAAGTAGGGACGATAGGGGGTAGATACATGATTTGTCTGGTTAATTTGGATATATCTAGACCTTGTTTATCAACTTGAATGCTTATGATATGACATAAGAACACTATGTGCTTTTTTTTATTTTTTTTGTGCCCATTTGAATCTTGGTCAAATCCTAGGTTTGACCAAGATTTAGACAAGTTTTACACGTGAAAACGAATAAGTAAGCCTGGATCCTTCTTAGTCACTCCAAAATGTACCAATTGATAGGTGCGTTAACTTTGCTTCATGGAAAAAATAATGTCATGTAAATGAGTTAACTTGGATTTCCTACCCTTGAATCCATAGGAAACTTTGTTCTAATGCACTATAATAATCAACCGAGTTTTTACACCAACAGGTCTGTCACTTACGTGTGGTGCCCATGCGTGAGGTCCCACACTTCAGTGAGCACAAGTCACGTGCAATAGGTACGCAAACTCCCAGCCATTTTCTTTGTCAAGAGAAAGACGCATCAGGATGCGTATTGGAAGTCTGTGGGTCCTTCTGGATCCTTCGGTCGTCCCTCTCAAAAAAAAACAAATCTCTCTCATTCTCGGCCTCGCTCACTCGCTCGCTCGCTCGCTCGCTCGCACCTCCTGCTCACTGACAAACCCTGCACAAAAGTCAACATCATCACCCGAAAAAGGGGAGACACCATAATTCTCTCCCTTCTTCTCTCCTTCCGAGTGATCCCTCTTCCTCCGAGTTTCACTCGACGGGCAAACACACATGTGCTGCATAGTAATAATAAAAAGGTAGAAAAATCGACCTACGAATCTATAATTAAATAGGTTAAACTAGGGTTTTGCCCAGTACTACAGATCAAGGTTCAAAAAATCCAACTACGGGGTTCGAACAACCCCATTTCTAATCCAAGATTTTTTTCGACCTCATCCAATGGCCTCAAACTATAGGCCGGGTTAGCATCTAGTGCAGTATGTGTGAGAATGTATGCACTATGTGTGCTATAACTTGTGTGTCTTTCAAATTTGAATAAGTTTGAAATATTTGAAATGGGGCTTTTGGCTTAAACGTTTGAAACCCAAAACGACTTCTCCTCATGCTAGACTTCATAAGACCGAGTTTAGGGTTAGGGGGTAGATACATGATTTGTCTGGTTTGAATATGTCTAAACCTTGTTTATCAACTTGAATGCTTACTATATGACATAAGAAGACCATGTGCTTTTGTTTTTCATTTTTCTATTTTTTTAAGAATTTTATGCACATTTGATTCTGGTCAAATCCTAGGTTCAACCAAGATTTAAACAAGTTTCAAGCATGAAAATGAAAACGTAATCCAAGATCCTTCTTAATTAGTCACTCTA
This sequence comes from Lolium multiflorum, assembly GCA_030979885.1. Lineage (NCBI taxonomy): Eukaryota > Viridiplantae > Streptophyta > Magnoliopsida > Poales > Poaceae > Lolium > Lolium multiflorum. The sequence goes on from CM061749.1 coordinate 143,852,341, forward strand.
AAATATATGAAGCTTTTGGGACGTACTTGAAATTTCCATGTTTGAAACCCAAAACCAATTCTCTTCATGATTGACTTCATAAGACAGAGTTTAGGGGTAGGGGTAGATATACACATGATTTTTCTGGTTTGAATATGTCTAGACCTTGTTTATCAACTTGAGTGTTTACTATATGACATAATTAAGAAGGCTATGTGCTTTGGTTTTTCATTCTTTAGATTTTTTGTCTGAATAATTTTTATGCCCATTTGAATCTTGGTCAAATCCTAGGTTTGACCAAGATTTAAATAAGTTTAAAACATGGAAATGAAAAGGTAAAAGCATCGATCCTTCTTAGTCGCTCTAAAATGAAGCTGAATTTTGGGAGGTTTTTGAAATTTCCATGTTTGAAACCTAAAACCACTTATCTTCATGCTTGACTTCGTCATAAGACAGAGTTTAGGGGTTTTAATTAGGGGGTAGATACATGATTTGTCTAGCTAGTTTGAATATGTCTAGACCTTGTTTATCAACTTGAATGCTTACTAGCTATATGACATAAGAGGACTATGTGCATTGGTATTTCATTTTTTGATTTTTATGCCCATTTGAGAATCTTGGTAAAATCCTAGGTTTGTTGAGCAAGATTTAAACAAGTTTAACATGTGAAAATGATAAGGTAATTAAGTCTGGATCTTTCTCTTAGTAACTCTAAAATGAAGCTTTTGGGAGGTTCTTGAATTTACCATGTTTGAAACCCAAAACCACCGTACTTCTTTTCATGCTTGACTTCATAAGACAGAGTTTAGGGTTAGGGGTAGATACATGATTTTTCTGGTTTGAATATGTCTAGACCATGTTTATCAACTTGAATGCTTACTATATGACATAAGAAGGCTATGTGCTTTGGTTTTTCATTCTTTCGATTTTTTTCTGAATTTTTATGCCCATTTGAATCTTGGTCAAATCCTAGGTTCGACCAAGATTTAAACAAGTTTAAAACATGACAATGAAAAGGTAATTAATCATGGATCCTTCTTAATTAACCAGCCAGTCTAATTAAAATGAAGCTTTTTGGGAGGTTTTTGAAATTTCCATGTTTGAAACCCAAAACCACACTTCTCTGCTTCATGCTTGACTTCATATATAATTAAGACAAAGTTTAGGGTTAGGGGGTACATGATTTGTCTGGTTTGAATATGTCTAGACCTTGTTTATCAACTTTTGAATGCTTACTATATATATGTATGTGACATAAGAAAACTATGTGCTTTGGTTTTTCATTTTTCTGATTTTTTTGGAATTTTGATGCACATTTGAATCTTGGTCAAATCCTAGGTTTGACCAAGATTTAAACAAGTATAGAACATGGAAATGAAAATGGAAGCCTGTATCCTTCTTAGTCACCCTAAAATGAAGTTTTTGGGAGGTTTTTGAAATTTCCATGTTTGAAACCCAAAACCACTTATCTTCATGCTTGACTTCGTCATAAGACAGAGTTTAGGGGTTAGGGGGTAGATACATGATTTGTCTAGCTAGTTTGAATATGTCCAGACCTTGTTTATCAACTTTAATGCTTACTATATGACATATAAGAAGACTATGTGCGCTTTGGTTTTTCATTTTTATGTTTTTTTTATTTTATGCCCATTTGAATCTTGGTCAAATCCTAGAGATTGACTTCATAATACAGAGTTTAGGGTTAGGGGTAGATATACACATGATTTTTCTGGTTTGAATATGTCTAGACCTTATTTATCAACTTGAGTGTTTACTATATGACATAATTAAGAAGGCTATGTGCTTTGGTTTTTCATTCTTTAGATTTTTTGTCTGAATTTTTATGCCCATTTGAATCTTGGTCAAATCCTAGGTTTGACCAAGATTTAAATAAGTTTAAAACATGGAAATGAAAAGGTAAAAGCATCGATCCTTCTTAGTCGCTCTAAAATGAAGCTGAATTTTGGGAGGTTTTTGAAATTTCCATGTTTGAAACCCAAAACCACTTCTCTTCATGCTTGACTTCATAAGACGAAGTAGGGACGATAGGGGGTAGATACATGATTTGTCTGGTTAATTTGGATATATCTAGACCTTGTTTATCAACTTGAATGCTTATGATATGACATAAGAACACTATGTGCTTTTTTTTATTTTTTTTGTGCCCATTTGAATCTTGGTCAAATCCTAGGTTTGACCAAGATTTAAACAAGTATAGAACATGAAAATGAAAAGGGAAGCCTGTATCCTTCTTACTCACCCTAAAATGAAGTTTTGGGAGGTTTTTGAAATGTCCATGTTTGAAACCCAAAACCACTTCTCTTCATTCTTGACTTCTTAAGACATAGTTTAGGGGTTAGCGGGTAGATACATGATTAGTATGGTTTGAATATGTCTAGACCTTGTTTATCAACTTTAATGCTTACTACATGACATAAGAAGACTATGTGCTTTGGTTTTTCATTTTTCTGTTTTTTTTTTGAATTTTCTGCCAATTTTGTTTGACCAAGATTTAGACAAGTTTTACACGTGAAAACGAATAAGTAAGCCTGGATCCTTCTTAGTCACTCCAAAATGTACCAATTGATAGGTGCGTTAACTTTGCTTCATGGAAAAAATAATGTCATGTAAATGAGTTAACTTGGATTTCCTACCCTTGAATCCATAGGAAACTTTGTTCTAATGCACTATAATAATCAACCGAGTTTTTACACCAACAGGTCTGTCACTTACGTGTGGTGCCCATGCGTGAGGTCCCACACTTCAGTGAGCACAAGTCACGTGCAATAGGTACGCAAACTCCCAGCCATTTTCTTTGTCAAGAGAAAGACGCATCAGGATGCGTATTGGAAGTCTGTGGGTCCTTCTGGATCCTTCGGTCGTCCCTCTAAAAAAAAAAATCTCTCTCATTCTCGGCCTCGCTCGACTCGCTCGCTCGCTCGCTCGCTCGCACCTCCTGCTCACTGACAAACCCTGCACAAAAGTCAACATCATCACCCGAAAAAGGGGAGACACCATAATTCTCTCCCTTCTTCTCTCCTTCCGAGTGATCCCTTCTTCCTCCGAGTTTCACTCGACGGGCAAACACACATGTGCTGCATAGTAATAATAAAAAGGTAGAAAAATCGACCTACGAATCTATAATTAAATAGGTTAAACTAGGGTTTTGCCCAGTACTACAGATCAAGGTTCAAAAAATCCAACTACGGGGTTCGAACAACCCCATTTCTAATCCAAGATTTTTTTCGACCTCATCCAATGGCCTCAAACTATAGGCCGGGTTAGCATCTAGTGCAGTATGTGTGAGAATGTATGCACTATGTGTGCTATAACTTGTGTGTCTTTCAAATTTGAACCAAATTTGAATAAGTTTGAAATATTTGAAATGGGGCTTTTGGCTTAAACGTTTGAAACCCAAAACGACTTCTCCTCATGCTAGACTTCATAAGACCGAGTTTAGGGTTAGGGGGTAGATACATGATTTGTCTGGTTTGAATATGTCTAAACCTTGTTTATCAACTTGAATGCTTACTATATGACATAAGAAGACCATGTGCTTTTGTTTTTCATTTTTCTATTTTTTTAAGAATTTTATGCACATTTGATTCTGGTCAAATCCTAGGTTCAACCAAGATTTAAACAAGTTTCAAGCATGAAAATGAAAACGTAATCCAAGATCCTTCTTAATTAGTCACTCTAAAATATATGAAGCTTTTGGGACGTACTTGAAATTTCCATGTTTGAAACCCAAAACCAATTCTCTTCATGATTGACTTCATAAGACAGAGTTTAGGGTTAGGGGTAGATATACACATGATTTTTCTGGTTTGAATATGTCTAGACCTTGTTTATCAACTTGAGTGTTTACTATATGACATAATTAAGAAGGCTATGTGCTTTGGTTTTTCATTCTTTAGATTTTTTGTCTGAATAATTTTTATGCCCATTTGAATCTTGGTCAAATCCTAGGTTTGACCAAGATTTAAATAAGTTTAAAACATGGAAATGAAAAGGTAAAAGCATCGATCCTTCTTAGTCGCTCTAAAATGAAGCTGAATTTTGGGAGGTTTTTGAAATTTCCATGTTTGAAACCTAAAACCACTTATCTTCATGCTTGACTTCGTCATAAGACAGAGTTTAGGGGTTTTAATTAGGGGGTAGATACATGATTTGTCTAGCTAGTTTGAATATGTCTAGACCTTGTTTATCAACTTGAATGCTTACTAGCTATATGACATAAGAGGACTATGTGCATTGGTATTTCATTTTTTGATTTTTATGCCCATTTGAGAATCTTGGTAAAATCCTAGGTTTGTTGAGCAAGATTTAAACAAGTTTAACATGTGAAAATGATAAGGTAATTAAGTCTGGATCTTTCTCTTAGTAACTCTAAAATGAAGCTTTTGGGAGGTTCTTGAATTTACCATGTTTGAAACCCAAAACCACCGTACTTCTTTTCATGCTTGACTTCATAAGACAGAGTTTAGGGTTAGGGGTAGATACATGATTTTTCTGGTTTGAATATGTCTAGACCATGTTTATCAACTTGAATGCTTACTATATGACATAAGAAGGCTATGTGCTTTGGTTTTTCATTCTTTCGATTTTTTTCTGAATTTTTATGCCCATTTGAATCTTGGTCAAATCCTAGGTTCGACCAAGATTTAAACAAGTTTAAAACATGACAATGAAAAGGTAATTAATCATGGATCCTTCTTAATTAACCAGCCAGTCTAATTAAAATGAAGCTTTTTGGGAGGTTTTTGAAATTTCCATGTTTGAAACCCAAAACCACACTTCTCTGCTTCATGCTTGACTTCATATATAATTAAGACAAAGTTTAGGGTTAGGGGGTACATGATTTGTCTGGTTTGAATATGTCTAGACCTTGTTTATCAACTTTTGAATGCTTACTATATATATGTATGTGACATAAGAAAACTATGTGCTTTGGTTTTTCATTTTTCTGATTTTTTTGGAATTTTGATGCACATTTGAATCTTGGTCAAATCCTAGGTTTGACCAAGATTTAAACAAGTATAGAACATGGAAATGAAAATGGAAGCCTGTATCCTTCTTAGTCACCCTAAAATGAAGTTTTTGGGAGGTTTTTGAAATTTCCATGTTTGAAACCCAAAACCACTTATCTTCATGCTTGACTTCGTCATAAGACAGAGTTTAGGGGTTAGGGGGTAGATACATGATTTGTCTAGCTAGTTTGAATATGTCCAGACCTTGTTTATCAACTTTAATGCTTACTATATGACATATAAGAAGACTATGTGCGCTTTGGTTTTTCATTTTTATGTTTTTTTTTATTTTATGCCCATTTGAATCTTGGTCAAATCCTAGAGATTGACTTCATAATACAGAGTTTAGGGTTAGGGGTAGATATACACATGATTTTTCTGGTTTGAATATGTCTAGACCTTATTTATCAACTTGAGTGTTTACTATATGACATAATTAAGAAGGCTATGTGCTTTGGTTTTTCATTCTTTAGATTTTTTGTCTGAATTTTTATGCCCATTTGAATCTTGGTCAAATCCTAGGTTTGACCAAGATTTAAATAAGTTTAAAACATGGAAATGAAAAGGTAAAAGCATCGATCCTTCTTAGTCGCTCTAAAATGAAGCTGAATTTTGGGAGGTTTTTGAAATTTCCATGTTTGAAACCCAAAACCACTTCTCTTCATGCTTGACTTCATAAGACAAGTAGGGACGATAGGGGGTAGATACATGATTTGTCTGGTTAATTTGGATATATCTAGACCTTGTTTATCAACTTGAATGCTTATGATATGACATAAGAACACTATGTGCTTTTTTTTATTTTTTTGTGCCCATTTGAATCTTGGTCAAATCCTAGGTTTGACCAAGATTTAAACAAGTATAGAACATGAAAATGAAAAGGGAAGCCTGTATCCTTCTTACTCACCCTAAAATGAAGTTTTGGGAGGTTTTTGAAATGTCCATGTTTGAAACCCAAAACCACTTCTCTTCATTCTTGACTTCTTAAGACATAGTTTAGGGGTTAGCGGGTAGATACATGATTAGTATGGTTTGAATATGTCTAGACCTTGTTTATCAACTTTAATGCTTACTACATGACATAAGAAGACTATGTGCTTTGGTTTTTCATTTTTCTGTTTTTTTTTGAATTTTCTGCCAATTTTGTTTGACCAAGATTTAGACAAGTTTTACACGTGAAAACGAATAAGTAAGCCTGGATCCTTCTTAGTCACTCCAAAATGTACCAATTGATAGGTGCGTTAACTTTGCTTCATGGAAAAAATAATGTCATGTAAATGAGTTAACTTGGATTTCCTACCCTTGAATCCATAGGAAACTTTGTTCTAATGCACTATAATAATCAACCGAGTTTTTACACCAACAGGTCTGTCACTTACGTGTGGTGCCCATGCGTGAGGTCCCACACTTCAGTGAGCACAAGTCACGTGCAATAGGTACGCAAACTCCCAGCCATTTTCTTTGTCAAGAGAAGACGCATCAGGATGCGTATTGGAAGTCTGTGGGTCCTTCTGGATCCTTCGGTCGTCCCTCTCAAAAAAAAAAAAATCTCTCTCATTCTCGGCCTCGCTCGACTCGCTCGCTCGCTCGCTCGCTCGCACTTCCACTGACAAACCCTGCACAAAAGTCAACATCATCACCCGAAAAAGGGGAGACACCATAATTCTCTCCCTTCTTCTCTCCTTCCGAGTGATCCCTCTTCCTCCGAGTTTCACTCGACGGGCAAACACACATGTGCTGCATAGTAATAATAAAAAGGTAGAAAAATCGACCTACGAATCTATAATTAAATAGGTTAAACTAGGGTTTTGCCCAGTACTACAGATCAAGGTTCAAAAAATCCAACTACGGGGTTCGAACAACCCCATTTCTAATCCAAGATTTTTTTCGACCTCATCCAATGGCCTCAAACTATAGGCCGGGTTAGCATCTAGTGCAGTATGTGTGAGAATGTATGCACTATGTGTGCTATAACTTGTGTGTCTTTCAAATTTGAATAAGTTTGAAATATTTGAAATGGGGCTTTTGGCTTAAACGTTTGAAACCCAAAACGACTTCTCCTCATGCTAGACTTCATAAGACCGAGTTTAGGGTTAGGGGGTAGATACATGATTTGTCTGGTTTGAATATGTCTAAACCTTGTTTATCAACTTGAATGCTTACTATATGACATAAGAAGACCATGTGCTTTTGTTTTTCATTTTTCTATTTTTTTAAGAATTTTATGCACATTTGATTCTGGTCAAATCCTAGGTTCAACCAAGATTTAAACAAGTTTCAAGCATGAAAATGAAAACGTAATCCAAGATCCTTCTTAATTAGTCACTCTAAAATATATGAAGCTTTTGGGACGTACTTGAAATTTCCATGTTTGAAACCCAAAACCAATTCTCTTCATGATTGACTTCATAAGACAGAGTTTAGGGTTAGGGGTAGATATACACATGATTTTTCTGGTTTGAATATGTCTAGACCTTGTTTATCAACTTGAGTGTTTACTATATGACATAATTAAGAAGGCTATGTGCTTTGGTTTTTCATTCTTTAGATTTTTTGTCTGAATAATTTTTATGCCCATTTGAATCTTGGTCAAATCCTAGGTTTGACCAAGATTTAAATAAGTTTAAAACATGGAAATGAAAAGGTAAAAGCATCGATCCTTCTTAGTCGCTCTAAAATGAAGCTGAATTTTGGGAGGTTTTTGAAATTTCCATGTTTGAAACCTAAAACCACTTATCTTCATGCTTGACTTCGTCATAAGACAGAGTTTAGGGGTTTTAATTAGGGGGTAGATACATGATTTGTCTAGCTAGTTTGAATATGTCTAGACCTTGTTTATCAACTTGAATGCTTACTAGCTATATGACATAAGAGGACTATGTGCATTGGTATTTCATTTTTTGATTTTTATGCCCATTTGAGAATCTTGGTAAAATCCTAGGTTTGTTGAGCAAGATTTAAACAAGTTTAACATGTGAAAATGATAAGGTAATTAAGTCTGGATCTTTCTCTTAGTAACTCTAAAATGAAGCTTTTGGGAGGTTCTTGAATTTACCATGTTTGAAACCCAAAACCACCGTACTTCTTTTCATGCTTGACTTCATAAGACAGAGTTTAGGGTTAGGGGTAGATACATGATTTTTCTGGTTTGAATATGTCTAGACCATGTTTATCAACTTGAATGCTTACTATATGACATAAGAAGGCTATGTGCTTTGGTTTTTCATTCTTTCGATTTTTTTCTGAATTTTTATGCCCATTTGAATCTTGGTCAAATCCTAGGTTCGACCAAGATTTAAACAAGTTTAAAACATGACAATGAAAAGGTAATTAATCATGGATCCTTCTTAATTAACCAGCCAGTCTAATTAAAATGAAGCTTTTTGGGAGGTTTTTGAAATTTCCATGTTTGAAACCCAAAACCACACTTCTCTGCTTCATGCTTGACTTCATATATAATTAAGACAAAGTTTAGGGTTAGGGGTACATGATTTGTCTGGTTTGAATATGTCTAGACCTTGTTTATCAACTTTTGAATGCTTACTATATATATGTATGTGACATAAGAAAACTATGTGCTTTGGTTTTTCATTTTTCTGATTTTTTTGGAATTTTGATGCACATTTGAATCTTGGTCAAATCCTAGGTTTGACCAAGATTTAAACAAGTATAGAACATGGAAATGAAAATGGAAGCCTGTATCCTTCTTAGTCACCCTAAAATGAAGTTTTTGGGAGGTTTTTGAAATTTCCATGTTTGAAACCCAAAACCACTTATCTTCATGCTTGACTTCGTCATAAGACAGAGTTTAGGGGTTAGGGGGTAGATACATGATTTGTCTAGCTAGTTTGAATATGTCCAGACCTTGTTTATCAACTTTAATGCTTACTATATGACATATAAGAAGACTATGTGCGCTTTGGTTTTTCATTTTTATGTTTTTTTATTTTATGCCCATTTGAATCTTGGTCAAATCCTAGAGATTGACTTCATAATACAGAGTTTAGGGTTAGGGGTAGATATACACATGATTTTTCTGGTTTGAATATGTCTAGACCTTATTTATCAACTTGAGTGTTTACTATATGACATAATTAAGAAGGCTATGTGCTTTGGTTTTTCATTCTTTAGATTTTTTGTCTGAATTTTTATGCCCATTTGAATCTTGGTCAAATCCTAGGTTTGACCAAGATTTAAATAAGTTTAAAACATGGAAATGAAAAGGTAAAAGCATCGATCCTTCTTAGTCGCTCTAAAATGAAGCTGAATTTTGGGAGGTTTTTGAAATTTCCATGTTTGAAACCCAAAACCACTTCTCTTCATGCTTGACTTCATAAGACGAAGTTTAGGGTCGATAGGGGGTAGATACATGATTTGTCTGGTTAATTTGGATATATCTAGACCTTGTTTATCAACTTGAATGCTTATGATATGACATAAGAACACTATGTGCTTTTTTTATTTTTTTGTGCCCATTTGAATCTTGGTCAAATCCTAGGTTTGACCAAGATTTAAACAAGTATAGAACATGAAAATGAAAAGGGAAGCCTGTATCCTTCTTACTCACCCTAAAATGAAGTTTTGGGAGGTTTTTGAAATGTCCATGTTTGAAACCCAAAACCACTTCTCTTCATTCTTGACTTCTTAAGACATAGTTTAGGGGTTAGCGGGTAGATACATGATTAGTATGGTTTGAATATGTCTAGACCTTGTTTATCAACTTTAATGCTTACTACATGACATAAGAAGACTATGTGCTTTGGTTTTTCATTTTTCTGTTTTTTTTTGAATTTTCTGCCAATTTTGTTTGACCAAGATTTAGACAAGTTTTACACGTGAAAACGAATAAGTAAGCCTGGATCCTTCTTAGTCACTCCAAAATGTACCAATTGATAGGTGCGTTAACTTTGCTTCATGGAAAAAATAATGTCATGTAAATGAGTTAACTTGGATTTCCTACCCTTGAATCCATAGGAAACTTTGTTCTAATGCACTATAATAATCAACCGAGTTTTTACACCAACAGGTCTGTCACTTACGTGTGGTGCCCATGCGTGAGGTCCCACACTTCAGTGAGCACAAGTCACGTGCAATAGGTACGCAAACTCCCAGCCATTTTCTTTGTCAAGAGAAAGACGCATCAGGATGCGTATTGGAAGTCTGTGGGTCCTTCTGGATCCTTCGGTCGTCCCTCTAAAAAAAAAAATCTCTCTCATTCTCGGCCTCGCTCGACTCTCGCTCGCTCGCTCGCTCGCTCACCTCCTGCTCACTGACAAACCCTGCACAAAAGTCAACATCATCACCCGAAAAAGGGGAGACACCATAATTCTCTCCCTTCTTCTCTCCTTCCGAGTGATCCCTCTTCCTCCGAGTTTCACTCGACGGGCAAACACACATGTGCTGCATAGTAATAATAAAAAGGTAGAAAAATCGACCTACGAATCTATAATTAAATAGGTTAAACTAGGGTTTTGCCCAGTACTACAGATCAAGGTTCAAAAAATCCAACTACGGGGTTCGAACAACCCCATTTCTAATCCAAGATTTTTTTCGACCTCATCCAATGGCCTCAAACTATAGGCCGGGTTAGCATCTAGTGCAGTATGTGTGAGAATGTATGCACTATGTGTGCTATAACTTGTGTGTCTTTCAAATTTGAATAAGTTTGAAATATTTGAAATGGGGCTTTTGGCTTAAACGTTTGAAACCCAAAACGACTTCTCCTCATGCTAGACTTCATAAGACCGAGTTTAGGGTTAGGGGTAGATACATGATTTGTCTGGTTTGAATATGTCTAAACCTTGTTTATCAACTTGAATGCTTACTATATGACATAAGAAGACCATGTGCTTTTGTTTTTCATTTTTCTATTTTTTTAAGAATTTTATGCACATTTGATTCTGGTCAAATCCTAGGTTCAACCAAGATTTAAACAAGTTTCAAGCATGAAAATGAAAACGTAATCCAAGATCCTTCTTAATTAGTCACTCTAAAATATATGAAGCTTTTGGGACGTACTTGAAATTTCCATGTTTGAAACCCAAAACCAATTCTCTTCATGATTGACTTCATAAGACAGAGTTTAGGGGTAGGGGTAGATATACACATGATTTTTCTGGTTTGAATATGTCTAGACCTTGTTTATCAACTTGAGTGTTTACTATATGACATAATTAAGAAGGCTATGTGCTTTGGTTTTTCATTCTTTAGATTTTTTGTCTGAATAATTTTTATGCCCATTTGAATCTTGGTCAAATCCTAGGTTTGACCAAGATTTAAATAAGTTTAAAACATGGAAATGAAAAGGTAAAAGCATCGATCCTTCTTAGTCGCTCTAAAATGAAGCTGAATTTTGGGAGGTTTTTGAAATTTCCATGTTTGAAACCTAAAACCACTTATCTTCATGCTTGACTTCGTCATAAGACATAGTTTAGGGGTTTTAATTAGGGGGTAGATACATGATTTGTCTAGCTAGTTTGAATATGTCTAGACCTTGTTTATCAACTTGAATGCTTACTAGCTATATGACATAAGAGGACTATGTGCATTGGTATTTCATTTTTTGATTTTTATGCCCATTTGAGAATCTTGGTAAAATCCTAGGTTTGTTGAGCAAGATTTAAACAAGTTTAACATGTGAAAATGATAAGGTAATTAAGTCTGGATCTTTCTCTTAGTAACTCTAAAATGAAGCTTTTGGGAGGTTCTTGAATTTACCATGTTTGAAACCCAAAACCACCGTACTTCTTTTCATGCTTGACTTCATAAGACAGAGTTTAGGGTTAGGGGTAGATACATGATTTTTCTGGTTTGAATATGTCTAGACCATGTTTATCAACTTGAATGCTTACTATATGACATAAGAAGGCTATGTGCTTTGGTTTTTCATTCTTTCGATTTTTTTCTGAATTTTTATGCCCATTTGAATCTTGGTCAAATCCTAGGTTCGACCAAGATTTAAACAAGTTTAAAACATGACAATGAAAAGGTAATTAATCATGGATCCTTCTTAATTAACCAGCCAGTCTAATTAAAATGAAGCTTTTTGGGAGGTTTTTGAAATTTCCATGTTTGAAACCCAAAACCACACTTCTCTGCTTCATGCTTGACTTCATATATAATTAAGACAAAGTTTAGGGTTAGGGGGTACATGATTTGTCTGGTTTGAATATGTCTAGACCTTGTTTATCAACTTTTGAATGCTTACTATATATATGTATGTGACATAAGAAAACTATGTGCTTTGGTTTTTCATTTTTCTGATTTTTTTGGAATTTTGATGCACATTTGAATCTTGGTCAAATCCTAGGTTTGACCAAGATTTAAACAAGTATAGAACATGGAAATGAAAAATGGAAGCCTGTATCCTTCTTAGTCACCCTAAAATGAAGTTTTTGGGAGGTTTTTGAAATTTCCATGTTTGAAACCCAAAACCACTTATCTTCATGCTTGACTTCGTCATAAGACAGAGTTTAGGGGTTAGGGGGTAGATACATGATTTGTCTAGCTAGTTTGAATATGTCCAGACCTTGTTTATCAACTTTAATGCTTACTATATGACATATAAGAAGACTATGTGCGCTTTGGTTTTTCATTTTTATTTTTTTTTTATGCCCATTTGAATCTTGGTCAAATCCTAGAGATTGACTTCATAATACAGAGTTTAGGGTTAGGGGTAGATATACACATGATTTTTCTGGTTTGAATATGTCTAGACCTTATTTATCAACTTGAGTGTTTACTATATGACATAATTAAGAAGGCTATGTGCTTTGGTTTTTCATTCTTTAGATTTTTTGTCTGAATTTTTATGCCCATTTGAATCTTGGTCAAATCCTAGGTTTGACCAAGATTTAAATAAGTTTAAAACATGGAAATGAAAAGGTAAAAGCATCGATCCTTCTTAGTCGCTCTAAAATGAAGCTGAATTTTGGGAGGTTTTGAAATTTCCATGTTTGAAACCCAAAACCACTTCTCTTCATGCTTGACTTCATAAGACGAAGTAGGGACGATAGGGGGTAGATACATGATTTGTCTGGTTAATTTGGATATATCTAGACCTTGTTTATCAACTTGAATGCTTATGATATGACATAAGAACACTATGTGCTTTTTTTTATTTTTTTTGTGCCCATTTGAATCTTGGTCAAATCCTAGGTTTGACCAAGATTTAAACAAGTATAGAACATGAAAATGAAAAGGGAAGCCTGTATCCTTCTTACTCACCCTAAAATGAAGTTTTGGGAGGTTTTTGAAATGTCCATGTTTGAAACCCAAAACCACTTCTCTTCATTCTTGACTTCTTAAGACATAGTTTAGGGGTTAGCGGGTAGATACATGATTAGTATGGTTTGAATATGTCTAGACCTTGTTTATCAACTTTAATGCTTACTACATGACATAAGAAGACTATGTGCTTTGGTTTTTCATTTTTCTGTTTTTTTTTTTGAATTTTCTGCCAATTTTGTTTGACCAAGATTTAGACAAGTTTTACACGTGAAAACGAATAAGTAAGCCTGGATCCTTCTTAGTCACTCCAAAATGTACCAATTGATAGGTGCGTTAACTTTGCTTCATGGAAAAAATAATGTCATGTAAATGAGTTAACTTGGATTTCCTACCCTTGAATCCATAGGAAACTTTGTTCTAATGCACTATAATAATCAACCGAGTTTTTACACCAACAGGTCTGTCACTTACGTGTGGTGCCCATGCGTGAGGTCCCACACTTCAGTGAGCACAAGTCACGTGCAATAGGTACGCAAACTCCCAGCCATTTTCTTTGTCAAGAGAAAGACGCATCAGGATGCGTATTGGAAGTCTGTGGGTCCTTCTGGATCCTTCGGTCGTCCCTCACAAAAAAAAAACAAATCTCTCTCATTCTCGGCCTCGCTCCACTCGCTCGCTCGCTCGCTCGCACCTCCTGCTCACTGACAAACCCTGCACAAAAGTCAACATCATCACCCGAAAAGGGGAGACACCATAATTCTCTCCCTTCTTCTCTCCTTCCGAGTGATCCCTCTTCCTCCGAGTTTCACTCGACGGGCAAACACACATGTGCTGCATAGTAATAATAAAAAGGTAGAAAAATCGACCTACGAATCTATAATTAAATAGGTTAAACTAGGGTTTTGCCCAGTACTACAGATCAAGGTTCAAAAAATCCAACTACGGGGTTCGAACAACCCCATTTCTAATCCAAGATTTTTTTCGACCTCATCCAATGGCCTCAAACTATAGGCCGGGTTAGCATCTAGTGCAGTATGTGTGAGAATGTATGCACTATGTGTGCTATAACTTGTGTGTCTTTCAAATTTGAATAAGTTTGAAATATTTGAAATGGGGCTTTTGGCTTAAACGTTTGAAACCCAAAACGACTTCTCCTCATGCTAGACTTCATAAGACCGAGTTTAGGGTCGATAGGGGGTAGATACATGATTTGTCTGGTTTGAATATGTATAAACCTTGTTTATCAACTTGAATGCTTACTATATGACATAAGAAAACTATGTGCTTTGGTTTTTCATTTTTCTGATTTTTTTATTTTGATGCCCATTTGAATCTTGTCAAATCCTAGATTTGACCAAGATAATGTAAACAAGTTTAAAACATGAAAATGAAAAGGGAAGCATGTATCGTTCTTAGTCACTCTAAAATGAAGTTTTTGGGAGGTTTTTGAAATTTCCATGTAGGAAACCCAAAACCACTTCTCTTCATGATTGACTTCATAAGACAGAGTTTAGGGTTAGGGGTAGATATATTTATGATTTTCCTAGGTTTGACCAAGATTTAAACAAGTTTAAAACATGAATATGAAAAGTAAGCATGTATCCTTCTTAGTCACTCCAAAATGAAGCTCTTAATTAGGAGGGTTTTTGAAATTTCCATGTTTGAAACCAAAAACCACTTATCTTCACCATGCATGCTTGACTTTATAAGACAGAGTTTAGGGTTAGGGGTAGATACATGATTTTCAGGTTTAATATGTCTATACCTTGTTTATCAACTTAATTGATTGCGCGCATACTATATGACATAAGAAGATCTTGGTATTCATTTTTTTTGAATTTTTATGCCCATTTGAATCTTGGTCAAATCCTAGGTTTGACCAAGATTTGAACAAGTTTAAAACATGAATATGAAAAGGTAAGCATGTATGCTTCTTAGTCACTCCAAAATGAAGCTCTTGGAAGGGTATTTGAAATTTCCATGTTTGAAACCAAAAACCACATCTCTTCATGCTTGACTTCATAAGACAAAGTTTAGGGTTAGGGGTAGATACATGATTTGTATGGTTTGAATATGTCTAGACCTTGTGTTTATCAACTTTAATGCTTACTATATGACATAAGAAGATTATGTGCTTTGGTTTTTCATTTTTCTATTTTTAATGCCCATTTGAATCTTGGTCAAATCATAGGTTTGACCAAGATTTGAACAAGTTTAAATCATGAATATGCAAAATTAAGCATCTATATATCCTTCTTAGTCACTCCAAAATGTAGCTCTTGGGATGGTTTTTGAAATTTCCATGTTTGAAACCTAAAACCACTTCTCTTCATGCATGCTTGACTTCATAAAGATAGAGTTTAGGGTTAGGGGTAGATATATACATGATTTTCTGGTTTGAATATGTCTAGACCTTGTTTATCAACTTGAATGCTTACTATATGACATGCAAAGACTTGCTTTGGTTTTTGATTTTGTTTTTGAATTTTTATGCCCATTTAAATCTTGGTCAAATCCTAGGTTTGACCACGACTTAAACAAGTTTAAAACATGAATATGTAAAAGTAAGCATGTATCCTTCTTAGTCACTCCAAAATGAAGCTCTTAATTAGGAGGGTTTTTGAAATTTCCATGTTTGAAACCAAAAACCACTTATCTTCACCATGCATGCTTGACTTTATAAGACAGAGTTTAGGGTTAGGGGTAGATACATGCATGATTTTTTAGGTTTAATATGTCTAGACCTTGTTTATCAACTTAAGTGAATGCGCACATACTATATGACATAAGAAGACCTTGGTATTCATTTTATTTGAATTTTTATGCCCATTTGAATCTTTGTCAAATCCTAGGTTTGACCAAGATTTGAACAAGTTTAAAACATGAATATATATGAAAAGGTAAGCATGTATGCTTCTTAGTCACTCCAAAATGAAGCTCTTGGAAGGGGTTTTTGAAATTTCCATGTTTGAAACCAAAAACCACATCTCTTCATGCTTGACTTCATAAGACAGAGTTTAGGGTTAGGGGTAGCCACATACATGTTTTTTTTGGTTTGAATATGTCTAGACCTTGTTTATCAACTTAATTGTATGCTTATTATATGACATAAGAAGACTATGTGCATTGGGTTTTCATTTTTTTATCCCCATTTGTTGAATCTTGGTCAAATCCTAGGTTGGACCAAGATTTAAACAAGTTTAAAACATGAATAATATGAAACGTAACCTGCATCGATCCTTCTTAGTCACTCCAAAATGAAGCTCGTGGGAGGTTTTTGAAATTTCCATGATTTTTCTGGTTTGAATATGTCTAGACCTTGTTTATCAACTTGAATGCTTACTATATGACATACACAGACTATGTGCTTTGTTTTTTTTTGAATTCTTATGCCCATTTTAATCTTGGTCAAATCCTAGGTTTGACCAAGATTTGAACAAGTTTAAAACATGAATATAAAAAAGTAAGCATGTATGCTTCTTAGTCACTCCAAAATGAAGCTCTTGGGAGGGTTTTCGAAATTTCCATGTTTGAAACCAAAAACCACATCTCTTCATGCTTGACTTCATAAGACAGAGTTTAGGGTTAGGGGGTAGATACATGATTTTTCTGGTTCGAATATGTCTAGACCTTGTTTATCAACTTAATTGAATGCTTACTATATGACATAGGAAGACTATGTGCCTTGGTTTTTCATTTATTTTGATTTATTTTGAATTTTATGCCTATTTTTATGCCCATTTAAACAAGTTTAAATCATGAATATGAAAAATTAGTCACTCCAAAATGTAGCTCTTGAGAGGGTTTTTGAAATTTCCATGTTTGAAACCAAAAACCACTTCTCTTCATGCATGCTTGACTTCATAAAGACAGAGTTTAGGGTTTGGGGTAGACAGCACGCGCCGACGCGTGGACGAAATTTATTCTCTGTCCCCCTGACATGCACTTGCCAGTGTCTTCAACAGTCTGACACGAACAGTGAAGCTTTTATGGAGCCCAGCGGAGAGGGGCTCCATTTCTCGAGCGGTAGCGAGGTGACATGCGGCCTAAATCCAAATTTAAACATTGCGAAAAAAATCTGAAACAAATCATGCACGTTCACAGCTCATATTAAGATAACCCCTAAAAATTTCAGATCAAAATTCGAAACATACATCGAGAAACAAAAAAGAGAAACTCAGATGGGAATAGTCTACAGAGAAACTCAGATTTGAATTCGGGAACTATTCATGACAGATTTCTCTTTTTTGTTTCTCGATGTATGTTAGTGGCAGTTAATATGGACCGGAGGAAGTACTAATAATATGAGGCATATTTTTGAGCTGGCCCTGTTTAGTAGAGTTTACATTTGAGAGTTACATCTTTCTACCACCATTATTTTTGATTTAGCTTGTCTTTTTTTGCCCACCATTTTATCGAGCAGGGTTAATGCAAGATCCATAGCAAACTAGCTTGTCATGACATTTTGTTGGCGGAGTGCATCTTCTCATGGCGAGCTAGCGACTTTGCCTACTAGAGTTTTTTTTGTTGAACTACATTTTTTGGATTTTCCCATTTTATTTGTGCACAAGCTATGAGCCGCCCGCAATTCAGCACCATATATTGGCGGGATTTTCTAGTTCAGCACCATAAATTAGCAGGATGCTATCTTCCTACCTCGCTTTCATTTCCCCTATATCCAGCCCCACCCACGGACAAGCAAGGGCCTCTCTCCCTACCTCGCACCTAGTCCGTCTCGCTCCCTCTCAGTCCTCCATCCGTAGCCGACATCCACCGCACCGGAGCCAGCTCAGCGACGCCGTCAACCACACTCCGTCCGCTTCGTCGGATCTGCTTCCCCGACTCACTGGTTCATCTTACCGGCCGGCGAGATCGGTACACAAAGCGCCACCATGATCCACCGAACCAAACCGAACGGCCAACGCGCCACCTCCCCAGTCGACCAAGGTTGAACACTTTGTCCGGCAGCTTTTGTTATGTACTCCGTATTTGATTTCCGAGACTAGTTTATTGCTTGCTTCCACTGCTTGTTATTAGCATCTGTTTTTTTTGTAATGCCTGCTAGATATTCCCCTCGAGAATGCCTACGAAGAATCTCGGAGGCAAAATATCTTGCAGAATATGATAATTGCAGCCAAGCTCGGCATACTGTGGAATGGGACAAAATCACCGCACCCCAAGTCGTTGCCGAGATTTTTCAAACGTGTGATGTGCCGCCAAAAGGACGATTCCGTGGGGCAGCTGCTGAAGAAGGTATTTAGCCGCACTGCTCAAATTTCATATGTCTTGTTTGCTGATTGATTTGATGAACTTTGATTTGCAGCAGCTAGCCACTGCTCATGTTCCTAACAAAGACAGTGAGCGCGCCAGTGATGCAGACATTGGTAGAAAGGAGGCGGGATTTGGTCCTATTGTTCTAGCAAGCAATCATTTGAGTGGCCGCCTAGGATCAGCACATCTGGATCCTCCTGAGCTCAACATTAAGGAGGTAATTTTATAATAGTGTTTTAAACATGACATAATCTAATGTACTGAAAGAGATCAAACTGTCAACAGGAGTGGAGTGGTATAGATGGTAGAGATATAGATATAGATTTCAGATTTCCTAATTTTTTCTTGAAAATAGGGTCGCCCCGGCCTCTGCATCCAAATGATGCACCCACCCTTTTATTGCAATGTTTTAGACTCCATTTAAGGTTTAGAAACTCATGGGTTGCTGAAAGTGGTGACATGAATCAACCAACATATTTCCTTTTAATCTGCTGATTGATTTTATGCATGGCAAATCGCAGAAGCAAGTGACTGCTCATGTCCCTGCCAAGCAGCATTGTAGCACAGATGTCCAGAGTTCCAGTGATGCAAACGTTTGTAGGAACAAAACAGAAGGATGTGGCACTGGGGAAGCTAAGATTAGGCGTCTTCAAAAGGACTTGGATGTGGCCACTTGGCGGAACAAAGAAATGAACCGAGGATGGAATTCTACAATTCAAGATGGCCTACATGCTGTTGCTGATCTGCAGAAGCTAGTGGCTGGCAACTTGGTTACCGCTTTGGCTGATGCAGATGTCCATGAGATCAACTGGACGATCTTGGAACAGGTGAAAGCACGAGCAGAAACTCTGCACTCATCTTTGCAGGTAGATGATTTTCAAAGGGTGATGCAAGAGCCGCTATATGAATAGATTGTTGTTTTCAGTTGATGATGTCCCTGGTTCTTTTGTTTACTTATGTGCTGGTAGTACTTAGGGGAACTAGCTTGTACAAGTATTTTTTTCCGATAAAGTTGTACAAGTAAATGGCACATGCTTCGCATGTTTGACCAATTAAGTTAAAAAGCTTCACAAAATCCTGCTATCATGTAGGCGGGCTTGCATTGGCTTTCAACCCAAGTGACTATTGACTGCAATCTGTAATATGTACCCCTCTGTTGCACTTAATGGTATCCAAGCCCTTGGGCCCCCCTCCTTTGTTAAAAAAAGATCGAATTCTTATTGCGTCGAAGTTGTTTCACTAAAAAAAAGAGCCCTCACGTGCAAGGCACGTGTATATATACTAGTACTAGTAGAGATGGTACACCTAGACATTAGAGATTTGTTTGTTTTAAAGATATTTTTAATTGTGTACAAGATGGAAAATATAACTTTAGGCTATCCACAATGTTGCTATTGCCAAATCTGATACGATGGTGAATTTGGCTTTGGTGTGAAATATAGCAATAGCTCCACAATGTAGTGGTTCCAAATATTTATAACGTGGGTCCCGCCATCAAGCTAAAACAACTCATAAAGCCAATATGGAACTACTCTCACAATGTAGGGAACTAGTTCCAAATGCCAAAAGTGAAATTTGGCATCGGAGCACCTATTTGCTCCGGTTCCCTGTTTTTCTGGTTTTGGAACTACCTCTACAATGTATGGAACTAGTTCAAAAAGCCAAAAATCAAATATGGAACCACTTTTGGCTACACGTTGTGGATGCTCTTAGCAAATTCCTAGTATTTTTCATGGTCGATGTAAAAAAAGTATTTTTCATGGTTGATGTAAAAAAAACAAGTTTTTTTCATGGTCGATGTAAAAAAAGAGAGAAAACATGTCTCATAAAAAGCCTTATGGTTAGCACAATTTTTTTACGGAGTAACTCTTTTTTACATAGCCCAAATTACTATTCGATTTTTCCATTGAAATATTTTATGTGTATAAAGCAAGCGAAGAAGTACACATGCATTTTTCGTTTTATTCTTTTTTGACATTTCAAAATGTATAGAAGATGAATTTCGAAATAAAGAGATCATATGCACCCAAGAACCAACAAGCATATCCCCTTGAACCCGAACATACTCAGGGCCCTTTTGTTGTGCCTTTTTTTTTTGCCTTTTTGGCTTTTGGATTTTGGAAGCCAAAAACAAATATTATATTCTTTTGGCTTCCAAAATCCAAAAGCCAAAAAGCCACAGCAAAAGGGCCCTCAGCTTCAGACTTGGGATTTCGTAGGCTAGGGTTCCACAGTTTTCCAGCAACCAGTAATAATTTCAACTCTGCCCCAAAATTCCCGCCCCCCCCGCTTCCAAAATTCAAAGCGATGTGAAATAAGTACAGTGTCGATCTTATCCCCCCGGACCGCTCAATTCAGACCTATCACCGGCGGCGCCGAACCCCGCATCTCTCTCTCACGCTTCCACCCTGCATGACCCACCGGATCATCTCACACGCCGGCGCCGGCCCACTGTCCCACTCCCACACCAGCACTACTGCCTTCTCATCGGCCACCGTAGTGACCGACGACGTTCCGCCGTCTCCCTTGCTTTTTAGCAAGCCGGAGTAGCTTCCACCTCCCCCACCCCCACCGACGACCACTGTACCATACGAGCTCCTCCGTAGCCGACTTCCACCGCCGCCTTGTCAGCGACAGTCACCATCGCCGGGTTCTCGTATCTTAATCCCCGACTCCTTCCGTCCACCGGACTGGAGAGATGGGCGCTTCCATGGTCGACGGCAGGAAACCAAAGCGTACACGCGCCGACTTCCAAGAAGGTTGATATGGCCGCATTCGTTATGCATGTGATTTCGAAAAGTATTTTTTTGCTTACTTGCACCGCCATCTCATTAGCATTTTTTTTGTAATGCATGCTAGATATTATTGCAATACAGAAGAATGAATTAAAAGAGAAACGGATACGGAATATATGTATAAGATATGCAAGCCGTGTGGGCACAAACATGTGTAACGCTATTGCCTCTAGTGCAAACCTGAACAAAATCGGAGAAGAACCCTTTCCCCTTCCCAAAGATAAAGAACAATGTTATGATTCACAATTTGATCATGCTGAGCCTCTTGGAGAGCTGACTCAGGAAGATGCCTTGCCTGACCATTCTCCTCAACCCCACCAGGTGATTTCTGTGTTTTTTTACTTTGAGATATCTGTTTTGCAACTTCCATGTGTTGTATACTTGTATCCTGAATCCCACCAAACATGTTCACATGCCACCTCTAGGTCTCCTTAATGCATCATATATATGTTTCAGCATGCACGTCATCCTTTACTGTTCTTCATTCTATTCCATTTGCATATCATCATATATGGGACTTCTGTAGACTGAAATATCGTTTATGTGTGCTAGGAATCTGCAGCTTCAAGTAAGAATTTCGCAGGAACCACCAATGAGAGGAAGACCATTCAACAGGCACCTGAATCGGTGATAGAACAGCTGCAACCAAAAAAGAAACCTGCTTCTGCTACTAGACAGTCTCAGCGATTCATGGCACCAGTTGAAGAAAATAACGAAAATTCTAAGAGTACTGAAATAAAAAAACGTGGTGAACACCCCAAGCGGTTGAATCAGCCACCTGTTACCAATCCAGTCAACCAGCGACAATCGGCAGCAGAACCAGTTTCCACAGCAACTTCTCAGCCACAATTGGCAGCAGAACCAGTTTCCACAGCAACTTCTCAACAACAATTGGCAGCAGAACAAGTTTCCACGGCAACTTCTCAGCCACAATTGGGATCAGCAGTAGCTGTGGTAGGAAATACTGCCCAAGGACACACTGTACCAGTCCCAGCTGACACAACCACAACTGGCCAAACACTGCTAGCACAACATCAACAAACTGTTGATGATCTCCCACTGACCCATATTAGTCCTGCCATAGACAACTCCCCTGAGGATGAGCCCCACACCGAAGAAGGTACATTTTCCAATGCTTATAGTTTCATTCTCCGTTATAAAGTTATACTTTATAGAGATATATATATAATGCTTATAGTTTCATTCTCCGTTATACCTACCTTGATAGCTTGATGTAATGCTTAACTTTGTAGTTGCACCACGATCAAGAAAAACGAGGGGCCCAACAGTAGGGAAAATGTTCGTAGCTAAGCTTGCTGGGATGGAATCAAGATTTCGCCTTTCATCTATCGTAGGTGGCAGAAGGCCACTGGACCCAGAAGAATCTTGTAAATTAGCATCGGATGTAGGAATTTTCGTCAGGAATGAAATTCCTATCTTCCCAACATGGAAAGAGCACGTAGACACCTCTGCGCATTTTGAAAAATTAGTGCACAGGTTACACGTAAGTCATCTTTCTCTTGGTAATGTTACTCATACTAGTATACCACATTGGCACGTCCCGTTCCTTCTAGCTTGTTGTTGGATCTATGTATATCACACCAACGGTTTATATTGTTGTGAACAGTTAAGGTTCGAGTTCGATGAGGACCAAGAGGAAGTAAAGCATGTTCTCAACAGTCTATTCTCAGACTGTCTGCGCCAGTATCGCAGCAGGCTAAAGAAGAAATACTTCACTGGAAAGATTACTGGGAGTGTTCCAACTATATCTCCTTTTAAGCAAATGACTGACAAACAGTGGGGAGATCTTGTGAAGCACTGGTCTGATCCAAAGAATATGGTATGATTTGTAAGACTGAGACCAGATCACATCTTGGATTCTTATTTATAGCAGTGTCTCACTAGTCTCCTTTTTGCAGAATTTGGCTAAACAGAATCAGGAAAACCGCGGTAAACTACTTTTACCTAGCCGTACGGGATCTCGTAACCTTATAGTGCACATTCGGCAAAAAGTAAGGACATGTTGTTTTATACTGCTATTTAGAAATATTTTAGTAAAAGATCATGCAGAGTATATACACCAGTGTGCAGCTTATATTATGATCCTCCATTTCAACCACGTTATTCGATTTATAAATGGTAGTACTAAAATGCAGATGTTACATAATGCAAGTAAAAGGGAACCAAACAAAGAGATGACTCTGCCAGAGATTTTTGAAGCATGCCAGAAGAACAAACTTGAAGTGATTGGAGAAGTCGCACAGAGTGTTCTTGTAAGTCTTCTCAAAGATTGAAATTTTGTGACGACTCACATCCCAACTTATAGGAGTAGTAAAGTACATGTCAATATGATATTATATATGTTTATTAAAATTCATGTGATGTGAATCAGACATGCCAAACTGTAGGAATAAAAGTAGGTCATACACATGATAAATCTACTATCAGCAAGTTTCTCTGTAGTAACTATCATGTTTACACATGTGTACGAACTGAATTTTTTGCAGGAAGATATGAAATTAGAGATGGCAAAAACCGGTAAAAACGGTCTGGAAAAAACCGATGAAGAATGTGTGAAGGCATTTTCTATGGCAATAAAAAAGAAAGGCATTGCCAAAAACACTTTCTTACGGAATGCTGGACTGCTGAAGTGCAAGTCCATGTCCAAGTCAAAGTATTTGCATGCTCAAGTTCTAAAGGAGCAACTCCAAGTAGAACGAGCTGCATCAGCTGCGCTAAGACTAGAAGTCGACAATTTTAGAACGATAGCAGCACAGAAGGAGGCCCTACTGGAGCAGGTTAGGAATGCTAGTAAGTAGTAAGAAGAGTATCTGCTAGATAATTGGAGATGAACGGGGACAGTGACAGGTCATTACCTTTGTCTTGTAAAATGGTTCCTTAGTCTGAGCATATTTCGTAGGTGCATTTATCTGCAATTGCTATGATCTTGGTGGTCGTTTCCTTGTTGTGATGTGGATTTTTTTGAACCGGAACCCTGCTGATTGTTAATATTATAAGTGGATTGCCTAGCCCTTTCCATCAGTTCTGACTTGTGGTTCCGTTGGCTCGTGGATGAAGCTTGACGTGGTATCAGAGCCCATAGTCTCAAGTTCGAGTCATCGCTTTCACAAACCTTCTCTTCTCTTCTCCCGGTCTAGCCTTTTCTGTCAGTTTGGACTTTTTGTTGCGATGTATAAAGTGGATTGCCTAGCCCTTTCCATCAGTTCGGACTTTTGGTCGCGTTGGCTAGTGCATTAAAGCTTGACACTGATGATTTTCTGTGATCCATTGATTTCCATCTTTCTACATACTGGTCTAGAAGCTTGTCAACTGGTCTGGTTCATTCATCGCTGTATTGAGTGCAATGAACGGAACAGTGGCTTCTCCTTTGTGTTGTGCTGCAACACAACAGCTGTTCCTGCTTCTGTACAGGTGAGTTGTGAACAGAGATACTTATGTATGCTACCAAATTTCGACTCCATATAATCAATAGCTTAACAACCCTCTAATTCAAAATCTCAACATTATTTCACACACTGAAATATTTTGTACGCGTTTTGAATTGGAGAACATGGGAACCGACTTTGGTTTCTGATTATGACTTGATGTGACCCTAGGCCCTGGATTCCTGAGCAGAAGGTATGTGTAAAAACAAAGAGATTACAAAGTGCTAATTCCCTTTTTTTGTAAGTCCTGGTGGCATTGACACTCCTTTCTTACTTGCTATATTTTTTTGGTGTTTATATATAATAGAGAATTACCAGCTTATTGTCGAACCCGTTAGATTTTGGGCAATAATTGTTACGTGGCTGCTTCTTAATTAAAGTTTATCATGTCATGTAGATGGATTTGTGAAAGATGCAGCGGGTCGTTCTTCAGATCGTCTACATGGGATTCCCATCTACATGTATGTTCACGGTTTCATGGAGTACTTCAGCTCATAGCAGCCACATACGATCCTGCAAGATTTGCATTTTTTTTGACCTTGCAAGATTTGCATTCAATGTATCGCCAAGACGCGTCCGTGAGAACTCTAGAAACATCTTCGTCTGACTCGTTTTGGCGCGCGCTGTTCCCGAGCGAATCCAATGAATTTTGACCGTTCTCTTAAAAAAAGGAACTTTGACCGTTGGATCAAGCGTTGGAGAACTGTTGTGCCAACGGCCAATAATTATGATCGTCGTAACCGATTTTCAACGTGATGATGAATTGATGTGACATTTGGCCGTACTAGTACGGTCTCATATTTTTGTATTACTTGGACTGTAGCCAAATTCGAAATCTCATTCCAGCGGCAAAACTTCCCGCCCGAAAAATACAAATATTTCACACGCTTCTAACTTCCCATTCTACCCTCGTAAAGATGACAACAATGTCCATGTATAAGTCGGTTGGTGGGGGGTCTACCCGTCATTTTTTTTCGATCACCACCTCCCTAGCTCCGGAAACTCCCCGAAAAAAAATTCATTTCCCTCACTCTCTCCTCTGAGACCACCCACCGGAACTTCCCAAGTCCCTCTCTCTCCCACCTCCACGACCACCGCACCGGAACATCCCCGCCGGACTTCCCTGGCCTACCCGAGGCCTCGCGATCCTCGTCATCCGGCTGCCTGCCGGAGCCGCTTCATCGACGCCGTCATCAACCGGACCGGATCATCCCCGCCGAACCTCGAAACCATATGCTCATCCAGCAGTCTACCGCAGTCGCTTCAGCTGCGGCATCGTCCACCCCACCGGAGCCGCTTCGCCGGATCCGTCGTCCACCGCATCGGATCTTGCTCACCGACACCGCTGTGCATGAACCGGATCTGCTTCACCGGCGCCGTGTATGATCTAAACTCTTCTACTGTCGCTTTTCTATTGCTTGCCTGCAAGTTCTTGTTTAATCTTGGGGGAACCTGTTTGTGCTAACGACGCGCCGTTACGTTTTTGCAGACGAGATGAGTAACCATGAAGTGTAATGGCCGTCTCTCCAACCCCAAGTAGCACATGTAGCGTACTTCATCACCGGATCTATCAACCCCAGGAAGATCTGCTGTGACTCCCACAGAGTGCTTCTCCTAATGTAAGTCCCTTGTTTTAGCGCCATGTTCTGGGTTCAGATGCTTGTTTGTCTGAAGCTCTTTTAGTTCATTCCTAGCTATGACCGTAACACGTTGCTATTTTCTACTTCATTGCTAACTTTAAGCGATTGAACATTTTGGTTTGCATTCCCTGCTCTGTAGATGTAGCCATCATAACTTCTATCTTGCTCAGTCGTTGTTACAAAAATTATACTGTAGGTATTATAGTAACATCCTGCTATTATTTAGTTCATGGCCAATTTTAAGTAATTGCACATGTTGGTTCGCATTCCCTGCTCTATAGCTTTTGGCATCATAACTTCTATATTTGGTTTACATTCCCTGCTCTGTAGATCTAGCCATCATAACTTTATCTTGCTCAGTCGTTGTTACAAAAATTATGGCCTGCTACTATGTTGTTTGTGCCAATTTTTTACTCCATGAACATGTTGGCTTGCATTCCCTGTACTACAGGTGATGCCATTGTTTTGTATCTAGTTCATTGTAAGCTAACAAAGTAAGGACTTAGTTTGGCATGCTATCACTCTGCTATCTAGCCTGTAGTACAAATAAACTTGTCATACTACTAGATAATAATTTTGCGTGCCATCTTGTTCTTCAAAAGCTGCATTATTGACTTGTTTCTCTGACTTGGCATGACGCTCACATATGGAAAGCTGAACATATTGGTTTGCATTCCCTCTTATACAAGTTCACAGGTGATCCCACTATATTCTGTATCTGGTCCATCCTAAGCTCCAGCATTAACTATCCTCCATGTGTTGCTCATTACAAGTTTATATCCCGAAACATCTTGATTTGCATCCCCTTCACTATAAGTTCAGGAGTATTATTTAGTTCACGGCCAAAATGAAGTAATTGCACTTGGCACATGTTGGTTCACATTCCCTCCTCTTTAGCTTTTGCCATCGTAACTTCTATTTTTGGTTTACATTCCCTGCTCTGTAGATGTAGCCATCATAACTTCATCTTGCTCAGTCGTTGTTACAAAATTTATAGCCTGCTACTATGTTGTTCATGCCAATTTTGTACTCCCTGAACATGTTGGTTTGCATGGGACTCGACAGTAGTAAGTCTGCTGTTTCATTCTAACATGCTCTGTTATATTGGCTGTTGGTATGCGGCATGCACTCTTTGTTTGCTTATTGTGCGCATTACAATGATCTTGTTATAACGACGAAATGATGAGTTCCAAATTCTTTGCCAAACAATATTGTAGTGTCATTGCCTTTCCATTGTTGCTGTCTTAACTTGTAATGTCTTTGTTTCAGATATAGGTGCTGCATGGACAACTTAAAAGATTGCCGGATCGCTTCATTGTATTGCTAGGTTTAATTACCATTCAATTTCTCTGGGTTCTGTAATATTTTTTCAATGCCTTGCAGCTGATGTAATATTTAGTTAGTTTTTATAGTTCTTTCGCGCATTTTTTCTTTGGTGCTTGTGGTAAGTGAGGCTATCCGACAGAAATCAATGCTGCGTAAATATTCTCAGTATCTAAATCACGAATTCCCATCCCTTAAACGGCCCAATTAAACGAAATCACATATGTGCCTGCCCGCAAAATCCTAAAGCGCATATTATGCCGGCATATAAACAACAACTAAACGGGCTGGCCCACTTACTTCTTGGGCCAGCCCATTTGATTTACGGTGGACCCCACACACTAATTGGGCGGGCCCACTTGCTTTAAGGTGGACCCCACCAACTACTGGGCCGGCCCACTAATTAGTTGGGCCAGCCCATTTGCTTTTTGGTGGACCCCACATAATAAATGGGCCGGCCCTTTAAGAGGAAAGTGGGACCCACCTTTGTTTTTGGCCCGGCCCAATATCTTGTTGGGCCGGCCCACTTTATATGGTGGACCCCACATACTAGTTGGGCCCCTTTAACAGAAAGTGGGACCCACATGTGTTTTTGGCCCGGCCCACTATCTTGTTGGGCCGGCCCACTTGCTATATGGTGGTCCCACCTACTAAATGGGCCGGCCCCTTAAGAGGAAAGTGGGACCCACCTGTGTTTTTGGCCCGCCCACTATCTTGTTGGGCCGGCCCACCCGCTATATGGTGGACCCACATACTAATTGGGCCGGCCCTTTGGGAAAGTGGGACCCAGTGTTTTTGGCCCGACCCACTATTTGCCACCCACTTGCTATATGGTGGACCCCACATACTAAATGGGCGGCTTTAACGGAAAGTGGGACCCACCGTGTTTTTGGCCCGCCCACTATTTTGTTGGGCCGCCCACTTGCTGTATGGTGGACCCCACAAACGAAATGGGCCGACCCTTTAACTGGAAAGTGGGACCCACTGTGTTTTTGGCCCGGCCCACTAGCTTGTTGGGCCGGCCCACTTGCTATACGGTGGACCCCACGCACTAAATGGGCGGCCCTTTAACAGAAAGGACCCACTGTGTTTTTGGCCGGTCCACTTGCTTCTTGGGCCGGCCCAGTTGCTGTAAGGTGGACCCCACATGTTAAATGGGCCGGCCCATTTAAGTTTTGACCAGTCAACCTTAGAGGTTAGGCCCGGCCCACGTAACTAATGGACCAGCCCAGCTATATAGTTGACCGGTCAAACTATGTCATCTGGCCCGGCCCGCTTAAGACGTGGCAGGCCTCGTGTGGGCCTACCATCTACCACGGGGTTTCAGCCGGTTAACGCCGTTAACTGGCAGTTAACGGCGTCTGCCACGTGTCAGTTTGCATGACGTCAGCAGTCAACGGGCTCCCGAAAACACTTCCGCAACGGTCCGATTTTCCGTGGCGGAAGGGCGCCCAAGCGCGACGGACCGAAAAAATCGTCGTTGGACTTTGCCTGACGCAGTTTCGACAACGGAACCCATATCGTCGGGTTAGGCCCATAGGCGACGAAAAATGCCCCTTAGTTGACGATTTTGGGACGTTGTCTATCAGAACTTTTCTTGTAGTGTCAAACTTCTTGGGGCAAAATTTTCGAATAAGTTTCCAATCAAAAGATTCACACTTGGTTTCTTGCAAACAAATAATATCACATTCACTCTCATCAATTTTGGACCTGACCTCTCTTTGTCGCCCCTCAGCATTAATACCACACACATTCCAACACAGAATACGCCATTTTCTTATAGATAAGCGACTCATGATACACATAATAATAAAAAGAAGGTCTCACACTGACATATAACATCAGTGACAACAAACCAGAACATAAACTTATAGTCTGAAGTAACATCCACCCCAATGAGAAGGAAATAACTGACACACACCACAGACACTGAAAGTTCACACCAAGTAGCATCCAAAAGCTCACACCAGTAGTCTTTATTACCACCCACTCCAGCCAAAAGAAGAGGAGAAACAACCCCTCTGATAAACAAGCTAGATTCACTTATCATTGGAACCCTCTGTGGGTTTAGCTCCCTTTGGATCAGCTTCAAGCTGCTCCTTAGTCAACTTTCCTGGTGCTATGCCCAAAGCAGTCCCCACTCTCTGCATGACTGATGTCTACTCACGCTTCTTTTCCTGTAGACAGTGTTGGGCCTCCAAGAGCAGAGGTTTGTAGAACAGCAGCAAGTTTTCCCTAAGTGGATCACCCAAGGTTTATCGAACTCGGGGAGGAAGAGGTCAAAGATATCCCTCTCAAGCAACCCCCAATCACGATACAAGAAGTCTCTTGTGTCCCCAACACACCTAATATACTTGTCAGATGTATAGGTGCACTAGTTCGGCGAAGAGATAGTGAAATACAAGTAGTATGGATGTATATGAGTGGTAATAGCAATCTGAATAAAATATGGCAGCGAGTAAACATGCAACAAAACAGTAAATAAGCGGTGTTTGCAGTATTGGAAACAAGGCCTAGGGATCATACTTTCACTAGTGGACACTCTCAACATTGATCGCATAATAAATAACTCTTTCTCATATGTGCTACATACACTCTTTTGTTGGATGACAAACACCATTCGTTGTGTAGGGCTACAAGAGCACCTCAATGCCGGAGTTAACAAGCTCCACAACATTCGATGTTCATATTTAAATAACCTTAGAGCATAATAGATCTTTGCAAAATAAACCAAGAACTAACATAGCATACACACTGTCCACATTACACTATGAAAGGAGGAATAGATCACATCAATACTATCATAATGACAATTAACTCCACAACCTACAAGAGGTCATGATCATAGCCTACGACAAGAACCACACGGTGCACACACTAGCACCTTTACACCATGCAGGAGGAATAGACTACTTTAATAACATCACATGAGTAGCACATAAACTAGTAGCGATACAAAGCTCATCATATGGATCTCAATCATGTAAGGCAGCTCATGAGATCATTGTATTGGAGTACAGCGAGAGAGATTAACCACATAGCTACGGTACAGCCCTCAGCCCCGGGGGAGAATTACTCCCTCCTCATCATGGGAACGATGGCGGTGAAGATGGCGGTGGAGATGGCTTCCGGGGGCAATTCCCCGTCCCGGTGGCGTGCCGGAACAGAGACTTCTGTCCCCCGAATTGGAGTTTCGCGATGGCGGCGGCTCTGGATGGTTTTCTCTGGTTTCGTCGAACGGCTCGAGGTTTTAGGTCAGGGACGACTAAATAGGCGAAGAGGCGGAGTGGAGGGACTGGGCCCCCCCTGGGCCGCGCCGCCACCATGTGTGGGCCCCCTGGGCCCCTCTGTGTCTCTCGGGTGTTCTGGAAGCTCCCGATGAAAATAGGGTACTGGGCGTTGATTTCGTCCGGTTCCGAGAATATTTCCTTACTAGGATTTCTGAAACCAAAAACAGCAGAAAACAGAACTGGCACTTCGGCATCTCGTCAATAGGTTAGTTCCGGAAAACGCATAAATATGACATAAAGTATGCATAAAACATGTAGATATCATCAATAAAGTAGCATGGAACATAAGAAATTATAGATACGTTGGAGACGTATCACCATCCCCAAGCTTAGTTCCTACTCGTCCTCGAGTAGGTAAACGATAACAATGATAATTTCTTAAGTGACATGCCATCATAACCTTGATCATACTATTGTAAGCATATGTAATGAATGCAGCGATCAAAAACAATGGTAATGACATGAGTAAACAAATGAATCATAAAGCAAAGACTTTTCATGAATAGTACTTTCAAGACAAGCATCAATAAGTCTTGCATAAGAGTTAGCTCATAAAGCAATAATTCAAAGTAGAGGTATTGAAGCAACACAAAGGAAGATTAAGTTTCAGCGGTTGCTTTCAACTTATAACATGTATATCTCATGGATAGTGTCAATGTAAAGTAATATAACAAGTGCAATATGCAAGTATGCAGGAATCCATGCACAGTTCACACAAGTGTTTGCTCTTTGAGGTGGAGAGAGATAGGTGAACTGACTCAACATAAAAGTAAAAGAAAGGCCCTTCGCAGAGGGAAGCATCGATTGCTATATTTGTGCTAGAGCTTTTATTTTGAAAACATAAAGAGAGCATAAAAATAAAGTTTTGAGAGGTGTTTGTTGTTGTCAACGAATGGTAGCGGGTACTCTAACCCCCTTGCCAGACAAACCTTCAAAGAGCGGCTCCCATTTTATTTTATTTTTGAGTGGCACTCCTTCCAACCTTTCTTTCACAAACCATGGCTAACCGAATCCTCGGGTGCCTGCCAACAATCTCATACCATGAAGGAGTGCCTTTTTATTTTAGTTTTATTATGATGACACTCCTCCCCACCTTTGCTTTCTCAAGCCATGGCTAACCGAATCCTTCGGGTGCCATCCAACAATCACATACCATGGAGGAGTGTCTATTTTTGTTAATTAATTTGGGACTGGGAATCCCATTGCCAGCTCTTTTTGCAAAATTATTGGATAAGCGGATGAAGCCACTAGTCCATTGGTGAAAGTTGCCCAACAAGATTGAAAGATAAACACCACATACTTCCTCATGAGCTATAAAACATTGACACAAATAAGAGGTAATAACTTTTGAATTGTTTAAAGGTAGCACTCAAGCAATTTACTTTGGAATGGCGGAGAAATACCATGTAGTAGGCAGGTATGGTGGACACAAATGACATAGTGGTTGGCTCAAGGATTTGGATGCATGAGAAGTATTCCCTCTCGATACAAGGCTTAGGCTAGCAAGGTTATTCGAAACAAACACAAGGATGAACCGGTGCAGCAAAACTCACATAAAAGACATATTGTAAACATTATAAGACTTTACACCGTCTTCCTTGTTGTTCAACCCAATACTAGAAATTATCTAGACCTTAGAGAGACCAATTATGCAAACCAAATTTTAGCAAGCTCTATGTATTTCTTCATTAATAGGTGCAAAGTATATGATGCAAGAGCTTAAACATGAGCACAACAATTGCCAAGTATCAAATTATTCAAGACATTCTACCAATTACTACATGTAGCATTTCCCGTTTCCAACCATATAACAATTAACGAAGCAGTTTCAACCTTCGCCATGAACATTAAAAGCTAAGAACACATGTGTTCATACGAACCAGCGGAGCGTGTCTCTCTCCCACACAAGCATTTATTCAAACAAAAACAAAAACAAACAGACGCTCCAAGTAAAGTACATAAGATGTGACCGAATAAAAATATAGTTTCAAGAGAAGAAACCTGATAAATTGTCGATGAAGAAGGGGATGCCTTGGGCATCCCCAAGCTTAGACGCTTGAGTCTTCTTGAAATATGCAGGGATGAACCACCGGGGCATCCCCAAGCTTAGACTTTTCACTCTTCTTGATCGTAGTATATCATCCTCCTCTCTTGACCCTTGAAAACTTCCTCCACACCAAACTCAAAACAACTCATTAGAGGGTTAGTGCATAATCAAAAACTCACATGTTCAGAGGTGACACAATCATTCTTAGCACTTCTGGACATTGCACAAAGCTTCTGAAAGTTAATGGAACAAAGAAATCCATCCAACACACAGAAAAAGAGGCAATGCAAAATAAAAGGCAGAATCTGTTAAAACAGAACAGTCCGTAAAGACGAATTTTAAAATGGCACCAGACTTGCTCAGATGAAAATGCTCAAATTGAATGAAAGTTGCGTACATATCTGAGGATCACTCACGTAAATTGGCATAATTTTCTGAGTTACCTACAGAGAATTAGGCCCAGATTCGTGACAGCAAGAAATCTGTTTCTGCGCAGTAATCCAAATCTAGTATGAACCTTACTATCAAAGACTTTACTTGGCACAACAATGCAACAAAACTAAGATAAGGAGAGGTTGCTACAGTAGTAACAACTTCCAAGACACAAATACAAAATAAAAGTACTGTAGCAAAATAAACACATGGGTTATCTCCCAAGAAGTTCTTTCTTTATAGCCATTAAGATGGGCTCAGCAGTTTTAATGATGCACTCGCAAGAAATAAGAGTTGAAGCAAAAGAGAGCATCAAGAAGAAAATTCAAAACACATTTAAGTCTAACCCACTTCCTATGCAAAGGAATCTTGTACACAAATGAATTCATGAAGAACAAAGTGACAAGCATAAGAGGATAAAACACGAGTAACTTCAAGATTCTCAACATAAAGAGGGGAAACTTAATATTATTAAGATGCCTATAACCATGTTTCCCTCTCTCATAATAACTTTCAGTAGCATCATTGATGAAATCCACAATATACCCGTCACTTAAAACATTCTTATCATGGTTCATGTGCATAGAAGTATCATTAATTTTGGCATAAGAAGAGTTCTTCTCATTAATAGTAATTGGAGCAAGATTATTATCAAGAATTTGAACATGGTAAACAAGTTGCATATTAAGGGAATTGTTTTTGGCAATCCAATCATAACTATGACAAGTTTCATAAGGATAATTATAACCTATATCATAGCATTCTTTATAATAATCATCAAAGGTCGGAGGCACAGTGTCATCATAAGAAATAGAATAGTTATCTTTCACAGTCGGTTTATCTATGACCATACCATCATTGTTATTAGAAGGAGATGTATCAAACACATAATGATCAGTAGCAAAAGGATTTTCAAACACCCCTTCCCCAAGCTTAGAGCTTTCTATATCATTATGGGAGGAAGCATGGATAGCACTGATACTATGGCAATTATTATCATCATCATTTTCAGAATTAGTTTCCCAGAGATTTGCAATATCAAAAGTAGTGTGCTCATTCAAATCATGATCACTAATGTATGTAAAGGGCATAGGAAGATCATTGTATTCAGATTCATTATCATAATAATCATTAGGAGCAACATACTTACGGTTACCTAGCGTTATCTCATTCACGCGGGGATACGCCGTTACCTCCTCTTCTTCTTCTTCTTCTTCTTCTTCTTCTTCTTCTTCTTCTTCTTCTTCTTCTTCTTCTTCTTCTTCTTCTTCTTCTTCTTCTTCTTCTTCTTCTTCTTCTTCTTCTTTTTCTCCTCGTTCCCTTCTTTAGGAGGAAGAGGCTTGAAGGGTGGCTTGTCCGCATAACCTGATTTACTTTCAGAAACAATAGAAGAAACTTGGGAGGATCCCTCCTTTTCATTAATTAGTTGAAAACACACAGCGGTCCTATCATATTTTGGCAAGGTGTCATCTTCTAAAATATTTTGTATGTAAGTATTTGTATGGCTATTATCAATGCAATAAGAAAAACACCCATGCAGGACATCATCAATATCAAGATCACTCATATGTAACAAAGAGATTTTTCTTGAGAGCTCTTCACACCACAAAAATAAAGTAAGTTCATCATGCTGATTAGGAGTAATTTCATCATCACAATACAAATTTGCAGCACTCATTGGGTTCAAATTATCATTGGAGGAGCATTGAAAATTAAAATGACCCACTTCATGGCAAACTTCACAAATAAAAGGATAGAGGGCACAAACTTTTTTACCAAGATCATCTAGAGTCCTAGCCCACTTTCTAGTTTTTTCATTAATATGGTGGATACAATATTCATCTTTGATTTGATTAATTCCACAAGGTCTATGCATTCCACAAAAATTAACATGCTTATAGGAAATAGCATTCTTAGGAGTTTGAGCATGCTTATTGCAATCATTAACAACAATTTCATTCTTCATGCAAGCCTCTTTAAAAGGTTCATGATACTTATCAAAATTCTTTTTAGGCAATTCAAAATGAGAAGCAAAGGCTTTATAAAGATTTGCAGCAACTTGAGAGTCAAGACCATAAGTAGCACTCATATCTCGAAATTTATCAGTATCCATAAAAGTTTCAATGCATTCATAATCATAATTTATACCTGACTCTTCACCTTTGTTGTTCTCCCAATCTTCAGCGTTCTCCTGAATCCGATTAAGAAGGTCCCATTTAAACTCTTCTTTATTGCGTGTGAATGATCCAGAACAAGTAGTATCCAGCAAGGTTTTATCCTGAAAAGAAAGTCTTGCATAGAAATTATCAATGATAACATTACCAGGAAGCTCATGATTGGGGCATTTGAGCATTAAGGACTTCAATCTCTCCCATGCTTGGGCAATATTCTCTCCATCATGAGGCCAAAAATTATATATACGGTTTCGATCTTTGTGAATTTCACTTGGAGGATAGAACTTGGAATAAAATAGAGGCACAATATCCTTCCAATCAAGAGAGCGCCCGTCCTTCAGCAGTTTATACCAATGCGCCGCTTCACCAGATAGCGACATAACAAATAATTTCTTCCTAACTTCATCCATTGAAATTCCTGCACACTTGAATAACCCGCATAATTCATGCAAAAACAGTAAATGATCTTCAGGATGAACAGTTCCATCCCCTTCATAGCGGTTATCCATAACACGTTCAATAATTTTCATAGGTATCTTGTAAGGAATACTTTCAGTAGGTGGATTTAAAATGTCACAAGCATCATTAGAGTTATCGCATATGGGAGATAAAGTATCATCAGAGCAAATTTTCTCCCCTAAAGATGGGAGGCTAAAAAGATCACATAAACTAGCTTCCCCAAGCTTAGACTTCTCCATAGCATTAGCAGTAATTGCATTCATACTAATAACATTGCTACTAGCATGCAAATAAGGTTCCATAGGTTTTTTAATTTTCGCATCAAACAATTCTAAATCAGGAAAAAGATTAAAAAGCTCACTAATTTTTTTGTTGTTTTCCATTATGCCTAACTAGTGAAAATAAAAACAAGAAACAAAAAGATGCAATTGCAGGATCTAAAGGAAATAGCTTCGAGTACTTACAACGGCGGAAAATAGCTTAGTAGCCGAGATCCGGAGTGTGAGTACCTTTTACCTTTCCTCCGGCAACGGCGCAGAAAATAGCTTGATGTCTACTCACGCTTCTTTTCCTGTAGACAGTGTTGGGCCTCCAAGAGCAGAGGTTTGTAGAACAGCAAGAAGTTTTCCTTAAGTGGATCACCCAAGGTTTATCGAACTCAGGGAGGAAGAGGTCAAAGATATCCCTCTCAAGCAACCCTGCAATCACGATACAAGAAGTCTCTTGTGTCCCCAACACACCTAATACACTTGTCAGATGTATAGGTGCACTAGTTCGACGAAGAGATAGTGAAATACAAGTAGTATGGATGTATATGAGTGGTAATAGCAATCTGAATAAAATATGGCAGCGAGTAAACATGCAACAGAACAGTAAATAAGCGGTGTTTGCAGTATTGGAAACAAGGCCTAGGGATCATACTTTCACTAGTGGACACTCTCAACATTGATCGCATAATAAATAACTCTTTCTCATATGTGCTACATACACTCTTTTGTTGGATGACAAACACCATTCGTTGTGTAGGGCTACAAGAGCACCTCAATGCCGGAGTTAACAAGCTCCACAACATTCAATGTTCATATTTAAATAACCTTAGAGCATAATAGATCTTTGCAAAATAAACCAAGAACTAACATAGCATACACACTGTCCACATTACACTATGAAAGGAGGAATAGATCACATCAATACTATCATAATGACAATTAACTCCACAACCTACAAGAGGTCATGATCATAGCCTACGACAAGAACCACACGGTGCACACACTAGCACCTTTACACCATGCAGGAGGAATAGACTACTTTAATAACATCACATGAGTAGCACATAAACTAGTAGCGATACAAAGCTCATCATATGGATCTCAATCATGTAAGGCAGCTCATAAGATCATTGTATTGAGTACATAGGAGAGAGATTAACCACATAGCTACGGTAGAGCCCTCAGCCTCGGGGGAGAACTACTCCCTCCTCATCATGGGAACAGCGATGGCGATGAAGATGGCGGTGGAGATGGCTTCCGGGGCAATTTCCCGTCCCGGCGGCGTGCCGGAACAGAGACTTCTATCCCCCGAATTGGAGTTTCGCGATGGCGGCGGCTGGATGGTTTTCTGGTTTCGTCGAACGGGCTCGAGGTTTTAGGTCGGGACGACTAAATAGGCGAAGAGGCGAGTCGGAGGGGCCTGGAGCCACCGACAACAGGTGCGCCCCCTGGCCGCGCCGCCACCATGTGGGGCCCCGGGCCTCCCTCTGGTGTCTCTTGGGTGTTAAGCTCCCGATGAAAATAGGGTACTGGGCGTTGATTTCGTCCGATTCGAGAATATTTCCTTACTAGGATTTCTGAAACCAAAACAGCAGAAAACAGGAACTGGCACTTCGGCATCTCATCAATAGGTTAGTTCCGGAAAACGCATAAATATGACATAAAGTATGCATAAAACATGTAGATATCATCAATAAAGTAGCATGGAACATAAGAAATTATAGATACGTTGGAGACGTATCAATGACATGTAAGGGAGTGACAGGAATCTGATGTTCTGCATGACCTGTAGTTCCTTCTTCCTCCTTGTCTGGCACATCATCAGGTTCCTCTGATGAGCTGTTGACCAACAGCAGCTTTGCTCTGCTTTTCTTCTTGATCTTTGGTTCAACAGTCAACATAGGCTGAGGCCTATACCCTTCCATGTTGAGACAGCTTCTTGTGAATCTCCTCTCGGACAGCTGGACCACAGGAGTAGCACCTCTCCTAGCTCTCCTTTTCTTTGGTGTGGAAAGAGATATAGACACCTCCACTGTCTGCACAAATTCTACACCATCACCTTTTTTGAGCTGCTCATCCTCCTGCAATATTATACCACAGCTCCTACCCATCTTGTTCTTATCCCAAACAGATTTATCAAGAAGGCCAAATAATGATCCTTGCAATGGAGCAGAAATAAATTTGGACATCATGACTGGCAGAACCTTGCCCCTCAGTCTATTCCATTGCATCACAGGTGGTAGCTCAGGTCCAATAAAGCAAAAAGACAGTTCACAATGCATAATCTGGATATTAACATTAACATTACCATGCTGCTGCTGCTGAGGTATTTCCATGGCTAACATGTTGACAGATGAACCAGAAGAATCAGACAGATTGACCACCATGGACTCCTGCTCCTCTTGCTGCAAATCATCCATCTGCTCAGGCTGATTTTCATGACCTTGTGCTGGTTCATTAACAGGGAAATTCTGCACTTCATCCCATCCTATCTCAGGGTACTGAGGGTTCACAAAAAGGTTCTGATTTGGCACCAATTCACCAGGAAAAGGATGTGGATTACCATCCAAAGGCATTGGATCTTCATCAGCTGGCAAGACCTCAGCAAAGTCAGCTGTAAGGATGTATACCGGCGCAGTGCTTAAGCATTAAAGAGGAGTCCATTATCTGTTTTCTATGTTGTCCTGGTATGGATGTCCTCAAGTTGAGATCTATCAAAACTGAGAAATCAAATGTGATCTATCTCCTTGGACCTTTGTACAGGTGGCATAGAGGTACCCCTTTGTGACACTTGGTTGAAACATATGTAATGCAATGATAATCCATGGAAATCCGAGCTAATTAGGACAAGGTGCGGGCACTATTGGTATTCGATGCATGAGGCTTGCAACTTATAAGAGGTTTTATGCATAACACATATGAATTATTACTACCGTTGACAAAATTGTTTCCATGTTTTCAAAATAAAAAGCTCTAGCACATGAGTAATCCCTGCTTCCCTCTGAAGGGCCTTTCTTTTACTTTATGTTGAGTCAGTTTACCTACTTCTTTCTATCTTAGAAGCAAACACTTGTGTCAACTGTGTGCATTGATTCTTACATGTTTACTTATTGCACTTGTTATATTACTTTATGTTGACAACTATCCATGAGATACACATGTTACAAGTTGAAAGCAATTGCTGAAACTTAATCATCCTTTGTGTTGCTTCGAAACCTCTTACTTTGAATCTATTGCTTTATGAGTTAACTCTTATGCAAGACTTTTTGATGCTTGTCTTGAAAGTACTATTCATGAAAAGTTTTTGCTATATGATTCAGTTGTTTAGTCATTATCTTTTTGTTAGCAAACTATATACCATTGCTTTGAGTCACTTCATTCATGTCATATGCTTTACAATAGTATTGATCAAAATTATGTTGGTAGCATGTCACTTCAGAAATTATTCTTTTTATCGTTTACCTACTCGAGGGCGAGTAGGAACTAAGCTTGGGGATGCTTGATACGTCTCCAACGTATCTATAATTTCTGATGTTCCATGCTAGTTTTATGACAATACCTACATGTTTTGTTCACACTTTATATCATTTTTATGCATTTTCCGGAACTAACCTATTAACAAGATGCCGAAGTGCCAGTTCCTGTTTTCTGCTGTTTTTGGTTTCAGAAATCTTACACAG
This sequence comes from Lolium multiflorum, assembly GCA_030979885.1. Lineage (NCBI taxonomy): Eukaryota > Viridiplantae > Streptophyta > Magnoliopsida > Poales > Poaceae > Lolium > Lolium multiflorum. The sequence goes on from CM061749.1 coordinate 143,892,405, forward strand.
GAAATATTCTCGGAATTGGACGAAACAAAAGCCAAACTTCCTATTTTCCTCGGAGGGTTCCAGAACATCGAAGGAGAGTCGGAGGCGGCCAGCAGGGACCCACCCATATGGTGTGGGCACCCCCTGGCTCCTCTGCCATCTCGTCGGTGTTGACGTGGATGTTGCAGAAGATGTCCCACCGGGCGTGCCAGAATGTGTTACCCTCCAAAACCCACCGACGGGCAATGGCTGAGCAACACGAAGAGCCGGGAAGCTCCCAGGGCCGCTTAGTGGACCCTGGCACCTCGCGTCGTCCCGCAAATCTTCTAGCCACGTCCTGGCGGTTGCTAGGGCGTGCCACCTGACCTAGACCCGATCAGGAAGGTGTTAGAGTGCTTCGATTGTTCCTGCATGGTAGACACGTAAACATTAAATACGAGCCCTATCGGCTCTCAGGTTTCCCTGTGGATCGGCTCAAGGAGCCGATCGCCCCATGTTTCACGTTGGATTTACAATGGCATGGGGATCCTGCTTGATCAGGACAAAGCTAAAACGATCCACGATAGTTTAGGGTTTTCACCGCATAACCGGAACGTCCTACGTGTGATCGGGCCTAGCAGCTACGGAAGATGATGCAAACCACCCCTACGAGAGGCCTAAAAACCAACGTAACGTTGATTCCCGGAACATCCCTCGCAGGGACGGTGAACAACATCTAACGCACTACCGGATCCTCCGACCCCAGCGTAAGGCCTAACTATGCAGATATTAAACTAATCCTTGCGGAGCAAGGAGCAACTATAACGGATCGGATCTACTAAGTAACGAACAAGCAAGATGCTGCCCTTACGTCTGGATAGACGTAAGGGCAGCTAGGTGTCGAGGGACGGCATCGCCACGCAGATATGCACGTGAAAGCATCAATGCAAGCCCCTAAACACCTAAGGATAAATAGTACCGCTCGCCATCAACAAGGCTTCAGCACGAGCAGTACAAGGTTGACGAATAAACGTATCTGCCTAGATCGCTAGATGCGATCTAGGCAGCATGGTGCTTACCGGGAGAAACCCTCGAAGAAAGGGGTGGCGATGCGCCTGATTTGTGTTGGTTGAACGATGATTGTCCTCCTTTTCCGATAACCCTAGATACATATTTATAGTCCAAGGGACTTTCTAATTGAGGCGTGCACCTAACCGTGCACGGGCCGGACTCTAACTGTTAATTCTAAACACGATACGATCTAATAATATTACAGATACACGGGCAACTTGGCCCAAATTCTCAGCACAAGGCCGCTTCAAAGATGCTCCACGTGTAGTCTTCAAAGCCCATCTTCACTTACGGCCCATCTCCTGATTTGGCCAAAATCGGGTGGTAACACATGCCCCCCTGGTTTTGATAATGATAATTGCAAAACCATCTGTCTCCTTCGAAGGGTCATGTCGTGGCAGAACCGTCGCAGTTTTCTTCATGATGACGTCTTGCCTCCTCGCCTTCTCTGCACGACTTGACGGTTCTGGCACCACGTCCTTGGGAACTGCTTAGGCATTAAATCGCTATATTCCCCTTTTTATTTGGCCACTCCTTGTAGTTCTCTTCTTCATCTCCCTGCTCCACAGTAGCCATCGGCAAACCAAAAAACCCTCCTTAGCCCCCATGGATTCATCCTCCTCCTCCGTCTCCTCTGACCTGTCTCTCCAGTCCTCCTCCTCCAGCGAGCTCGAGCAGGAGGTCGATCTGATGGCCATCTACGAGGCCCGCGCCCCAGAGCATTGGGACGCGCGGGACTGGGACTTCTCCAACGAGTCGGAAGACGACGAACCCCTCACCGACGGGGAAGAAGACCTTCAGTTCCTCATTGACGGGGAGCTGGAGGCAACAAGCGAGGACGACCTCTTCCCCTGGGAGGGGAGCTTTTCCTCCGACGAGGAGGAAGAAGAGGAGGAAGAAGACGACGACTCCCTCGAGGGTTACCCACCAGCGAAACGCCTCCGCATGTGGTGGGACGACGACGACAGCGATGATGAAGAAGAGGATGAAGCTCCCGAGGGCCGACGACGAGCCCGTCGGCAGCAGCGCCGATGGGAGCTCCGAAGATGATGATGATGAGGGTAGCGACGGCCCGTAGACTAGGATCTACTAGTGTAGGCCTAGCAGTAGTAGGTTGGTCAACAGACCCTTCTTTTGTTCTTCCTTTCTTAAGCAATCGGCTCTTCCTTTGTAAGAAATCTGGTTTATCAATGAAGAATTTCTCCAATTTGATTTTACCGATTCTTTTTTATGCTAATTTAGCCGATTGTCAACTCGATCGATGTTTAATGAGCCGATCTCCACGCATCGATCCCCCCATGATCCACTCTTCCTCTTTTTGACATCGGAGTGATCGTGCATTTGGTCAATGCTCAATAAATCAATGTCTGCGGGCCCAGCCGATGACTCTCCAATCGGCTTCTAAAAACAGAGCATCCATGAGGCCAGTTGCCCCCGAGCCTCAGCCGAGGTGAAAACAGTGATGAGGACCCGTAATTTAGACAAACAGTCCCGGGCTTGATCACGTCTGAAAGAGATATCACGCAGGGCCAACCAGCCGATCACCTTTCTTCCATTGTCGGCCGATACTTTAGATGATCACCCATAGCTCAATGAGCAAGGCTGTCTTGGATACCACTCTCTCCTGACAGCACTGCCAAACTGGACACAAGGCAACTTTGAGCACTTGTACTAGAGTCGATGGCCGTGCATCGGCTTTGCACCATGAGACACCTCAAACAGGATCATGACTCTTACCAGCCAACCCAGCGGGCTGGTAATCTGGCTTTGGGCAGGTGTCTACAATAGAGCTCTGGGCTTGTCGCTCAATTGACTTGTATGCGGAAACTGATATTTTTGCGACATCAGCACCATTCCTCAGACAAGTCCCCCCGACGAGCCGCCGGCCAAACGCCACTGCCCCTGGCCCGGGAATCTCAGCGACTTCGACGGATGACGACGACGCGATGGAGAAGTCGACGACGAAGGTCCTGCCGGCGGCCGCCGCAGCAGCGATGACGAGCCGGGAGTAGCACCGACAGCGGCGATGACGATGAGGGCAGCAGCGGCCCTTAGATAGGATAGAGCTAGGAGTAATAGATTAGGGCAATGTATCCCCTAGCAATTTCTTTTGAGAGCAATCAGCTCCTTCTATGTAAGAAATCTTTTATCAATGAAGAAATTTCTCCAATTTGACTTTGTCGATCTCTTCCATATTAGACTAGCCGATTCTCCCCTTTGTTGAAACTCGATGAGCCGATGGTAATGCATCAGCTTTTATAACAAATTGCAAGACAGACCGATCCAATCGCCTTCTCAGATGTTAACTTGCAATCCACGAAATTCAGACCCAAACTTCCAATCGAACGGGTCCAACGCGCAGCCTTGATACCCTTAGATCTTTAGACTTTAAAATCATCCGATCGGGATGTTCGTCCTGATAGCAAAACTCCTGGGTTAATGCTCCCAGGAAAGCTTCTTGGCCCGTTGCTGCCAACCTTGATGTTGAAGCTGACACTCTTGTAAACAGGTGCTATTTGTTCACAGCTTCCCCTGTGATGCCCTGTTTCCTTGCAGCGACAAACTGGTCTAGAGCCTGATCAACAATGATGGCTCCTTCTTCAAACTCCTCCTGTCAACCCTGGCGATTTTCCCCTGCAAGAGCTCGCCACCTTTCAACATGGTTACGATGCAGAGACAGCCGATTTCAACACCATCGGCTCTTCAGAATGAGAATTTTCAGGGCCAGCTGCCCCCCGAGCCTCGGTCAAGGCGAGAATGAAAGTGCACCAGCCGCATTGGGCCACTATCAGCTTCTCAACTGTGGTGCAGCATCAGCCGATTCTAACCAAATCGGCTTTTCAAAAGCAGAGAACCTTCAACGTGAACTGCCCCCCGAGCTTCTTCAGTCCAATGAGGCAACCTCTGGTGAGAATGCAGTTCAGTCCAACTGGACGACCGTCGGTCGTTCTCATGATCCTAGCCTGATCTGCACGTCCATGCTGTTCTTGCTGTTGGCCAGGGCTGCGATCCTCAAACTTGCCGGCAAATATCAACAGCTTAAATGAGAAAAAGGGCCGTCTTGGACGCCCAAACTGATGCTTCTGCTGGTGCTGCCGAGCTTGAAGTCTTGCAGAAGGAGTTGGAAGTCCTTGAAGAGAGGGCCTGAGTCGCCAAGCAATCCCAATGAGGGGTTCCTCCAGTAGATGACTGCTCTATTAGGCTTCCGCTTGTAACAGTTGTATCCCTTGAGTCGATGTCTACGCATCGGCTGTGCTCAAAAATTTCTGTATTTTCGATTTTTTGCGGCCGATTTGTTTATGTATCGGCCCCCATCTTTGAGCTGTTCTGCTGGGCGTTTGGCATGCATTCTCAGCTTCGTATCCTCGTGTCTTATCCATCTATGTGCCCCCCGAGCCGATTCTGTCAAGTCATTGATGGTATCGGCTCTTCAGGCATCTGTTGGATCAATGCTGAACACAGACAAAAGGATGTTGAGGATAATTTTGGCCGATTGCGGGAATCGGCCTCCTTTTCCGTTGCAATGCTTGACGATGGTTTGCAACTTCTTGGATTTCCGCTGTAGCTACGTGGCATGCTGGAGATAAGATCCCTTGCTTTTCATTTTTTGAGGGCCGATCTCAGGGATCGGCCTTGCCACGTACGTCCAATGTCTTGGACCTGCTACTCTGTTAGGCCGGTGGATAAAACCAGCCTTACCCCATTTTTCGAGGCTTCGATGCGCTCACAACCCTCTAAACTGATTCCAGAGAGCGGCTCTTGGTTATCTGCTTCCCACACGCTCATGGCAGCTAATGATATCTCGATTGAGTCATCCGCCTGAACGACTTCCACTTCATCTCCATCCCACTGTATGATGCATTGGTGCATTGTAGACGGGATGCAACAGTTAGCATGAATCCAGTCCCTTCCCAATAGGACGGCGTAATTGCTTTTGCTGTCGACGATGAAGAACGCAGTAGGTATGGTCTTCCGGCCTACAGTAAGCTCTACATTCAGAACACCTTTCGCTTCTGATGCCTGGCCGTTGAAGTCGCTTAATGTGATGTTGGTCTTGATCAGATCGTCGCTGGAATGCCCCAAACGACGTAGCATGGAATACGGCATTATGTTGACTGCCGCTCCGGTATCAACCAACATCTTGCTGACAGGCTGCCCGTTGATGTAACCCCTCAAGTATAGGGCTTTCAGATGCCTGTAGCTTCTATCTCGTGGCTTTTCAAAGATAACTGGTCGTGGACCGCAGTCGAATTGAGCCACTGAAACTTCCTCGTCGCTTGGAGCGCGAAACTCCGACGGGAGTATAAACACCATGTTTGTGTCAGCCGATGTCTCTGCATCGGCATCAGCCGATGCCTGTGCATCGGCTTTCGCCTGTTTTGGGCGCCATACTTTCTTTGGCGGGCGCGCCTTTGTCTCCAATGTTTGCTGAATTTTCACGGCCAGATCGGGCCGTGCTCTTCTCAGCGTGTACATGTACTGTGCCTCGGCTTCTTCCAGGTTTCGCAGCCGCTGCACTCTACGCTTCTGAGAATGGCTGAGTCCATCAGGGCACCACCTTGGTCGGTGATACCTATCTTCTTCTCCATCTGACTCCTCGAAGTCTTCTTCTTGAGATGACTCAGCTCGCTTGTTATGAGGTGGGAGAGGTCCTAGGCGCTCGAACACTGAAACTTCGTTTGTCCTTCTCCTTTGCTGTTTGCATTCTGGGCAATTCTCGATTGTTGGCAATCGGCTCATTCCTGAGTCCCGCAATGTTTGAAGAAGGGACAGTTCCAGTGCTTATTCATGTCGTCTTGCTCCCTTGACCTCCCTCTAGCGCGATGTTCGTACCCGTCGTTGTTCCTGTCATGCTGACGATACCTCCTGTTTTCCGCATCAGACCGACGATATTTTTCATCGTCTTCGTCGTAGCGCCGACGTCGGTCATACTGCTGCTCATATTTGTTGAGGAGATGCACGGAGAGTGGGCGCTGATACCGTATACTTCTCACCTCCTCCTCGGTCAGGTACCGTCTATCATCATCTTGGGGCCGGTCGCGTGGAACGGCCTCCTCTTTATCTTTGCCACGAGAGTGGCTGCTCTCTGCTTTGTCCGCGCTATGGCAGTTCACCAGCCTGGCCATGTTGACACTAAAGGAGAACCCTGGCTCCCTTATAGAGTGGCTGAGATCTACTGTGTTGACGCCATGCGACAGACGCGTGTCTCCTTTGAGCTTGATGCTGTGAGAACGGGTCGTCTCAAAGGAGCCGATGAACTCGGCTTCACAGATGGCCTTCAGCTCATCGTACTTCTTCTTATGATCAGGAGGAAGATCCTCGTATGTGATCTGTTCCTCCGCCATCTCGGATGCCGATGTTGACGTGGATGTTGACGTGGATGTCCCACCGGGCGTGCCAGAATGTGTTACCCTCCAAAACCCACCGACGGGCAATGGCTGAGCAACACGAAGAGCCGGGAAGCTCCCAGGGCCGCTTAGTGGACCCTGGCACCTCGCGTCGTCCCGCAAATCTTCTAGCCACGTCCTGGCGGTTGCTAGGGCGTGCCACCTGACCTAGACCCGATCAGGAAGGTGTTAGAGTGTTTCGATTGTTCCTGCATGGTAGACACGTAAACATTAAATACGAGCCCTATCGGCTCTCAGGTTTCCCTGTGGATCGGCTCAAGGAGCCGATCGCCCCATGTTTCACGTTGGATTTACAATGGCATGGGGATCCTGCTTGATCAGGACAAAGCTAAAACGATCCACGACAGTTTAGGGTTTTCACCGCATAACCGGAACGTCCTACGTGTGATCGGGCCTAGCAGCTACGGAAGATGATGCAAACCACCCCTACGAGAGGCCTAAAAACCAACGTAACGTCGATTCCCGGAACATCCCTCGCAGGGACGGTGAACAACATCTAACGCACTACCGGATCCTCCGACCCCAGCGTAAGGCCTAACTATGCAGATATTAAACTAATCCCTGCGGAGCAAGGAGCAACTATAACGGATCGGATCTACTAAGTAACGAACAAGCAAGATGCTGCCCTTACGTCTGGATAGACGTAAGGGCAGCTAGGTGTCGAGGGACGGCATCGCCACGCAGATATGCACGTGAAAGCATCAATGCAAGCCCCTAAACACCTAAGGATAAATAGTACTGCTCGCCATCAACAAGGCTTCAGCACGAGCAGTACAAGATTGACGAATAAACGTATACTGCCTAGATCGCTAGATGCGATCTAGGCAGCATGGTGCTTACCCGGGAGAAACCCTCGAAGAAAGGGGTGGCGATGCGCCTGATTTGTGTTGGTTGAACGATGATTGTCCTCCTTTTCCGATAACCCTAGATACATATTTATAGTCCAAGGGACTTTCTAATTGAGGCGTGCACCTAACCGTGCATGGGCCGGACTCTAACTGTTAATTCTAAACACGATACGATCTAATAATATTACAAATACATGGGCAACTTGGCCCAAATTCTCAGCACAAGGCCGCTTCAAAGATGCTCCACGTGTAGTCTTCAAAGCCCATCTTCACTTACGGCCCATCTCCTGATTTGGCCAAAATCGGGTGGTAACACATGCCCCCATGGCTAAGTAAGGGGACAGTCTGTTCCGGACGGCTGACGGGAATTGCCCCCGGAATCCATCTCCATCGACACCACGCCATCTTCATCGCCGTTGCTGTCTCCCATGATGAGGAGGGAGTAGTTCTCCCCGCTGAGGGCTCTACCGGTAGCTATGTGGTTCATCTCTCTCTCCCATGGTGTGATCTTTATGTGATCATGAGCTTTGTATCACTATTAATCTATGTGCTACTTTAGTGATGTTATTAAAGTAGTCTATTCCTCCTCCATGATGTAAAGGTGACAGTGTGTGCATCATGTAGTACTTGGCGTAGGTTATGATTGTAATCTCTTGTAGATTATGAAGTTAACTATTACTATGATAGTATTGATGTGATCTATTCCCCCTTTCATAGCTATTGGTGACAGTGTGTATGCTATGTTAGTACTCGGTCTAAATTGCAACGGTCTATTATGCACTCTAGAGGTTACTTTAATATGAACTCCGGATGTTGTGGAGCTTGTTTACTCCGGCTTGAGGTGTGCTCTTGTAGCCCTACACAATGAATGGTGTTTGTTATCCAACAAGAGAGTGTTTGAAAGTAGCACAAGTGAGGAGAAGTTATTTATTTATTATGTGATCATTGTTGAGAGTGTCCACTAGTGAAAGTATGATCCCTAGGCCTTGTTTCCAAATACTGCAAAACATCGCTTATTTACTGTTCTACTGCATCTTTACTTCCTGCAATATTTACTTCAGATCGCAAGTACCGTTACCACCATCTATATCATCTGCGTTTTAATATCTCTTCGCCGAACTAGTGCACCTATACATCCGACAAGTGTATTAGGTGTGTTGGGGACACAAGAGACTTCTTGTATCTTAATTGCAGGGTTGCTTGAGAGGATTATCTTTGACCTCTACCTCCCTGAGTTCGATAAACCTTGGGTGATCCACTTAAGGGAAACTTGCTGCTGTTCTACAAACCTCTGCTCTTGGAGGCCCAACACTGTCTACAGGAATAGAAGCATGCGTAGACATCAACGACCGGCTTGGAAAAAGGGACGAAGAGAGCCATGTAGTGAAGGGCCCACTTTTTGTGATGAATTGTGAGTGTAATTTTCTTTTTTGCGTTGTATTTTATTTTACTCCACGGGTATTTTATTATATATTGTAGATATCTATGATGGAGAAGGCAGAGGGGGAGGCGTCCGCCCTCAGCGTGGACCACGTTGTCGCCTGCAGGGACCGGATCAGGAATCACCGGTCGCATGTACACAAGGACATGATGAGAAGGCAGCAAGACAAGTATAAAATAACTACAACTTTCTGCGAATAACGAACATAGCATGAACTTCACATCGGCTAGTCTGAATATAAGCCACCGCTGACATTACAACTCCACAACAAAGGAGGCTATCCTAAGCCATGGGAGGATCCAATGCATTGGCAAGGGGGCAGCTGCCCCCACTCAAATCTACAATCCCTCTGTAAAATCAACCTTAAAGAGTTGTTTACCTCCACTTAACAAAGAACTAATAGCACATATTTTTGGACTGCTTTCTTTGGACATGCTTCAGGATCTAAGCTTACTACTATATCATAGAGATATTATCAGTCTGTCAGCACCATGTCATCAAGCTGGAGGGTTGTTTTCGTGGCCTTGATGGGATGGTACGTGTTGGTGGTGTTGGCAGGGCCGCCGTCTTCGAGCCATGCCTAGCGCACGCCTGACGTTGTATTTTATTTTACTCCATGGGTATTTTACTACATAATGTAGATATATATGATGGAGAAGGCGGAGGGGGAGGCGTCCACCCTCAACGTGGACCACGTTGCCGCCTGCAGGAACTGGATGAAGAATCACCGGTCGCACGTGCTCAAGGACATGATGAGGTAACCACCAATCTTTTCACCTAAACCGAAAGTGCCGAAGGTTTTGGATTTCGTCCGAAAACATCGAATTTTGGGGCGAAATTTGTCCATTTCGTCCAGGCCCGGTATATTAGTTATCCGTCCAAATTATTTCGGCCCTATTTGAATTTTTGGCCCGACCCACCCTCCGGCCCAGCTAGCGTTGGCTCTCGTGGGCGGTGGTTCTGTCTCGAGAGCAAATATGTGCTTTCACAGACCTGACCCATTATAGCACCCGTACCAATCAAAACAACATGCAGGAACCTAACAAAATCAGAAGTAAAGGTTGTAACTGAACTTTAGGACAAGTTTAAGGGTGTAAAGCACATATAATGCAATATGTATTTTCGTAGTACACATATAGATTTGACAAGGTAGCCATTTCCATTTATTTAAAACTCGGTCACACTTACAGAAATTAAGTTGGATAACACACTTTTTTGCAGGCCATTCAGCTGTTGAGATCAGCCTTTTGCGCAGAAGCGGATGACTCAGGATGAGATGGATACTATGGAGCTACTAATAGCACCGATTTCTGAACTGCTTTCTTTTATAAAAGCTGATACAGATCTGAATAATTTGTGTGCCACTATGCGTGGTCAAGTTCACGTGCTGGCTGCAGAAACGATATTTACCCAAACCCGGCAAGCACTGACGACAGCACGCGGTGATCGCTGCCGGTTAAGTCCAAAACACCATGGTTTTAGCCAATAGCAAAGCTCCTTGGTACAGAAGTACAGAGCATAATATTTCAGCTGCAACGAGCCTCGTGCTAATTCCAAAGATCGATGTTCAGTTCGTGAGGACAGCACGTACGATAAGTTGGACGGATCGCGTCTGATCCTGCAAGCACTTTACATTAAGCCAAGGAAAACGCAACGGCGATGCTCTGTCACCTATACCTGCGCGGCTACGGCTACGCTTAGCTGAGCTGACTGAACTTGATCTATCACCAACAAATATCAGGCTCCGTTTGGAGTTAGCGTAAGGCCAGTCTTTGGAAGAGTTTGTTAGTATTAACTCGGAGACTGTATGTGAACTCCCCAAGATGTTCTGTTCCACCAAAAGTGTCTTCGACAACTAGACATTCCTCTAAACGGAATGAACGCCCAACTAATCAAGGCCACGTTCGGTTGTTCTCTTTTTGTTTTGCTCGCCAATCCTACGTGACAATCATATTAGTAGTACTCCTCGGATTCCTTGGTCCGGACTCATCAGTCACCGTGGCTGCAGATCAAGCAATATGTATTTTGTTCAGGAATATTACAGTTATTAGATCTCTCTGTCTTCCGGCTGAACATGCTCCTCCGCCGCATGATCCCTCGCCGACAACTGTCTGCAATCAAACCATCAGGCACAGTAACACTGTAAGCAATACTGTATTAGCGATTACATAATAATCATGCCAAGGACAGCAGGTCCGGCAAGCAACGTCCTGGCTCCACGAGGACCTGCCAATTAGAGTACCTAATCCGACCTTTATCAATCATAAATTCATAATACGTCGCGCATAATCAGCGGAATCTTGGACTAGTGTCGCCTGATGCACAGCACAGCATTAGTCGATCTGCAGGTGCCGTTGCACATGGACCAATAGCTGGTAGGGCACAGGGTGATATGCAGCATATGCCTTGTGTGTGTGTGAGCGGTCCAACTAACTCTGCATTCATGTGTTGAAGCCACGCAATCTCTCTTCAACTTTTTCAGGAACAAGCTAAGCTAATACTATGAATACATGATGCATGCATGGACCCAGTTAGCGCAACTTGGGTTTGTTATTAACGGGAAGCGCTGGCCGGTTCAATGCGATCATAGCTGGGGCTTATGGGGGAGGTCCATTTAGTCAAACCAGCTTAGCTACCTTGACGTACTCCTTGACCTCGACCAACTTAAACAAGCTGTCTTAATAGGGAGTTCACGTGGGGAAGGTATGTATTGCTCATGTAATATGCCAGCTAGCTACGATGCGACGAATCTATCTATGCAACAACAAACTGCTTAGGCTAGCCATAGTATCATGTAGATCACATGCATGATACTATATACGATCTATCTCATAGTGTAGGATATTAATATTATAGTCATGCTATATTTATTGTTTAATAGAATCTTAGTGCAAATTTGTGTAGTCCCTCCTGTTCATATTAATTGACTCTAATATAGATGTATCTAGACACATTTTAGTTCTAGATACATCCATATTGAAGTTAATTAATATGAACAGGAGGGAGTACAAGATTTGTCTAACATTAATTTTTCTCGTTGTTTGCGCTATGATACGGTATCTACATATGTTACTCTAATCTCCTCTCTTCTCCTTAATTAGCTGTCACATCAGTATTCTTGTGGGACCAATGTGCATGATACTATGATACTACCACTATGGCTAGCCTTAGACTAGTCACAATGGGAAGTATCATACACTAGTATCATGCACATGATACTAGTTTATGATACTACCCCCACAATGTATAATATCATAAGATAGTAACGTAGTATCATCATATTTAATGTTTTATAGAATCTTAATGCAACTTTGTGTACATGATGTGTTTGCCATTAAGTTTTCTAGTTTTACGTGCTATGATACGTTATCATATTATGATACCACTCTCATCTCTCACCTCATTAATTGGTGAGCCACATCAGATTTTTGCCAACATGGCATGCATGATACTAGTTATGATACTCCTATTGTGGCTAGTCGTTCGGTTTCACGGATTCCAAAGGAGGCTGTCATGGTTTGAGGGGCATTAAATCTCATCTAAGTCAAAAAAAATTCCCAAATCCCTTCCAGCCCCCTCCAATACGTTTGAGAATTGCATACTGAACAGGGCCTAAATCGCCCGAAACATAATAGGCTAAGCCTCCTCGGTTTTTAAGTACTTGTTAAAGAAAAGCTATAGCAACCGAGGCTCTGGTAACGGTGGACTTTCTGGTGGGGACACTTAGGATAAATTGGATGAAGAGGGAAGCTCTCTCAAGGTAGAATCAATTACATGCACTCAAGTCACCAAGATCTTTCATTGTAACACGAGGATTACCATGAATTAGGTCTGCCTCCGGTTTTTGCAAACGATAGAATGGTTTAGATAACTGCTTTGCTTGTTAAGGGAAGTCCTAGGGAAGATTGGATACTTATTTATTTAATTGCTAGATACGCTTGTAGTTGAGCACCTTGATGGGATTCGTAGCATAGAAAACAAAAAATTCCTACCGCAAGAACGAAAACCAAGCCAAGATCTAATCTAGTAGACGGTAGCAACGAGGAGATGATGAGACTAACCCTTGAAGATTCGCAAAGCTTAACGAGATTAGATCTCGGGGTGGATGTAGACGATCACTTGCCGCTTGCAAAAGCGCGTAGAAGATCTTGATCTCGATGGTGCCACAATCGGGCAGCACCTCCGTACTCGGTCACACGTTCGGTGTTGATGAAGACGACGTCCTTCTCCCCGTTCCTGGGCAGCGGAAGTAGTAGATCCTCCTCGGAATCCCGGCAGCACGACGGCGTGGTGGCGGTGGTGGTGGAGAACTCCGCAGGGCTTCGCCTAAGCGATATGGAGGAGAGGGGAGGCGGCTAGGGTTTGGGAGAGGGGGGCGCGGCCACTTGGGGCTTTGGCCTAGATGGCTTGGGCCGGCCCTCCCCTTGGCCCTCAATATATAGGTGGAAGCCCCAAAGAGTTGGATCCCAAGTCTTCGAATAAGACCCCAAAAGCAAACCTACCTTTGGTGGGAAACCTACCCAAGGAGGGAGTCCCACTTGAGGTGGGATTCCCACCTTTCCTTGGGGGGGTGGCCGGCCACCATAGGTGGAGCCCACCTGGGACTCCCCCTCTAGGGTTTGGCCGGCCATGGATGTGGAGTCCCTCCGGGACTCCACCTTCCATAGTGCCTTCCTTCCGGACTTTTCTAGAACCTTCTAGAACCTTCCATAAATGCACCGGATCATTTCCAAACTTGGAATATGACTTCCTATATATGAATCTTATTCTCCGGACCATTCCGGAACTCCTCGTGATGTCCTGGATCCCATCCGAGACTTCGAACAAAACTTCGAACTCCATTTCCAAATTCCATATCTACTCAAACGACATCAAACCTTAAGTGTGTCACCCTACGGTTCGCGAACTATGCAGACATGGTTGAGACTTCTCTCCGACCAATAACCAATAGCGGGATCTGGAGATCCATAATGGCTCCCACATATTCAACGATGACTTTAGTGATCGATTGAACCATTTACATACGATACCGATTCCCTTTGTCACGCGATATTTTACTTGTCCGAGGTTTGATCATCGGTATCTCGATACCTTGTTCAACCTCGTCTCCTGACAAGTACTCTTTACTCGTACCATGGTATGTGGTCTCTTATGAACCATTCATATGCTTGCAAGCTAATTAGACGACATTCCACCGAGAGGGCCCAGAGTATATCTATCCGTCATCGGGATGGACAAATCCCACTGTTGATCCATATGCCTCAAGCTCATACTTTCCGGATACCTAATCCCATCTTTATAACTACCCATTTACGCAGTGGCGTTTGATGTAATCAAGGTACCCTTCCGACATAAGTGATTTACATGATCTCATGGTCGAAAGGACTTGGTAACTATGTATTGAAAGCTTATAGCAAATGAACTTAATGACGTGATCTTATGCTACGCTTAATTGGGTGTGTCCATTACATCATTCACATAATGATATAACCTTGTCATTAATAACATCCAATGTTCATGATCACGAAACGATGATCATCTATTAATCAACAAGCTAGTTATACAAGAGGCTTCACTAGGGACTTCTTGTTGTTTACATAACACACATGTATCAATGTTCCGGTTAATACAATTATAGCATGGTATGTAAACATTATCATAAACACAAAGATATATTATAATAACCATTTTATTATTGCCTCTTGGGCATATCTCCAACAGTCTCCCACTTGCACTAGAGTCAATAATCTAGTTTACATTTGTAAAGATATAACACCTTGGCCTTTCTGGTGTTTTATCATGTTTCGCCTACGGGAGAGGTTTTAGTCTACGGATCTGACATGCTCAGAAACGTATGTATTTTGCAATTCATTTGCGTCTCAACGCATCACTCATTTTCCAAATGAGTCGGCATATATGCTTAGTCCTCTGGTGGAACCTTAATTCCGCGGTCTGAAATATGTCACTAATATTGTCACACACAATATAGCTTCAAAGTTCTGACACTATCGGAACTATACCAAGTTCTCAAAGAACTTTTTGACTTAACATCTTTAGTCATTGTCAAAACAATGACATATTCTACCTTCGTTTGTAGAATCCGTCACAACATTTAGAACTCTTCTAAATCTAGCATTGTGCTACCTTTTAATAACACTTAGCCTAATTGAGATCTGAAATTAATTCTTATATGTGACCAAACAAGTATCGGTGCAACACCTTACAACGATTTGTTTGTCATTACCCCATATAAAACTATATATATATATATATATATATATATATATATATATATATATATATATATATATCCTTGGTTCTTCTAAAGCACACATGGATATTCTTACTGTTTGTCCAATGATTATCACATGAATCATTCTGGTATATGCTCCTAACCTTTTAGAGCACAGGACATCTGATTTTGTACATATTATTTGTGATCCAAAATCACTCATGTGTTTTTACTCATCGAGTGTCAAATACACTCAAGTCTTGTTAAACCTTTGTATGCAAAGAACACCTTCTTAATATTTATATATTGAACTACTTCAATATCCATTCTATGTACTTTGACTTAAACTTATTATGTGTTTTAATCTATCTTCATAGATCTTGACACTAAATATGTTTCAGTCCATATCCTTTCATTGAAGTTAATTCTCAATGAAACATTTTTAATCAATTATATAATTACACTATTTATAATCAACGATATGCCAGCTACATAAAGTATTACAAATATGTCTCAGCGCTCCCACTTAATTTCTTGCAAATGCAAGCACCTTCATCGTTTCTGATGAAATCAAAACTCTTTGACTATTTCATCCGGTGAAGATTCCAACTCCGCAATACTCACTTTATCCAATTGAAGTTCGTATTCCTATCTAGTATTCTACGGACTAGCAAAACTCTTGGTTGTATCTTGTATACACCTTTAATACACACTTCTGTTAAGTAATATATTTTGCCATCCTACTAGCATATCTCATAAAAGAAATATGTAGCGATTACTAGAATAATCCACATGGACTATAAGCATTGCTACGGAAGATCTAATCTTATCGTACTCAACTCTTTGAACTTTGTCGTAAACAACTTTTCGACAAGTCGAGCTTCTTTAAGGATATTACATCCAAGTCCATCAATTTTATAGATCCATTTACTTTCAAAAAGTATTCATCTATCTTGGATTTCATGGCGTATAGCCATTTTAACGGAGTCAGGCCCATCATAACTTCTTTGTTTGTAGTTGGTTTATCATTGTTCAAAATCAATCCTTTGTTCACAAATCATTTATTTGATCACAAAGTAAACCATACCTACAAGGTTCAATATGTACTTCGATCTCCATGGCTTAAAACACTTTGTAGTCATGGGAGCCATGATCGTCGTGGCCGCTTTCGGAACCAATTCCGATGCTGCGCTACTCTGATCATTATGCTCAGGTTCATAAACCTTATCAAGTTCTATTGTCCTCCCACTCAAATACTTCGCTAGAAAACAATTTCTTGGAAATAAGCAAGTAACATTAACAAACACTTTTGTCTTTTACTTCATAGTGGAAAGAATTCCCAATCAATTCTCTGGGATAACCAACAAAGACATTCATCCGATTTTGGTTGTAAACTCACTTACTTATGCTATGCATACCAAAATTTTAAGAAAAGACTATTAGGGTTCATACCCATGCCATAACTCGTATGGTGTCATTTCAACGGATCATGATGATGCTCTATTTAGTGTAAAAACGGTAGTCACTAAAGCAATCATAACTCTCTCAGATGTTCGCTAAAACTCGTAATTCAAATGTTTCCACTATGATCCAATCATAGATATTTGACTTTTCTATTACGATGATTTCCACTTCATGCTGAAATTTATTTGAATCCATTCAAATGTTTCAAACTTCTTTCTTATCGAATATATCCACATATATATACTCAATTCATTGTTGGAAGTTTTCATGAAGTAGAAGAATCTCCCGCACAAACTATGCCCAGTGAACCACATACATCATCATGTATGTTTCCACTAAGTTAGTTGCCCGTTCAACTCTTGTCCTATGAACGGTATTTCAGTCATTCTCTTTAGAAAAGATTTGCAAGCGCCAAACGATTCAAAAATCAAATGACTCCAAAAATCCATCTGCATGGAGTTTCTTCATGCGTTCCTTTCTAACATGACCTAAATGGCGGTTCCACAAATAAGTAGAATTCAAATCATTTGCCTTATGGCATTTTAGCGTCAGTGTTATGTATGTGTGTTTCACCATTAATATTTATAATAACTTTATCCATCGTACATGGAGTAATGTCATAATTTGAACAACTCATTGTTTTCATTTGACCAGAGCAAAATAACAATTATTAAGTTCTTTATTATAAATTCTAAGGGCTAGATAGAATACCAACGACGAACATAATAACACTTTATTTTTGTTCCAGACGTGTATTCCTATCATATTCCTTGTCAGTCACTTAGGCCATTGTATTCTTGTATTGCGTTGTTTTGCATGACACTTCATACCAACCAATATGGTACTAATACCCAAGAATTTCATTGTGTGACCAAACTAGGAATACAACCATAACATGTATATCATTTATATACACCTGAGCTAGACTTTCTAGTCTTTTCTTTTC
The DNA here is from genome assembly GCA_030979885.1 of Lolium multiflorum. Classification (NCBI taxonomy): domain Eukaryota; kingdom Viridiplantae; phylum Streptophyta; class Magnoliopsida; order Poales; family Poaceae; genus Lolium; species Lolium multiflorum. The sequence continues at coordinate 143,909,773 of CM061749.1, forward strand.
TTTCTGCCAAAATATCTTTTATAGTTTCTCTTTTAGCTTTCCTCATTATTCAGAAAAACACTTCAACATCATAGACTTCTAGATTTGTTGGTCAAATACCAATAACCTTGAGGTTCTTACTTTGAAGTTGATCATCATATGACAAGTGTTCCTGATTTCACTATTAGTAACTTTGTAATATGATGAATAATTTCACTCATAATTTTATCCATCATATCATGACGACTTTCCGAGACCATGTCTGTACATACTAGGCTCATAAAGTTTAACTTTAGTATTCGCATGTGCAAATCTGGCTTGCACCCGTTGTATGCACTCGTGGAATCTATGACACCCGATCATCACGAGATGCTTCGAAACGATGAGTCTTAGCAACGGTGCATACTAAGGACGATCACTTCATGGATATGCGAATATTGTTAGTGCCCCAATAGTTGGAGAACTGGGACGCCTGGCGTCTTCAACCTTCGTACATTCCCATAAAACTTATGAGTTTATGTAGTCTCACTAGATTATATTCTATCATCTTGCAGTAAGGTCTTAGATATCGCATATATCTCATACCTCGCTTCTTTCTGAAAACAAAACTTTTCAGCTCCTTACTTTTCAAACAAATTTGAACATCAAGTTTCACGGAGACAAGATAATTGTAGGTACTAATTGAAACCATAGCTCTTTGAATCAACAATGTGAGGTTTACTAAAAGTTTGCAATAGGACTTAATTATTTCTTGATTCTTTAACAATACGGTACCAGTCCGTAAAGTTAATTGTCAGACTTAACAGTATTTCAATCTCAATTACAAGACTAACGCATGGTAGAAAAACGGATGCCAATTCTACAAATTTAATTCAAAATACTACTCAGACTATGTTTATGATAATTAGTTCAAGTTTTAATCTAATTACTAATGAACTCCCACTTAATACAACATCCCTCATAGTTGTTAAGTGGCACACGATCCACATCCACTACACCAAAACCGATCATCACGTGAGATGATGTAGCTTCAATGGTGAACATCAACATGTTGATCATATCATCCATATGACTCGTGTTCAACCTTTCGGTTTCCGTTGTCCCGAGGCCATGTCTGTACATGCTAGGCTCGTCAAGCAAACCCAAGTATTCCGCGTGTGCAAACATGGCTTACACCCGTTGTATGTGAACATAGAGTCTATCACATCCGATCATCACGAGATGCTTCGAAACGACAAACTGTAGCAACGGTGCATACGAGGGAGAACACTTTATTATCTTGATATTAATGTGAGGGATCATCTTATAATGCTACCGTCGCGATCTAAGCAAAATAAGATGCATAAAGGATTAACATCACATGCAATTCATATGTGATATGATATGGCCCTTTAGTCTTTGCGCCTTTGATCTTCATCTCCAAAGCACGGACATGATCTCCATCATCAACGGGCATGATCTCCATCATCGTCGGCGTAGCGTCAAGGTCCATGGCGCCGTCTTCATGGTTGTTCACCGTGTGTAGCAACTATTACAACTACTTTGAAACAATACTACAACATGAAATATAAAGACAACCATAAGGCTCCTGCTGGTTGCCACAATACAATAATGATCATCTCATACATATTCATCATCACATCATGGCCATATCACATCACCAAACCCTGCAAAAACAAGTTAGACACCTCTAATTTGGTTTGCATATTTTACGTGGTTTAGGGTTTTCGAGTAAGATCTAATCTACCTACGAACATGAACCACAACGGTGATACTAGTGTTGTCAATAGAAAGAGTAAATTGGATCTTCACTATAGTGGGAGAGACAGACACCCGCAAAGCCACTTATGCAATACAAGTTGCACGTCGAACGTGGAGCAAGTCTCATGAACGCGGTCATGTAAAGTTAGCCCGGGCCGCTTCATCCCACTATGCCGCAAGATGCAAAGTACTCGAACTAAAGACAACAAAAGCATCAACGCCCACAAAACCATTGTGTTCTACTCGTGCAACCAATCTATGCATAGACACAGCTCTGATACCACTGATGGGATTCGTAGCATAGAAAACAAAAAAATTCCTACCGCAAGAACGAAAACCAAGCCAAGATCTAATCTAGTAGACGGTAGCAACGAGGAGATGATGAGACTAACCCTTGAAGATTCGCAAAGCTTAACGAGATTAGACGATCACTTGCCGCTTGCAAAAGCGCGTAGAAGATCTTGATCTCGGTGCCACAATCGGGCATCACCTCCGTACTCGGTCACACGTTCGGTGTTGATGAAGACGACGTCCTTCTCCCCGTTCCAGCGGGCAGCGGAAGTAGTAGATCCTCCTCGGAATCCCGGCAGCACGACGGCGTGGTGGCGGTGGTGGTGGAGAACTCCGGCAGGGCTTCGCCTAAGCGTATGCGGAGTTGCGGTGGAGGAGGAGGCGGCTAGGGTTTGGGGAGAGGGTCTAGGGCGCCGGCCACTTGGGGCTTTGGCCTAGATGGCTTGGGTGTGGCCGGCCCCCTCCCCTTGGCCCTCATTATATAGGTGGAAGCCCCAAAGAGTTGGATCCCAAGTCTTCGAATAAGACCCCAAAAGCAAACCTACCTTTGGTGGGAAACCTACCCAAGGAGGGAGTCCCACTTGAGGTGGGATTCCCACCTTTCCTTGGTGGGGGGTGATACGTCCATTTTGCATCACTATTTTATATCATAATTTGCTGTTATTCATTGATATATTTCATATTTAGAGATGATACTTATGTTATTTCATCTATTTTGCATGTTTCATGATCGTTGGAGAATTATTCACCGGAGCCAGGATTCTGCTGGAAAAAGCACCGTCAGGGTACCATATTTCTGAAGATCAACAATTGACGGCAATTATACGAAAATTCCTATTTTTCCAGAAGACGAAGGGAGCCAAAAGGAGGGGCCGAGAGGGGCCGCCATGGGCCCCCCATAGGCCGGCGCGGGCCCTGGCCTGGCCGCGCCGCCTTGTGGGGAGGGGGCCCACAACCCCTATGGCCGCCTCTCCTTCGCGTACTTCTTCGTCCCGAAAACCTAAGACCCAGGGAGTTACGGAGAATTGACAGAGCCGCCTCTCCGGGCGGAGAAACACCAGAGAGAAAGAGCTCTCCGGCGGGCGGAATCCGCCGGGGAAATTCCCTCCTGGAGGGGAAAATCGACGCCATCGCCATCGTCATCGAGCTGGACATCATCTCCATCATCATCATCATCATCATCATCATCTCCATCATCTACACCGCCATATCCACCGCTGCATCTCGTCATTTGGGTTGGATCTTGATTGTTTGATAGGGGAAACTCTCCCGGTGTTGATTACTACTTGTTATTGATGCTATTGAGTGAAACCATTGAACCAAGGTTTATGTTCAGATTGTTATTCATCATCATATCACCTCTGATCATGTTCCATATGATGTCTCGTGAGTAGTTCGTTTAGTTCTTGAGGACATGGTGAAGTCTAAATGTTAGTAGTGAATTATTGTTGAGTAGTATTCAATGTTATGATATTTAAGTTGTGGTGTTACTCTTCTAGTGGTGCCATGTGAACGTCGACTACATGATACTTCACCTTTATGGGCCTAGGGGAGTGCATCTTGTATTCGTTTGCTAATTGTGGGGTTGCCGGAGTGACAGCAACCTAAACCCCCGTTAGTATATCGGTGCAGGAGGGATAGCAGGATCTCAGAGTTTAAGGTTGTGGTTAGATTTATCTTAATTACTTTCTTGTATTTGCGGATGCTTGCAAGGGGTATAATCACAAGTATGTATTAGTCCTAGGAAGGGCGGTGCATTAGCATAGGTTCACCCACACAACACTTATCAAAACAATGAAGATTAATCAGCCGTATGAAGCTAAAGCACTAGACTAAAATCCCCGTGTGTCCTCAAGAACGTTTGGTCATTATAAGTAAACAAACCGGCTTGTCCTTTGTGCTAAAAAGGATTGGGCCACTCGCTGCAATTATTTCTCTCGCATTTTATTTACTTGTACTTTATTTATCTGCAATATCAAAACCCCCTGAATACTTGTCTGTGAGCATTTACAGTGAATCCTTCATCGAAACCGCTTGTCAACACCTTCTGCTCCTCGTTGGGACACTCTTATTTATCGAAAGTACTACGATACATCCCCTATACTTGTGGGTCATCAAGACTATTTTCCGGCGCCGTTGCCGGGAGTGAAGCGCTATTGGTAAGTGGAATTGGTAAGGAAACTTTTACTGTACGTGCTGATTTTGTTTCTGCTTGCTGCTATAAGTCATTATGGAGAGATCCTCCCTTGAATTTCTATTTGGGAAATCTAATACTACTGCAACGGTAGTGGATGAGGCGCCAGGTGAGGAAGTAATACCATATAAAATACCTATGAAAATTATTGAACGTGTTGTGGATAACCGCTATGAAGGGGATGGAACTGTTCATCCTGGAGATCATTTACTGTTTTTACATGAATTATGCGGGTTATTCAAATGTGCAGGTATTTCAATGGATGAAGTTAGGAAGAAATTATTTGTTATGTCGCTATCTGGTAAAGCGGCGCATTGGTATAAACTGCTGAAGGATGGGCGTTCTCTTGATTGGAAGGATATTGTGCCTCTATTTTACTCTAAATTTTATCCTCCAAGTGAAATTCACAAAGACCGCAACCGTATATATAATTTCTGGCCTCATGATGGAGAGAGTATTGCCCAAGCGTGGGGGAGATTGAAGTCTTTAATGCTCAAATGCCCCATTCATGAGCTTCCTGGTAATATTATTATTGATAATTTCTATGCAAGACTTTCTTTTCAAGATAAAACCTTGCTGGATACTTCTTGTTCTGGATCATTCACGCGCAATAAAGAAGAGTTTAAATGGGATCTTCTTGATCGAATCCAAGAAAATACTGAAGGTTGGGAGAACGACAAAGGTAGAGTGTCAGGTATAAATTATAATTATGAATGCATTGAAACTTTTATGGATACTGATGAATATCGTAATATGAGTGCTACATATGGTCTTGACTCTCAAGTTGTTGCAAATATTTATAAAGCCTTTGCCTCTCATTTTGAATTGCCTAGGAAGAATTTTGATAAGTATCATGAACCATATAAAGATAAAGTTGATTCACCTAAAGGTAAATGTATTGAAATTAAAACTGTTGATCATGTTCTTCCTGAAGCTTATATTGAAAAAACTCCTTTCCCTGCTAAAATGAAGGAGTATTCTGTTATAACTAGTGTAGTTAATAAAAGTGCAAAGAAACCCATAGAACCTGAAGAACAAATAAAAGTTGAACCTGCTGTTGCAATAGTTAAAGATCTTGTTACTGAAAATGTGGAAGATGGTCATATTATTTTTTGTGAAGATGCTTCTAATATTGTTTCGCATCCTAATAAGTCTATGAAAGCCAGTGTTCCTGTGCTCTCTGTTCGAATTGGTGATCATTGCTATTATGGTTTATGCGACATTGGTGCGAGTATTAGTGCCATTCCTTATGAGCTCTACACGGAAATTATGCATGAAATTGGTTCTTGTGAACTTGAAGATATTGATGTGGTTATTCGGCTAGCTAATAGAGAAACTATCTCTCCCATTGGTATTGTTCGAGATGTTGAAGTTCTATGTGGTAAGATTAAATATCCTGCTGACTTTTTGGTACTTGGTTCTGCTGCTAGTAAGTTTTGTCCTATTATTTTTGGTAGACCTTTTCTAAATACATGTGGAGCTATTATAGATTGCAAGAAAGAGAAAATTGTTACTAAATTTGCTGGTGAATCTTATGAGTTTAACTTCTCTAAATTTGCCAAAACTCCTTATAAAGCTGATTTGCCTAATGATGATTTTAGAGTTGAACAGTGTGCATCTATTGCTCTTGCTCCTAGTAATCCTTTGCAGCAGCATTTGGAGAATAGTGAGAGTGAAGTTTTTAGGGAAGAAAGGGATGAGCTTGATGAAATTTTCCTTCGTCAACCTATTCTTAAACATGACTTACCGGTTGAAGATTTAGGTGTAACACCACCACCAAAGGAAGATCCTGTATTTGATTTGAAACCATTACCTGATAATCTTAAGTATGCTTATATTGATGAGAAGAAAACATATCCTGTTATCATTAGTGCTAAGCTTTCAGATATTGAGGAAGAAAGGTTATTGGAAATACTGAAGAAGCACCGAGGAGCTATTGGCTATACTCTTGATGATTTGAAGGGGATTTCTCCCACTATTTGCCAACATGCTATTAATATAGAAGATGGTGCAAAACCTGTTGTTGAACATCATCGTCGTCTAATTCCCAAGATGAAGGATGTGGTAAGAAATGAGGTATTAAAACTTCTTGAAGCAGGTATTATATATCCTATTGCTGATAGTAGATGGGTTAGTCCTGTGCATTGTGTTCCTAAGAAAGGAGGTATAACTGTTGTGCCTAATGATAATGATGAGCTTATTCCTCAAAGAGTAGTTGTAGGGTATAGAATGTGCATTGATTTTCGAAAAGTTAATAAAGTTACTAAGAAAGATCATTACCCTTTACCTTTTATTGATCAAATGTTAGAAAGGTTGTCTAAAAATACTCATTTCTGTTTTCTTGATGGATATTCTGGGTTTTCACAAATTGTTGTTAGAGCTAAAGATCAAGAGAAAACCACTTTCACTTGTCCCTATGGAACTTATGCTTATAGGCGTATGCCTTTTGGTTTATGTAATGCTCCTTCTACTTTTCAAAGATGCATGTCTGCTATTTTTCATGGCTTTTGTGAAAAGATTGTTGAGGTATTCATGGATGATTTTTCTGTCTATGGGAATTCTTTTGATAATTGCTTGCGAAACCTTGATAAAGTTTTGCAGAGATGTGAAGAAACTAACCTTGTTCTTAATTGGGAGAAATGCCACTTTATGGTTAATGAAGGAATTGTATTGGGACATAAAATTTCTGAGAGAGGTATTGAAGTTGATAGAGCTAAAGTTGAAGCAATTGAGAAGATGCCCTATCCTAGGGATGTTAAAGGTATTCATAGTATTCTTGGTCATGCTGGTTTTTATAGGAGGTTTATTAAAGATTTCTCTAAAATTTCAAAGCCTCTTACTAATCTTCTTCAAAAAGATGTACCTTTCGTTTTTGATGATGATTGTAAGGAAGCCTTTGAAACTCTAAAGAAAGCCTTAACAACTGCTCCTATAGTTGAACCTCCTGATTGGAATTTGCCTTTTGAAATTATGTGTGATGCTAGTGATTTTGCTGTAGGCGCTGTCAACACCCGGATTTTTAAGTCAGATGCCTATTATGTCATTCATCGCAATCCCAGGAATATTGTTGTTGCGAGACATAACAGTTGATACCATAAGTCATCATTCATTACAAACCGTCATTGTCTTACAAAAGGGGATCACATGATCCAATATTACACAAATAGTTGATCTATTGATCAACGAACAACATAGTAGCGGAAGCGTAATAGAAGTGGACTATCTATTTCCACAGGCCAACGCTTGACGTCAGGCGACTCCTAGTTGTTGTAGACGTCCTGCTGACCGTCATCCTCATACTGCTGCTCTTCTTCATATTCTGGCCATTTGAATAGCCAGGGACACAGCCGTGAGTACTTCAAAGTACTCGCAAACTAATACTAAGTAACTAAGATCAACTTTAATAAGGGGGTGCTAAGCTCTAGTTTTATTTGCATAAAGCCAGTTTTAGTTCATAAGTATTTCATAAAGACTAAGCATAAGTTAACTAGCTCAAGTGGGAACATTAGTGTCATTCCCACAACTCAGTTGTGTTTCAAATTCAAGTCACCACTTCAAATTCAACCATCCTTTTCAAATAAATTTCTAATGACGGAACAGTATGGCCTTTCCAATTGTCCGTAACCGTGGACACGGCTATTCGAATAGTTTTACACTCTGCAGAGGTTGCACACTTGTGCCACAACATTTGATTACATCCGTCAGAGACAACTCTGAATAATCGTAACTCAGTACGCGGATCATCAACTCTAACCGTTCACTTACACATCCTAGTATAGGCACCTCTCCCCATGAGCTTGGCCTCCCGGTGAAAACAAACCGTTAACCCGGGAACTGCACAGGGCTTGGGCCGGACAATTCACCTCATTCACATCATTTCATATTTCTCGGAGGCAGCCTCGGCATAACCCCTATGACGCTTGTTTAGAGGGAACCCATACTAAGACATATAAACTTCTAGTTAGACCCTACCCATAATCAGGTATTGTGGGGGTACTTATATATTGGAAAGGTATCGCATCCAAACCCAACCATTAGTTTTTAACCCAGTCACCAAGTCATTCATTTCATTCAAGTCATATTCACCTTCAATCCTTCAAAGTCATTTCATATCACAATGTTCCCATCTAGAGTAGTCAATTTTAGTTATTTAGCACTAGCCACTAGTCATGAGGGGTGCTAACTTAGCTTGATTGCCATAGACTAACTTTGATGATATTGTTCTACTCTAGACCAAGTGAATCATGAATCAAAAAGTACTTTGATAAAATAAAGTAATAAAACTTGAAAGCAAAACTTGTAATAAAAACTGGGATAGGCTTAGTAAACATAAAATAAAAGGTGGGGTGCTTTGCTCTTAGAGAGCCTTGCACTTTGCAAGGGTATTAGCTTGCCTTGGGTGGTGTACTGATCAAAGTGGTCTTCCTCTCCCTGGAAGTAGACCTCCTCCTCCTCGGTGTACTCCTCGGTACTAGCGTCTAAATACGAGTATAATACACACAATCACCACACAAAGCTCAAATACTAAACTAAGCACACACATGAATCACTCCTACTAAGCTATCATAACAACATGCTTATTAGGTGGGTTGATTTAACTTTATTCTTAAGAAAAATAATTTCCTCTCATTATAAATATTAATTTGTGTTTCTATTTATTTCTTGAGAGAAAATAATTTCCTCTCATTGAATCTTATTAAGATTTAATTTCCTCAATTAATATCCTATGACCTAGGTTGACCAAAGTCAACCTCTTCATAAGTATCATTTGGGAAAATGGTTTAAATGAGGTACATCACCTCATGCCTTTTAAAAACTCATGATTAATGATTTAATATCATCAACTAATTTAATATGAGTTTAACATGACCATGGTGTCTTCTTCATATTAACTTAGTGGAGACAAGATTTAAATGAGAGAGATGCTCTCATACATATTAATAAAGGATAAGTTTATTTAAAAAGCACTATAAATAGCCATAGGGCCAATTTTTAAACAAGGATATGATCATACAAACAACTATGCAATATTTTTACATATTCAGATAGATATATTGAAATATGATTTTTGAGAGTTGGTTTCATCTTAAAAGCATTTTTATTTAATTTTTAATAATTAATTGAAGTGGAAAAAGGCCCTGCCTTGTTTATTTTGTCAGATTTATTCTACAAATAATCTAGGGTTGGGACCAGTGTAGTTTTGTAGATATTTTCACAAGGTTTCCAAATATATAAAATTTGTCAAATTTGGTTTGGTAGATTTTATTCTATTTAATTTTTAAAACAGCATCTGAGAAGAAATGATTTAAATTCGAAATTCCCTTTGTTAAAAGGGCCTGGCGGGAAACTAAACGGGCTGCACAGGGGAAGAGGAAGTGGGCCGGCCCAGCAGTGCGTCCAGCGCAGCGGGCCGCCTGACAGTGTGGGGACCACACGTCAGTGAGTTTAAAACGCCGAATCGGTACGAGGAAAGGGGGCGTAGGATTAGAGAGATCGAACAGACGACGATCATCGTCGTCTCCGACGAGAAGGGCGAGCACCGGCGGCGCAGGTAGGGGGTCGGAGGGCGTACCAGGCCGGCGGAGAGGGAGGGCAGGCTGCTCGGTGAAGTGGAAGTAGATGAGGAAGCCCTGGTCCAGTTGCGGAGCTCGGCGAGGCTCCCCGATGCAGAGCTCCGGGGCTCCGGCGGCTTCGAGCTCGCGATTCGAGCTACTCCGGCGAGGTGGGGTGAAATTGGATGGAGGAGAAGGATCAGAGGAGAGGGGAGGTTTGTGTGAAGAGATGGAGGGCTGAGGTCCTCTATTTATAGCGGCGGTGGTGGCCGTGGTGTGCTGTGAGGGGCGACCATGGCGACGCCTACAGGGAAGCTCGGGACTGGCGATGACGCACGCGTGTTGGCGATGTCATGGCGGTCACGCTAGGCGTGATTGTGGTGAAAACGGGGCAAGGACGAGCGCGTGAGCTTGACGGAAGCTTGCAGGTCCGTGGCGGACGTCGTCGACGAGCTCGTCGGCTACAGCGTTCCCGCGGGCCAGTGGGCATGTCCTGGTGATGCAGGGTGGCGTCGTGATGCGTTTGGCGTTGGGAGCAAAGGCAGGGGTCAACGGAGGCGATGGCGCGTCGACGTGGCCGGCGCGTTCTGGAGCGTGCCAGTGCACGCTCTGGCGTGCGCGTGCACGTTCTGGGCGTCACATTTCTGGCGCGTCTGGTGCACGATTTCTTCGAGCAAGGTGTCGAGGAGGTTCAGGGAAGTGTGTAGCATCTGATTGACACGGTGGTGCATGCTGGAGCTGTCCAGGGAGAGAGATGGCATGTTGAGGCCATGTCATGCCACGGCATGGCATGGTTTTGGTCAGTATGATGATGCTCCAGTGTACCAATGGTTGTCTCTAGTGCTTGGCAAGGTGCAGAGGGTACAGGGAGTGGTTTTGATGAGCAAAGCTTGATGGTTTAGGCATGAAACCACTGGATAATAGTGTGTAACACAATTCTGAAACCATGCCAGCAAGGTGTTCGACACAATGCCCGCAAGAACTAAATTTTGGAATTTTTGAGTGAAATTTGGAGGGTTTGATTTATATATTATTTGCAGTAGAATGGTGGTGGTGGTGGTCAAAATTGAGGTAGTTTGCAAAAATTCAAAATGGGCATGATCTTCATATTGATTCAAAGTCCTCACTTGTCAAACCTCTACTGGTCAACCTAGTCAACTCTAGCCAGGGTGGTCAACATGAAAGTTAATCACCTTGACATGGTCTTGGATGACATAGCTTTGGTTGACCAAGTTTAGATTAGGAAATGATTTAACCAGAGGGGTAAAGAGGGGATCATGTTAAAAAGTACACAAATGACCATCATCACATGTGAGATGGTTTTGAGTTAAATTTTGATTTGATTCTGGTTTCTTTGATGCATTTGGGTTTGTTTGAGTTATATAAGTATTTTAGAAACCAAAGATCAAGCCATGGTGGCCTTTGGTGATGATTTGCATAATTGGCATATATGTATGTGAGGGTATTAGACCCAAATTGGTATTTCTTTTATTCTTCTCCAAAAGAGGTGTTATGATCATGAATTAGGGTTTGATGGCAAGTGATCAACATATCAACACTCATCATGGCCATTGCACAAAAGAAAATCACTCATATGCATGAAACTATATGTGACACTATATGCATATAAAAAGTTTTTGTTTGTTGCAAAATTTGAGTAATTGAAACTCTCTCTTGATTTCATTATTGTTGAAACTTGGGATGTTACAAACCCTTCCCCCTTACAAAAGATCTCGTCCCGAGATCTTAAAGAAAACTAGGTACTAAAGAGATCTGGGTATTCCTTCTTCATATCTTCTTCTCGCTCCCAAGTGGCTTCTTCTTCGGTGATTGCTCCATTGAATCTTCAGGAACTTGATACTCCTGGTGCGGGTGGTTCTGTAAGCTTCTTCCAGGATGCGAATAGGCACTTCGCGATACGTCAAGTCTGAGTTGATGTCCACCGATCTGTGATCAATATTCTTGAACACTTCAGTCTTCTCCGGTACTTCAAGGCACTTCCGGAGCAGTGAGATGTGGAACACATTGTGCACAGCCGCCATTTCTTCCGGTAGTTCCAGTTGATAAGATACTTCTCCGCGGCGACTCAGAACTTTGAAGGGTCCGACATATCGGGGCGCGAGCTTTCCTTTCAGCTGAAATCTCTGCATTCCTTTGAGGGGTGACACCTTGAGATAAACAAAATCTCCAATCTCGAATGTCATCTCTCGGCGTCTCTTGTCGGCGTAGCTCTTCTGTCTTGATTGCGCAGTCTTGAGGTACTCGCGGATCTTGTGCACCTTCTCTTCGGCTTCTCGAAGAACATCCGGTCCAAAGACTTGGCTTTCTCCGACTTCCGACCAATTCAGAGGGGTACGGCACTTCCTTCCGTACAGGGCTTCAAAGGGGGCCATTTGTAAGCTGGCTTGGTAACTATTGTTGTACGAGAATTCTGCGTAAGGCAAGCAGTCTTCCCACTTGGATCCATATTCCAGTACACAGGCTCTGAGCATGTCCTCGAGTATCTGGTTGACTCTTTCAGTCTGTCCGTCAGTCTGGGGGTGATAAGCGGTGCTGAAATTCCGGGTTCCAAGTCCTTCATGTACCTTTTGCCAGAATCTGGAGGTGAACTGTGATCCTCTATCTGACACTATCGACTTCGGGGTTCCGTGCAGGGCGACTATTCTTGAGATGTACAACTCTGCTAGCTTCGGGCCTTGATAGGTGGTTTTGACAGGGATAAAATGGGCTACCTTGGTTAATCTGTCTACCACTACCCAAATAGAATCATTTCCTTTGCTAGATTTGGGCAGTCCGGTGATAAAGTCCATTCCGACTGAGTCCCACTTCCATTCCGGAATCTGTAAGGGTTGCAACAGTCCGGCGGGTCGTTGATGTTCTGCCTTGACTCTCTGACAGATATCACACTTAGCTATGTAGCTCCCGATTTCTCGCTTCATTCCATGCCACCAAAATTGTTCCTTCAAATCTTGATACATCTTGGTACCTCCGGGATGGATAGAGTATAGGGTGTCGTGGGCCTCCTTCAGTATGACTTGCTTCAATTCTGAGTCTGACGGCACACATAGGCGACCGTTGTACCAAAGTACTCCTTCTTCATCTTCGGCGAATCCCGGTGCCTTTCCTGCTGCAATTTGACTCTTGATTCCGTCAATGCTGGCATTTCCCTTCTGGGCTTCCTTGATTTGACTCATCAAGGTAGGTTGCAGTTCTATGCTGGCTAGATATCCTTCACTAACCAGTTCCAACCTAAACTGTTCAAACTCTTCATGCAGGCTAGGTTGTTCTGCTGCTATCATGGAGTTCAGCTGACACGGCTGTCTACTCAAAGCATCTGCTACTACATTGGCTTTGCCGGGGTGATAGTGGATTTCCATATCATAGTCCTTGATCAGCTCTAACCATCTTCTTTGCCTCATATTCAGCTCCTTCTGTGAAGATATACTTCAGGCTCTTGTGATCTGAATAGATCTCGCATCGATTACCCATGAGGTAATGACGCCAAACTTTCAAGGCTAGCACTACGGCTGCAAGTTCGAGGTCATGGGTTGGGTAGTTCTGCTCATGTTGCTTCAACTGCCGGGACAGATAAGATATCACCTTTCCTTCTTGCATCAACACACATCCAAGACCAATCTTAGATGCGTCACAATAGACGTCAAAGGGCTTGGTGATGTCCGGCATGATTAGGATGGGGGCTGTGGTTAGTCTGGTCTTAAGTTGCTGGAAGCTGGCTTCACATTTATCAGTCCATTCAAACTTCTTGTCTTTCTTCAACAGTTGTGTCATTGGCCTGGCAATGCTTGAGAATCCTTCAACAAATCTGCGGTAATATCCGGCTAATCCAAGAAATGCACGGACCTCGGTCTGTGTGGTTGGGGTTTTCCATTCTTCAACGGTTTTGATTTTGGCGGGATCTACAGCAATTCCTCCTGCAGACAAGATGTGTCCCAGGAATCCAACCTCTTTCAACCAAAACTCGCACTTGCTGAACTTGGCGTACAACTTGTGTTGTCTAAGGGTTTCTAGGATAACCTCCAAATGTTGCTCGTGTTCCTCTTCGGTTTTGGAGTAGATAAGGATGTCGTCGATGAAGACAACGACAAACTTATCCAGAAAGTTCATGAAAATCTTATTCATGAGGTTCATGAAGTAGGCAGGGGCATTGGTTAATCCAAATGACATGACATTGTACTCATACAACCCATATCTGGTGGTAAAGGCAGTCTTGGGGATATCCGATGCACGGATCTTCAGCTGATGGTAACCAGTCCTAAGATCAATCTTAGAGAACACTGTGGCACCGGTCAACTGGTCAAACAGGTCTTCTATCTTTGGCAAGGGGTATTTGTTTTTGATGGTGACATCGTTAAGCTTACGATAATCCGTACATAACCGATTGGCACCATCCTTTTATCCACAAACAAAACTGGTGACCTCCAAGGCGACGCACTTGGTCGAATCAGACCTTTGAACAACATATCATCCAGTTGCTTCTTCAGCTCCACTAACTCTGCTGGGTTCATACTATAGGCTCTCTGGGCTATAGGTCCGGTTCCAGGGATTAACTCGATGATAAACTCGATATCCCGATCCGGGGGCATACCGGGTAGATCATCCGGAAACACATCAGATCGACACGACCCCTGATATGATCCAGAGTTGGTTTGGCTATACTTTGGTTGCAGGTGAAATTTCTGGGTAGTTTCTCAGACACATGTTCTATGGTTATTCCGGTGCTACTAGTCATGGTGATGGCCTTCTTGGCGCAGTCTATCAATCCATGATGTTTCGCCATCCAATCCATACCCAGTACTACTTCCAATCCTTTTGTTCCCAGAACAATTAAGTTTGCAAAAAACACTATTTCTTGAATTCTGATGGGTACTTCTTTGCAAAATTTTCTAGCTTTAGTTGTTGATCCAGGTATTTGAACTATCATGACATGTTTCAAGCTGATGGGTTGAATCTTACTAGTGCACACAAAATCTTCTGTAACAAATGAATGCGATGCTCCTGAATCAAACAACACTCTTGCTGGTATTGAGTTAACAGAGAACATACCCAGCACCACATCTGGTGCTTCCTGGGCTTCCTCGGCGTTCATGTGGTAGAGGCGACCTCCGCGGTTGTTCGGGTTGTTGGGGGCAAACTTCTTGCCGGTGGAGACACGGCGCTGCTGCTGAGCTGGTGCAGCGGTGTTGCCGGCGAGCTTGGCCAGCCTTTTGGGGCACTCATTGGAGTAGTGTCCCACTATGCCGCATTCATAACAGGTGATAGTGGCCTTGTCCTTGGGAGCGACGGGGATAGCATTGCTCCCGGTCCTCGGGGCTGTGTTGGAGTTATTGGGGTTGTTGTTGGCAGGGGCTCTCTGCGGAGCGCGGTTGTGGTTGCTGTTGTGGTGCACATAGTTGTTGTTGTGGTGGGGGCCTCCGGGCCTTGGGTTTCCTCCGCTCCGGTTCTGAAAACCGGGGCGCGACATCTGGTTCTGGGGCTTGGTGTTTCTGGGGTTGAAACCACCGCTTGAGCTGGGGCGAAACCGTGGGGTATTGCTGGGCCCACTTTGATTCATCATGCGGCGTTTGCGGTTTTCATTTGCCTGGTGCAGTTTGCCTTCCATCTGGATGGCAGAGTCCACGAGGGCTTCTAGATCGGCGAAGGGGATGTTGACTAAGACTGTCTGCATCTCATCATGCAGACCGTTGAGGAATCTCTCCTTCCTTTTCTCGGTGGTGTCGGTTTCATCGGGGGCGTACCTTGACAGGGTGAGGAACCTGTCGCGGTATTCTACCACCGACATTCTTCCTTGCTTCAGTTCCCTGAATTCATCCCTCATTTTCTTGATCAAACCTGGTGGCACATGATACTTGCTAAACTTGAGCTTGAAATCAGCCCAAGTCATCATTTGTCCGGCATTTAATGCACGGGCGCTTGTCCACCAAGCTCTTGCTGGTCCGGCTAGGTAGTGCGTAGCAAACAGCACCTTCTCATTTTCATCTACTCCGGCTACCTCCAAGTTGTTTTCCATGGTTTGCAGCCAATCATCTGCATCTAAGGGTTCTTCCGTCTTGCTGAAGACAGGTGGGTTGGTGTTTTGGAAATTCTTAAGTTTGGATCCAGGATGATCATGGTTCCCATGGCCCTGATTGGCGATCTGCTGCAGTGCTGCTATGTTGGCTTGCCTTTCAGCCCTTTCATCTTCTCTGTCGGCCAACAGTGTTTGCAGCAATTGCATCATTGCATCTTGATTGCGGTTCGGAGGGGCCATCTGAACAGGTAGATAGATCATGAGATAAGAGGGAATTTTCTATGGCTTATTTTGAGTTAAGTTCAAACTTAAAACTTGAAGTCTTTTTATGATGAACATAACACACATTTTATTTATTCACAACAAACATCACACATTACAAGTTCAAACACTAAGGGTTTTAAGAACCCTTCTTCCACAAACTACGATACATGGTGCGGGATACAACTCACACCTACGTAAGTGAAGCTAGTGCAACTACTCCTCATCGTCTTCATCCACATCGATGGGAATGATCCCATCCTCCTCGGACTCCAGAAACTCGTAGTCCTCCTCATCAGTGAACTCATCATCCTCAAAGTCGTTGTCGTCACTCAGGAAGTCATCGCCTCCCTGGATGTCTTCTCCATCCTCCTCCATCTCCTGGATCTGGTCCTGCTGGGTCCGGACAGTCACCTCCAAGGTGCGTATCTTCTCGCGAAGACGGTTGATAGTGGCATCCTTCTTGGCGCGCTGCAGGCGGAGTGACCTGCGGTCCTTGGCGAGTAGCCTGATGGCATCGGCATGATGAGCCAAAGCCATCTGGGCACGGTGGGCGTGGACACGCGTCAGCTCCAGGTCCTTCCGGGTCTCATGAAGCATAAAGTCCAGATGCTCCACATGATGCTTGAGCACCGGGTGCGAAGAGAGTGCCATGGGCTCTCCCATGGTGTCGTGCCTCGCGAAGTGGGCGAAGCGGCTTCCCCGGAGTGCGGCGATGTTCTGTCCGCACACCCGGGCAAGTCCCTCCTGAAGGGCATGAGCAAGCCCGTCCACCCAGTTGCATGCCTTGAAGGAGAAAAGGATCCTCTCCGAGATGGGAGGCTCCGGGCTTCCCTTCAAGTCAGCGGTGATCATCCACTGCTGTTCCCCGGGGGTGTTGTGGATCCGGACTCCGTGGAACTGGGGAGGTGGGCGTTCAAGCTTCTCGGACACCAGGTACAAGTCGCGCTCGAACACCAAACTTCCTCCATTTCCCAGCTCGTAGGACTCCGTCTGGGCGTAGTGCTCCATCTGAAAGTGAAATGGATGAGTAAGTTAGAGATGTGAACAAGTGTGGCAAACTTTTAGATGGATTTAAAAGGAGGAGTATGGCTCATCATTTTTGAAAAGATCTTATAGAGAAGAACATGAGTAAATTTTTCACAAATATTTACTTCATTTGTTTTAGAAACTAAGTTTTCAGAACGTCCATTCTAAACTAGGGTCTCCTAAGGTCAAACAATGGCTCTGATACCAACTTGTCAACACCCGGATTTTTAAGTCCGGATGCCTATTATGTCATTCATCGCAATCCCAGGAATATTGTTGTTGCGAGACATAACAGTTGATACCATAAGTCATCATTCATTACAAACCGTCATTGTCTTACAAAAGGGGATCACATGATCCAATATTACACAAATAGTTGATCTATTGATCAACGAACAACATAGTAGCGGAAGCGTAATAGAAGTGGACTATCTATTCCACAGGCCAACGCTTGACGTCAGGCGACTCCTAGTTGTTGTAGACGTCCTGCTGACCGTCATCCTCATACTGCTGCTCTTCTTCATATTCTGGCCATTTGAATAGCCAGGGACACAGCCGTGAGTACTTCAAAGTACTCGCAAACTAATACTAAGTAACTAAGATCAACTTTAATAAGGGGGTGCTAAGCTCTAGTTTTATTTGCATAAAGCCAGTTTTAGTTCATAAGTATTTCATAAAGACTAAGCATAAGTTAACTAGCTCAAGTGGGAACATTAGTGTCATTCCCACAACTCAGTTGTGTTTCAAATTCAAGTCACCACTTCAAATTCAACCATCCTTTTCAAATAAATTTCTAATGACGGAACAGTATGGCCTTTCCAATTGTCCGTAACCGTGGACACGGCTATTCGAATAGTTTTACACTCTGCAGAGGTTGCACACTTGTGCCACAACATTTGATTACATCCGTCAGAGACAACTCTGAATAATCGTAACTCAGTACGCGGATCATCAACTCTAACCGTTCACTTACACATCCTAGTATAGGCACCTCTCCCCATGAGCTTGGCCTCCCGGTGAAAACAAACCGTTAACCCGGGAACTGCACAGGGCTTGGGCCGGACAATTCACCTCATTCACATCATTTCACATTTCTCGGAGGCAGCCTCGGCATAACCCCTATGACGCTTGTTTAGAGGGAACCCATACTAAGACATATAAACTTCTAGTTAGACCCTACCCATAATCAGGTATTGTGGGGGTACTTGTATATTGGAAAGGTATCGCATCCAAACCCAACCATTAGTTTTTAACCAAGTCACCAAGTCATTCATTTCATTCAAGTCATATTCACCTTCAATCCTTCAAAGTCATTTCATATCACAATGTTCCCATCTAGAGTAGTCAATTTTAGTTATTTAGCACTAGCCACTAGTCATGAGGGGTGCTAACTTAGCTTGATTGCCATAGACTAACTTTGATGATATTGTTCTACTCTAGACCAAGTGAATCATGAATCAAAAAGTACTTTGATAAAATAAAGCAATAAAACTTGAAAGCAAAACTTGTAATAAAACTGGGATAGGCTTAGTAAACATAAAAAAAAGGTGGGGTGCTTTGCTCTTGGAGAGCTTTGCACTTTGCAAGGGTATTAGCTTGCCTTGGGTGGTGTACTGATCAAAGTGGTCTTCCTCTCCCTGGAAGTAGACCTCCTCCTCCTCGGTGTACTCCTCGGTACTAGCGTCTAAATACGAGTATAATACACACAATCACCACACAAAGCTCAAATACTAAACTAAGCACACACATGAATCACTCCTACTAAGCTATCATAACAACATGTTTATTAGGTGGGTTGATTTAACTTTATTTTTAAGAAAAATAATTTCCTCTCATTATAAATATTAATTAGTGTTTCTATTTATTTCTTGAGAGAAAAATAATTTCCTCTCATTGAATCTTATTAAGATTTAATTTCCTCAATTAATATCATATGGCCTAGGTTGACCAAAGTCAACCTCTTCATAAGTATCATTTGGGAAAATGATTTAAATGAGGTACATCACCTCATGCCTTTTAATAACTCATGATTAATGATTTAATATCATCAACTAATTTAATATGAGTTTAACATGACCATGGTGTCTTCCTCATATTAACTTAGTGGAGACAAGATTTAAATGAGAGAGATGCTCTCATACATATTAATAAAGGATAATTTATTTAAAAAGCACTATAAATAGCCATAGGGCCAATTTTTAAACAAGGATATGATCATACAAACAACTATGCAATATTTTTACATATTCAGATAGATATATTGAAATATGATTTTTGAGAGTTGGTTTCATCTTAAAAGCATTTTTATTTAATTTTTAATAATTAATTGAAGTGGAAAAAGGCCCTGCCTTGTTTATTTTGTCAGATTTATTCTACAAATAATCTAGGGTTGGGACCAGTGTAGTTTTGTAGATATTTTCACAAGGTTTCCAAATATATAAAATTTGTCAAATTTGGTTTGGTAGATTTTATTCTATTTAATTTTCAAAACAGCATCTGAGAAGAAATGATTAAATTCGAAAATTCCCATTTGAATTAAAAGGGCCTGGCGGGAAACTAAACGGGCTGCACAGGGAAAGAGGAAGTGGGCCGGCCCAGCAGTGCGTCCAGCGCAGCGGGCCGCCTGACAATGTGGGGACCACACGTCAGTGAGTTTAAAACGCCGAATCGGTACGAGGAAAGGGGGCCGTAGGATTAGAGCGAGATCGAACGGACGACGATCATCGTCGTCTCCGACGAGAAGGGCGAGCACCGGCGGCGCAGGTAGGGGGTCGGAGGGCATACCAGGCCGGCGGAGAGGGAGGGCAGGCTGCTCGGTGAAGTGGAAGTAGATGAGGAAGCCCCTGGTCCAGTTGCGGAGCTCGGCGAGGCTCCAGTCGATGCAGAGCTTCCGCGGGCTCCGGCGGCTTCGAGCTCGCGATTCGAGCTACTCCGGCGAGGTGGGGTGAAATTGGATGGAGGAGAAGGATCAGGTGAAGAGAGGGGAGCAGTTTGTGTGAAGAGATGGAGGGCTGAGGTCCTCTATTTATAGCGGGCGGTGGTGGCCGTGGCGTGCTGTGGAGGAGCGATCATGGCGACGCGTCTACAGGGAAGCTCGGGGACTGGCGATGACGCACGCGTGTTGGCGATGTCATGGCGGTCACGCCAGGCGTGATTGTGGTGAAAACGAGGCAAGGACGAGCGCGTGAGCTTGACGGAAGTTTGCAGGTCCGTGGCGGACGTCGTCGACGAGCTCGTCGGCTACAGCGTTCCCGCGGGCCAGTGGGCATGTCCTGGTGATGCGGTGGCGTCGTGATGCGTTTGGCGTTGGGAGGAAAGCGAGGGGTCAACGGAGGCGATGGCGCGTCGACGCGCGCCGCGCGCTGCACGCTCCGGCGTGCGCGTGCACGTTCGGGCGCGTCTGGGCGTCACGTTTGGCGTCGGTGCACGATTTCGTCGAGCAAGGTGTCGAGGAGGTTCAGGGAGTGTGTAGCATCGATTGACACGGTGGTGCATGTGGAGTGGCCAGGGAGAGAGATGGCATGTGAGGCCATGTCATGCCACGGCATGGCATGGTTTTGTTAGTATGATGATGCTCCAGTGTACCAATGGTTGTCTCTAGTGCTTGGCAAGGTGCAGAGGGTACAGGGGAGTGGTTTTGATGAGCAAAGCTTGATGGTTTAGGCATGAAACCACTGGATAATAGTGTGTAACACAATTCTGGAAACCATGCCAGCAAGGTGTTCGACACAATGCCCGCAAGAACTAAATTTTGGAATTTTTGAGTGAAATTTGGAGGGTTTGATTTATATATTATTTGCAGTAGAATGGTGGTGGTGGTGGTCAAAATTGAGGTAGTTTGCAAAAATTCAAAATGGGCATGATCTTCATATTGATTCAAAGTCCTCACTTGTCAAACCTCTACTGGTCAACCTAGTCAACTCTAGCCAGGGTGGTCAACATGAAAGTTAATCACCTTGACATGGTCTTGGATGACATAGCTTTGGTTGACCAAGTTTAGATTAGGAAATGATTTAACCAGAGGGGTAAAGAGGGGATCATGTTAAAAATCACACAAATGACCATCATCACATGTGAGATGGTTTTGAGTTAAATTTTGATTTGATTCTGGTTTCTTTGATGCATTTGGGTTTGTTTGAGTTATATAAGTATTTTAGAAACCAAAGATCAAGCCATGGTGGCCTTTGGTGATGATTTGCATAATTGGCATATATGTATGTGAGGGTATTAGACCCAAATTGGTATTTCTTTTATTCTTCTTCAAAAGAGGTGTTATGATCATGAATTAGGGTTTAATAGCAAGTGATCAACATATCAACACTCATCATGGCAATTGCACAAAAGAAAATCACTCATATGCATGAAACTATATGTGACACTATATGCATATAAAAAGTTTTTGTTTGTTGCAAAATTTGAGTAATTGAAACTCTCTCTTGATTTCATTATTGTTGAAACTTGGGATGTTACAGTGCTGTCCTTGGACAGCGAGTAGATAAAAAATTGAATGTTATTCATTATGCTAGTAAAACTCTAGATGCTGCTCAAAGAAATTATGCTACAACTGAGAAAGAGTTATTAGCAGTAGTTTTTGCATGTGACAAGTTTAGACCCTATATTGTTGATTCAAAAGTCACAATTCATACTGATCATGCTGCAATTAGGTACCTTATGGAAAAGAAAGATGCTAAGCCAAGGCTTATTAGATGGGTGCTTCTTTTGCAAGAATTTGATTTACATATTGTAGATAGGAAAGGTGCTGATAATCCTGTTGCTGATAATTTGTCTAGATTGGAAAATATTACTTATGAACAATTGGCTGTAATAAAGGTGAGCTCGCGAGAGAGCCCTTGGTATGCTGATTATGCTAACTTTATTGTTTCAAGTACTTGCCTCCAACCTTTTCAGCTCAGCAAAGGAGGAAATTCTTTTATGATTTAAGGCATTATTTTTGGGATGCTGATACGTCTCCAACGTATCGATAATTTCTTATGTTCCATGCTACTTTATTGATGATACCTACATGTTTTATGCACATTATATGTCGTATTTACGCATTTTCCGGAACTAACCTATTAACGAGATGCCGAAGAGCCAGTTGCTGTTTTCTGCTGTTTTTGGTTTCAGAAATCCTAGTAAGGAAATATTCTCGGAATTGGACGAAAATCGCCCAGGGTCCTATTTTTGCACGAAGCTTCCAGAAGACCGAAGGGGAGTCGAAGTGGGGCCACGAGGTGGCCAGACGACAGGCGGCGCGGCCCAGGCCCCGCCGCGGCCCTGTCATCGGGCCCCTCGTGCCGCCTCTTGACCTGCCCTTTCGCCTACTTATAGCCTCCGTCGCGAAACCCCGCACCGAGAGCCACGATACGGAAAACCTTCAGACGCGCCGCCGCGAATCCCATCTCGGGGATCAGGAGATCCGGCACCCTGCCGGAGAGGGATTCATCTCCCGGAGGACTCTTCATCGCCATGATCGCCTCCGGAGTGATGAGTGAGTAGTTCACCCCTGGACTATGGGTCCATAGCAGTAGCTAGATGGTCGTCTTCTCCTAATTGTGCTTCATTGTTGGATCTTGTGAGCTGCCTAACATGATCAAGATCATCTATCTGTAATACTATATGTTGTGTTTGTCGGGATCCGATGGATAGAGAATACTATGTTATGGTTATTATCAATCTATTGTTTATGTGTTGTTTATGATCTTGCATGCTCTCCGTTATTAGTAGAGGCTCTGGCCAAGTTTTTACTCTTAACTCCAAGAGGGAGTATTTATGCTCGATAGTGGGTTCATGCCTTCATTGACACCTGGGACAGTGACAGAAAGTTCTAAGGTTGTGATGTGCTGTTGCCACTAGGGATAAAACATTGATTCTATGTCTAAGGATGTAGTTGTCGATTACATTACGCACCATACTTAATGCAATTGTCTGTTGCTTTGCAACTTAATACTGAATGGGGTTCGGATGATAACCTGAAGGTGGACTTTTTAGGCATAGATGCAGTTGGATGGCGGTCTATGTACTTTGTCGTAATGCCCGGATTAAATCTCACTATATTTATCATATCATGTATATGCATTGTTATGCCCTTCTCTATTTTGTCAATTGCCCGACTGTAATTTGTTCACCCAACATGCTTTTATCTTATGGGAGAGACACCTCTAGTGAACTGTGGACCCCGGTCCTATTCTTTACATCGCATACAATCTACTGCAATATTTGTTTTACTGTTTTCTTGCAAACAATCATCTTCCACACAATACGGTTAATCCTTTGTTACAGCAAGCCGGTGAGATTGACAACCTCACTGTTTCGTTGGGGCAAAGTACTTGGGTTGTGTTGTGCAGGTTCCACGTTGGCGCCGCCCCTGTTGTTGCGCCGCATCACATTTCGCCACCATCAACCTTCAACGTGCTTCTTGGATCCTACTGGTTCGATTAAACCTTGGTTTCATACTGAGGGAAACTTGCTTCTATACGCATCATACCTTCCACTTGGGGTTCCCAACGGACGTGTGCATCTACGCGTATCAAGCTAAATTCTGGCGCCGTTGCGGGGAGATCAAGACACGCTGCAAGGGGAGTCTCCACTTCTCAATCTCTTTACTTTGTTTTTGTCTTGCTTCATTTTATTTACTACTTTGTTTGCTGCACCTAAACAAAACACAAAAAAATTAGTTGCTAGTTTTACTTTATTTATTGTCTTGCTCTCTATATCAAAAACACAAAAAAATTAGTTACTTGTCTTTACTTTATTTGCCTAGTTTACTTTTTGCTTATTTCATCATGCTTAATCCTAAGTTCACTTTGGAAGAAATACCGGTAGGACGAGGGTGTATCATTGGAAGAGATAATATAGAAGAATTTTTCACCCATGTTAGTATGGATGAAGATTTTGAAGATATACCATTATTAAAAACTGCTCCTACTTATGAAAGTGCTTCTGCCTATTTGATACACATGTTAGAAACTAGATTTGTTAATCTCAATCCCATAATACAACATATGTTTCTTACACTTTCGGATATGGAGATGGGAGAAAAGAGAAATTTTGTTTTAAAAGTCCTTGTTAGAGAATTTGAGGATATAGTTAAAGAAGCTAGAAAAGTTTTTATTAAGCACAAGAGGCTTGGTTTCTTTCCTAATTTTAAACAAATACTTGAAAAGATGGATATGGATAGAATTAAGTATACTAATAATGTTAATGATGGTAGGGAAATTAAAGCGCCAATACCTAGTAAACTACTAGGAATGCATGAAGCTTTGGAAAACAACTATGCTTGGCTTGTTCCTGAAAATTTGTTTGATGAGAATAGTAAGCCTAGGAGCAATGAGAGAGGAGTTACTTATATAGACCAGATACAATGCATTGTTGAGAAAACTCCCAGCTCCCAAGGTAATAATGTTGATGCTTCTACTCTTGATAATACTTGATTTGCACTTTCTGCGCCTAGCTGAAAGGCGTTAAAGAAAAGCGCTTATGGGAGACAACCCATGTTTTTACTACAGTACTTTGTTTTATATTTGAGTCTTGGAAGTTTTTACTACTGTAGCAACCTCTCCTTATCATGTTTTTGTGCCAAGTAAACTTTCTATGTTAAAGTTGATGTTATATTTGGGATCGCTGCGCAGAAACAGCATTGCTGTCTGTCACGAATCTGGGCACAAGTCTCTGTAGAAAATTCTAAAAAATCTGCCAATTTACGAGCGTGATCCTCAGATATGTACGCAACTTTAATTAGTTTTGAGTTTTTCCATTTGAGCAAGTCTGGTGCCATTTTAAAATTCGTCTTTACGGACTGTTCTGTTTTTGACAGATTCTGCCTTTTATTTCGCATTGCCTCTTTTGCTATGTTGGATGAATTTCTTTGATCCATTAATGTCCAGTAGCTTTATGCAATGTCCAGAAGTGTAAAGAATGATTGTGTCACCTCTGAATGTGTGAATTATTAATTGTGCACTAACCCTCTAATGAGTTTGCTTGAAGTTTGGTGTGAAGGAAGTTTTCAAGGGTCAAGAGAGGAGTATGATATACTATGATCAAGAGGAGTGAAAGCTCTAAGCTTGGGGATGCCCCGTGGTTCATCCCTGCATATTTTAAGAAGACTCAAGCGTCTAAGCTTGGGGATGCCCAAGGCATCCCTTCTTCATCGACAACATCATCAGGTTCCTCCCCTGAAACTATATTTTTATTCGTCACATCTTGTGTTCTTTACTTGGAGCGTCTGTTTGTTTTTGTTTTTGTTTTGTTTGAATAAAATGGATCCTAGCATTCACTTTGTGTGAGAGAGACACGCTCCGATGTTGCATATGGACAAATATGTCCTTAGGCTTTACTCATAATGTTCATGGCGAAGTTTCTTCTTCGTTAAATTGTTATATGGTTGGAATTGGAAAATGCTACATGTAGTAATCCTAAAAATGTCTTGGATAATGTGATACTTGGCAATTGTTGTGCTCATGTTTAAGCTCTTGCATCATATACTTTGCACCCATTAATGAAGAAATACATAGAGCTTGCTAAAATTTGATTTGCATATTTGGTCTCTCTAAGGTCTAGATAATATCTAGTATTGAGTTTTGAACAACAAGGAAGACGGTGTAGAGTCTTATAATGTTTACAATATGTCTTTTATGTGAGTTTTGCTGCACCGGTTCATCCTTGAGTTTGCTTCAAATAACCTTGCTAGCCTAAACCTTGTATCGAGAGGGAATACTTCTCATGCATCCAAAATCCTTGAGCCAACCACTATGCCATTTGTGTCCACCATACCTACCTACTACATGGTATTTCTCCGCCATTCCAAAGTAAATTGCTTGAGTGCTACCTTTAAAATTCCATCATTCACCTTTGCAATATATAGCTCATGGGACAAAATAGCCTTAAAAACTATCGTAGTATTGAATATGTACTTATGCACTTTATCTTTTATTAAGTTGCTTGTTGTGCGATAACCATGCTTCTGGGGAACGCCATCAACTATTCTTTGTTGAATATCATGTGAGTTGCTATGCATGTCCGTCTTGTCTGAAGGATCTATCACCTTAATGATTGGAGCATGCAAATTGTTAGAGAAGAACATTGGGCCGCTAACTAAAGCCATGAATCATGGTTGAAGTTTCAGTTTTGGACATATATCCTCAATCTCATATGAGAATAATAATTGTTGCTACATGCTTATGCATTTAAGAGGAGTCCATTATCTATTGTCCATGTTGTCCCGGTATGGATGTCTAAGTTGAGAATAATCAAAAGCGAGAAATCCAAAATGCGAGCTTTCTCCTTAGACCTTTGTACAGGCGGCATGGAGGTACCCCTTTGTGACACTTGGTTGAAACATGGCATTGCAAAGATCCGGTAGTCCAAGCTAAGTAGGACAAGGTGCGGGCACTATTAGTACACTATGCATGAGGCTTGCAACTTGTAAGATATAATTTACATAACTCATATGCTTTATTACTACCGTTGACAAAATTGTTTCATGTTTTCAAAATAAAAGCCCTAGCACAAATACAGCAATCGATGCTTTCCTCTTGAAGGACCATTCTTTTACCTTTATTGTTGAGTCAGTTTACCTATCTCCCTCCACCTTAAGAAGCAAACACTTGTGTGAACTGTGCATTGATTCCTACATACTTGCATATTGCACTTGTTATATTACTTTATGTTGACAATATCCATGAGATATACATGTTATAAGTTGAAAGCAACCGCTGAAACTTAATCTTCCTTTGTGTTGTTTCAACACCTTTACTTTGATTTATTGCTTTATGAGTTAACTCTTATGCAAGACTTATTGATGCTTGTCTTGAAGTACTATTCATGAAAAGTCTTTGCTTTATGATTCACTTGTTTACTCATGTCATTACCATTGTTTTGATCGCTGCATTCATTACATATGTTTACAAATAGTATGATCAAGATTATGATGGCATGTCACTTCAGAAATTATCTTTGTTATCGTTTTACCTGCTCGGGACGAGCAGAACTAAGCTTGGGGATGCTGATACGTCTCCAACGTATCGATAATTTCTTATGTTCCATGCTACTTTATTGATGATACCTACATGTTTTATGCACATTATATGTCGTATTTACGCATTTTCGGAACTAACCTATTAACGAGATGCCGAAGAGCCAGTTGTTTTCTGCTGTTTTTGGTTTCAGAAATCCTAGTAAGGAAATATTCTCGAATTGGACGAAATCACCGCCGGGTCCTATTTTTGCACGAAGCTTCCAGAAGACCGAAGAGGAAGTGGGGCCACGAGGTGGCCGACGACAGCGGCGCGGCCACCGCGCGCGGCCCTATCATCCGCCCCTGTGCCGCCTCTTGACCTGCCCTTTCGCCTACTTATAGCCTCCGTCGCGAAACCCCAGGAGAGCCACGATACGGAAACCTTCCAGACGCGCCGCCGCGAATCCCATCTCGGGGATTCAGGAGATCGCCTCCGCACCCTGCCGGAGAGGGATTCATCTCCCGGAGGACTCTTCATCGCCATGATCGCCTCCGGAGTGATGAGTGAGTAGTTCACCCCCTGGACTATGGGTCCATAGCAGTAGCTAGATGGTCGTCTTCTCCTAATTGTGCTTCATTGTTGGATCTTGTGAGCTGCCTAACATGATCAAGATCATCTATCTGTAATACTATATGTTGTGTTTGTCGGGATCCGATGGATAGAGAATACTATGTTATGGTGATTATCAATCTATTGTTTATGTATTGTTTATGATCTTGCATGCTCTCCGTTATTAGTAGAGGCTCTGGCCAAGTTTTTACTCTTAACTCCAAGAGGGAGTATTTATGCTCGATAGTGGGTTCATGCCTTCATTGACACTGGGACAGTGACAGAAAGTTCTAAGGTTGTGATGTGTTGTTGCCACTAGGGATAAAACATTGATTCTATGTCTAAGGATGTAGTTGTCGATTACATTACGCACCATACTTAATGCAATTGTCTGTTGCTTTGCAACTTAATACTGAATGGGGTTCGGATGATAACCTGAAGGTGGACTTTTTAGGCATAGATGCAGTTGGATGGCGGTCTATGTACTTTGTCGTAATGCCCGGATTAAATCTCACTATATTTATCATATCATGTATATGCATTGTTATGCCCTTCTCTATTTTGTCAATTGCCCGACTGTAATTTGTTCACCCAACATGCTTTTATCTTATGGGAGAGACACCTCTAGTGAACTGTGGACCCCGGTCCTATTCTTTACATCGCATACAATCTACTACAATATTTGTTTTACTGTTTTCTTGCAAACAATCATCTTCCACACAATACGGTTAATCCTTTGTTACAGCAAGCCGGTGAGAATGACAACCTCACTGTTTCGTTGGGGCAAAGTACTTGGGTTGTGTTGTGCAGGTTCCACGTTGGCGCCGGAATCCCTGTTGTTGCGCCGCATCACATTTCGCCACCATCAACCTTCAACGTGCTTCTTGGATCCTACTGGTTCGATTAAACCTTGGTTTCATACTGAGGGAAACTTGCTTCTATACGCATCATACCTTCCACTTGGGGTTCCCAACGGACGTGTGCATCTACGCGTATCAAGCTAAATTTCTGGCGCCGTTGCTGGGGAGATCAAGACACGCTGCAAGGGGAGTCTCCACTTCTCAATCTCTTTACTTTGTTTTTGTCTTGCTTCATTTTATTTACTACTTTGTTTGCTGCACCTAAACAAAACACAAAAAAATTAGTTGCTAGTTTTACTTTATTTATTGTCTTGCTCTCTATAGCAAAAACATAAGAAATTATCGATACGTTGGAGACGTATCAGCATCCCCAAGCTTAGTTCTGCTCGTCCCGAGCAGGTAAAACGATAACAAAGATAATTTCTGAAGTGACATGCCATCATAAACTTGATCATACTATTCGTAAACATATGTAATGAATGCAGCGATCAAAACAATGGTAATGACATGAGTAAACAATGAATCATAAAGCAAAGACTTTTCATGAATAGTATTTCAAGACAAGCATCAATAAGTCTTGCATAAGAGTTAACTCATAAAGCAATAAATCAAAGTAAAGGTGTTGAAGCAACACAAAGGAAGATTAAGTTTCAGTGGTTGCTTTCAACTTATAACATGTATATCTCATGGATATTGTCAACATAGAGTAATATAACAAGTGCAATATGCAAGTATGTAGGAATCAATGCACAGTTCACACAAGTGTTTGCTTCTTAAGGTGGAGGGAGATAGGTAAACTGACTCAACAATAAAAGTAAAAGAAAGGTCCTTCAAAGAGGAAAGCATCGATTGCTGTATTTGTGCTAGAGCTTTTATTTTGAAAACATGAAACAATTTTGTCAACGGTAGTAATAAAGCATATGAGTTATGTAAATTATATCTTACAAGTTGCAAGCCTCATGCATAGTATACTAATAGTGCCCGCACCTTGTCCTACTTAGCTTGGACTACCGGATCTTCGCAATGCCATGTTTCAACCAAGTGTCACAAAGGGGTACCTCCATGCCGCCTGTACAAAGGTCTAAGGAGAAAGCTCGCATTTTGGATTTCTCGCTTTTGATTATTCTCAACTTAGACATCCATACCGGGACAACATGGACAACAGATAATGGACTCCTCTTTAATGCATAAGCATGTAGCAACAATTATTATTCTCATATGAGATTGAGGATATATGTCCAAAACTGAAACTTCAACCATGATTCATGGCTTTAGTTAGCGGCCCAATGTTCTTCTCTAACAATATGCATGCTCCAACCATTAAGGTGGTAGATCCTTCTTACTTCAGACAAGACGGACATGCATAGCAACTCACATGATATTCAATAAAGAGTAATTGATGGCGTCCCCAGAAGCATGGTTATCGCACAACAAGCAACTTAATAAGAGATAAAGTGCATAAGTACATATTCAATACTACGATAGTTTTTAAGGCTATTTTGTCCCATGAGCTATATATTGCAAAGGTGAATGATGGAATTTTAAAGGTAGCACTCAAGCAATTTACTTTGGAATGGCGGAGAAATACCATGTAGTAGGTAGGTATGGTGGACACAAATGGCATAGTAGTTGGCTCAAGGATTTGGATGCATGAGAAGTATTCCCTCTCGATACAAGGTTTAGGCTAGCAAGGTTATTTGAAGCAAACTCAAGGATGAACCGGTGCAGCAAAACTCACATAAAAGACATATTGTAAATATTATAAGACTCTACACCGTCTTCCTTGTTGTTCAAAACTCAATACTAGATATTATCTAGACCTTAGAGAGACCAAATATGCAAATCAAATTTTAGCAAGCTCTATGTATTTCTTCATTAATGGGTGCAAAGCATATGATGCAAGAGCTTAAACATGTGCACAACAATTGCCAAGTATCACATTATCCAAGACATTTTAGAATTACTACATGTAGCATTTTCCAATTCCAACCATATAACAATTTAACGAAGAAGAAACTTCGCCATGAACATTATGAGTAAAGCCTAAGGACATATTTGTCCATATGCAACAGCGGAGCGTGTCTCTCTCCCACAAAGTGAATGCTAGGATCCATTTTATTCAAACAAAAACAAAAACAAAAATAAAAACAAAAACAAACCGACGCTCCAAGTAAAGAACACAAGATGTGACTGAATAAAAATATAGTTTCAGGGGAGGAACCTGATGATGTTGTCGATGAAGAAGGGGATGCCTTGGGCATCCCCAAGCTTAGACGCTTGAGTCTTCTTAAAATATGCAGGGATGAACCACGGGGCATCCCCAAGCTTAGAGCTTTCACTCCTCTTGATCATAGTATATCATACTCCTCTCTTGACCCTTGAAAACTTCCTTCACACCAAACTTCAAGCAAACTCATTAGAGGGTTAGTGCACAATTAATAATTCACACATTCAGAGGTGACACAATCATTCTTTACACTTCTGGACATTGCACAAAGCTACTGGACATTAATGGATCAAAGAAATTCATCCAACATAGCAAAAGAGGCAATGCGAAATAAAAGGCAGAATCTGTCAAAAACAGAACAGTCCGTAAAGACGAATTTTAAAATTGCACCAGACTTGCTCAAATGGAAAAACTCAAAACTAATGAAAGTTGCGAACATATCTGAGGATCATGCTCGTAAATTGGCAGATTTTTTCGAATTTTCTACAGAGACTTGTGCCCAGATTCGTGACAGACAGCAATGCTGTTTCTGCGCAGCGATCCCAAATATAACATCAACTTTAACATAGAAACTTTACTTGGCACAAAAACATGATAAGGAGAGGTTGCTACAGTAGTAAACAACTTCCAAGACTCAAATATAAAACAAAGTACTGTAGTAAAAACATGGGTTGTCTCCCATAACGCCTTTCAGCTAGGCGCAGAAAGTGCAAATCAAGTAACATCAAGAGTAGAAGCATCAACATCATAACTTGTTCTAATAATAGAATCAAAAGGAAACTTCATTCTCTTTCTAGGGAAGTGTTCCATACCTTTCTTGAGAGGAAATTGATATTTAATATTACCTTCCCTCATATCAATAACAGCACCAACGGTTCGAAGAAAAGGTCTTCCCAACACAATAGGACAAGATGCATTGCATTCGATATCCAAGACAACAAAATCAACGGGGACAAGGTTATTGTTAACCGTAATGTGCACATTATCAATCCTCCCCAAAGGTTTCTTTTTAACATTATCGGCAAGATTAACATCCAAATAACAATTCTTCAATGGTGGCAAGTCAAGCATATCATAAATCTTTTTAGGCATAACAGAAATACTTGCACCAAGATCACATAAAGCATTACATTCAAATTCATTGAATTTCATTTTAATGATGGGCTCCCAACCATCTTCTAACTTTCTAGGAATAGAAGTTTCAAGTTTTAGTTTCTCTTCTCTAGCTTTTATGAGAGCATTTGTAATATGTTTTGTAAAGACTAAATTTATAGCACTAGCATTAGGACTTTTAGCAAGCTTTTGTAAGAACTTTATAACTTCAGAGATGTGGCAATCATCAAAATCTAAATCATTATGAGCTATAGCAATGGGATCATTGTTCCCAAGGTTGGAAAAAATTTCAGCAGTTTTATCACAAGCAGTTTCAGCAGTTTTAGCAATTTCAGGCAGTTTTGTACGCTTTGCACTAGGAGTAGAAATATTGCCAACACCAATTATTTCACCATTGATAGTAGGAGGTGCAGCAACATGTGAAGAATTAACATTACTAGTGGTGGTAATAGTCCAAACTTTAGCTACATTATTCTCTTTAGCTAGTTTTTCATTTTCTTCTCTATCCCACCTAGCACGCAATTCAGCCATTAATCTTATATTCTCATTAATTCTAACTTGGATGACATTTGCTGTAGTAGTAATCTTATTATCAATATCATTATTAGGCATAACTTTCAATTTTAAAAGATTAACGTCAGAGGCAAGTCTATCAACTCTAGAAGCAATAATATCAATTTTATCAAGCTTTTCCTCAACAGATTTGTTAAAAGCAGTTTGTGTACTAATAAATTCTTTAAGCATAGCTTCAAGACCAGAGGGTACACTCCTATTATTGTTGTAAGAATTCCCATAAGAATTACCATAACCATTACTATTAGCAGAAGGATATGGCCTATAGTTATTACCAGAGTTGTTCCTATAAGCATTGTTGTTGAAATTATTATTTTTAATGAAATTCACATCAACATTTTCTTCTTGAGCAACCAATGAAGCTAAAGGAACATTATTTGGATCAACATTAGATCTACCATTCACAAGCATAGACATAATCACATCAATCTTATCACTCAAGGAAGAGGTTTCTTCAACAGAATTTACCTTCTTACCTTGTGGAGCTCTTTCCGTGTGCCATTCAGAGTAATTTATCATCATATCATCAAGAAGCTTTGTAGCCGCCCAAAGTGATGGACATAAAGGTACCTCCAGCTGAATCCAATAAATTCGCGAAGAAAAATTTAGTCCTGCATAGAAGGTTTGGATGATCATCCAAGTAGTCAGTCCATGGGTTGGGCAATTCTTTACCAAAGTTTTCATTCTCTCCCATGCTTGAGCAACATGTTCAGTATCTAATTTCTTAAAATTCATTATGCTACTTCTCAAAGATATAATTTTAGCGGGAGGATAATATCTACCAATAAAAGCATCCTTACATTTAGTCCATGAATCAATACTATTCTTAGGCAAAGATAGCAACCAATCTTTAGCTCTTCCTCTTAATGAGAAAGGAAACACTTTCAATTTAATAATATCACCATCTACATCCTTATACTTTTGCATTTCACAAAGTTCAACAAAATTATTAAGATGGGCAGCAGCATCATCAGAACTAACACCAGAAAATTGATCTCTCATAACCAGGTTCAGTAAAGCAGGTTTAATTTCAAAGAATTCTGCTGTAGTAGCAGGTGGAGCAATAGGTGTCCATAGGAAATCATTATTATTTGCGTTTGTGAAGTCACACAACTTAGTATTTTCAGGGGTATTCATTTTAGCAACAGTAAATAAAACAAACTAGATAAAGTAAATGCAAGTAACTAATTTTTTTGTGTTTTTGATATGGAGAGCAAGACAGTAAATAAAGTAAAACTAGCAACTAATTTTTTTTTTTGTGTTTTGTTTAGGTGCAGCAATCAAAGTAGTAAATAAAATAAAGCAAGACAAAAACAAAGTAAAGAGATTGAGAAGTGGAGACTCCCCTTGCAGCGTGTCTTGATCTCCCCGGCAACGGCGCCAGAAAACAGGCTTGATGCGCGTAAATGTACACGTCCGTTGGGAACCCCAAGAGGAAGGTATGATGCGCACAAGTGGCAAGTTTTCCCTCGAAAGAAACCAAGGTTTAATCGAACCAGGAGGAGCCAAGAAGCACGTTGAAGGTTGATGGTGGCGAAATGTGATGCGGCGCAACAACAGGGAGCGCCAACGTGGAACCTGCACAACACAACCAAAGTACTTTGCCCCAACGAAACAGTGAGGTTGTCAATCTCATCGGCTTGCTGTAACAAAGGATTAACCGTATTGTGTGGAAGATGATTGTTTGCAAGAAAACAGTAAAACAAATATTGCAGTAGATTGTATGCGATGTAAAGAATAGGACCGGGGTCCACAGTTCACTAGAGGTGTCTCTCCCATAAGATAAAAGCATGTTGGGTGAACAAATTACAGTCGGGCAATTGACAAATAGAGAAGGGCATAACAATGCATATACATGATATGATAAATATAGTGAGATTTAATTGGGCATTACGAGTTTACGACAAAGTACATAGACCGCCATCCAACTGCATCTATGCCTAAAAAGTCCACCTTCAGGTTATCATCCGAACCCCATTCAGTATTAAGTTGCAAAGCAACAGACAATTGCATTAAGTATGGTGCGTAATGTAATCGACAACTACATCCTTAGACATAGAATCAATGTTTTATCTCTAGTGGCAACAGCACATCACAACCTTAGAACTTTCTGTCACTGTCCCAGGTGTCAATGAAGGCATGAACCCACTATCGAGCATAAATACTCCCTCTTGGAGTTAAGAGCAAAAACTTGGCCAGAGCCTCTACTAATAACGGAGAGCATGCAAGATCATAAACAACACATAAACAATAGATTGATAATCACCATAACATAGTATTCTCTATTCATCGGATCCCGACAAACACAACATATAGTATTACAGATAGATGATCTTGATCATGTTAGGCAGCTCACAAGATCCAACAATGAACCACAATTAGGAGAAGACGACCATCTAGCTACTGCTATGGACCCATAGTCCAGGGGTGAACTACTCACCTCATCACTCCGGAGGCGACCATGGCGATGAGAGACTCCGGCAGGGTGCCGGAGGCGATCTCCTGAATCCCCCAAGATGGGATTCGCGGCGCGCCTCTGGAAGGTTTTCCGTATCGTGGCTCTCGGTACTGGGGTTTTCGCGACGAAGGCTATATGTAGGCGGAAGGGTAGGTCGGGGCTCACGAGGCCCACACCATAGGGCCGCGGCCGGGGGCCAGCCGCGCCGCCTGTGGTCTGCCACCTCGTGCCCCACTTCGTTATCTCTTCGGTCTCTGGAAGCTTCGTGGAAAAATAGGACCCGGGCGTTGATTTCGTCCAATTCCGAGAATATTTCGTTACTAGGATTTCTGAAACCAAAAACAGCAGAAAACAGGAACTGGCTCTTCGGCATCTTGTTAATAGGTTAGTTCCAGAAAATGCGTAAATACGATATAGAATGTGCATAAAACATGTAGGTATCATCAATAAAGTAGCATGGAACATAAGAAATTATCGATACGTTGGAGACGTATCAAGCCCCACCCTGGTGATGTCTACTCACGCTTCTTTTCCTGTAGACAGTGTTGGGCCTCCAAGAGCAGAGGTTTGTAGAACAGCAGCAAGTTTTCCCTTAAGTGGATCACCCAAGGTTTATCGAACTCGGGGAGGAAGAGGTCAAAGATATCCCTCTCAAGCAACCCTGCAACCACAAAGCAAGAAGTCTCTTGTGTCCCCAACACACCTAATACACTTGTCAGATGTATAGGTGCACTAGTTCGGCGAAGAGATAGTAAAACAAAGGTGGTATAGATGGTGGTAATATTGCAGAAAGTAAAGATGCAGTAAAATAGTAAACAAGCGGCGCCAGAAAATAGTTTGCTGGCGTGGGAAGCAGTTCTTTGTGGTGGAAGCAAGGCCTAGGGATCATACTTTCACTAGTGGACACTCTCAACATTGATCACATAATAAATAAGTTCTCTTCCTTGTGCTACATATACTCTTGTTTGATAATGAACACCACTAATTGTGTAGGATTACACGAACCCTCAATGCCGGAGTTAACAAGCTCCACAACATTCGATATTCATGTTTAAGTAACCTTAGAGCATAATAGATCTTTGCAAAATAAACCAAGTACTAACATAGCATGCACACTGTCACCATCACACTATGAAGGAGGCATAAATCACATCAATACTATCATAGCGATAATCAACTCCATAACCTACAAGAGATTATGATCATAATCTACGACAAGAACTACACGATGCACACACTGTCACCATTACACCATGCAGGAGGAATAGACTACTTTAATAACATCACATGAGTAGCACATAGATAAATAGTGATACAAAACACATTGCAATCATAAAGGGATATAAATAAGCACTTCACTATGCCATTCATAACAGTGAATAAGTATTCTGTGAAATATAGCCTAAGAGACCCACACGGTGCACACACTGTCACCTTTACACACGTGGGACAAGGAGTCTGAGATCACATAAGTAAAACCCACTTGACTAGCATAATGACATCTAGATTACAAGCATCATCATATGAATCTCAATCATGTAAGGCAGCTCATGAGATTATTGTATTGAAGTACATAGAAGAGAGATGAACCACATAGCTACCGGTACAGCCCCGAGCCTCGATGGAGAACTACTCCTCCTCATGGGAGCAGCAGCGGTGATGAAGATGGCGGTGGAGATGGCAGCGGTGTCGATGGAAAAGCCTTCCGGGGCACTTCCCCGTCCCGGCGGCGTGCGGAACAGAGACTCCTGTCCCCCCGGATCTTGGCTTCGCGATGGCGGCGGCTCGGAACTTTTCTCGTGCGTGGCTTATTTCGTCGGGTTTTAGGTCAGGACCTTTATATAGGCGAAGAGGCGGAGTCGGAGGGCGACGGGCGGTGACACACTAGGGGGCGCGGGCCCAGCCCTGGCCGCGCCGCCTATCATCTGGGCCACCAGGGCCCTCTCGGTGGCTCTCGGGTGTTCTGAAGCTTCGTGGAAAAATAGGATGCTGGGCATTGATTTCGTCCGATTCGAGAATATTTCTTTACTAGGATTTCTGGAACCAAAACAGCAGAAAACAGAAGCCTTCGGCATCTCGTCAATAGGTTAGTTCCGGAAAACGCATAATAATGACATATAATGTGTATAAAACATGTAGATATCATCAATAAAGTAGCATGGAACATAAGAAATTATAGATACGTTGGAGACGTATCAGCATCCCAGCTTAGTTCCTACTCGCCCTCGAGTAGGTAAACGATAACAATGATAATTTCTTAAGTGACATGCCATCATAACCTTGATCATACTATTGTAAGCATATGTAATGAATGCAGCGATCAAAACAATGGTAATGACATGAGTAAACAAATGAATCATAAAGCAAAGACTTTTCATGAATAGTACTTCAAGACAAGCATCAATAAGTCTTGCATAAGAGTTAGCTCATAAAGCAATAAATCAAAGTAAAGGTATTGAAGCAACACAAAGGAAGATTAAGTTTCAGCGGTTGCTTTCAACTTATAACATGTATATCTCATGGATAGTGTCAATGTAAAGTAATATAACAAGTGCAATATGCAAGTATGTAGGAATCAATGCACAGTTCACACAAGTGTTTGCTTCTTAAGGTGGAGGGAGATAGGTAAACTGACTCAACAATAAAAAGTAAAAGAAAGGTCCTTCAAAGAGGAAAGCATCGATTGCTATATTTGTGCTAGAGCTTTTATTTTGAAAACATGAAACAATTTTGTCAACGGTAGTAATAAAGCATATGTATTATGTAAATTATATCTTACAAGTTGCAAGCCTCATGCATAGTATACTAATAGTGCCCGCACCTTGTCCTAATTAGCTTGGACTACCGGATCATCGCAATACACATGTTTTAACCAAGTGTCACAAAGGGGTACCTCCATGCCGCCTGTACAAAGGTCTAAGGAGAAAGCTCGCATTTTGGATTTCTCGCTTTTGATTATTCTCAACTTAGACATCCATACCGGGACAACATGGACAACAGATAATGGACTCCTCTTTAATGCATAAGCATGTGGCAACAATTAGTGTTCTCATATGAGATTGAGGATATATGTCCAAAACTGAAACTTCCACCATGATTCATGGCTTTAGTTAGCGGCCCAATGTTCTTCTCTAACAATATGCATGCTCTAACCATTAAGGTGGTAGATCTCTCTTACTTCAGACAAGACGGACATGCATAGCAACTCACATGATATTCAACAAAGAGTTGATGGCGTCCAGAAGCATGGTTATCGCACAACAAGCAACTTTATAAGAGATAAAGTGCATAAGTACATATTCAATACCACAATAGTTTTTAAGGCTATTTTGTCCCATGAGCTATATATTGCAAAGGCGAATGATGGAAATTTAAAGGTAGCACTCAAGCAATTTACTTTGGAATGGCGGAGAAATACCATGTAGTAGGTAGGTATGGTGGACACAAATGGCATAGTGGTTGGCTCAAGGATTTTGGATGCATGAGAAGTATTCCCTCTCGATACAAGGTTTAGGCTAGCAAGGTTATTTGAAACAAACACAAGGATGAACCGGCAAAACTCACATAAAAGACATATTGTAAACATTATAAGACTCTACACCGCCTTCCTTGTTGTTCAAAACTCAATACTAGAAATTATCTAGACTTTAGAGAGACCAATTATGCAAACCAAATTTTAGCAAGCTCTATGTATTTCTTCATTAATGAGTGCAAAGTATATGATGCAAGAGCTTAAACATGAGCACAACAATTGCCAAGTATCACATTATCCAAGACATTCTACCAATTACTACATGTAGCATTTTCCGTTTCCAACCATATATCAATTAACGAAGCAGTTTCAACCTTCGCCATGAACATTAAAAGCTAAGAACACATGTGTTCATGAACCAGCGTGTCTCTCTCCCACACAAGGATGAACTTATTCAGAGAATGAAAATAACAAAACGAAAATAAAAGCACACAGACGCTCCAAGTAAAATACATAAGATGTGATGGGATAAAAATATAGTTTCAAGAGAAGGAACCTGATAATTTGTCGATGAAGAAGGGGATGCCTTGGGCATCCCCAAGCTTAGATGCTTGAGTCTTCTTAAAATATGCAGGGATGAACCACCGGGGCATCCCCAAGCTTAGACCTTTCACTCTTCTTGATCATAGTATATCATCCTCTTCTCTTGACCCTTGAAAACTTCCTTCACACAAACTTCAAGCAAACTCATGAGAGGGTTAGTGCTTAACCACAAATTCACATATTCAGAGGTGACACAATCATTCTTAACACTTCTGGACATTGCACAAAGCTTCTGAAAGTTAATGGAACAAAGAAACTCATTCAACATAGCAAAAGCGGCAATGCGAAATAAAAGACAGAATCTGTCAAAAACAGAACAGTCCGTAAAGATGCTTCTGGACTGGGCACTTAACTTGCTCAAATGGAAAAACTCAAAACTAATGAAAGTTGCGTACATATCTAAGGATCACGCTCGTAATTTTGCAGATTTTTTCGGTTTTTTTACAGAGACTTATGCGAGAATTCGTGACAGACAGCAATGCTGTTTCTGCAGCGATCCCAAATATAACATCAACTTTTGCATAGAAACTTTACTTGGCACAAAAACATGATAAGGAGAGGTTGCTACAGTAGTAAACAACTTCCAAGACTCAACAAAACAAAAATTGCTGTAGTAAAATAAACACATGGGTTATCTCCCAAGAAGTTTTTTCTTTATAGCCATTAAGATGGGCTCAGCAGTTTTAATGATGCTCTCATGAAAATAGACAATGAAGCAAAAGAGAACATCAAGAAGCAATTTCAAAACACATTTAAGCCTAACCCACTTCCTATGAAAAGGAATCTTGTACACAAATAAATTCATGAAGAACAAAGTGACAAGCATAGAAAAGCAACACAAGCGCAATTTCAAGATTCTCAACATAAAGAGGGGAAACTTAATATTATTAAGATGCATATAACCATATTTCCCTCTCTCATAATAACTTTCAGTAGCATCATGAACAAATTCAACAATATAACTATCACATGAAACATTCTTGTCATGAGCCATATGCATAAAATTATTACTCTCCACATAAGCATAATCAATTTTATTAGTTGTAGTGGGAGCAAATTCAACAAAGTAGCTATCATTATTATTCTCATCAAGTGTAGGAGGCATAATATAATCATAATAAAATTTACTCTCCATAGTAGGCGGCACCAAAAGACCACTATCATTATAATCATCATAAATAGGAGGCAAAGTATCATCAAAGAAAATTTTCTCCTCAATGCTTGGGGGACTAAAAATATCATGCTCATCAAAACCAGCTTCCCCAAGCTTAGAATTTTCCATATCATTAACAACAATGGTGTTCAAAGCGTTCATACTAATATCATTGCTACTAGCATGCAAATAAGATTCCATAGGTTTTTAAATTTTCGCAGCAAACAATCCATGTCTTAACTCAGGAAATAGAATAAGAAGCTCATTGTTGTCCATTATGCCTAACTAGTGTAAAACAAGAAACAAAAAAATGCAATTGCAGGATCTAAAGGAAATAGCAGTACTTACAACGGCGAAAATAGCTTAGTAGCCGAGATCCGGAGTGTGAGTACCTTTACCTTTCCTCCCGGCAACGGCGCTAGAAAATAGCTTGATATCTACTCACGCTTTTTTCCTGTAGACAGTGTTGGGCCCAAGAGCAGAGGTTTGTAGAACAGCAGCAAGTTTTCCCTTAAGTGGATCACCCAAGGTTTATCGAACTCAGGGAGGAAGAGGTCAAAGATATCCTCTCAAGCAACCCCAACCACAAAGCAAGAAGTCTCTTGTGTCCCCAACACACCTAATACACTTGTTAGATGTATAGGTGCACTAGTTCGGCGAAGAGATAGTAAAACACAGGTGGTATAGATGGTGGTAATATTGCAGAAAGTAAAGATGCAGAAAAAAGAAGCGGCGCAAAAATAGCTTGCGGCGTGGGAAGTTCTTTGTGGTGGAAGCAAGGCCTAGGGATCATACTTTCACTAGTGGACACTCTCAACATTGATCACATAATAAATAAGTTCTCTTCCTTGTGCTACATATACTCTTGTTTGATAATGAACACCACTAATTGTGTAGGATTACACGAACCCTCAATGCCGGAGTTAACAAGCTCCACAACATTCGATATTCATGTTTAAGTAACCTTAGAGCATAATAGATCTTTGCAAAATAAACCAAGTACTAACATAGCATGCACACTGTCACCATCACACTATGAAGGAGGCATAAATCACATCAATACTATCATAGCGATAATCAACTCCATAACCTACAAGAGATTATGATCATAATCTACGACAAGAACTACACGATGCACACACTGTCACCATTACACCATGCAGGAGGAATATACTACTTTAATAACATCACATGAGTAGCACATAGATAAATAGTGATACAAAACACATTGCAATCATAAAGGGATATAAATAAGCACTTCACTATGCCATTCATAACAGTGAATAAGTATTCTGTGAAATATAGCCTAAGAGACCCACACGGTGCACACACTGTCACCTTTACACACGTGGGACAAGGAGTCTCCGGAGATCACATAAGTAAAACCCACTTGACTAGCATAATGACATCTAGATTACAAGCATCATCATATGAATCTCAATCATGTAAGGCAGCTCATGAGATTATTGTATTGAAGTACATAGAAGAGAGATGAACCACATAGCTACCGGTACAGCCCCGAGCCTCGATGGAGAACTACTCCCTCCTCATGGGAGCAGCAGCGGTGATGAAGATGGCGGTGGAGATGGCAGCGGTGTCGATGGAGAAGCCTTCCGGGGCACTTCCCCGTCCGGCGGCGTGCCGAACAGAGACTCCTGTCCCCGATCTTGGCTTCGATGGATGGCGGCTCTGGAACTTTTCTCGTACCGTGGCTTATTTCGTATCGGGTTTTAGGTCGGGGACCTTTATATAGGCGAAGAGGCGGAGTCGGAGGGCTGACGAGGCGTGACACACTAGGGGGCGCGGGCCCAGCCCGGCCACGCCGCCCTATCATCTGGGCCCACCGGGCTCCCCTGGTGGCTCTCGGGTGTTCGGAAGCTTCGTGGAAAAATAGGATCTTGGGCATTGATTTCGTCCGATTAGAATATCTCCTTACTAGGATTTCTGAACCAAAAACAAGAAAAGAACTGGCCTTCGGCATCTCGTCAATAGGTTAGTTCCGGAAACGCATAATAATGACATATAATGTGTATAAAA
Organism: Lolium multiflorum; assembly: GCA_030979885.1. NCBI lineage: Eukaryota > Viridiplantae > Streptophyta > Magnoliopsida > Poales > Poaceae > Lolium > Lolium multiflorum. The sequence continues at coordinate 143,951,929 of CM061749.1, forward strand.
CATGTAGATATCATCAATAAAGTAGCATGGAACATAAGAAATTATAGATACGTTGGAGACGTATCACCAGGCCGCGCCGCCCTATGGTGACAGCCCCTCGGCGTCCCGTTTCCACTCGTTTTCGGCTTGGAACCTTCCTTTTGTCGTAAAAATATTTGCTATATAATCCCCCGGACCCCTGGAGGTCCGTATATCGTTTTCTCGTCGTGTTTTGTTTCGAGCTGTTTTCTGCCAGGATCTGTTTTGATTTAGAAGCACCATGGTCTCCAACAACAAAGACAAGGGACCTTTGGAGGAAGATATTCAAGACCCTGAATTGAAGGAAGAAGTCGAGAGCGAAGATGAGGAAGAAGTGGAGGAAATTCCGCGAGTACACCCGCGTGCCACCATTGCAAGCATTGGCGTGATATCAAATCCATCCAACACCAAGAGAAGTGCACGGATCGCTACCGGAGGAGCAGTTCCACGTCGCTTCTTAGCTCCAAGGACATCTTCTCCAGGCAATTACCACCCTTTCCGCAATCTAATCTACAATCGTCAAACTGAAAGGACCCCCAAGGTAGTGTTGCCAAGTGGTTGGGATATAGATCGTTCTAACATTGCAGGAGAGATGAAATCTGAAGCTGAAGGATGGGGAAACAACTCTAGGAGTTGGGACTCGCCACCTGACATGATTATGAGCCGCGTTGAGCACAACTCGGAGCTGATTCGCAACCTCACCTATGAGATTGAGGATTTAAAGGAACTTGTTAAGAAGCTTGTCGAGAAGAATCCATCACCATCACCGAAGGAGTAATTCATCATCGGTATTGGCATCCCCTTGGTTTGTTCCAAGCTTGGGGAGTGCCGCGGTATCACATCATCACTATCTTTATCTTTTACTATCAAGTAGAGTCATATCATGAGTAGGGAAGTTATCATATAGAATAGTTTGCAGTGTGGAAGTATCTCTCTCTTAGTTGGTTATCTATGTATCCGTTGGTGTGAGTTATCGTTATAGAATATTAATGAGAAGTCTTATCATTTACTTTTTGCACACCTTATTTTAGTTTGCAATTTCTTTTATATGATTACTCTTGACATGAGTATTGATATCACTTTGGGAGCATCAAGTAAATCTATTTGGTTTTGGCAAACTTAGCATTGGTCAATAGCAACAACACCATGATGTTTAAGTAAAAAAGGGAAATACATGTAGATTACTCTATTATCTTTATGCTAATGAGTTAGTATTCTGAAGTTAAAATTGCTTGTGCTTACAAGAAAGATGCATGATTGTTTCTATCACATGTATATTTGTTTGTTTTCCTCAACCTTTATGCTTGCTATCAAACCTTGCTAGCCAAAGACCTGTATCGAGAGGGAATGCTTCTCATGCATCCATAACCTTAGACCAAACCCATGCCATTTGTGTCCACCATAACTACCTACTATGTGGTATTTTGCGCCACTCCAAGTAAATACTTCATGTGCTACCTTTAAATAATTCAAACTATATTACTCCTTATTTGTGTCAATGTTTTATAGCTCATGAGGAAGTATGTGGTGTTTTATCTTTCAATCTTGTTGGGCGGACTTTCACCAATGGACTAGTGGCACATCCGCTTATCCAATAATTTTGCAAAAAGAGCTGGCAACGGGGTTCCCAGCCCCAATTAATAACCTTCATTAATAATTCTCTTCACATGTTTTGCCCTGATTTATCAGTAAGCAACTTAATCTTGCAATAGACACTCCTCCATGGTATGTGAATGTTGGAAGGCACCCGAGGATTCGGTTAGCCATGGCTTGTGAAAGCAAAGGGGGTGAATCCATAAAAATAAAATACCTTGCTCTGATACCAATTGAAAGGACACGGATGTCGCCTAGAGGGGGGGTGAATAGGCGGTTTAAAACTTTTACGAGATGGGCTTAACAAATGCGGAATAAAACTAGCGTTTACTTTGTCAAGCCCAAAGCCTATATACTATGGTTCACCTATGTGCACCAACAACTTATTCTAAGCAATACAAGCAACTATGTGATAGCAAGATATATAAACTTATGCTAAGCAATACAAGCAACTATGTGATAGCAAGATATATAACTTCAAGCACGATGGCTATCACAAGGTAAAGTGCATAAGTAAAGAGCTCGGGTATAGAGATAACCGAGGCACGCGGGAGACGATGATTTATCCCGGAGTTCACACTCTTGCGAGTGCTAATCTCCGGTGGAGAGGTGCGGTGGCTTAGTGCTCCCGAACGCCACAAGAGGCTCACCTTGAGGTGTGGTTGCTCGATGCACACCAACGCCACAAAGGCCTCACCCCAAGATGCGGTACTCACACCACACACCGAACGCCACGAAGGCGCCTCACCTAAATCTCCGGTGACCCTCGCCACAAAGGCCTAGGTCACGGTTCCACTAAGGGATTTCCTTCGAGGCGGAAACCGGGCCTTACACAAAGATTGGGGCACACATCCACAACTTAATTGGAGGCTCCCAACAAATCGCCACAAAGGCGTAGAATCCGTCTAGGGTTCCAAGAACCCAAGAGTAACAACCTTCTTGCTTTCACCACCACGAATCACCGTGGAGAACTCAAACCGATGCACCAAATGCAATGGCAAGAACACCACAAAGATGCTCAAATCCTTCTCTCTCAAATTCCAACAAAGCTACAAAAGCTATTGGGGGAATAAGAGAGGAAGAACAAAGAGGAGAACACAAAATCCTCCAAGATCAAGATCTAGTGGGTTCCCCTCACAAAGAGAGGGATTTGATTGGTGAAGATGTAGATCTAGATCTCCTCTCTCTTTTCCCTCAAGAATATGCAAGAATCATGGGAGGAATCAAGAACTAGGGCAAGCTTTGAAGGACAACAATGGAGGGGAGAGAGAGAGAGAGTGAACCAACCAGCCCAAGGAGGAAGAAGGGGGTCTTATATACCCCCTCCCAACGAAATATGACCGTTTGGGACCTCCCAGGCCGGAAAATCCGCCCCCGGGCCGGATAATCCGGCCCCCGAAAATCGCCCCTGGCTCGGGCCGGATATTTGGCCGGATATTGTCCATGTTTTGTCCTTCGGGCCGGATTATCCGCCCCCCAGAAAACTGCAGAAACACCAAAACTAAAACGGGCATAACTTTAGCATCCGGACTCCGATTTTGATGATCTTGGGCTTGTTTTGAAGCTAGGAACAAGCTCTACAAGATCATGCAGGAAACCATCATAGTCCAACAAGGGAGGATAGAAACAAATGATGAAAGGTTTGACCTATCTAAAAAAGACATACCGGTAAAACATCCAATCTTGAAAATGCAACAAGTTGCCCATGCAAAAACCATTCTCAATGAACTAGAGCTTGTCATGAGAATAAGCACAAGCTCTAAAACATCACATGGATAAGATCCAAATAAAACCAAGAAAGATGATGAACCAAACTCGAAAACGCAACAAGTGATCTATGCGAAATCCGTTTTCGATGAACTAGAGCTTGTCATGAGAATAAGCACAAGCTCTAAAACATCACATGGATAAGGTCCAAATAACAACCAAGAAAGATGATGCAAGGATGCAAAGGTTTGAGCTCTCTCCGAACGATACGATCGAGTTACTCACTCGAGAGCCCTCTTGATAGTACGGCAACTAAACTATAAACCGGTCTCCAACTACACTATGAGACCGGTGAGAAAGAAACCCTATCAAGAGCAAACCTTATACTTTCGCATTCCACTTGAGCTCGATGACGACGATCTTGACCTCAACAAGATGGAACGCCTTTCTTGCTTGTGTTTGCTTGACGAAGTCTTGTGGATTGCTCCCCCATAATCCACCATGGGAGAGCTTCTTCTTCGGCGCATCTTCACATAACCATGACCACCATGTGGATTGCTCCCCCATAATCCACCATGGGATAGCTTCTTCTTCGGCGCATCTTCACATATCCATGATCACCATATGGATGGCAAGACTCAAGCAAAGGACCTCTTCGAGATGGCTCATCTTGAACTTGCACTTCATTTCTTCATTCTTCATCATGTTGATGTCTTGAAGTAACTCTAGGGCTCACTTCATCTTCATCTTCAAGACATACTTGACACTTGATATACTTCATCAATTTCTTCTTATTGGAACCTAATACAAACATGTTGATGTCTTGAAGTAACTTGAGGGCTCACTTCATCTTCATCTTCAAGACATACTTGACACTTGATATCCTTCATCAAATTCTTCTTATTGCAACCTTGAAGCCAACATATGGTTCAAGAATTGCCTATGGACAACTCCTACAAATATAACTCAATGCAAACATTAGTCCATAGGGATTGTCATTAATTACCAAAACCACACATGGGGGCTCCATGCACTTTCAATCTCCCCCATTTTGGTAATTGATGACAATCTCTTTGAGAGGGTTTATATAAGGAATTTAAGTAACAAATAAGTTGAATATATAGAGCAAACTCCCCCATAATATATGCATGTGTGAATGATCTTGACTTTCATTGCATATATTGGCATTCAAAGCCTAGTGGAGTTTCCTCTAAATATTCAACTATGCAAAGCAACAAGATGCAATGCAATAAAGGCACATGCTTAAGCACAAAGCAAAGACATAACCAAATTCCCTTAAACCCTCCAAACTTCTCCCCCATTGGCACCAATTGCCGAAATGGGTGAAAAATTTAGAAGGCCAATATAGTGAGAGTTCCTCCATAGCGTGTGCATTTCTCATAATTTGAGTGGAATCAAATGCACATATCCAATGACGAATATTCGGAAGGAATCACACTATAGATAGGATCAAAGATTGCAAAAAGATAACAAAGTCAAGAAGCTTCAACAAATGAAGCAAGCAACCAAATGAACCACAAGGAAGATACCAAAAGAAAGATAGATATTATGATAAGATCAAGAAGATTGCTCTAAATAATATGAGGAAGCTCCCCAAGGTTTGTGCACAAAACTAGACAATTTGCATTGGAGTATAAAGTGCACAAACATGGAATCATCACTCCCATAATATCATTCAAAAACAAAAGATACCAAGTGAATCAAACTCTAATGATCACCACAAGATAGTGTTCTAAATCAAATGAGGAAGCTCCCCAAGGTACATGCATAAAATAAAATGTTGCATTTGAATACAATATGCATAACATGGAATCCTCACTCCCTCATTTAAAACACAAACATTTGTAATAGATCATAGATAGAAAAGTAAGCTAAACACTTGCAACAAACAAATAGTTGAGCAACAAGTAAGAGGCACCATAATAAAAGGCTCAACCAAGAGGATATGTGAAAGGCATGATAAAGCATATTATAAGACTATTACAAGGATGAGCAAAAAGCATCATCATAGTCTTCAATGAATTATATTGCTTAGCATGACCAATCAACACGCAATAAATAAATAAGATATCAAAAGGAGATGTATCATCTCTTATGTGTATAAGTTTCTCTAAGTGGGCAATATCACAAAGATATTTATCCACAAAGAAACATGCACACATAAAATAGATACGCAAGAAAAATAGTATGATATCCAAGACGAAGTCATGCAATATACCAATAAGAATTTTTGCTTAATAGCATGGCCAAAGGCTCAATTTTATCTTATTGTACATTCATGAACTTCAACCACAAACAACTAAAATACATCACAAATATCAACAAGGGATAGAAGATAGTTGGGATGCATTTGAGAAAGGCAACAAGTATCACAAACGGGGATACCAAAAGAAGTAACTAAATTTGCACTTTCATCTATATTGCACATGTGAGAGCCTTGAGGAATTGATATGCAACAAAATTGCTAGATAGGCATAGTTGGGATGGATGAATCATGAGCATGATTTAAAATACTTCCCAACAAATGCACTCATCTCAAATTACTCACATTCACAATAAAGAGGTTTCATTAAGACTTTTGCAAGAAGCACAACATTTGCAAATCAAGAGATTCATGCCAAGATGCAACCATAAGGTTGGATACAAGAAAAGTATGCATGAGAAGATACTTGTTACCAAGATAGCATTGGTGTGGATGTAGTAGATATGTGTTCGTTGACCATCCTAGCTTGCCTCAAGTTACCATTGAGTCACCACTTCTCCCCAAGAGTGAGACAAGCATCCAATGCATATCCATTGTACCTAACACAAAGGTAAGTACAAAAAGGTCCCCAAACTAATTGGGTCCGAAGTAGTTAGACACACTACAACATATAGGACAAACTCCACAATACTATGTGCATATAGATATGAAATTGAATTTCATGCACATCTTAGCCAAATTAGGATTTGATGGAGTTTACCCTATATATTGGATCAAAGAAAGTGACACATGCCATAAGATATACATATATTAAATATGCATGCACAATACTTTCAAGAACCAAAGGAAGATATAATTTGGACAAAACACCAAATAAATCAAGAGACAATGGTTGTCCAAATTATATCAAAGAATCAAATCAACACAAGATTGACTCCAAAGAATTATCTCATTATAAGAAGCTAATTAAACCTAAACACAAAGGAATGAGATAACCAACTCCCAAGAGAGCAAGGTTCCAACAAATAAACCAAACCCTCGAAACTTTTTATGATGGCACAAAGTACCAAAAAGAAAATTTATGTCTCCCAAAACCAAATTTTTGATAATGATCAAGAGAAGTTTAAGCATTATAACAAATATAGGAGAGCTCCCCCAAGATTAGTGCATTATCTAGGATTTTGCATATGAATACAAAATGCACAAAACTAGGATCATCACGCTACCTATATTCTAAGAAAGTTTGAATAGACAAATTAGATCCATAAGATGCAAGGAAGACACATGGGAGTAAAAGCACAACACATTCATGGCAATAAATAAGGCAATTTAAACACAAGAGCCAATGTATATATGATCAATAAATATCTACCTCATAATTTATTACCACTTGTCCTAGGACAAGAGGTATTAGGAAATATTTCCCGGTGGTAGTTTGTAAGTATACATAAGATCATATTTACAACGAATAAAGCATATGGTAAAAGATAAGAGTTAACCATCATGCAAAGATAGTTTCTTGATAGCTTCATTTAGTCATACCAACATGCAAGGCAATTAATAGTATTCATACCAACATGCAAAGCAATTAATAGTATTCATACCAACATGCAAAGCAATTAATAGTATTCATACCAACATGCAAAGCAATTAATAGTATTCATACCAACATGCAAAGCAATTAATAGTATGACTTGAAGCATATGGTTTTCCAAAAATGTATTGAGGGACACATTGTGAAAAACCATGCCAAGAAAAACTTTCACAAATAAGATCCACAAAGATATTAGCAATGAAGCCATTTAAGCAAATTGGAACTTGTTTGAGAAAACATGTCACATATGAGAGATAATTTACAATATCAATTCTATGTGACACAACCTCAAATGTTCACATTTCCTAGGCTTGTAATATGCACAAAGCTTATTACTCCCCCATAATGTGATAAGGAATTTATTTTCACAAGAGGCAAATAAGATCCAACTAGAGATATTAATGGACATTAGAATTTGAATTTCTCATGAAGATGACATACCACATAGAGACTAGATAATCTTGCAATATCAATTCTAAGTGATATTCCTCATGTACACACATTGTTAGGATTGTGAAATTCCTAAAGGCATATCACTCCCCCAAAATGTTATAGTCCATTAATCTCTCATAAGAGCCATATAAGATACAACAAGATGCAAAGAGGCTCCAACACAAGCACAAATACATGGTGTGCAACCTAACATTCATAGACTTGATTTCTCAAGAAAAACAAGTAGGATGCACAACATATACAAACACATGTTAGGAACAAAACTAACACATGCAAAGGGGCGAGTAACTTTCAATATAAATGAGTTGAGCACATGTTACCGCAAGGAGGAACATTGGGTATATGATAGAAGTAAGATAACCAAAAGACTTGGCTTGAGATAATATAAATGATGAAGATCCCTTAATTCTTCATGATGTAGCCAAGTCTCCAATGCCCTCCAACAAGCACCTATTGATCAAATTTTGGATTGTTGGTCCCCAACTAAGTTGGGTCCTAAGAGGTTAGTCACAATAGGCTTGGCAACCCAAATGGTTCTTTTCTTGACACCACTTTGAGCACCAACATATTTGGCAAACACATTGCCACCCTCATCCTTACGAAGAGAATAAACATCATCAATGGTGATAGAGTTGGATGAGGTACCAATAGTGCACAAGGAGGAGATGTGGCCCTTCTCACGGCATATGTAGCAAGTTCTTTTCTTCTCCTTCTTCTCACTAGGTTTCTCCACAATGGGAGCATTGGCTTGTTTCTTCTTGGGAAGTGGTATTTCTTCAACTTGAGGTTGAATATGAGTTTGAGCTTGAGGCCGCTTCCCTTTTTGCTTCTTCTTCAAAGGGCAAGATCTAACATGGTGCCCTTCAATATTGCACTTGAAGCAAACAATCTTGGCCGGGTCTTTGACTTGTACTTGGCCCTTCTTCTTGTTGTTGTTCTTGGACTTGTTCTTGTTGTTGGATTTGAATCCAAGTCCACTCTTGTCATTGGGGGATTGTTGCATACTCAACATCGTGTCAAGTTTGCATTTCCCTTCATGACCCTTTACCAAGTCATTCTTCAAAGAAGTGACTTGGGCCTTGAGCTCTTTGATTTCCTCTACATGGTTAGTAACAACACAAGTACTAGAGGAAGTAGAATCTTCATTGTTAGAGCAACAAGGCAAGGAAGATAATTCATCACAAGATTTAGCAATATTATGAGTGGATGAATTACTAGGACTAGCACATGGCAATATAGCATTTTGAGTAGTAGTGCTAGTATCCACATGAGGCTCACAAGGTGTTGCCTTAGATATGATAGCCTCATGAGCTAACTTTAGCCTATCATGAGAGGCTAGAAGATCCTCATGGGAGCGAGAAAGCTTTCCATGATTTTCTTCCAATTTCCCATAATTGCAAGTTAGCAATTCAAGTTGAGCCCTTAGCTCAACATTCTCCTTCAAGATAGATGCTTCACAAGAAGTAGAGTTAGTAGCACAAGCATCATTATCAATAGCAATAGGAGAAGGCAAGTTGGCATGCTCTTTTAGATAAGAAGCTTTAAGTTGCTCATGCGACTCGGTGAGTTTGGTGAGCGCACTCTCAATGACCCTTGAGCCCTTTTTGAGTTGCTCAAAATCCTCAAGGAGTTTAGCATTAACAAACACAAGCTTATCATTTTTTAGCTTTAGTTCATTTGCCATCTCAAGAGCTCTATCATGGTTTTCCTTTTCTCTAGACAATTCTAGAGCAAAGGTCTCCTCAAGAGCTTCCTTGATGGTTTGTTCTTCTTCAAGTTCATTCTTTAATGATGCTACATCATCGGCATACTCTCGTTCAAGAGCACCCTTTTTATCAATGGTGTTCTCATGCATCCAAATAAGTTTTTGGCTCTCAATAGCGGTAGTCAAGATTTCAAAGAAGTGAGTGCTAGCAATTTTATCTTTGCAAATAACCTTGAATACGCTCTTACCCTTATCGCGTAGAGAGACAACCCAATCCTCTTCTTCATATTCATCCTCATCCTTATCACCACGAGACATATTAGGTTCCATGGTAGGAGGTACCGTGGAACCCTTGGCCATAAGGCATATATGAGGACCGTGAGATAAAGATGAGGAGTTACTTGAGGCTCCTTTCAAGATCTTGTCTTGACCAATAGAATCTTTGGTTTCCTCTACATTGTTAGACACACAACAACTAGAGGAAATAGAAGCATTTTTATCATGGCCACAAGACAATGCAAGCATATCATCATTAGATTTATTCAAGCAACTTACACATGATATGCAAGGACTATCAACACAAGCATGTAAATCATTTCTAGTGCTAGATGTGTTTAAGTCCAAAGATGAAGCATTGCAATGAGATAGAGATGAAGAATCATCAATAGTAAGCTCAATATCAACATTGCAATTTTCATCACCACTCACCATATCATTACCTTGTGTCTTACCACACTTTGGTGAAGTGGATGAAGATGAGAACTCATCACGACCGGAAGTGGAAGCAATACAATCATCCTCAATAATATTGGACACATCATATTTATCTTGAAGCTTTGTCCATAATTCATGAGCGCTCCCAAAAGGCATGATTGAAGAAGTAACTACATTGCTCACAACAATGGAAAACACATGAGAAGCAAGAGCATCGAGACAAGAGTTTTTCTCCTCCTCAAGAGATAAATTTTGAGGATCCTTAGGAGAAGAAAAAACCATGTCAAGAAATCGCTCCATGTCCGGGGACATACGCCGCAAAATATTAAGCACATAAATTTTCCATAGATCATAATTTGTGCCATCAAATATAAACAAGTTATTGTGCGCTAATCCCCTAGCCGACATCTTTACTCTCAAGGCGGTGAAGCCTAAGAATGAGAGACCTTGCTCTGATACCAATTGAAAGGACACGGATGTCGCCTAGAGGGGGGGTGAATAGGCGGTTTAAAACTTTTACGAGATGGGCTTAACAAATGCGGAATAAAACTAGCGTTTACTTTGTCAAGCCCAAAGCCTATATACTATGGTTCACCTATGTGCACCAACAACTTATTCTAAGCAATACAAGCAACTATGTGATAGCAATATATATAAACTTATGCTAAGCAATACAAGCAACTATGTGATAGCAAGATATATAACTTCAAGCACGATGGCTATCACAAGGTAAAGTGCATAAGTAAAGAGCTCGGGTATAGAGATAACCGAGGCACGCGGGAGACGATGATTTATCCCGAAGTTCACACTCTTGCGAGTGCTAATCTCCGGTGGAGAGGTGCGGTGGCTTAGTGCTCCCGAACGCCACAAGAGGCTCACCTTGAGGTGTGGTTGCTCGATGCACACCAACGCCACAAAGGCCTCACCCCAAGATGCGGTACTCACACCACACACCGAACGCCACGAAGGCGCCTCACCTAAATCTCCGGTGACCCTCGCCACAAAGGCCTAGGTCACGGTTCCACTAAGGGATTTCCTTCGAGGCGGAAACCGGGCCTTACACAAAGATTGGGGCACACATCCACAACTTAATTGGAGGCTCCCAACAAATCGCCACAAAGGCGTAGAATCCGTCTAGGGTTCCAAGAACCCAAGAGTAACAACCTTCTTGCTTTCACCACCACGAATCACCGTGGAGAACTCAAACCGATGCACCAAATGCAATGGCAAGAACACCACAAAGATGCTCAAATCCTTCTCTCTCAAATTCCAACAAAGCTACAAAAGCTATTGGGGGAATAAGAGAGGAAGAACAAAGAGGAGAACACAAAATCCTCCAAGATCAAGATCTAGTGGGTTCCCCTCACAAAGAGAGGGATTTGATTGGTGAAGATGTAGATCTAGATCTCCTCTCTCTTTTCCCTCAAGAATATGCAAGAATCATGGGAGGAATCAAGAACTAGGGCAAGCTTTGAAGGACAACAATGGAGGGGGAGAGAGAGAGAGTGAACCAACCAGCCCAAGGAGGAAGAAGGGGGTCTTATATACCCCCTCCCAACGAAATATGACCGTTTGGGACCTCCCAGGCCGGAAAATCCGCCCCCGGGCCGGATAATCCGGCCCCGGAAAATCGCCCCTGGCTCGGGCCGGATATTTGGCCGGATATTGTCCATGTTTTGTCCTTCGGGCCGGATTATCCGCCCCCCAGAAAACTGCAGAAACACCAAAACTAAAACGGGCATAACTTTAGCATCCGGACTCCGATTTTGATGATCTTGGGCTTGTTTTGAAGCTAGGAACAAGCTCTACAAGATCATGCAGGAAACCATCATAGTCCAACAAGGGAGGATAGAAACAAATGATGAAAGGTTTGACCTATCTAAAAAAGACATACCGGTAAAACATCCAATCTTGAAAATGCAACAAGTTGCCCATGCAAAAACCATTCTCAATGAACTAGAGCTTGTCATGAGAATAAGCACAAGCTCTAAAACATCACATGGATAAGATCCAAATAAAACCAAGAAAGATGATGAACCAAACTCGAAAACGCAACAAGTGATCTATGCGAAATCCGTTTTCGATGAACTAGAGCTTGTCATGAGAATAAGCACAAGCTCTAAAACATCACATGGATAAGGTCCAAATAACAACCAAGAAAGATGATGCAAGGATGCAAAGGTTTGAGCTCTCTCCGAACGATACGATCGAGTTACTCACTCGAGAGCCCTCTTGATAGTACGGCAACTAAACTATAAACCGGTCTCCAACTACACTATGAGACCGGTGAGAAAGAAACCCTATCAAGAGCAAACCTTATACTTTCGCATTCCACTTGAGCTCGATGACGACGATCTTGACCTCAACAAGATGGAACGCCTTTCTTGCTTGTGTTTGCTTGACGAAGTCTTGTGGATTGCTCCCCCATAATCCACCATGGGAGAGCTTCTTCTTCGGCGCATCTTCACATAACCATGACCACCATGTGGATTGCTCCCCCATAATCCACCATGGGATAGCTTCTTCTTCGGCGCATCTTCACATATCCATGATCACCATATGGATGGCAAGACTCAAGCAAAGGACCTCTTCGAGATGGCTCATCTTGAACTTGCACTTCATTTCTTCATTCTTCATCATGTTGATGTCTTGAAGTAACTCTAGGGCTCACTTCATCTTCATCTTCAAGACATACTTGACACTTGATATACTTCATCAATTTCTTCTTATTGGAACCTAATACAAACATGTTGATGTCTTGAAGTAACTTGAGGGCTCACTTCATCTTCATCTTCAAGACATACTTGACACTTGATATCCTTCATCAAATTCTTCTTATTGCAACCTTGAAGCCAACATATGGTTCAAGAATTGCCTATGGACAACTCCTACAAATATAACTCAATGCAAACATTAGTCCATAGGGATTGTCATTAATTACCAAAACCACACATGGGGGCTCCATGCACTTTCAAGGGGGATGATCTACCTTGCTGGTAGATATGCCGTCCTCCATGGGAGCCGCTCTTGGAAGGTCTGTTTGGCAAGGGGTTAGAGTGCCCGCTACCATTCGTTGACAACAACAAACACCACTCAAAATCTTACTTTTATGTTCTTCATATGATTTCAAAACTTGAAAAGCTCTAGCACATGATTTAATCCCTGCTTCCCTCTGCGAAGGGCTTATCTTTTACTTTTATGTTGAGTCAGTAAACCTATTTCCCTCTATCTTAAGCAAGCAATTGAGTTGTTGTGAACCAACCATTTATGCTATGATTCAGTTAATCATGTCTTTTATGCTTTCTTGTTTAGTACAAATTTTATCTGATTGAATATGACTTTGAAGGTTATCAATGATTATGAGGAGATTGTTATGATTGAGGATGAAAGCCCTGCCATATAAATGATTATTAGAAGATAAGTACAATATGTTAATAGTTCTCTGACCAAGAACAAAGTTTGCCATAACCAATCATGATTTCCTATGCACCTCTATTTGTGATTTCTCTTTACTTATTTCGAGTTGAGTTATATGAGGAGAATGTTTACTAGAATATCTTGTGTGAATCAATATGATGCTTCTTGTCCGTATTTTATTTATCGACTCTTCACTCCATAAACATGTGGTCTTGTTTATCGAGCTCAGTTTCGCTTGGGGACAAGCGAGGTCTAAGCTTGGGGGGAGTTGATACGTCCATTTTGCATCACTATTTTATATCATAATTTGCTGTTATTCATTGATATATTTCATATTTAGAGATGATACTTATGTTATTTCATCTATTTTGCATGTTTCATGATCGTTGGAGAATTATTCACCGGAGTCAGGATTCTGCTGGAAAAAGCACCGTCGGGTACCATATTTCTGAAGATCAACAATTGACGGCAATTATACGAAAATTCCTATTTTTCCAGACGAAGGGAGCCAAAAGGAGGGGCGAGAGGGCCGCCATGGCCCCCATAGGCCGGCGCGGGCCCTGGCTGTGGCGCGCCTTGTGGGGAGAGGGGCCCCCCTCTGGCCGCCTCCGTACTTCTTCGTCCCGAAAACCTAAGACCCGGGGAGTTACGGAGAATTGTGAGCCGCCTCTGCGGGTAGAAACACCGGAGAGAAAGAGCTCTCGGCGGGCGGGAATCCGGGGAAATTCCCTCGGAGGGGAAATCGACGCCATCGCCATCGTCATCGAGCTGGACATCATCTCCATCATCATCATCATCATCTCCATCATCTACACCGCCCTCTGCATCTCGTCACCGCTGTAACGATTTGGGTTGGATCTTGATTGTTTGATAGGGGAAACTCTCCCGGTGTTGATTACTACTTGTTATTGATGCTATTGAGTGAAACCATTGAACCAAGGTTTATGTTCAGATTGTTATTCATCATCATATCACCTCTGATCATGTTCCATATGATGTCTCGTGAGTAGTTCGTTTAGTTCTTGAGGACATGGGTGAAGTCTAAATGTTAGTAGTGAATTATTGTTGAGTAGTATTCAATGTTATGATATTTAAGTTGTGGTGTTACTCTTCTAGTGGTGTCATGTGAACGTCGACTACATGATACTTCACCTTTATGGGCCTAGGGGAGTGCATCTTGTATTCGTTTGCTAATTGTGGGGTTGCCGGAGTGACAGCAACCTAAACCCCCGTTAGTATATCGGTGCAGGAGGGATAGCAGGATCTCAGAGTTTAAGGCTGTGGTTAGATTTATCTTAATTACTTTCTTGTATTTGCGGATGCTTGCAAGGGGTATAATCACAAGTATGTATTAGTCCTAGGAAGGGCGGTGCATTAGCATAGGTTCGCCCACACAACACTTATCAAAACAATGAAGATTAATCAGCCGTATGAAGCGAAAGCACTAGACTAAAATCCCCGTGTGTCCTCAAGAACGTTTGGTCATTATAAGTAAACAAACCGGCTTGTCCTTTGTGCTAAAAGGATTGGGCCACTCGCTGCAATTATTTCTCTCGCATTTTATTTACTTGTACTTTATTTATCTGCAATATCAAAACCCCATGAATACTTGTCTGTGAGCATTTACAGTGAATCCTTCATCGAAACTGCTTGTCAACACCTTCGCTCCTCGTTGGGTTCGACACTCTTATTTATCGAAAGTACTACGATACACCCCCTATACTTGTGGGTCATCAGGGGTGGCCGGCCACCATAGGTGGAGCCCACCTGGGACTCCCCCTCTAGGGTTTGGCCGGCCATGGATGTGGAGTCCCTCCGGGACTCCACCTTCCATAGTGCCTTCCTTCCGGACTTTTCTAGAACCTTCTAGAACCTTTCATAAATGCACCGGATCATTTTCAAACTTAGAATATGACTTCCTATATATGAATCTTATTCTCCGGACCATTCCGGAACTCCTCGTGATGTCCTGGATCCCATCCGAGACTTCGAACTCCATTTCCAAATTCCATATCTACTCAAACGACATCAAACCTTAAGTGTGTCACCCTACGGTTCGCGAACTATGCAGACATGGTTGAGACTTCTCTCCGACCAATAACCAATAGCGGGACCTGGAGATCCATAATGGCTCCCACATATTCAACGATGACTTTAGTGATCGATTGAACCATTTACATACGATACCGATTCCCTTTGTCACGCGATATTTTATTTGTCCGACGTTTGATCATCGGTATCTCGATACCTTGTTCAACCTCGTCTCCTGACAAGTACTATTTACTCGTACCGTGGTGTGTGGTCTCTTATGAACCATTCATATGCTTGCAAGCTAATTAGACGACATTCCACCGAGAGGGCCAGAGTATATCTATCAGTCATCGGGATGGACAAATCCCACTGTTGATTCATATGCCTCAAGCTCATACTCCGGATACCTAATCCCACCTTTATAACCACCCATTTACGCAGTGGCGTTTGATGTAATCAAGGTACCCCGGCATAAGTGATTTACATGATCTCATGGTCGAAAGGACTTGGTAACTATGTATTGAAAGCTTATAGCAAATGAACTTAATGACGTGATCTTATGCTACGCTTAATTGGGTGTGTCCATTACATCATTCACATAATGATATAACCTTGTCATTAATAACATCCAATGTTCATGATCACGAAACGATGATCATCTATTAATCAACAAGCTAGTTATACAAGAGGCTTACTAGGGACTTCTTGTTGTTTACATAACACACATGTATCAATGTTCCGGTTAATACAATTATAGCATGGTATGTAAACATTATCATAAACACAAAGATATATTATAATAACCATTTTATTATTGCCTCTTGGACATATCTCCAACACACCTATCTGAAGGCCCAATCGGTAGCACCAACTATTGGGGAGGAATGTACTTTGTCTTGGTGGTATGTATATATAGGGAAGACATACACAAATGCACATACATATTATCTGGGGTATAACCGTTTGCACCATATCATGACATTTAGAGAAAACTCGAATACTTTTCACGTTAAAATGGGGCTGATAAGATCATGGCTAGGCAAACACATTCCTGGGCAACCCTAGCCGCCACCATCTAGCGTCGCTACATCCCCTACTCTTCCATGTTGTTTGAGTCGCCGCTTTAACAGTTTGTTGTTGCACAGTTTGTCACGGCAACATTGAAGATCCTAACCGGTGGACTTTGGAGGTCATCAGGGCGTGGATAGGTGTTGTCCTAGCGTACCATGACTAGGTCAGTCGAGTGGTGGCGGCAACGGACCTTTGACGTCCTCTTTCGTGCGGTCGATAACTTTGGTCATAGCGGACCAGGATGGCATTTATGCCACGCTGCGTTGTTGAAGACATTGTCGTTGGAGTATGCGTCTCCACTCTTGGTTTTTTCTGAGGGAAACCCTAGAGTAGAGCTCCCGAGTCGGATGATGACGACACTACGGTGTTTTCTCCCTCCTATGGGCATCGTATTGGAGCGGGCTTGCTGGGAAACCCTAGATCTAGGACTCCCGAGTCTACTTGTTTAGCAAATGCTGACAGTACTTAGCTTCAAACCGTGGTGCATTGCCAGATTATTCAAAAGAATGGAAGCGGCGAGTGACGGGAGACCGACACATTCCCTAGGCGGTCTCGATCGAAAGCAGGCGCCGATTGTGCTCGAGTTGGGGCAGGAAAGCCGGCAATCATCGTACGTACCGACCTTGTCCCCACACGGAAACCGTAAAGCGCGGCACAGCAAAGCCACGCTTTTGCGTCCTTTCCGTTCTTAAAACCGGGCACTTGTCCGTCCATGATCCATGATTAAGCTTAAGCAGTAATCAAGCAAGCACACGGAATAGTAGAAGTGGAGTGAAGCGAACATGCGAGACCAGACCAGGCCACGACTTGGAACAGGGATATCGGACGCGACCAACGGCGACCATATTCACTGTTGGTGGGTCGCAGAGAGCTGCGATTGGGAGTCAGGGAACGCCCGTGATTCCTGCGGATTAGCGGGCGCCGCACCGCGCAAAATGCAGAGGAGATCGGGGGTAGAAAAAAGATCCTGCCATGAAACCAAGACGATCGTCCATGACGTCGGGCCGGCCACGCGGCGTGGAGTACGTGCGTGCGTGAGTATGTCGGTCGGGGTGAGACGGTAAAGGAAACCGCATTACGGCAGAATATCGCCGCCGCCGCCCGTCTAGCTTGGGAAAGAATTGCCTCAGCCGGCCGCCGCACCTGGCTCAGACTTTGGACGGCGGACAGAGACAGACAGGGGTCAAAACCCACGCCGCGTCTCGCGCCTCGTGGCCGCCTGGACCAGGGCACAAAAACACACAACATATACATTTCAAGAAAGGAAGTACTCCTACACCAATCCCTGCTGAATCTACTTAAACTAGGCGTAATCAGAGAGAGCACGTAGTTAAATGCAATTTGGGAAAGGACTGTGTTCGCAGCGATGAACATGGCAAAGGCCACCTAACTCGAGCCCCTTTTCAGCACATGCGCCCGGGCCCGCACGCGCGTGTCCCCTTCTTCCGCTACTGTGCTCCCATGCGTTGCATCCTATCTCGTCCCGTGGGGCCTCACCTCGGTCGGTCGCGCTACAAATGATCTATGCGCCACAGCTGCGTATCTACGTGCGCGCGAGGACACGGGTTCCTTGCGGCCATCACCCATGTTATCCCATTCACGCCATACACCTCTGCGGCTCTGCCTGCCTCTGACATTAGGTGAGTATATTTTACACCAAATTTTGTTCATTCAGTTTCTAAATATCGGCGCAGTATGTTTATCAAAGCACATTTTTGCACGCACGCGGAGGCACGTCCGATTTCACACTTCAACGAGCCGAGCTCTACACTCCCGGACCTGGAAAGCGAAAAAGTTGCATCTCACCCGTGCAAGCTTCGCGCGCATCCCTGAAAAGTCGGCAGGTGAAATTTCATCACATCCGGTCGATTCAAACCCTTCATATCACCCGTGCAAGCTTCGCGCGCATCCCTGAAAAGTCGGCAGGTGAAATTTCATCACATCCGGTCGATTCAAACCCTTCATATCACCCGTGCAAGCTTCGCGCGCATCCCTGAAAAGTCGGCAGGTGAAATTTCATCACATCCGGTCGATTCAAACCCTTCATATCACCACTCGGCTCACCGTCGAAAGTCGCGGCACCATTCCCCTTCTCCTCTCCCCATTCGAGCTCCATGTACGTCCCAGCGAGGAGCTTCACCTGTGAGTAGGTAAACGACGCTATCTACCTGTGTAGTTGCTGGACGGTGGCGGCAAGCTGTCTTTCGCTTTTTCTCCGGTCGAGCTAGTCGCTTGCTTCTTCTTCGATGGCGGTGACTTCTTCAAACCCTAGCTAGCTACAATTTATGAGCATGTTGTAGATCTGAGTAGATGGATCGTTCGTTATGTGGCCACATGTTGCTTGCTAGTAGTGATTGATGCGAATGATGGTCCATACCGAGCATAGTTTTGTGGCCGTATGGCGGTTGTGCCTTAGTTGGTAGCACTAGTTCTTGTATACCCGCTCAAATCTGGCTCATGTATGTCGATTATGTATGCCAGTGTTGTAGAACTACACTAGATCTTGCTAATGTGTAGTGTGCTAGGTTCAACTTTGTGTAGTTCTTGCCGATGTTAATAGTTTTGTCCATTGAAGTGTTGTACTTCTATCTGACCCTACGGAGGTGTATACTTGTGATGGCTTCAACCAGGCCCTCATGGATAACCAGGATATGCCCTCCTTTGTTCTTGGGACCCACGGTGGCGCACCGCCGGTGCTCAAGTACTTGCATGAAGCAGAGATCCTCCCAATGCATGACATTCATTCACTAGGAGTGGACCAAGATGGAAAGTTTGATGCGGTGACACAACATACCACTACATTTTGTAGTATGCAAGTCGTTGACATGATACCAATGAAACACCATTTCACTAGTATTACATCCCTTAGAGTGGTACAAATGAAACATTTGCGAGTCCAAGACATGCCTATACAATTAGAACTCCAACTCTTTACATAAAATCACTAAAGCCTCCTAATTTACAATGAGGTAAAAATGTAAATAAAGCTCCAAAAGAACAACTCATAGACTAACTTATTGCTAACTCTAACTCTAGAGATACTTGGCTTGATAAAGAACTTTACTAGAACTTGACCTACTTAGGTGCTAGGATTAGGCATACGGTTCCCTTCTACTCCTATCTAGGTTTCCACCATGGGTGATGTAGATGTTGACTTCATCGACTTTGTTGTTTGGTTCCTCCCTTTGCATTAGTTGACTCCTCCGTCTTTGAGCTCCACGGTAGCTTCTCCTTTGATGCCTCCCAATCTAAGCAGAGGGTTCAAGAGGGAACGGATGAGTGAGAGCGTATTCAACAAGTTCAATAATAGAAATAGGCGCTTCATGAACTAACTACAACCATAGACTAGGAAGTCATTGGCAAACGCAAGTTTTCATAATCATTTCTTGAAAAGGTTTTTTTTAAAAAAAAAAACTATGTCCGCCAGCCTTCACAAGGTGTCTAGAACTTCATGGAGATCCTTTCCTGCAGCGTTCACAATTCCAAACCCGGAACAGGGAGTGGCAAGCCACAATTTGGTACACTCTGTAGAGATGTTTTACTTTTCCCATAAGAGAACTTATCCTTGTTGCCAACTAGGTGTTCCTTCCCGTCCACACTTCCTTGGTGAGGCCCACTATAAGAACCAAGCCAACCTACCACTATGTGTTCATTCACTAGGACTGGACCAACATGAAAAGCTTGATGCAGTGACCCAACATACCACTACATGTTGTAGTATGCAAGTTGTTGACATGACACCAATGAAACATCATTCCACTAGTATTACATCCCTTAGAGTGGTACAACGGAAACATTTGCGAGTCCAAGGCATGTCTATAGAATTAGAACTTCGACTCTTTACAGAAAATCAGTAAATCCTCCAAATTTACAATGAGGTAAAACCGTAAATAAAGCTCCAAAAGAACAACTCATAGACTAACTTATTGCTAACTCTAGCTCTAGAGATACTTGGCTTCTAAAAAACTTTACTATAACTTGACCTACTTAGGTGCTAGGATTAGGCATGCGGTTCCCTTCTACTCCTATCTAGGTTTCCACCATGGGTAATGTAGATGTTGACTTCATCAACTTTGTTGTTTGGTTCCTGCCCTTTGTATTAGTTGACTCCTCCGTCTTTGAGCTTCACGGTAGTTTCTCCTTTGATGCCTCCCAATCTAAGCAGGGGTTCAAGAGGGAACGGATGAGTGAGAGCGTATTCAGCAAGTTCAATAATAGAAATAGACATTTCATGCACTAACTACATCCATAGACTAGGAAGTCATTGGCAAACGCAAGTTTTCGTAATCATTTTATGAAAAAGTTGATTTAAAAAAAAACTATGTTTGTCAGCCTTCACAAGGTGTCTAGAACTTCATGGAGATCCTTTCCTGCAGCGTTCACATTTCCAAACCCGAAACAGGGAGTGGCAAGCCATAATTTGGTACATTTTGCAAGATGTGTTACTTTTCCCATAAGAGAACTTATCCTTTTTGCAACCTAGGTGTTCCTTCCCGTCCGCACTTCCTTGGTGAGGCCCACTATAATAACCAAGCCAAACACTGTCCTTCTCCGCGATCCCGCATACCTACTCTTTTGTATTCAACGGACGCTCGGTCACTTGACACTCAGCCATTATAAAGTCCATCGTAGACGGTAGGGCAGCCTTCATCCAAAATGGATGGAGAGATTAAGTCCATCCCATACTACTGTGAAGCCACCGAAACACAACCTGGACCTATCAAGTCCGTTTATATGCGAAAGGAAAAAAAGGTACAACTAACTCCTATGTCCCACTCCAGATCTTAAAGTTAACATGAGATTTACGATGTAAGAATCATTGGACGACATATTTTTGTTAATCCCATGTGAATATAGACCCAATTGCAATGGAACCTCCACCATCAACATAAACCATGGTTCCATCGCCCACCACATAGTCATATTCATAATTGTAAAAGTAATACTTTTCTTTTCAATGCATGAATGATAAGAATAGTACTTTGCAAGTAATTTAATAAAAATAATCAAATGACATGAGCAAGTGATGAACTTGACTTTCTTGACTACAAGATTATGCGGGAAAAACATCGATAAATAATAACTCCAAATTTGGAAATATCATCATCGTCTAGTAAGGACATGTTAAAACTAGAAAAGAGGCTATAATGCATAGTATGAGATGCAATCGCTCTAATCATAAGCTAACCCCGATGACTTAGGATTGGTGAGTTGTAATGGCTTCTTTAGGGTGTGTTACACTTTTAGAGTGGTTTCACAAACAAGTCTCTTATTAGGGTTTTGATTAACTTGGGATCACATACAAGTGGTTTAATAAATCATAGCAGTCATACTAGCGCACAATGGATAGGATTTGGCCCAAACGTAACAGGTAAAGAGTAATTGTTTAGCCTAAAGTCCGATAGGCGTGGTTAATGATTACTTGTTATTTACTTCAAAAGAATTACTTTTTAAGAACACATTTCTTAATGAACAAGAAGTATCTCAAAGAAGGGTTATTGGTTTCTAGTGTTATTATGCCTTTTCATTTAATTTACTAAGTAATGAATAGTTGGTTCTTAAGAAGATGGTTCATAATCCTCTAGTACTTGTAGGTTTAGGTGAGCATGAACATGCAAAGTGAATTACCACATAGGGTTTCTATTATAGTTGATCACAATGATGTTATTCTAAATAATGGTGGTTAAGGTTGATGAAATGCAATCAACAAATTAGTGTTTACCATTACTTGATCATATATGGGCTACTCAAATGAGTACATGAAATGACAATCTCATCTGCAATAGGGATTTATATAACTCTAGTTTTAACATGAGCATCTATTTACTTGGTAAAGACCTATAACTAGTTGTTAAAACAAAATAATCACTTTAATATTTTTCCTAGGGTTTTACTAAATTAGGACTTCACATGAAATTATGGAGTTAGGGTTTTATCAATAATAAATTAGGGTTTATTATTTGTTATATAATTTTAAATTATCAACTTGTTGAATAAAGTTGAAGTTAAGGAACAACTTTCTAAAAAATTAGTAATGGGTTTAACATTTTTATTTTTTATCATTTAAATAAAATGATAATTAGGATCAATAAAATTTAGAGTTTAAATACCAATAATGATAATCATGATGAGAATATGATAAAAAAATTATTTTTAGTGCTTTCTTCATTTACTAAATAATTATTACTTATTTTATAAATTTTATTAATTATTGAATTTTATTGGAAATTAGGATAAAAGAAAAGGCTTAAATAATAAGTGCTAAATAATTTAATTTTTAGTTTTATTAAAAATCTATGATTATATTATAGTGAATAGAGATTATTTTTATGATCATTTTGATACCTTATTTGCATTTTTCTGAGTTTGGATGAATTTGATATGAATTTGCAAAGTTTGAATAGATTTGAATTGAAGATATACCATGAAGATCATGGTAAAAACATGGATTATTTAAATACATGCTAAATATAAGTCAAGAATGGTTTCTCCAATTTCTTGTGCTTTGACTTGTGGTTGAATAAGCATCCATATATTGTATTGTTTCAAGGAATACCATGTTATGATCCTTTAGAAGATCTTTTATTTGATCCTCACTTAATGTGTTGTTGTAATAAATCAAATCTCATTAATTTGATCTAACCCATAGATCAAATCACCTCTTCTAAAACAAGGCTTTAGCAAAGGTTGCATTGATGTTTATAGCGCTTGACTTGATGATCTACTTCAATTTCATCAACTCAAGTGAAACTTCGGTTACAGTGACAAGTTTTATTTGAAAGTGCGAAAATTCCTTGGATTTTCTATGCATGAATGCAGTGCACACATTTTTTTCCTCTCTATTTCTAGCCTCTTAACCTAGGATGATATACTTGGTACTGCCAGGCTTGCTAAGAAGAGTTAGATAAGGGTTGGTAAGGCCCACATAATTTGTGTCTTGAAGGGGTAAATTATACTATGATGTGCTCTCTACTGATGTCCGTGTTCGTCCTCAACAAGATGTGTGAGATCATCAGGAGTGGCGTGAGTATAGAAAACGGGTTCATGGAGGTGCACATGAACAATGTTGCCAAGAAGGTATTCAAGTAGTGTCAGCGGGAGGTGTTGATGACTGCAAGTGCACAATTCGATTGTAGCTAGTTTCAAAAGTAAGAGTATCGAGCCACAAAGAGCTGGAGTTCAAGTGGTCTTAATACAATTTTTGCCTATTTATTTCAAGAGAGTATTTAATGATTGTTCTATAGTCTATGTGACGCGTGAATGGTGAAAAGAGAGTTTGGTTATTTTGATTGCGGACTAAACAATAAGTAAAGTAGAAACACTAAACATGGAGTAGAACCCGTAATATAAACGAATGAAAATAAAATAGGGCAAAAGAGTTCCCAAGGAGCGTTTGTTTCACTGCTAGCATTCACTAATTATGAGTAAGATAATCTATCCCTTTCCTTCATGCGTATTTATGGGGTGGAGCTGCATAACTGGAGGAGTGTTGATCAAGCATCAACTCCTCATCCCTCATAACCACCGCAACAATTGATAGTCATCCACTCCAATCCACTTCAATTAAGGGTTTCCCCGTGGTCATGGCTAGTCTCGGTGAGTCCCCTCATACCCCCTTGACTAGGTAAGTGAAGATCCAATGAGACATGTCACTTAGCACCTTCAACATCACCCTGTAGGCAAGAGAAGTTTCCTCTCCCATCCCGTAGGCAAATATTAGGTGGTGCATGACACATAACATCAGGAAACTTAATTAATAAATACAATCATGAATGAAAAGTAAAAATATCTTTATTCAAGATGTAATGTAGCTAGGGTTTTGCCATAACTCCCCAAGAATGGGGGAAACTACTCACAAATAGAGGAAATGAACATCATCCTAATGATATGAATGGAGGTGAAATTAATAGACGAATCCTTGTATAAATCCACAACAAGTTTAGAGATTACATCAAGATGGATGAAGGAATGAGGTGAAAAATGGTGATGGTGATGGAGATGCTGTTGTGATGACGAAGGTGATGTCCAATCCTCCAAAGGTTTTCGTAGTTTCAAGGATCGATGCCCACGTGCTTGTTTCCCCTCCAGATCCCTTCCATAATTGAGGTTTCTGCGAATTCTGGTGTCTCTGGATATCTGATCCGTTTTCACGGGGCAGAACTATTTGAAGGAGCGAACCCACCGACAAGCCATAGGGGCATCGATATGGGCGGGCTCTGCCCGTATCGGCCTCTTCCACCCAGGTGAGTGAATAATGATTATGGAGACTTGTGTTGTCCTTTAATTTGTGTATTTATCCGTGAAAAAAGGCGCGCTAAGTCTCCTTTCCAAATGAGTCCTCTGTATTCGGGATCCTGCTAAAACAAGCACAAAAGGTGCGCGCAAGCGCGGTAAAATTCTAAAATCTTATTGGTACTAATGCCAAAACATAAGGTAAAGTATGCTGCAATTTGGAAGGTGTCCTCACAGCAGGTGTACAACCACCTGCATAAATGGAGAGCCAGGTGGGCTCATGTCTCAAAGCTGAGAGACATGAGCAGTGTCGGCTGGGATGAGGATACTCATACCATTATCCTGGAGGACAAACAATACAAATGCATGTATCTGTGCTTACCTGAGCTAGTTCATAAGCTGTCACAGTAACCTTATCTTTAACATGCCATAGTTAACTTATTGTATATCCCATGTCTTAGCTAGGCTCACCCCAGAGGCCGAGTACCTGAACAAGCCAATTACCAACTACACCTAGATACAATAGATCTTACCCTTTGGCCTTGTCACATGTAGGTATGCCATGGGCTCCAGTGAGCCTCTCGTTACACGTTTCCCTAACTACTTTGACACGCAGGATTCTGTGACTGTCGTTGTTGATGACCACTATTAGTAGGCTCCTTATATTGGTGCTGGTACTAGTGTTGCTCCAGGTGCTGGTACTACTTTTGTCGATGTTGGTAGGAAGTGGAAGAGGTCGGTCTTGGGAGAGGAGGACATCGTCCACATGACTCTCAAGATTGAGGCCGTGAAACCGGTGTCGTTGTCGCCATCACCAATTCTTCCCATCTGATGTGCACCTGGCCCTCTAATCTGATGTCATGGATGCCCATGGGTTCATCGCCGAGGCTTTGATGGTGGCTTTGAGCCACCTCTTCGACAACAGCGCCCAAGCCAATGGCTTTGTTCAGATGGAAGTGGATCACAAGTGTTGTGGCTGACATAGGCATCCCCGATGGGCCTGCCGAAAATGGTACCCGGGGTTTACTGAAGGCCCAGAACTCGAAGAATAAGAAGACTCGGAAGCCCATTTAGTGATTAGGAAAGATAGTTTGTATTAGGAAAGATAGAGATTTGTAATCTTACGGGTTGGGTACAAACCCTCCCGAACTCTGTAACTTGTGTATTACGAAACCCTCGGCTCCACCTCCTATATAAGGGGGAGTCGAGGGGCAAAGAAAGGATCGAATCTACTGTCAACGTAACCCTAGTTTTCATAATCGTCGAGTAATTTTCGGCTGAAACCTTCGAGATCTACTTGCCCTCTACTTCTAACAAACCCTAGTCTACAATCTGTAGGCATTGACAAGTTAATCCTTTGTCAATTGGCGCCGTCTGTGGGAACTAGAGGTTGCAAGGAGCTGATCTCGATGGCACGTTCAAGATCGTCGACTTCGTCGGTGGCAAGCAACGCGATGGATCGAGGTAACAAGGGAAAAACTGATCTACTCAATTTTATTCCTCACCCGCCCTCCCGTATGGATGCATGTGCCTATCTGGAGGAGCCCATCATCATGACGATCGGAGAATTCCGATTTGGCGTCAACAAAGAAGGATCCTACCGTCTCGAAGTTCCGATCTCGTCGGAATTTTCGGTCGATTCTAACTTTTCATCGAGTGACGATGAGTTTTCGTCGCCACGCGTCGACACAAGGCAAGCGGAAAGCTCGCCAAGATCTTCAGCAACACATCCTTCGAGTCGTGCGGACTCCTTCATAAGCAGCGACCTGGCGACAACTTCAACTTCATCGACAAATCTCGCCATCGGAAAGGTCTTCACCACTCTATATGATGGTGTCACCAATCGACAAAAATCAATGCGCAAAATATCATCGGTTACGATAGAAGGGGCCGATCAGAGCGAAACGTCGGAGGCTTTCGATGATTTGGGAAATCCATACGTCGATCCCGCTGATCTCGACATGGCCTAGGCACTAAATACGTCGGGTCTTCACCTCGAGAAAGAGTACAGCTCCCGCAAGAAGCGTGGGATAGGGCTGCAAAAGCCATGGATGATTCAGAACCTATGACCACCACTGCTACTGTACAAGAACTTCAAGCATATCAATATAGACTTGCTCGGGTGAGCAGAGAGTTGGAAAAACAGACAGCATCCTGAATAGGAGAAAAGAAGCGACTTACGCATCAGCGGGAGACGAGTTAAGTCGCCTTTCGGGAACTTCGGGAGATAGTCACAGAGAAGCTCGGAGGAGAGCAATGTCTCGGTTGCAAAACATACCCGAAGCAGAGAGGAAACATAATCCAAAATCTCGACATGTCTTTTATGTCTATTGATGAAAGAGGAAATATCATCCCAAAAACGCCAGAAGCAGGTTACATGGCAACACAAGCTTACATCCTGGCGTCCAGACCACCTCCTGGGGACCCGAGAGAACCATTGTTCAATATGGCGATGGCTGGAGTAGGAGTAATGGGAACAGCGTTTGCAACAACGCCTCCAGAAGAAAATCCTAGGCAAAATAGTCCAAGACCCACCGCAGCAGTTCAAGACCCCCAAGAACAAGTGGAGCAAGAACACACACAGTCAAGTAAGGGTGGACAGAGCGCGACAAGAAAGGAGGAGCGTCAGCACTCACAGAAGTTGCGACGAAGATATGTGTGGGCTCCGTGTTTCACGAGAAGAGTTCGAAAGACTCGAGTCCCAAAAGGGTTCAAGCTACCCGAAAATTTCAAGAAATTCGACGGTGCAAGATCCCGAGGATTGGCTCGTGGATTATCTCGAGATGGTGAAGTGGTAGGAGGAACCAGAGCAACAACTATGCAAAGTATCCAAGTTCATTTGAGCGGTGCCGCGAGATCTTGGATAAAGAAAAATTCCATCGACAGTTGGGATAACTTTGAGGACATCTTCGTGAAAAACCACCGCAAGAAACCTGCGTCATTGGAAGAGTTGAGGGCGTGTCGAAAAAACACGACGAGTCGATCAGGAAATACATACAGCGGTGGAACATCATAAAGAACTCGGCGAAGATATATCGACGAGAGGGCAATAGATGCGTTCGTGGGAATTCGCCGTGGAGATTTTGTCGGACGATGTCTACGTTCCCCTCCTTTCACCGTAGACAGTGTTGGGCCTCCAAGTGCGAGGTTTGTAGAACAGCAAGTTTTCCCTTAAGTGGATCACCCAAGGTTTATCGAACTCGGGGAGGAAGAGGTCAAAGATATCCCTCTCATGCAACCCTGCAACCACAAAGCAAGAAGTCTCTTGTGTCCCCAACACACCAAATAGGTGCACTAGTTCGACGAAGAGATAGTGAAATACGGGTGGTATGAATATATAAGAAGTAGCAACGGTGCCAGAAAATAGCTTGCGGCGTGTAGTTGATGGTGGTAGTATTGCCAGTAGTAACACAAAAACAAACAAGCGTAGTAACTCAAGTATTTAGGGACAAGGCCTAGGGATTACACTTTCACTAGTGGACACTCTCAACATTGATCACATAACAGAATAGATAAATGCATACTCTACACTTTTGTTGGATGATGAACACATTGCGTAGGATTACACGAACCCTCAATGCCGGAGTTAACAAGCTCCACAATAATGCTCATATTTTAGTAACCTTTAGTGTAAGATAGATCAAAAGACTAAACCAAGTACTAGCATAGCATGCACACTGTCACCTTCATGCATATGTAGGAGGAATAGATCACATCAATATTATCATAGCAATAGTTAACCTTGCAATCTACAAGAGATCATGATCATAGCATAAACCAAGTACTAACACGGTGCACGCACTGTCACCTTTGCACACATGCAGGAGGAATAAAACTACTTTAATAACACATCACTAGAGTAGCACATAGATAGTAGTGATACAAAACTCATATGAATCTCAATCATGTAAAGCAGCTCATGAGATTATTGTATTGAACTACATAGGAGAGAGATGAACCACATAGCTACCGGTACAGCCCCGAGCCTCGATCCCTCCTCATGGGAGCAGCAGCGGTGATGAAGATGGCGGTGGAGATGGCAGCGGTGTCGATGGAGAAGCCTTCGGGGGCACTTCCCCGCTCGGCAGGTGCCGAGCAGAGACTCCTGTCCCCAGATCTTGGCTTCGCGAGGGCGGCGGCTCGGAACTTTTCTCGTATCGTGGCTTCCTCCGTAAGGGTTTTATCTTATATAGGCGAAAGGGCAGCGTCGGAGGGCGAAGGGCGACCACACCATAGGGTGGTGCGGGCCCAGCCTGGCCGCCACCCTATCATCTGGGGCCCAGGGGCCTCCTCTGCGCTCTCGGGTGTTGGATGCTTCCGGGCAAAATAGGAACCGGGCGTTGATTTCGTCCAATTCGAGAATATTTCGTTACTAGGATTTCGAAACCAAAAACAGGAACTGGCACTTCGGCATCTTGTTAATAGGTTAGTTCAGAAAATGCACGAATATGACATAAAGTGTGCATAAAACATGTAGGTATCATCAATAAAGTAGCATGGAACATAAGAAATTATCGATACGTTGGAGACGTATCGGCATCCCCAAGCTTAGTTCTGCTCGTCCCGAGCAGGTAAAACGATAACAAAGATAATTTCTGAAGTGACATGCCATCATAATCTTGATCATACTATTTGTAAACATATGTAATGAATGCAGCGATCAAAACAAAGGTAATGACATGAGTAAACAAGTGAATCATAAAGCAAAGACTTTTCATGAATAGCACTTTCAAGACAAGCATCAATAAGTCTTGCATAAGAGTTACTCATAAAGCAATAAATTCTTAGTAAAAGGTATTGAAGCAACATAATGGAAGATTAAGTTTCAGCGGTTGCTTTCAACTTGTAACATGTATATCTCATGGATAATTGTCAATGCAAAGCAATATAACAAATGCAATATGCAAATATGTAAGAATCAATGCAAAGTTCACACAAGTGTTTGCTTCTTGAGGTGGAGAGAAATAGGTGAACTGACTCAACATAAAAGTAAAAGAATGGTCCTTCAAAGAGGAAAGCATCGATTGCTATATTTGTGCTAGAGCTTTTATTTTGAAAACATGAAACAATTTTGTCAACGGTAGTAATAAAGCATATGTATCATGTAAATTATATCTTACAAGTTGCAAGCCTCATGCATAGTATACTAATAGTGTCCGCACCTTGTCCTAATCAGCTTGGACTACCGGATCATCACAATGCACATGTTTTAACCAAGTGTCACAATGGGGTACTTCTGCCGCCTGTACAAAGGTCTAAGGAGAAAGCTCGCATCGGATTTCTCGCTATTGATTATTCTCAACTTAGACATCCATACGGGACAACATAGACAACAGATAATGGACTCCTCTTTTATGCATAAGCATGTAACAACAATTAGTAATTTTCTCATATGAGATTGAGGATATATGTCCAAAACTGAAACTTCCACCATGAATCATGGCTTTAGTTAGCGGCCCAATGTTCTTCTCTAACAATATGCATGCTTAACCATAAGGTGGTAGATCTCTCTTACTTCAGACAGACATGCATAGCAACTCACATGATATTCAACAAAGAATAGTTGATGGCGTCCCCAGAAACATGGTTATCGCACAACAAGCAACTTAATAAGAGATAAAGTGCATAAGTACATATTCAATACCACAATAGTTTTTAAGCTATTTGTCCCATGAGCTATATATTGTAAAGGCGAATGATGGAATTTTAAAGGTAGCACTCAAGCAATTTACTTTGGAATGGCGGAGAAATACCATGTAGTAGGTAGATATGGTGGACACAAATGGCATAGTGGTTGGCTCAAGGATTTTGGATGCATGAGAAGTATTCCCTCTCGATACAAGGTTTAGGCTAGCAAGGTTTATTTGAAACAAACACAAGAATGAACCGGTGCAGCAAAACTCACATAAAAGACATATTGTAAACATTATAAGACTCTACACTGTCTTCCTTGTTGTTCAAAACTCAATACTAGATATTATCTAGACCTTAGAGAAACCAAATATGCAAATCAAATTTTAGCAAGCTCTATGTATTTCTTCATTAATGGGTGCAAAGCATATGATGCAAGAGCTTAAACATGAGCACAACAATTGCCAAGTATCACATTATCCAAGACATTTTAGAATTACTACATGTAGCATTTTTCAATTCCAACCATATAACAATTTAACGAAGGGAAACTTCGCCATGAATATTATGAGCTAAGAACACATGTGTTCATACGAACCAGCGGAGCGTGTCTCTCTCCACACAAGGATGAACTTATTCAGAGAACTAAGATAATAAAACAAAAACAAAAATAAAAGCACACAGACGCTCCAAGTAAAATACATAGGATGTGACGGAATAAAAATATAGTTTCACTAGAAGAAACCTGATAAGTTGTCGATGAAGAAGGGGATGCCTTGGGCATCCCCAAGCTTAGATGCTTGAGTCTTCTTGAAATATGCAGGGATGAACCACGGGGGCATCCCCAAGCTTAGACCTTTCACTCTTCTCGATCACATTATATCACCCTCTTCTATTGACCCTTGAAAACTTCCTTCACACAAACTTCAAGCAAACTCATTAGAGGGTTAGTGCATAATCAAAATTCACATGTTCAGAGGTGACACAAACATTCTTTTCACTTCTGGACATTGCATAAAGCTACTGGATATTAATCGATCAAAGAAATTCATCCAACATAGCAAAAGAGGCAATGCGAAATAAAAGGCAGAATCTGTCGAAAACAGAACAGTCCGTAAAGACGAATTTTAAGATGGCACCAGACTTGCTCAAATGGAAAAACTCAAAACTAATGAAAGTTGCGTACATATCTGAGGATCACGCTCGTAAATTGGCAGATTTTTGAATTTTCTACAGAGAAATAGGCCCAGATTCGTGACAGACAGCAATGCTGTTTCTGCGCAGCAATCCCAAATATAACATCAACTTTGACATAGAAACTTTACTTGGCACAACAAAACACAAAACTAAGATAAGGAGAGGTTGCTACAGTAGTAAACAACTTCCAAGACACAAATATAAAACAAAGTACTGTAGCAAAATAACACATGGGTTATCTCCCAAGAAGTTCTTTCTTTATAGCAATTAAGATGGGCTCAGCAGTTTTAATGATGCACTCGCAAGAAATAGTATTTGAAGCAAAAGAGAGCATCAAGAGGCAAATTCAAAACACATTTAAGTCTAACATGCTTCCTATGCATAGGAATCTTGTAAATAAACAAGTTCATGAAGAGCAAAGTAACAAGCATAGGAAGATAAAACAAGTGTAGCTTCAAAAATTTCAGCACATAGAGAGGTGTTTTAGTAACATGAAAATTTCTACAACCATATTTTCCTCTCTCATAATAACTTTCAGTAGCATCATGAGCAAACTCAACAATATAACTATCACATAAAGCATTCTTATCATGAGTCTCATGCATAAAATTATTACTCTCCACATAGGCATAATCAATTTTATTAGTTGTAGTGGGAGCAAATTCAACAAAGTAGCTATCAAATATAGGAGGTATATTGTAATCATAATCAAATTCATCCTCCATAACAGGTGGTAACAAAAGACTACTATCATTATAATCATCATAAATGGGAGGCAGAGTATCATCAAAGTAAATTTTCTCCTCAATGCTTGGGGACTAAAAATATCATGCTCATCAAAGCCAGCTTCCCCAAGCTTAGAATTTTCCATAGCATTAGCAACAATGGTGTTCAAAGCATTCATAGTAATAACATTCCCATTAGCATGCATATAAATTTCCATGGGTTTTTTAATTCTCTCTTCAAACACATCATGTCCTAATTCAAGATAAAGTTCATAAAGATCTCTCATATTTTTGTTGTTTTCCATTATGCCTAACTAGTGTAAACAAGAAACCAAATGTCGCAATTGCAGAGTCTAAAGGAAATAGCTTTGAGTACTTACAACGGCGCCGGAAAATAGCTTAGTAGCCGAGATCCGGAGTGTGAGTACCTTTTACCTTTCCCTCCGGCAACGGCGCGGAAAAGTGCTTGATGTCTACGTTCCCCCTCCTTTCCTGTAGAGTGTTGGGCCTCCAAGTGCGAGGTTTGTAAGCAGCAAGTTTTCCCTTAAGTGGATCACCCAAGGTTTGTCGAACTCGGGAGGAAGAGGTCAAAGATATCCCTCTCATGCAACCTGCAACCACAAAGCAAGAAGTCTCTTGTGTCCCCAACACACCAAATAGGTGCACTAGTTCGGCGAAGAGATAGTGAAATACGAGGTGGTATGAATATATAAGAAGTAGCAGGTGCCAAAATAGCTTGTGGCGTGTAGTTGATGGTGGTAGTATTGACAGTAGTAACACGGTAAAACAGAAACAAGCAGTAGTAACTCAAGTATTTAGGGACAAGGCCTAGGGATTACACTTTCACTAGTGGACACTCTCAACATTGATCACATAACAGAATAGATAAATGCATACTCTACACTTTTGTTGGATGATGAACACATTGCGTAGGATTACACGAACCCTCAATGCCGGAGTTAACAAGCTCCACAATAATGCTCATATTTTAGTAACCTTTAGTGTAAGATAGATCAAAAGACTAAACCAAGTACTAGCATAGCATGCCGTCACCTTCATGCATATGTAGGAGGAATAGATCACATCAATATTATCATAGCAATAGTTAACTTGCA
The DNA here is from genome assembly GCA_030979885.1 of Lolium multiflorum. Lineage (NCBI taxonomy): Eukaryota > Viridiplantae > Streptophyta > Magnoliopsida > Poales > Poaceae > Lolium > Lolium multiflorum. Next base: position 143,985,356 of record CM061749.1, read on the forward strand.
ATCTACAAGAGATCATGATCATAGCATAAACCAAGTACTAACACGGCACGCTGTCACCTTTGCACACATGCGGGAGGAATAAAACTACTTTAATAACACATCACTAGAGTAGCACATAGATAGTAGTGATACAAAACTCATATGAATCTCAATCATGTAAAGCAGCTCATGAGATTATTGTATTGAACTACATAGGAGAGAGATGAACCACATAGCTACCGGTCCCGAGCCTCGATGGAGAACTACTCCCTCCTCATGGGAGCAGCAGCGGTGATGAAGATGGCGGTGGAGATGGCAGCGGTGTCGATGGAGAAGCCTTGGGGGCACTTCCCGGGGGGTCGGGAACAGAGACTCTGTCCCCAGGATCTTGGCTTCGCGGCGGCGGCTCTGGAACTTTTCTCGTATCGTGGCTTCCTCGTAAGGGTTTTCGATGCGGGGGCTTTTATAGGCGAAAGGGCAGCGTCGGAGGGGCGAAGGGCGACCACACCATAGGGTGGTGCGGGCCCAGCCCTGGCCACCCTATCATCTGGGGCCCACGGGGCCCTCTCTGCGCTCTCGGGTGTTGGATGCTTAGGGCAAAATAGGAACCCAGGCGTTGATTTCGTCCAATTCGAGAATATTTCGTTACTAGGTTTGAAACCAAAAACAGCAGACTGAGCGGCACTTCGGCATCTTGTTAATAGGTTAGTTCCAGAAAATGCACGAATATGACATAAAGTGTGCATAAAACATGTAGGTATCATCAATAAAGTAGCATGGAACATAAGAAATTATCGATACGTTGGAGACGTATCAAGGACTTAGGGAGAACTAACCCTAAGACAATATCAGCACTCATGGAGATAGCCAATAAATGGGCAGATGGAGAAGACGCAATATACAACAAACGAGACAGGTCGCCAGAGGAGGATCGTGGTCGAAATTATCAAAATAGAAGGCGATTTTCTCGCCAGCTCTACAACAACGATGCTCCCGGCCATATATCGGCTGGTTTTCGAGAAATCCTGGAGGAAACGATCGAGATGACTATCAAAGGAGTAACGAGCATCAAGGCGACAATAGAGGTGATTCTCGCGGCAGACAAAACAATGGACCATGGTTTCAAAGACCTTATGTGTCCCCGAAGAGATGATGAACGGTCCGTGCCGGATGCATTTTTATCTTGACAAGAATGGAAAGAGGCGGTCGGGCGTCTCCGGAAGATTGCCGAAACTTTCGAGGCAATGTTGCGAGCCGCGGGAATCGCAAATGCCCGGCTACAGAAACCCCCAGGGACCAAGGAGCGAAATCCATCTTCCACCTCCTCCCGCAATTACGGACGAAAATCGGCACCAGCTCAGAATAGCGGCAGCACCACATCCACCTCCATACGTAGACCCCAACTCTAACGGTGCGGTCTCGATGATTGAAAGCTAGGCCATCAAACGGGGCAGAAGGTAATCTCGCGACAGTGTTCATGAGAAGATGCCTCCACCAACGATTGAGTACTTAAATTGGTCGGGCAAGACATCGGCTTCACAATCGCAGACCATCCGCAGCAAGTTCCTCGACCAGGACAATCAGCACTCATCTTACCCGAGTCGCTGGTTTTGACGTGTCGAGAGTTTTCATAGATGGCGGCAGCAGCAAACCTCATGTATGCAGATACATTGAGGAAGATGAACATATCCCTAGCAAACTTGAAACCAACTGACACACGTTTCCACGGGATTACACCAGAGAACCCAAGTTACCCATTGGGCAAAATCAACCTCGACGTTCAGTTTGGAACCCGAGAAAACTACGAGATAGAGAATTTGGAGTTCGAAGTTGTGGATTTCCCGTCGCAATATCATGCATTGTTGGGACGACCAGCATGTGCGGATTCATGGCAGTGCCGCATTATACATATTTGTTGTGGAGGTTGCCTGGACCCAAGGGACCTATCACAATCAAAGGAAGTTTCGCGTTATTCGATAAATGCGACAAGGATTTTCATCGACTATCGAAACTTTCGGTATGCAGAATCGCGGCGCCAAGGTTCACGATTATGATGTGCGAGAGGTAGGAAGATCTTCCAAGGAGCCAACTTTCGGTACAACCAAGGATTCAAAGAGTACAGATCCACCGACAGATCCAAAGAAAACAACGTCCATCGCCGCAAACATGGATGTCGCATAGGAAAGCGCGCTCGTCGAGTTCCTCCGTGAGCACCGGAAAATCTTCGCATGGTGTCCCGGTGACATGCCAGGAGTACCCGGGGAACTTGCCGAGCACCACCTCAATTTGGATCCTCTCGCAAGACCGGTAAAGCAACCTTTGCGGCGTTTTCGGAGCCTAGCCGCAAAGCCATGTTATCTGAAATAGATCGACTCAAAGATGCTGGTTTCATCAGGGAAATATCTACCGAAGCCACGTGGGTAGCTAACCCAGTGATGGTGCCGAAAAAACACACAATAGTCCTTCGCATGTGCGTCGACTTTACGTGTCTAAATAAACATTGTCCCAAGGATCACTTTCCCCTCCCAAGGATCGATCAAATCATCGACTCCACGGCAGGATGCGAACGTCTTTCCTTCTTGGACGCATACTCTGGTTATAACCAGATCAGGTTCAAAGAAGAAGATGAAGCCAAGACAGCGTTCATCACACCTTGCGTGTTTTGCTACAAAACAATGCCCTTTGGTTTGAAAACGCAGGAGCAACGTATCGGCGGATGATGCGAAGTGCCTAGCAACAGATTGGTAAAAATGTACAAGTCTACATCGATGATGTCGTAATAACATCAAAGAAGGGTCAACTCTGATCGAAGATTTGAAGGAAACCTTCGACAACCTTGACAAGTTTTGTCTCAAGCTGAACCCGACAAAGTGCTCTTTTGGAGTTTCTGGGAGAACTTCTCGGGTTCTTAGTATCAGCAAGAGGGATTGAAGCCAACCCTGAAAAAATCCAGGCCATAGTGACTATGCGAAAGCCAACAAAGTTGAAAGAAATACAACGATTAACGGCGAGTCGCCTTTGCGGTCGTCGCCGGGCTAGGAGAAAAGGCGCTACGTGCTATGCATTGATCAAACAGGGGGAAAAATTTCAATGGAACAGCGAGATAGAGCCTTCGAGAACCTCAGCGGGCAATTTCGACACCACCGATATTGGTGGCACCGAAAGAGAAAGAACCTCTCCTCTTGTACATTGCAGCCACACCTCAGGTGGTCAGCACGGCCCTAGTAGTCGAGAGAGAAGAAGAAGGCAAGCTTCATGGAGTTCAGAGCCGTATATTTCATCGGAAATCTGTCGCTTCAAAAGCGGTACCGCAATATCAGCGGCATATGGAGTATTCACGACAGCAGAAAATTGCGACATTATTTTTCGGCGCACCCGATAATAGTGGTCAACGAGGCTCCCTTATCAAATATACTAAACAACCCGAAGCTACGGGTCGTGTCTCCCTTTGGGGAATAGAACTTTCTCCTCGGGACATCACGTATGAAAAAGAAAAGCAATAAAATCACAGGTTTTACCAGATTTCATTGCGAGTGGATGGAGCTACAAAACACGGGACCCCAGATTTATCGAGAACTTGGACCATGAACTTCGACGGGTCCAAAAGACTAGAAGGAGCTGGAGCAGGCGTGATATTGGTATCACCTGAAGGCGACAAGTTGAAGTATGTTTTGCGGATGACGTTCCCAAACGCGTCTAACAATGAAGCATATGAAGCTCTCATACACGGGATGAAGATGGCGAAAGCTTGCGGTGCAACCCGAGAAAATTTTCGGCGACTCACAATTGGTGGCACAGCAAGTCATGAACCAATGCGATGCGGTCAACGAAAGTATGATAGCATACAAAGAGGTGTACAATGAGCTGGAGAAATTATTTGATGGTTGTGAGGTAAACCACATCAGCAGGATGAGCAACGATGAAGCCGACGTTCTTGCAAACATCGGGTCGCAGTGTCTCGCGATACCTCCAGGCGTGTTTTGGGAAGAGATAAGCGAGAGATCAACAAAGCCAGCAAAAACAAAGAGAAGAAAGAGAAACCCTCGAGTATCACCAAAGACACGAAGAAGAAGAAGAGCAAGAGCTAGTCATGATGGTGCAAATTCCATGGATGCGGGCTTACATATCATATATCCTAAGGAAAACGATACCCGACGATCCAGTTGAAGCAAGGCGAATAATCGGAGATCAAAAGCTTTCACTGTGGTAAAGGGGAGTTGTACAAACGAAGTATTTCGTGCTACGAGAGATGCGTTACACCCGAAGAAGGAAGAATTATCCTGAAAGATGTGCACGAAGGAATATGCGGGCACCACGCGAGCAGGCTATCGCGGCTAAGGCTTTAGAGCAGGATTTTATTGGTTAACGGCAATCGAGGACGCGAAGGAAATAGTGAGAACTTGCGACGCGTGTCAAAGATTTGCCGCCAAACCTCACTCTCCTGCAGCGGAACTCATGCCAATCCCATTATCTTGGCCTTTTGCTCAATGGGGTCTCGATATGGTGGGAAAACTACACAAAGCTTCGCCAGGAGGTTACGAGTATATGCTCGTTGCTGTCGACAAATTTACAAAGTGGATCGAAGCAAAGCCGATAAATTCACCGGACGGTGCGTCGGCAATTAAGTTCGTGAAAAGCATCGTCTTCAGATTTGGAGTCCCTCATAGCATCGTCACAGACAACATATACTCGCGAACCTGAAGCGAGGAAACATGGTACCATAGACCAGAGACAAAGTCCTCGTACAGAAACATCGGCAGGAAGGGTTTCTGGCATCTTATTGCGAGGAAACATGGTACCATAGACCAGAGACAAAGTCCTCGTACAGAAGTCAAGATACTCGCGAACTGAAGCGCACGATCTTGAAATCGATGATTTGGCAAGTCCGTTCGGCGTGCCCCAAAAAGTCGACCCATGTTCACGTGCAAGCCGAAGAAGAACAACTGGAACGAGCTCGACACGCTCATCTTCAGTAGCATCCAAAAAAGCACCTATTATTTCTTAAAAACAAGTCAGTGGGTAATAAGGAGATAAACAACAAAGAAAAAGAAGAAGCACGACAACGATAATGAAACATACCTGCCATATCCAAGCTAGCATCTATCGGCGGTGGAGCATAGAATTTTCTCGAGACGTAGCTGCAGCAGCAGCAACAGCGGAGTCCTTTTCGCGATGGCAGTTTGAGCTTGTTGGAGTGCAATTTTTCCCTTTCAGAAGACTCTCGAGATTGTTCCATGAGCATAGCGATTGCTTCTTCACGGATTGGAGTTGTCCTCGAAGTTCTTTCAATTCTTCGTCAGATCCTTACTCGCAGAATCATCAACAAAATTAACGGGACAGAGGACTTCTTCGGAAGGAAGGAAAACTTCGGAAGGACCAGGAATGGACGTATAGTTGTCAAAAATTAACTGAAAAAATAGAAAAACGTCGACATCAATCATTGAGACAGATAGATTTCCATTGATTCTCATAATATATACATGTCTGTTACAAAAGAAGGACCCTAGAAGACCTAATCACCGCCAGGAGGACTAAGGCGATAGCATCAAAAGATAGAAATAAAAAAGAAGACAAGGTGGTCTACTTGACCTCCGGCTTGGATGCGCTTGGAGCAGGTGCTGGCTTAACACCAAGGAAGGAGAGGATGGGTCTTGCAGAGGGTTTGGCAGCTCTAATTAGAGATTGCCATTTCTTTGTCTCCATCTCCCCTATGTTGCCAACCTTGGCCAGTCGACGTCTTGTTGACTATCAGCAGTTAGCGCGATGGTACCTTCAACGCCAATTTTCAGGCCTTCTTGGCGAAGTTTCAGCCCAAGATCTTCGGGTCCATTGAAGGTTTTTGCGAGCTCCACAAAGGTAGAGGGGGTCTCTTTCTTCGGAAAGAAGTAGGGGAAAAGCTTCAGCAAGCCAGCTTCAGCATTTTCAAGCCCGTCGCGTGCTTCATCCCCATGAATTTCGACAAGGGTCAGCGCGTCGAGAAGCTCGTCACCCACAGGACCGTCAACTTCATATTCTTGATGCGTCCGCCCTACAAACAATCAGACAGCCGTATAAAAAATAAAGACTACAGGTGAAACGCAAGATAATCCGAGGAAAAGCAAAGATTCGAGAACTTACTAACAAAACGCCGACATTGTGATTCCAAGCGGGAAAGAATCTCTGCCTCTCGAGCTGATTGCTGAGTTATGTTATCACTCAATGAAGTTTCAGCTTTATGAAGCCTCTTTCGAAGATCTTCAATGGTGGCAGCATCCTTTTCAGCTTTTTGGCAATTTTCTTCGCTCTGCTTCAACTTAACAGCAAGAGCGTCCGCACGTTTGTTGCTTTCCGCAAGATCTCCTGGAAAAGTTGCGGCAGATAAATACTATGATGAAATCATGGTACACATGCAGCAAAAGAACATGACAATGATACCTTCGAGCTTCTTGGTGTAGTCACGATACCCGACAAATTGGGTACCAAGGCGAATAAATTCCTTCATCAAAGGCTGAAGAAACGATCAAGGAGGAAAATGAAGTCAATATAACCAATATATATTCGACAACATTCAGTATGATTGAAGTATTGAAAGATTTAAGGTTTACATCATCCAATGAAGGTGTCGAAGATCCACCAGGGAATTGGATAGAATCTCGCGATGGCTCAATTCTCGCTCCTTTTAATGGAGAGGCTCGGGGGCTCTCCACTAGCGATGGTTGCACGATGTCTTGTTGAGGAGGAGAAGATTCATCTCCATCATGTTGAGCTTCTGACACAATCAAAGTACGCGATGTACTCGTTCGTGCAGTAGCATCAACAGCTTGTTCTTCCTCCTCATCACTACAAATAAAATGGCGGCAGTATAAGAAGCAAGAGACAAGAAACATCAAAACAGGAATAGCAAAAAGTAAGGAGTAACTCACGAGCTGACGAGGGCATCAGTGTATGGGTTAAAAGCTGCCTTTTTATGTGAAGGCTCAGCTTCTTCGGCTTTGGAAGTGCCGGAATCTTTTACGTCGAATCTCTTCCTCTTTGAAGCATGAGGAAGAGAGTGTGTCGAGGCAGTGGACTCAGAGAAGCCGCGGATTTCTGAGAACCCGCGATTTCAGTGGCAGGGCGAGTGGTGCTTTGGTTGTCATCGTCGACAACGGCACGCTCTTCCACTTCTCCACATTCAGGAAGAGGAGGAAGAGAAGAAAGAACGAGGTGGCCCTGAGAAAAGAAAAAATGTCGAGAAAAAGGCGTTAACAAAATAGTAATCGACAAAATAACAAAGCCCGAGGAAACAAATACAGCTACAAAAAAGAAATTACCTCGGGGAGGGGATTGGCGTTACTATATGGCGCGACACGGCAAGAAGTAGGAATTAAATCCTTCTTGTTCAGCGATGAGATTTTATGGATAAGTTTCTCAAAGTCCTTCAAGGGAAGATCCTTCGAGAGCCTGTCAGCATCTTCTTCACCAGCGTATTTCCAGAAGGGGTTTTTGCGAGCCTGGAGAGGCTGCACTCTAGCCCTAAGGAAATAGGCGGTAATCTCAATACCCGAAAGTTCTTTCCCGCGGGTGTTTTGTAGCTCGTGAATGCGAGTCATCAACGCCTCTGTCGCCAATTTCTCCGCTTCAGTGCATCCCAAGAACGGCGACGAAAGATTTTAGCTTCTCCGTCAAAAGGGGCGATGTTCTCTTCCGCTGGGTTGGAGCTTTCTTCATGGACGTACAGCCACTTTTTCGCCAGCCTTGGACGGAGTCGGGAAATTTGACATCAAAATAGTCGACTTCCGACCGAACACATATAACAACGCCGCCAATATTGTAGGCGACGTTGTGGTGGCTATTGCGGCGAATGCAAAAGATGCGTTTCCACAGGGCCCAATTGGGTTGGACCCAGAGAAGCACTCACAGAGTGTGATGAAAATCGAAATGTGGAGGAGAGAGTTGGGCGTGATGATGATGAAGCCCATAGACAAAAAGGAGACCACGCAGAAATTCGTGGATTGGGGGAGAAAGTCCTCCGATGAGGTGGTCAACGACCCGGTAGTTGATTGGAGGCTTTGGGTAGCTCTCCTCCTTGGGGAACTGGAGCGTTCTCTTTCTTGCTGAATCCCATCTTCTTGAGCATGTTGATATCTTGGCTGAGATCTTGGATCTCTCCCACTCGGCACTTCCCAGATCTGTTGATGTCATCTTCGATTCTGGTGTGCTGTGTCTAGTCAAACGAGCGGCGGCATCAACGGGGCTAGCAGAGAAGGGAGAAAAGTGCTCGAGCGCTAGAGCTAATGGGAGCAAGGGAGCAGATGCAGCGGAGAAGCAGAGGTGCGGCGTCAGCGAAAGTGCTCAAGGAAGAAGACGATGGCTTTATATAGCAGTGTGACGGTCGCAACCGTTGGATTGGCAAAAGTAAGGATGCAGATGGCAACCACGTGGACAAGGGGTAAAAGTGTATTTTTACCGAGAAGTGAACGGGAGAGATAATAGTGCCGGAAAAAGCGGAGGACGTGTGTCCCCCACTTGCACGACGTGTCAAGCGGATAGGAAAAAGGGACCCACATGACAGTGACACATAGCGGTTTTCGCGTATTTCCAACACAGAAATCGTGGCTATCATCAGCAACTACGTCATCAAGGTAAAAGAAAAGCTCGATTATGAAGCTCGGGAAAGTTTATCGACAACGCAAGATTATTTTGGGAGCCTTTGATCAAACACAAGTTTTTGCCCAAATGCTCGGGGGCTACTTTGGAAAAATAGAAAATTTCGAGTATGACAAGATAGAAATGGCGAGAGCCTATAATCAAATACAAGCATTTGTTCATAGCCTCGGGCTACTCCCATCGGGAGCGCTCGCGCACCCGATAGATATAAAAATATCGAGAAGGATTATAAATATAGCGGCAAAGGATACTAATCTGTGGAGCCTACACCCAACAAAGTTGGTGTAGCCTCGGGGCTACTCCCATCGGGAGCGTTCGCGTGCCCGATGAATTTTAGCAAAGTATATTTCGAGTTACACAGATAACTCTACATATACTCCCATCGGGAAGACAAAATAAGTCACCAAATATGACTCGATAAAATGTGCTATTCCAACAGCAGAAAAGCACTCGACAATATATTCTCAGAGCGCTAAAAGTCGCGAATAAATCTCTGAATGCCGCAAAACTTTGCGAAGGTAAGACCCAGATCCGTTCGAGCGGCGTGGCACCGTCTCGGCGCGATTGCTACAATTTTCCGTATCAACGAGATACGAAGAAAAATCTAACGGACGTTAGTGCCGATAAAATATGGCCGGGACTCGACAAATGGTAAGACCTTAAGCGGCACTGTCGAAGTTTACCAGTATCCGAGATCATGTCCAGGACGTGATCTTGAAGTAGGTTTTTGCGGATTGCCACTAGAGCGGTTAACTAGCTGATCCGTCAGATGAACTAGCCCCAACTACCGTTATCCCTGTACAAAATAGTGTTTGCATATCGAAAGATTATGTGATGAGTAAAGTTGGAGATTTTACCTGATTCTTCGATTCAAGAAAAATCTCGGGGGCTACGACATAGGCATCCCCGATGGGCTGCGAAAATGGTACCGGGGTTTTGAAGGCCCAGAACTCGAAGAATAAGAAGACTCGGAAGCCCATTTAGTGATTAGGAAAGATAGTTTGTATTAGGAAAGGTAGAGATTTGTAATCTTACGGGTTGGGTACGAAACCCTCCCGAACTCTGTAACTTGTGTATTACGAAACCCTCGGCTCCACCTCCTATGGGGAGTCGAGGGCAAAAAATGATCGAATCTGTCAACGTAACCCTAGTTTTCATAATCGTCGAGTACTTTTCGGCTGAAACCTTCGAGATCTACTTGCCCTCTACTTCTAACAAAACCCTAGTCTACAATCTGTAGGCATTGACAAGTTAATCCTTTGTCAGTGGCTTAGGACCTTCCTTTCATAGCACTACTATTTGTAATGCTCCTGCCGATGGGTGGGGGTGGGGGTGATGCAAAGCCAACGCAGATACATACCATGACAATCGATCGCACTATATCGATCGACCGACCGTTCACGAGAAGATACATTGTTTTGAATAAGTTTTTGTTTTCGCCATTAGTAAAGAATGGCTAGCCGCACGTCGGCATAGGCACGCAGAAGGCGAGACGGGCACTCACTGCTGCCATGCGGAACCGGGGAAACAAAGAGCGGACATGCGCATAGCCCGTGTTGTATCCACGGCGACACGTTCTCAGCCCAGCTGATAAAACTTTCGGTTGCGTAGCGGCTCCAGCTATCCTCATGTTTGCGTGGACTAGTAGGGTGCGTTTTGTAGCCTAGAGGCTCCTTGGCTCGCATGGGGGCGCAATTTTTGGCCCGTTTGGTTACCTGGGCTCACCCGCGTTCTTGCATCGAACGGTTCTCAAAGCAGTGTTTTGCCTGCATCCAGTGGAACGCCCGAAATGAGTGTTTCCAGCGGGCCTGGCCCGTTGTCTTCACTCCTTTGCTCGATGGATGCAACCTCTGCACGTGGACTCGCTTACGCTCACTCTCCCTTATATTACTCCACACACCCTCTCTTCAAACAACCACAACCATACTCTGAATCAAAATAAGATTTACATGAAAAAAATGCGTATCGATGATATGAATCAATTCCTACAGTCGGTTTCTAGTTTTGTCAGTCGTACATCGTCAATTTCGTGTATGAAGTTTTAAGCGAATTTTGCCAAATTCGTTGCACATGCTCAACCGTTTAAAATTTCTTTGAGGACTAGGTCCACCTCGCCATTCCGCATGATTTTCATGTTGACAGGTTTTTGTTTCGGTGTATATACAAGGAAAGATAAATGACTCGCTAGTATACTGTAATCTGTAAGTATGTGTGAGTATATTTGGAGTACTCTTGCTCAACTTCTCTCTTGGCGTCTTCATGGACGGCGACGTGGCGATGATATGTGAGAAGTGAGAGCTGATAATCCATGATGGCGGTGGCATGGTGATGTTCGTCTTCGTGGTCGGCGACGTGGTGATGCTTGTGACCGGCGTGACCGGCGGTGTAATGGTGATGTTCGTCTTCGTGGTCGACGACATGGTGATGCTTGTGACGGACGTGAACAACGGTGTCATGGTGGTGTTCGTCTTCATGGTCGGTGACGTGGTGATGCTCGTGGCCGGCGTGACTGACGGTGCCATGGTGGTGTTCGTCTTCGTGGCCCGCGGCGTGCCCATGCTTATGACCGGCATGACCGACGGTGTCATGGTGGTCTTCGTCTTCGTGGTCAGCAACATGCTCATGCTTGTGATAGATGATGTAAGATCACCATGTTACCATATAAATGAAGGTAGGAAAAGCATGGGAGAAATCAAACAATAATGCTCACTTTCCACCCGGTGCTGAAATGAGCGGCCCAAACGACCAAACAACATGGGTTTTCTGGCCCGTGGACCGTCTCAAACGCGCAGGTCATTTCTTTCCACTAATGCAGTGGTGCGAGAAATCAGTCTAGGTAAGCAAACAAAATGCATCAATCCGTTTCCGTCGGGTCGGTGGACACGCTCTAACAATCGGCCGCCCTAGATCGACCGACTGTTCTCAAGAAGAAACAATGTTCTGAGTCAGTTATCATTTCCGCTACTATGGAGGCCTATCCATCTGGGAGGTGACGAAACGGTTCCCTGGTAGCGGCACGCATGCCGTCGTGCCCCGCCGCACCGCACAGCACAGCGGCCAGCCACGCCACGTACAGGTGGACGCCAACTCGTCCGTGTCCCCTGATGGCCTGATCTGGACGGACCACGGTGCCGCGCTCTAGCTTCCAAACTGAAACCAGCTTGCAGCTTGGCGGGGCGGCGAGGCCACCTCCTCTACTCCTTGTTAAGTTTGTCCAGTCCTCTCCTCGCTCGCTGTGGGTTGCTATCTACAACCGCTGGCAAGTGCAGATAGATAACACAGCCAGCCAGCCACTGGTTTCAGTTGCCGTAGCTCGTAGCCGAGCCTGAGCCTATAAAGGGCAGCGTCCAGCCACCCCCTTAATGATACTGTCATCACCAAACACGAACCCATTCTTTCTTCTTTCTTTCCCCATTCTTCTGATCCTCCACCTCTCCTCTCTCTCTCTCTCCCGAGGCCAGCGCTTCTCGCTCTGGAACTCTGGAACTGAAGAGTGAGTTAAGAAGAGAGAGATGAGGCGGCAATCAGTGCTCGGAGGAGGAGCTGGGTGGTGGTGGCGAGGAGGAGGAGCAGTGGCGTGGTGGGGCGCCGTTGTCCTCGCCCATTTAGTGACCCCCGGCCGCGCGGGGCTCCTCGAGACCAACCCCGGCCTCGCCTATAACTTCTACCAGACCTCCTGCCCCAGCGCCGAGGCCACCGTCAAGAGCATCACATGGCAGATGGTCGCCGCCAACCCAGCACTCGCCGGCAGGCTTCTCCGGCTACACTTCCACGACTGCTTCGTACAGGTCCGTCCGCCACCTCCAGCTCCCCTTCCTTGCCTCTGATTTCTGTTACTGGCCGGTACCCTCGGCTCCAGCTCCCCCACTTGATTTGCTCGTGTTCGCTTCCGTCGGCGCCGGGTCCAGCCGCCGACCGACCGACGGGAAAGTGCTCCTTTTCCCCGGCAAGAAATTAACTGCGGATTCCATTTCTAGCTCGCCACATTCATGTCCGAATCAAGTCAAGAGCTCTCCTTCCTCTGACGCGTCGCTCTAATTAACCCTCCTGCGTACTATACTAGCATACAGATCGTGTTTCTGCTTCTGCCCAAGTGGTGACATTTTACCGCGAGATTTTTCAGTTTTGACTGCAGAGTGGAGTGGACTAGGGAGTGAGTGAGCTTTATGTGGAGTACGTAAGCATTACGGCACCTTTTCCAGTATCCCGTATCGACACAGCCGAGCAAGAAAACAAGAGCGAGAAATACTAGACTAGTACAAAAGGGGGAGCAAAGTGAATCTTGTCATTTTTTTCCGGTGCGGCCAATGGCCTACTCTACTCCGAACCTCGCCTCGCCCGCGCTCACATGTCCATAGGCCACAGCAGCTGGTGCCCGCCCGCGATATAACAGCTGTGAAAGCTGCAGCGCCGGTACGGCGACTGCAGCAACTGCTTTGGCCCCTTGCGGCGGCCCCGCGCACCGTCGAAATTTCAAACCCAAATTTTGAAAATGCGAGTTTGCTTTTTGGCTGACAGCGTCCGCTTCTTCCTCTCCGTGTATCCTGCAGGGCTGCGACGCCTCCATCCTGCTGGACACCCCGGCGTCGCAGAACGAGAAGTCGGCGCCGCCCAACGGCTCCGTGGGGGGCTACGAGGTGATCGACGCCATCAAGACCAAGCTCGAGGCCACATGCCCGGGGGTCGTCTCCTGCGCCGACATCGTCGCGCTCGCCGCCCGCGACGCCGTCTCCTACCAGTTCCAGGCCTCGCTCTGGCAGGTGGAGACCGGCCGCCGCGACGGCTCCTCCTCCCTCGCCAGCAACGCCGGCGCGCTGCCCTCCTTCTCGGCCGGCTTCGCCGGCCTCCTCGCCAGCTTCGCCGCGCAGGGGCTCAACGTCACCGACCTCGTCGCGCTCTCCGGCGCGCACACCATCGGCAAGGCCAGCTGCTCCAGCGTCACCCCCCGGCTCTACGCCGGCAACGCCACCAGCGTCGACCCGCTGCTCGACTCCACGCTCGCCGCCGTGCTCATCAACAAGTGCCCCAACAACGCCAGCTCCTCGTCCGCCACGGTCGACCTCGACGGCAACACGCCACTCAAGTTCGACGGCGTGTACTACACCAACCTCATCAACAAGCGCGGCCTGCTCGCCTCAGACGCCGCGCTCATGCAGAACGCCGCCGCCGCCGCCATCGTCAACGACCTCACCAACCCCATCAAGTTCTACGCCGCCTTCGCCATGTCCATGAAGAAGATGGGACGCGTCAACGTACTCACCGCCAAGAACGGCAAGGGCAAAATCAGGGCGCAGTGCCGGGCGCCCTGAGCTAGCACCACATTTTCTTCTTCTTGGATTTTGTATTTTTTTTCTTCTTCTTTTGCTCTCCTTCCTCCTCCCTCCTCTTATTTCATTGGCGCGGATCAAGTATATTGTGCGCCATGATCTATATTGGTTCTGTCTTTTGCCGGAGAAGTAGTAACATTGCTCCTCACGCCATGCGGTTGCATTCCTCTTGCAATCAAACAGAAAGCGGGTTCGTTGCTTGTCTCTGCTCCAACTCGTGTCTTCTGATGATTCAGTAAAAACATTGGCGGGTGACTGGAGCATACTTCCAGTGTGAATCAACATTAAAATATTTACCACCACAACAATCAACGAAGATTTGCATCCTTGCACCAATAGCGCTAATGTACCAATCTGATCCCCACCTTAAGCTGCATCTCAATCCAACTTTGGGAGTTCGGTCGATAGAAAATAAGAGCCCCCGCATGTAGTTCTCATCTGCGGTAAACCGATATTCTGCATTACCTATCACACTAGCCACAATAAAGGAATCATAATGCATTCCATGCATTACCTATCAGAATATCCACAAGAGTATATGCAATGTATTTGATTATTTGGAAGGCAAATTGAAAGGATTCAGTGACAGAAAACAAGGACATGCTCGTAGTTTATTTGGTTTGTAGGATTATGAAAACAAAAGACAGAAAAAATGCAGAAATATAATTAAAGTGCATTTGTAAGACAGAGGATGAAAAAACACAATGACAAAATATGTGATTTATCTTTGCTCCCACAGTTGTCATTATTAAGTTAAACCATTAGCAAATAAATCGAGATTAAATTATTTACCACGCCTACAATCTCTTAGATTTGCATCAGTGCAACACTAGCGCCAGTCCCACCACTAATAAGCCAATCCAATCCCCACCAAGAGTTGGCTCAAAATTCCACTGTAGCACGGTCAAGAGTAATCAAAGAACCCACACATGTCACTCTCAATCCAGCAGGTAAACCGGCATTCTACATTATCCCGTCACTGCTCACATGTACCAAAGATATTAGAGCATCTCCGTCCCCCAAACCGCGCTGCATTGAGCGTTTGAGGGACGTATTTTGTTCGTGCCGCGTTTGGGGACGTCGCTCCCCAGCGTCCCCCAAACGCCGCCCCCAAACATTAAAAATAATTTAAATAGATAGAAGAAAACTATTTAATAATATTCAAATCGGTTCAACATAAACAAATTATATATAAAACTTCGAAAAAAGTATTAAATTACATACAAATTATTTTAAACTACTACTTCTACTTCTTCTTCGATGATGTCGTCGTCGTCATCGCGTGGCGCGTCGCTTTGAAGAGGCGGCTCGCGCCCCGCGTCGGAGTCCTCCTCGTCGTCGCCGGTGCTCCGGCTGCACCTGGCGGCCTTGGCCTTCGTGTCCGCCTCCGCCTTCGCACGGGCCACCGCCGCCGCCGCTTTCTCGCTCTCTTCTTCCTCCGCGTCCTCCTCACGCGACATTCCTCCTCGCTGTCAAGTGGCGGCGGGGAATAGTTGCCGATGCTGGGTGTCTTGGCTTTGTCCCACCAATGGCACCAGCCGCAGGCTTTCCCTCGTGGAGGTGTCGGACGAGCTCGAAGATGTAGCTCATCGTCGGCTGGAGGTGTCGGATGAAGGCTTGGATGAATGACGGCGTACGTACGGGTCTTATTGAGGCGGATGAACGACGGCGCAGAAGCGGCGGTTGCTCTTAGGAGTCCGCGCTCCATTCCGGCGGTTGGCGCGTCGTCGACGCGGTTGCCAATGTGACGGTTCCGCTTCCCGCAACTGCACCGTCGCCATGTAGGTGGCGGTTGAGCGTCCGAGCCGCTGACGCGTCGGGGCCGCGCCTCGCCTCTCATTTCGTTGTGTCGGCGTGCCGGTCGTGTGTAGGGGACGGGCTCGGGGCGTCGGACACCGTATTGGGCCGCGCCGGACAAAAAAGGCCTTTGGGGCGCGCGGCTGGGAACGTTTTTTTGTCCGGCGTGCCCCAAATCGCTTTGGGGGACGGTTTGAGGGACGCGACATGAGATGCTCTTAGCAATGGAGGTCTAAGTCTGTGCTGGTGAGGAACTTTCTTGGTGCGCTAGGCTTGCAGCAGCAGTATGAAAGTGGGAACGGCGACACATGTGAAGTTCTGAGTCCTGCCTTTCAGGATGAAAATTCAAGGTCTGATCTTAATTAGTTGTGCCTGACAATGACCTTATTGAAGATATTGTTTTGAAAGCGTGGACTATCTTCTGGGTGAAAACCTAAGATCTTTGATCGGACGACGACGGTGCTGGTGCACCGTTCCCTTCTTGGAGGCATCGCTTTTGAAGAGTTTAAAGTTCAGGTGTTGTCATGGTGGTGGTTGTATTTTTGTTGCTAGGGCTAGAATGTTGTGGCGGGGCTCTTTTTTTCTTAATTTTTTTCGCTTTTTTGGCTATGTGCATCCATATTGCCATTAGGGCGGTGTGTTATTGCAGAGACCGGGTGTAATTGGTATCTTCCAATATTAATATATTCCCTTTATCGAAAAAATGTACCAGAGGTATTTCTTTCTCCCGCTATACATTGTTTTTAAATTGAATGCAATTTATTTGTTTATTTGCACGCATGTTGAATTGAATTCGGTGACCGTAAAGGAGAAGAACAGGTTCATAGCTTGTTTGGTTTGTAGGATTCAAAAAAAGAAATAATAGGAAAAACACATAGACAAATGATTATAATGCATGTGTACATTAGATGATGAAAACCACACAACTTTTTTTGGTGGTTTGGGGTGGGGGGGGGTGCATTTTATCTGTGCTATCAATGTTGTCTTGTGATTTCGTAGAACCACTAGTTATTTACCACTCCTACACTCTCCGAGGTTTGCATTGATGCAACACTACGAATAATCCCACCACCAGAAATCTAATCCCCACCATGGGCAGGCTCAAATTCCACATTAGCACGATCAACGAGTAATGAAAGTACCCACCAATGTCGCTCTCACCTGCATGGTAAACCGGTTTTCTGCAATATCTCGCCAGTGTTTTTTTTTTGAGGGAAAATACCATAGTTTAAAATAGCGGGCTATTTCATTTAGCCGCGATTTTTTTGGAGGCTATAAAAGGCTATAGCCGGGTTATAGCGGGCTATTTCATTTAGCTTTTTTAAAAAATTTAAAATATTTCAGTCATATCTTACCAAAAGAAGAGAAAAACTATGACTCAAATATGATCCGTGATACAAATTATTCAACTATTCAAGTCAAATAAGTATTCAGTTATTCAACTCACAAGTTTTATATAATTATATTGAACGCAAATTCGGAAAACAAGAAATAAAAAAGAGAAGAGAAGAGAAATTTAAAATACAGGAGGTTTAGCAGCTAAATTAAAGGCTAAATAGGGGCTAAATTGGGCTATAGCCGGCTATTAGCGGTTTTTTCTCATTTAGCCTATAAAGGGCATAGCCGCAGCGGCAGGTCTCCCGAAAGGTTATAGCCGGGCTATAGACAGGCTATAGCCGGCTATTTAAAACCCGGGAAAATACTATGCGCGTGTCCGAGATATCTCGCCAGTGCTAACATGTAGCGGAGTCGTTTTTTCTCCCTCCATGCATTGCTTTTAAACTGAATGCAACTTATGTGTTTATATGCGGGGCAAGTAGAATGGAGTTCAGAGATAGTAAACAAGAAGAACATTTCATAGGTTGTTTGGTTCGTAGGATTCTAAAAACTTTTTTTTTTGAAAAAAAAAACTCACTAATATGACTATAATGCATGTGCAAAACAGATGATTGAAACAACACACGAAAAATCGGGTGTTGTCTCTCCTCCCACTGTCTGATTCTGTAAAATCATTGGCTAGTGAATCGAGATTAAACTATCTACCGCTCTTAAAATTTATGAGATTTGCACTGGTGCACCACTAGCGGTAATCCCACCACTAAACGACCAATTTGATCCCCACGATGGACTGCCTCTCTGAATCCCACTTTGGCAAGATCAACAAGTAATCCGATGAGTCCACACATGTAGCTTTCGCATGTAAGTAAACCGGCAAGCCACATCTATCTTAGAGGAGTTTTGTTCTCCAAAGAGGCACAATGCGTCTGAATTGAATGCAGTTTGATGATAGTATTATGTTCAAACAGGTGTGTGAAAGACAGTCTGCAAAGGACACCATGATCAACCACCATTCATCTCTATGCCTTCGACTTGAGACATATGAAGTTGACCTATATGTCAAACACATCGAATCCAAGTGATTCGAGAAATTTTTGGATTTTCCAGAGATTATTTGGAATAATTTTGTCTAAATTTCCTAAAATAAAAAAAATTAAGAGTCAAATAGTATTTGGTCCGAATCTTGTCCAATTTTATGATGAGAACATATTTTCGCAACCCACTTTAAATTGTAATTCTTTTTGAAAAGGCAGTGGTGCTAGACTAAAAAACAAAACTATTTTTGGTTGCGATGAATGTGACTTGAATTAGTTCAAGATGAAACTTAAACATGGTTTCCGCTGAACCGTCGTTAGCTTTTTTTTTACACGAAATACCACTTCAGTACTTTGAACTTTTAGGCCTCCTTTGATTCATATGATTTGTGTAGAATTTAGATCCTATGAATTTTTTTACATAAGTTGTTCTATTTATAGGAACATATCCTAATCGTATAGAAATCTTGTAGTGTAAATTCTAAAATAAAAAGACACTAGGTCATACCTCATGAAAAATTGGTTTGCTACAATCAAACACAATTCATCTTTTTATAGGATTTAATTTAAGTAGGCAGCTCACCGAATGTTTGGAAAAAATAGTGAAAGAAAACATAAAAAAGAAAGGTCTTTGCGGCGCAGCGGGTTGATTGGATCACGAGCTGGCGACTGAAATAGTAGTCGCTGCTGCGACAAATGAAAAAGGGGTGCATGCCTGCATTCTTGTCCCTTGCACGAAGATAAATGCAACATGGCAGTACAAAAAGATTCCTGAATTCCTCGTCTCCTCAATTTCTCGATCAGGCCATGAGCGAATGGCGACAGGTGGATCGTTGTGCGACAGCTCGAAATGGGTTTCGGTCTGCACGCTAGGTTTTTTTTTTTTGCGCTGAAGGTCTCCTTTTCTGCTTTTTAGGGTCACCCTTTTTGTACTACAGGTAGGGCCCGTTCTCCGCGTCTGATGATCAGCTGGCATAGCTAGCACCAGCCGTGGACGACTCACGACAGGATTGATCGAAGCATGCATTGTTGCTTGATGCCGATGGACACGACGACGCAGCGGCCAGCGGCACGGCATGAGTGACTGCCCGTGACTCGATCGAGAACATGAGCCAGGCCTAGATCACATTCACTCACACGCATGCCATGTTCCCGTGATGGATTTCCTCCTTCGAACTTGGGGTTCTCCAGCGCCCGACCGATTGCGTTTGTGCGCACGAAAAATGGGTGTGCATACTAACCCACGTGTTCGACGCATAATGACAGATCTGTTTGTGGAGATAGAACATGGCTTAAATTTGGGGGTCTAAATGCGTCTACACGGATGTTACGAGAAGTCAAAACGGGTCATGTGTTATACTTATACATAACCCGCCCGCCAGTGCACAAAAGGCACTTCCACTCCCCCCCATTTTCAAAAATCGTATTAGGGCGGAGGCGAAAAAGGGACGAGAAGAAACGGCTGGAGAAGGAGGCCACGGTCGCCATCACATAAATCTTACCAAAGATGTCATAGAGATGCAAAGGCTTGACGCCGAGGCCAAGTGTCGCGCGAAGGATACCTGGATCATGCTCGCTATCTTGAGCAACATGAATGACGACCAACTCTCATGGTTCGAGAAGAAACGAGCCGAGATCCGCCAACAGGATGGCTGATCGCCCGTGGTTACATCGCGAGAACTATGGTCTCCATGGCCCTCTTGTGGCTCTTTTGGAACTTAAATTCGTACTGTACTATGTTCAATGTGGACTGGACTATATTTAGACGTAATTCGTACCACTGATGACGCGGTTTGAATGGCCTAAATATGGCTAAAATTAATCTGTTTGTGATGCCTTTATGAAATACCTAAAACCTTTTGGACTGGGCGGATAAAATGCGTCGGACCGCTAGGCACGGCAGACGCAAACGGACAATCATGGTCCGATAACCATTTTCCACGTCCACAGTCTGACGCAAATGCAAATGAATAAGTACAGTCATTTTTTGATAACCGAAATGTGTGGATCGCAAATACAAATGAATAAGTACGGTCATTTTTTGATAACCGAAATGTGTGGATCGATGGAGATGGCATCACGAGATAAAATGAGAGCGATCTTGCCTTGCCGTTGTTTTGATCATCAGGCCAATGTATATAAAAAGATCCGATCGAGCTGGGTAGCCGCTTTAGCTTGTGTGGTGTCCCCGTCGGGCGCAACCAACTGATGAAGCATGCGGTGATGGAACTGAACCCGAATACCCGATCACGACACAAGTACGCGGTGATGCTTAGAAGGGGTACAGTGGCTGTCGCCATTCGCCAAGTTGGAAATCTGCCCAGGTCGCTCTCGCCGGAAATATGGGGGCACATGGGTGGAGACCGGCCGCCGGGACGGGCCCTCCTCTCTCGCCGGCAAGATCAGGACACAGTGCCGGGCGCCGTGAGCACCACATTTCCTTCTTGGATTTGTAACTCCGTCCCAAATTAGTTGTCCCAAAAAAATTTAAATATAGATGTATTTAGACATATTTTAGTGTCTTGATGTATCCATATTTTAATAAATTTGAGACAACTAATTTGAGACGGAGGATAGTATTTTTTTTCCCTCTCCTTCCTCCTCCTCTTATTTCATTGACGCGGATCAAGTATATTGTGCGCCATGATCTATATTGGTTCTCTCTTTTGCCGGAGATGTAGTAACATTGCTGCTCACCACATGCGGTTGCATCCCTCTTGCAATCAAACAAGGAAGCGGGTTCGCTGCTTGTCCCCGCTACCACTCTTGTCTTCTCTTTCAGTAAAAAGAAATGGTTGAGTGACCCCGGCCATTGTATGAATCGAGAAACTACTACTCCTACTGTACAATCTCTGAGATTTGCATTGGTGCAGCACTAGCGTTAATCCCACCACTAATCCACCAATCCTATCATCACCGTGGGCTGCCTCAGAATTCCACTTTAGCACGATTAACGAGTTAGCAGAGAATAAGAGCCGACACTGGTCACTCTCACCTTCAGATAAACCATTATCGTGCAAGCTCACTTATACCGGAGTCGTTTGTTTCTCCCGCCATGCATTGCATTCAAACTGAGTGCAATTTATTTATTTATTTGCGCGGCAAATTAAATGGAATTCGGTAGTAAACAAGAAGAACAAACATATTCATGTCTTATTTAGTTCCTAGAATTCCAAAACCAAAAATAGGCAAAAACAGAGGTGTATAAATACAAATAAATAGGAAAAACACAGAAATATAATTATAATACATGTGCAAAACAGATATTGAAAAATAGGGTGTTTTGTCTCTGATCCCATTGTTATCTTCTAGTTCCGTAAAACCATCGACAAACAAATCTAGAATAAATTATTTACTAACACAATCTTCAAGATTTGCATCTGTGCACCACTAGCACTAATTCCAACCACTAATCGATCAATCCAATCCCCACCATGGGCTGCCTCTGAATCCCACTTTGGCACGATCAACGAGTAATTCGATGAGCCTATGCATGTTGCTTTCAACTGTAAACCAGCACCCACATCTATGTGACACAAATGTCTAAATTGCAATGATACTTTCACATTTTAATAAAAAAGCTAAAAAGTTTTTGAATTTTCTAGCAAGGTACCCCAAATGTTTGCCCCCCCAAGCACCGAAACATTTGTGTGGGCTTTCACTGGCTATCGAGATGACTTTCGTTCTTCCGCCATATAGTGTGTCTAAAATTGAATGCAATGTGATAATAGTGCTCGACAAAACAACAAGATCATGTTCAAATGGATGTTTTAAGTGCCGAGATAATAGGACGCCATGATGAGCTACCAACCATTGCTATGCATCCAAACTCAGCAAACTTTGAGACCCACCAAAATCTATTGAACTTTGGATTTTTAAGAAATTATTTGGAATCATTTTGTCTAAATTGTTAAAGCTAAACAAAAAAAATTAAGTTTTAGTTGAATTTGGCCCGAATCTTGTCCAATTCTTATGATGAGAACAGACTTTGTAACCCACGAACATTTCTAAAACCTTTCTTTTTTCGATAAACGAGGACTTGGTACTTAAAACTCCTCTCGACATTGAAATTAGCAAAAGATGAGAAATACAAGAAATCATCAAATGTATAGTCTCCTATGGTGATGGAGGAACAAAACCGTATTTGACAAGTCGATGAATTTGTCTTGGTTTAGCTCAAGCTCAAACTTAAACACAGTTCTTTTGTAGACGAAAGACCTCTTTATTTATTTGAACTTTCAAATTTGACAAAAAAGGAGGAAGGAATGTTGCAAAGCAATATACCCCTTTGTCCCATAAACATGTCTAAGATTAATCAAGATTTTGTCAAGATTTAGATCTATCTACATACTCTTTAGTGTTTACGTACATTTAAATTTTAATAAATCTCAAACAAGTTTCATGGGACACGGAGTAAGTATGAAATAAAAAAAATAAAAGGAAAGATGAATGGGCTTTGCGGCGCAGCACGTTTGATTGGATCACGAGCTAGCGACTGAAACAGTAGTCGCTGCGGCGACAAAAGAAAAAGGGGTGCATTTCTTGTCCCTTGCACGAAGATGCATGCAAGCCAACACGGCGGTACAAAAAGATTCCTGAATTCCTCGTCTCTTCATTTTCTCGATCAGGTCATGATGGATCGTTGGGCGACAACTCGAAATGGGTTTCGCGGCTTGATTCGCGCGCCCGGTTTCGCTCTGCACGCCAAGGCTCCTTTTCATTTTTGTACGCAAGGTAGGGTCCGTTCTGCGCGTCGGACGATCAGCCAGCTGCCTAGCTAGCTTTTTTTTTTTAGATTCAAGGCTCCAGGAGCCCGATTTTAAATTAATAAAACCCACAGCGGCCAGAGTTTACAGAATGCTGAAAGAAGAGCTTACAAGCGATGAAGGACAAGCACTAAAAAAGAAAAGGACATTGAAGCGAAGCTTGGTCTACGACATCATTGTCCCGCGCTGCGATCTGACTGAAGAGGAAGCGAGGTTCTGGAAGCACGCCACGGAGGACTCGTACCATCGTCGAACACCATAGGAAAAACACAATGCCAGTCGCTCCACCTCCGAAGAAAACACCCTGTTTTCTCGCCCCGGATTGGGGGGCGCCGCACCTGTCAAGAGGGGGATCGGCTCACCCTGAGCACGCCTGGGCAAAGATAAGAGGTTGGGAAGACGCTGACCACCACCTCACCGCGTCGCTACCGGAGACCGCCACCACCGCCACAGCACCCATCACCGTGCCGAGACCCAAACTGCCAGAAAGGAACACACCGAAACTGCGGGAAAAGAAAGTGTCAGTGCCCATGGTTGGCACCCTAGCTCAACCACCGGATCACTGCGGCTACCGGAGAAGGGACCATTCCCTCTCACTCACCAAGGCAGAGAGCACCGGGGAGAGCAGAACGCCGCGCCAGCACCAGCCCTGCAACACAGAAGACGCCCGCTCCCAGCAGCCAAACCACCATCGAAGACACGACCACTGACCTACTGACCTAGCCATCCCAAGGCGGCGCCTTCAGGAAGGGGACGACACCGGAGCGCCGCCGCCCAAGCCGAGGCTTTTGGGTTTTCACCCGAGATAGGCTAGACAGGGAGGGGAAAGAGTACCTCGAAATCGCCTTCAAGAAGGAGATCAGCGCCAATAGCGTCGACGACTTCGTGGCCGCCCGTCGGCCAAGAGTTTCCCCCGGTCCAGCGCTCCACCTCCAACTGCAGCAAACCCACCAGAGCAAGTCCAGGGTTGGGCAGGGTCGAGCTTGACGCAGCAAGGCCACAACACCAGATCCGGCGCGGTAGATCACCGGGGCGATCTCCCCACCGCGTCCCTTCCACCGGCGCCTCGCCACCCGCGTAGCCACGGCGCACGGCAACCAGCATCAGCAGACGGAGCCCGCCGGCAGGCCCACGCCGCCCACACCCAACACGAGGCCGCCGCCTCAGAACCCAGAGCCCCACCGAGGCCACCGCCGTAGAACACCTCCCGAGCCATCGGCCAGGCCAGAGACCTGCCGACGGAGCAGAGGGCGCCCCGCAACGGCGACGTCGACCAAAGCAATCCCGGCGCGAGATCCTCCAGCTAGCGAACGCGCGGGGAGGCGGGCGCCCAGGTCCCCGCCGCCCCCTTCACCGGCGTCGCGGGCTTAGCCCGTGAAAGATCGAGATGTCGCCTAGAGGGGGGTGAATAGGCAATTACAAACTCTTTCGGATTTGTCTTGTAAGAATGCGGAATTAAACTATCGTTTAGTTTACAAGCACAAACCCTAGATATGCTAAGCTCAACTAGGTATAACAAGCAACTAGAGGAAATAGAAGCATTTTGATTATGGGAGCAAGACAAGACAAGCATATCATCATGGGGTTTATGTGAGCAATTTACACATGATATGCGAGGACTATCAACACAAGCATGTAGATTATTTTCAATGCTAGATGTGTTTAAGTCCAAAGAGGAAGCATCGCAATGGGATAGAGATGAAGAATCATCACTATTGAGCACAATATCAACATTGCAATTTTCCTCATCACTCACCATATCATTACCTCGTGTCTTGCTACACGTTGGTGAAGTGGAAGAAGATGAGAACTCATCACGGCCGGAGGTGGAAGCAACTTGGAGCTCTTCATGATGTGAAGGGGAAGAGAGCTCCTCGGAGACACCACCAACCAAATGAGAAGTGGATCCACCAAACATTTCCTTAAGCTTGATCCACATCTCATGAGACGATTTTCGCTTTATATATATCAAGAACCTATGAAAATCTGGTCTCAAAGAGAGTACAAGCTCATTAGATACTTGAGCTTCAAGATGTAAGTTTTTCTCATCCTCTAAAGATAGATTTTGAGGGTCCATCGGAGGAGAAAAACCTACATCTAGAAATTGCTCAATGTTTGGACACAAGGTCCGAAGTTTGCAAAGCAAGCAATTTCGCCACAAAAGATAATTTGTGCCATTAAAGACAATTGTATCATTGTGCACTATATTACTAGCCGACATCTTTACTCTCAAGGCGGTGAAGCCTTAAACAAGGAGAGACCTTGCTCTGATACCAATTGAAAGATCGAGATGTCGCCTAGAGGGGGGGTGAATAGGCAATTACAAACTCTTTCGGATTTGTCTTGTAAGAATGCGGAATTAAACTATCGTTTAGTTTACAAGCACAAACCCTAGATATGCTAAGCTCAACTAGGTATAACAATAACAACTAGAGCTAAGCAAGATAGGCACAAGATATATGTAGCACAAGTGATAGCAAGATATATATATACTTCAAGCACGATGGCTATCACAAGGAAAGAGAGCTCGGGTATAGAAATAACCGAGGCACACGGAGACGAGGATGTATTCCCGTGTTCTCTTGCTTTGCAACAAGGTACGTCACGTTTGGAGGAGTGGAGGTCCCACGAAGGATTCCCGCGCCACGAAGGCTCACCCTATTCTCCGAACCACACCCACGAAGGATAATGGCCCTTTCCTTATGGTTAGCTTTTCCTCCGCTCCGGAGATGGCAAGCTCCACAACCACTTCACAAGCTCCACGAAGGAGAAGCCCGGGCCTCTTCACAATCTTCTTGAAGAGATCACCGGAGCACCAACCGCCAAGCCAACTAGGAGGTTTCCCTCCAAGAGTAACAAGCTCACGGTCTCTCACTCGAACTAATCGTGGTGGAGAGCTCAACACTATGCAATGATGTAAAGCAAGAACACCGGAGGTGTTCAAGTCCTTCACACTCAAATCCCACCAAAGCAACGAATGCTAGGATGAGATTGGAGAGGAAGAACAAGGGAAAAGTCAACCAAAGACTCCAAGATCTAGATCCCAAGAGATTCCCTCACTTAGAGAAGAAATGGTTTGGTGGAAGTGTAGATCTAGATCTCCTCTCTCAAATCCTCAAATATGAGCAAGAATGGTTGGAGGAATCAAGGGGAGAGCAAGTTCTTCAAATAGCAACAATGGAAGAAAGGGGAAGAACTAGTTGTCTCAAGGTGGGAGAAAGGTATTTATAGTGGGGGAAGAAGAAATAACCGTTGGGGAGAAAACGGTGAAAATCGCATAAAAAACGGCGAAAACAGCCGGTCACCGAGCCGGCGACGGATCCAGGCCGGAGAGGCCGGTCTGTCCGGTCGGACCGGCCACGACGAGAGCGGAGCATAGCGCGCTGGGCGGCGGATTCGGCGCACGCGGAGGAGCAGGCCGCGTGGGCGAAGCGAGAAGCGGCCCAGTGGGATTCCCGGTCGGGCAGGGAGAGATGGCACGGTTGTGGACTAGGCCCAAGGCCGGTCACAGGCCGCGGGGAGCGGCCTGGCGGCCGCGGGAAGAGGAGGCGGGGAGGTGGCGGGCCAGGCGCGTGGGCGGTGGCCGCCGGTCGGCCGGGTGGGCGGCGTCCGGCCCCGGCGCCAACCGGCAGCCTCCCCTTTTTCCTTCTTCTTTTTCTTCTTTTACTCTTTCTTTAATAACTTTTGCTCCCGAACCCCGATTCGAATGAAACCAGTTTTGTTTGGAAGATAATAACAAATGCTATCCTATGGAAAGTGAAAACACAAGAATCTATAGGAGGGGATTTTATCATGAATATAAAAGGTAGAACCTTATATCATGAATAACCGGTAAAATCACCCAACCTCGAAAACGCAATAGAAGATGCATGCGGATTCCGTTTTCGATGAACTTGGGCTTGTTGTAAAGCTAGCAACAAGCTCAAGAACCTCACACAGAGAAACACCAAGAAGCAATACGGATATGCAAAGTATGCAAAGGATTGAGCTCCCTAAGACGATGTGATCAAGTTACCCAACCGAAAGCCCCTCTTAATAGTGCGGCTATGTATCCTATAATCCGGTCTCCCAACATCCACCTTGAGACCGGTAAAAGGAAAACCTAGTAAGACCATACCTTTGCCTTGCGCATCCCGCTTGACCTTGATGATAACTCTTCAAGCTTCACTCAAGCCGGAATGCCTCACTTGACCAATGTTGCTTCGTGAAGACTCACAAATGCTCCCCCATACACTATGATGGGAAAGCTCCATTGATACACATCTTCACTAGTCCATTATCACCAAATGGATGGCAAGCTTCAAGCATGTGATTCACTTGAGATGCTCATCTTGAACTTGCCCAACTCAACCTTGTATCGATGATCTTGATGCCAATACACAAGGTATATCTTTATCTTCATGGCATCCATACTTGAATCCAACATATGGAGTACAAGTAGTACCTATGGAATATTCCTTCATATAAACTCAATGAAAACATTAGTCCATAGGGTTGTCATTAATTACCAAAACCACACATAGGGGCAATGTACCCTTACAATCTCCCCCATTTTGGTAATTGATGACAACCACAATAAGAGGGTTTATATAATGAATATTAGAGACAAGTACGCAACTTATCCGAGAATAAGTTGTATACAAGAGGTTGTATTTGATATGGTCAAGTAACACAAAGTTACTATCCCATATCAAAACCAACTCTACTCACACAACTACAACTAATGCAAGGGATGTGAGTAGAACCAATATATATATAGAGCAAACTCCCCCACAATGTATGCACGTGTGATGAACATGAATTCATTGCATACATTGTCAAGATTAACCTTTGGGACAATTTCCACTATATATATATACAACCATGCAAGACATATAAATATGGAATGCATGAGAGGCAAAACACTTAAGCACAAACCAAACTTAAGTATAAAACCATTCCCTTAAACCCTCTAAACTTCTCCCCCATTGGCATCGATTGTCAAAATGGGTGAAAAATTTAGAAGGCCAATATAATGTGAGTTCCTCCCCAAAGTGTGCACTTCTCATAATTTGAGTGGAATCAAGTGCACATATCCAATGATGAATATTTGAAGGAAATCAAACTATATTGAGGATCAAAGATTGCATAGAGATAACATGGTGAGGTGAGCTTCAACAAATAAAGCAAGCAATCAAAGATCCAATTGGACAAACAAAGATATCATGATAAGAGAGATATAGTGCTCTAAAAATAAGAAAGCTCCCCAAGGTTCGTGCACAATTTATAATGTTTGCATTTGAATACAATATGCACAAACATGGAATCCTCACTCCCTATATATCATTTAGAACACAACTAAGATAAAGAGAGTATGCTTATCAAGAGCAACTTTAGTCCAACAATTACGAGATATGAGTGCAAGAAGGAAAACAAATAAACCAAGCACTCATAAATCTCCTTTACCAACACCACTAAGAAACAAAGGATAAAAGATGGTTGGCAAAGAACAAAGATATCAAGGTGATGGAATAACGCTCTTATGTATATAAGTTTCTAAAGTGGACAATGATCCATAAAGAAACATGCACACACAAGAGGTTAACAAAATAAATAGGACTAGACATCCAAAATGAAGTCATAAAATATACCAAAGGATGTTTGCTTAAAAGCATATATAGCCTATGGCTCCACTTTTCACTTATGGTATATGAATGAACTTCAACCAAGTTAAATCTCAAAAACATCACAACTAACAATAAGGGAAGTAGAGCTAGTTGGAGTGTTTTGAGAAAGGCAACAAGTATCATAAATATGGATTGATTTCGCAATTTCATCAATATTGCACATAAGAGCTCTTTGAGGAATTGATATGCAATAAATTGCTAGAGGGCATATTTGGGTAGGTGAATCATAAACATGATGTATATATATATATATATATATATTCCCAACATATGCATCTTCTCAAATTACTCAAATGTACAATAAGAAGTTTCGCTTTAAAAATGATTTTTCAAGAACCGCAATATTTTTGAAATAAATAATTTCATGCCAAGATACAACCTACAAGAGGTTGGATGCTATATGAGAGTGCATGAATAAGATACTTGTTACCGAGATAGCAATGACTTGATATAGTAGATAAGAGTTCATTGATCATCCTAGCTTGACTCCAATTCTCATATGGTGATCACACCTTCCTTATAGATGAGACAAGCCTCCATTGCATCTCCAATGTACCTAAATCATTATTCAAGTACATCTTGGTCCCCAAACTTATTGGGTCCAACATGGTTAGACTAACCACAATACATAGGATACACTCCATATCAATATGTGCATATTTAGATGAAATTTGAATTTCATGCACATCTTAGCCGTTTAGGATTTGATGGAGTATACCCTATATAATGGATCGAAGAAAGAAAACATGCTATAAATATAAGTAAATTACATATAAGCACGCACAAAGACTTTTAAAGATCCAAGAGAGATATACTTTGGACAAAACACCAAATGAATTGAATGAGGCATAAAAGGTGTGACCAAACAAATTTGTTGTCCAAATTATATCAAAGACGCAAATCACAAAAGATTTGTTCAACAAAGTTCAACAAATGAACTAAGAAGAAACCATTGAGCATAAAGGATGAAATAAAGCAAACATGTTCAAGGATTTATCTCATTCAAGCAAATAAATCATGTAAGAAAGAATGAGATAGCAAACTCCCCAAAAGAGCAAGGATCAAACAAAATAAACCAAACCCTATACACTTTTCACAATGGCACAATGTACCGTAAGGAAAAGGTTTGTCTTCCAAAACAAACACTTGATATGAATCAAGAGAATTTATCAAAAGATTTTTCAAAGGGACAAGGAAGACACATGGGAGCAACAAAGATTTGTTGGAAGTAAAATAAGGCAATAAGAAACAATCCAAGGTGAAGATGATCCAAAAATTCAACCACATAAAAGGTTATCAATTGTCAAAGACAATGAGTATATTGGAAATAATTTCCGGTGGAGTATTGACAATGTTTAGAAAGGATCAACTTCACAATAAAAGGCATAGGACAAGTATATAGAATTGAGCACTATGCACGGATGAAGATTCTTGATAGCTTCAACTAGTCACACAATCACGCACGGCAATGATTAGAATAACTTGAAGCAAACGGTGTCCCAAATAAGATATAGAGATATGTATTTGAGGAAAACCGTACCAAGAATTTCTTAATCAAACAAGAGTCCATAAGATGAGCCAATAAAAGCTTTTTAATAGAAGTGGAGCTTGTTTGAGCAAACATGCCACCTAAGAACAAGATAATTAAGAGCATTAACTCTAAGTGGCATAACCTCATATGTTCACATTTTCTAGGCTTGTGATATGTACAAAACATATTACTCCCCCATAATGTGATAAAACATTTCTTCTAAACAAGAGGCAACTAAAATTCGACTAGAGATGATTAATGGACATTAGAATTTGAATTTCTCATGAGTATGACACACCACATAGTGACTAGATAATCTCTTAATATCAATACTAAGTGGTGGTACCCATGTACACACATTTTAAAGAAAGAGAGATGCACAAAGCATATCACTCCCCCAAAATGGGATGTTCCATTAATCACTCAAAGAGAGCCAAATAAGATGTCATCAAGATGCATTAGGCTCACAACAATACACAAGTATATGATGAGTCAAACAAACATACTTGAATACACAAGATAGGTAAGTAAGACACAACACATACACACGAATATTTGGTACAAAACCAAATATGCAAAGGGGCAAGTAACTTACAATAAATATGATGAGTTGAAGTATAAGTTACCGCAAGGAGGAACATTGGATATAGGATATAGATGATAATCCATATGACTTGGCTTGTTCAAAATATAATATATGAAGATCCCTTAATTCTTCATGAAGTAGCCAAATCTACAATGACCCCCAAATACACCTATTGATCAAATTTGAGCTTGTTGGTCCCCAACCAAGTTGGGTCCTAAGAGGTTAGTCACAATAGGCTTGGCAACCCAAATGGTTCTTTTCTTGAAACCACTTTGAGTTCCAACAAACTTGGCAAACACATTGCCATTCTTATCCTTCCCTAGAGAATAATCATCATCAACAATTATAGGGTTAGATAAGGTACCACCTAAGCAAGAAGAAGCAAAGTGCCCCTTCTCACGGCATAAGTAGCAAGTGTTCCCCTTTCTCTTCTTTATTGATTTCTTCTCTTGGGGAACAATATCTTGATTATTCTTGGGAAGTTGCCTATCTTCAACTTGAGGTCGAGCATGAGCTTGACCTTGACCTTGTGGCCGTTTCCCTTGTTGTTTCTCACTCAAGTGCTTCTTCTTCTTCAATGGACATGATCTAACATGATGCCCTTCAACCTTGCACTTGAAGCAAACCAATTTGGCCGGATCCTTGACTTTGTCTTGGCCCTTCTTCTTGTTGTTCTTGCTCTTGGACTTGTTCTTGTAATTGGAGTTGAATCCAAGTCCACTCTTGTCATTGGGGGATTGTTGCACACTCAACATCTTGTCAAGTGCGGATTTCCCTTCATGACACTTTTCCAAATCTTTCTTCAAAGAAAGGACTTGGGCCTCAAGCTCTTTTATTTCCTCTACATGGTTAGTAGAAATACAAGTACTAGAGGAAGTAGAAGCTTCATTATTAGAGCAACAAGGCAAAGTGAGTAATCCAACACAAGGTGTATCACTAGTTTGACTAGATGGATTACAAGGACTAGCACATGGCAATATAACATTTTGGGTAGAGGTTGTGCTAATGTCCACATGAGGCTCACAAGATGTTACCTTAGTGATACTAGCCTCATGAGCTAACTTTAGCTCATCGTAGGAAGTTAGAAGATCCTCAAGAGAGTGTGAGAGCGTTTTATTGCTTTCTTCCAATTCCCTACAATTGCTAGTTAGCAACTCAAGTTGAGCCCTTAGCTCAACATTCTCCTTTAAGGTAGATGCTTCACAAGAAGTAGAGTTAGTAGCACAAGCATCAACAATAGTTTTCTCATTTTCATGCATATAGGATTCAATTTTTTGTGTAAGCATAAAATTAGTATGCTTCTCATCTTTTAGCTCATGCTTGAGGAGAGTGAATCTCTTTTCCCCATTTTCAACATGGGACTCCAACTCCACTATGGTTTCCCTATATTTACTCAAGGTATCCATAGAGTGTTCGAGATTAGCACGAGCTTCTTTATTACCATGAAGAGAAGCATATACCATTGCCATATTATGCACCAAGATATTATATTCTTCATCATTATCATCATCATCACTCTCATCATTAGAGGAAGTGTTAGGAGTCAAAGTAGGAGATACCTTTGATCCATTTGTCATAAGGCACATGTGCATACCGGAGGATGAAGATGAAGAAATTCTTGAATCCTCATTTGAAAACATGTCTTGATCCATAGAGTGTTCGGTTTCCTCTACATTGTTAGTCAACAAGCAACTAGAGGAAATAGAAGCATTTTGATTATGGGAGCAAGACAAGACAAGCATATCATCATGGGGTTTATGTGAGCAATTTACACATGATATGCGAGGACTATCAACACAAGCATGTAGATTATTTTCAATGCTAGATGTGTTTAAGTCCAAAGAGGAAGCATCGCAATGGGATAGAGATGAAGAATCATCACTATTGAGCACAATATCAACATTGCAATTTTCCTCACCACTCACCATCTCATTACCTCGTGTCTTGCTACACGTTGGTGAAGTGGAAGAAGATGAGAACTCATCACGGCCGGAGGTGGAAGCAACTTGGAGCTCTTCATGATGTGAAGGGGAAGAGAGCTCCTCGGAGACACCACCAACCAAATGAGAAGTGGATCCACCAAACATTTCCTTAAGCTTGATCCACATCTCATGAGACGATTTTCGCTTTATATATATCAAGAACCTATGAAAATCTGGTCTCAAAGAGAGTACAAGCTCATTAGATACTTGAGCTTCAAGATGTAAGTTTTTCTCATCCTCTAAAGATAGATTTTGAGGGTCCATCGGAGGAGAAAAACCTACATCTAGAAATTGCTCAATGTTTGGACACAAGGTCCGAAGTTTGCAAAGCAAGCAATTTCGCCACAAAAGATAATTTGTGCCATTAAAGACAATTGTATCATTGTGCACTATATTACTAGCCGACATCTTTACTCTCAAGGCGGTGAAGCCTTAAACAAGGAGAGACCTTGCTCTGATACCAATTGAAAGATCGAGATGTCGCCTAGAGGGGGTGAATAGGCAATTACAAACTCTTTCGGATTTGTCTTGTAAGAATGCGGAATTAAACTATCGTTTAGTTTACAAGCACAAACCCTAGATATGCTAAGCTCAACTAGGTATAACAATAACAACTAGAGCTAAGCAAGATAGGCACAAGATATATGTAGCACAAGTGATAGCAAGATATATATATACTTCAAGCACGATGGCTATCACAAGGAAAGAGAGCTCGGGTATAGAAATAACGAGGCACGCGGAGACGAGGATGTATTCCCGTGTTCCCTTGCTTTGCAACAAGGTACGTCACGTTTGGAGGAGTGGAGGTCCCACGAAGGATTCCCGCGCCACGAAGGCTCACCCTATTCTCCGAACCACACCCACGAAGGATAATGGCCCTTTCCTTATGGTTAGCTTTTCCTCCGCTCGGAGATGGCAAGCTCCACAACCACTTCACAAGCTCCACGAAGGAGAAGCCCGGGCCTCTTCACAATCTTCTTGAAGAGATCACCGGAGCACCAACCGCCAAGCCAACTAGGAGGTTTCCCTCCAAGAGTAACAAGCTCACGGTCTCTCACTCGAACTAATCGTGGTGGAGAGCTCAACACTATGCAATGATGCAAAGCAGAACACCGGAGGTGTTCAAGTCCTTCACACTCAAATCCCACCAAAGCAACGAATGCTAGGATGAGATTGGAGAGGAAGAACAAGGGGAAAAGTCAACCAAAGACTCCAAGATCTAGATCCCAAGAGATTCCCTCACTTAGAGAAGAAATGGTTTGGTGGAAGTGTAGATCTAGATCTCCTCTCAAATCCTCAAATATGAGCAAGAATGGTTGGAGGAATCAAGGGGAGAGCAAGTTCTTCAAATAGCAACAATGGAGGTGAAGAAAGGGGAAGAACTAGTTGTCTCAAGGTGGGAGAAAGGTATTTATAGTGGGGGAAGAAGAAATAACCGTTGGGGAGAAACGGTGAAAATCGCATAAAAACGGGCGGAAAAACAGCCCACGGTCACCGGCCGGCGACCGATCCTGGGCCGGAGAGGCGGTGGCTGTCCGGTCGGACCGCCCACGACCGGGAGCGGGCATAGCGCGCCGGCGGCGGATTCGGACAGGCGCGCGGGGAGGAGCGGCGCGTGGGCGAAGCGAGCCGGTGGGATTCCGGTCGGGCCGGGGAGAGATCGGGCGGCCGGTTGTGGACTAGGCCCAAGGCCGGTCACAGCCCGCGGAAGAGGCAGAGCGGCGGCGGTGCGGGATCCGGTCGGCCGGGAGGTGGCCGGCCGCCGGCGTGGCCGTGGCGCGGTCGACCGGGTGGGCGGCGTCGCCCGGCAGGCCGGGCGCCCAACCGCCTCCCTTTTTCCTTTTTCTTTTCTTTTTCTTCTTTTACTCTTTCTTTAATAACTTTTGCTCCCGAACCCCGATTCGAATGAAACCAGTTTTGTTTGGAAGATAATAACAAATGCTATCCTATGGAAAGTGAAAACACAAGAATCTATAGGAGGGGATTTTATCATGAATATAAAAGGTAGAACCTTATATCATGAATAACAGGTAAAATCACCCAACCTCGAAAACGCAATAGAAGATGCATGCGGATTCCGTTTTCGATGAACTTGGGCTTGTTGTAAAGCTAGCAACAAGCTCAAGAACCTCACACAGAGAAACACCAAGAAGCAATACGGATATGCAAAGTATGCAAAGGATTGAGCTCCCTAAGACGATGTGATCAAGTTACCCAACCGAAAGCCCCTCTTAATAGTGCGGCTATGTATCCTATAATCCGGTCTCCCAACATCCACCTTGAGACCGGTAAAAGGAAAACCTAGTAAGACCATACCTTTGCCTTGCGCATCCCGCTTGACCTTGATGATAACTCTTCAAGCTTCACTCAAGCCGGAATGCCTCACTTGACCAATGTTGCTTCGTGAAGACTCACAAATGCTCCCCCATACACTATGATGGGAAAGCTCCATTGATACACATCTTCACTAGTCCATTATCACCAAATGGATGGCAAGCTTCAAGCATGTGATTCACTTGAGATGCTCATCTTGAACTTGCCCAACTCAACCTTGTATCGATGATCTTGATGCCAATACACAAGGTATATCTTTATCTTCATGGCATCCATACTTGAATCCAACATATGGAGTACAAGTAGTACCTATGGAATATTCCTTCATATAAACTTAATGAAAACATTAGTCCATAGGAGTTGTCATTAATTACCAAAACCACACATAGGGGCAATGTACCCTTACAGCCCGGCGGCGCCTTGGGGGGCGACGAGGAGATCCTGGAGGGGGGAGCGGCGGCGGCGGGCTAGGGTTTCGCCCTCTCAGTCGCCTGGAGGGGCGACCCGAGAGAGAGAAACGGTTTGCTGCCTAGCTAGCTTAGCTAGCAATTAGTGCAATCTCCATTTTTTTTAGCAGAGCTAGAGCATCTCCACCGCGCCTCAAATAGTGGCTGGCAGAGACGCCGACACTTCCCTATGGGGGCCGTTGGCACTACATCCTCTATTTGGGGGAGCTGTTCCCACACCGGTGACCTCAAACAGTGGCCTCGATAGAATTTTTTTTACATAAACTAAATATTTATACTTAGACTTTCATTTTAATGTCATTCAGATCGAGGAATAAATAATATTTTCGGGCAAATCCGAGTAAAACATTATTCACTCCACGACCCCGATGACATTTGAAACCTGCTTATTTCTAGCCTACTACCTACTGGCCACCCGGCTCTATGGAGGTGCACGATCGACCGGAGCTCTCTCCCATGCTCTCTCCCATCGTCTCTCCGCTGCTCCTCCGTCATCGATCCCCCGCCGCTCTCTCCGCCACGAACGTCAAGTAGGCGGCTCTATCCGCGGCCACCGCCTCCTGACGCAACTGCTACTCCAGATCGTCCCACCGCCGACGGTGATCCAACTCCTGCTTTTGTAGCCGGAGCTGCATTTCCGCCAAACGCCGCCCCTCGTAGACTTCATCCTGACGCTGCGTCTCCTCCCGCTGCAACCGCCGCAGCGCAAGCTCGTCCCCCCTTCTGTTGACGTGCCTCCCACCGGCGCTGGCTCAGCGCCTCCCGCCGCCGCCGCGCCTCCTGGAGCTTCAGCCGCTCCGCCTCCTCGAGCGCCAGCCGGTTCTCCTCCTCCAGCTGCCACAGTTCCGCCTCCTGGCGCTGCCGCTCCGCCTCCCGCCGCGCCTCCTCGCGCTCCCACCGCTCCGCCTCCTGGCCCTGCCGCTCGTCCGCAACATAGGAATCTACGGTCGCCGCTAGCACCGCCTCCTCCCACGCTTCGTACTTTGCGAACTGCGGGTCCATCTCCACGACTTCTACGACCGCCTCTAGCTTCGCCTCGTCCCACGAATCCCACATTGTGCTATTTTCTAGAATTTTTGCAGCAATGACGAGGAAGGAGGGATAATATAGACCGCCGGCGAGGCGGAAAACATCCCGCGTGGCATCGTGGCGGGAGAGTTTTCGGCCCGGTGTCGTGGCGGTAAAATATCCCGCGCGGCGCCCTGGCGTCACTGACAGGCGGCTCCCACGCCTACAATTTTCCGCCTCGCGAGGCGCCGGCACGCCCGGTTCGCGTCTTTGTCGAAGGGTCCGACACAGGGTTGATGGCTATTCTATTAGGCTCGAAATCTAGCCGACGCCGTTTGGGTCGCGCCGGTGCGAGCCCATTTTCGCTCCCGGCTCCCAAATCGCTACCGGGGCCGCTATGGAGGGCGCCGATGGAGATGCTCTTAGTGCAATCTCCAGGTCGCGCATAATTTGTTGGTTTCTTATTGATTTGGGCGAGTTTTGGATATAAAATTTCTTCTTTTATTTAACTTGTTCGTTTGCCGCCCAGTGGCACAATATTTTTTTGTCCGTGACTGCCTGGACTAGGAGAGAGGAGGGAGACCCGTCGCGGTGGCGGACGAGTAGACCGCGACGGAGGAGTCGTTGAGGCTTCCTTCGTGGTCTGCCTCCCCGTGCTCGACCGCCTTAAGCGTCACCGTCCCCTGCTCGGCAGTCTTGAGCAGTGTCCGCCGCCCCGTGTTCCGCCTCAGCAGCTTCAGCCCTGACCTACACCCTCTACACTGCCGAGAAATTTGCGGGAGAAGGGCCCCGGCGAGGAGGAGGGCGGATGAGGACAACCAGTGCAGGGGGCTTGGAGGAAGGAGGCCTTGAGATGTGGCGGCGCCGGCCATCGGGAGTCGCAGCGGCACCGACCAAGCCAATGGCGGTGGTCTCGAGATTGGACACGGGATAGAGGATAGAAAAGAAAAGGAGGAGCAGCGTATGGCTACCATATGCGCCACATGGATAACATAGACCGACACATAGGTCACGCAGACATGTGTTGCTCGACGGAAACAGGCCTCATATTTGAACGAGAAATGCGTCCAAGCAGACAAACCGATCATTTTGGATCGCCTCGCTATGCTGTTTCTCTTTTCTCTTTTTTATCCATGCAATCAAAACGAACAGAAAATATCCGTTTAGAGCGAACCCTGGAGATACTCTTAGCACCAGCCAGCCATGAGCCATTGCACGAAGCGACCGATCGAAACGTGCAAGTTGGTTGATGCCGACGGGCACGACGACGCAGCGGCACGACCACGGTGTGAGTGACTACCCGTGACTCCATGGAGAGCATGAACCGGGGCTAGATCACATTCACGCGCAGCTTGGGCCATGTTCCCGTGATGGATTTCCTGCCTCGAACTCACTAGGCTCCGAGACAAGATAGGAGCGATCTTGTGATCTTGTCTTGGCCGTTGCTGCGATGAGTTTGGGATATAAAAATAGGAATCCGATCGAGCTGGACGGCCGCTTTACCCCTTGTGGTGTCTCCATCGATCGGGCGCAACCAGCTGATGAAGCATGAAGGTGATGAAGCTGGGCCACTGATGCAACTGAACCCGGTCACGGCACAGGCATGCAAGGGGTGGTGCCGTCGATGTCGCCCAGGTTGGAAATCTGCGGACTTGGGCTGTGCTTCGTTCGCCGTCGCTCTCGCCGGAAATATGGGGGCACATGGGTGGGTGCCGGGGTGCGTTTGTGCTGGCCAGCAGCGGGGGCGGCTCCAGCTACTGTCAGCCGACGTGCTCGTCGCTGTTGTGAAATTAAGCCGCGGGATTTCGCCGTCGGTTGGCACCGGGGATTTCTCTTTCTCGTCGCGGCTGAGCGGGCCTATCATGACATCAGCAGATCCTTGACGGGCTTGCCTACATGTAATGTGTGGATGATGTTTCCCGTTCGGAAGGCGCAATACAGGAGTATACTTTGCTACGAGATTATTTAGTCCCACATCGGGAATTTGTAACGCTGCGCGCCGAGTTAAAAGGAGGCTGCTCGCATCGTTAGCAGCTGGGTC
Source organism: Lolium multiflorum (assembly GCA_030979885.1). NCBI lineage: Eukaryota > Viridiplantae > Streptophyta > Magnoliopsida > Poales > Poaceae > Lolium > Lolium multiflorum. Next base: position 144,023,840 of record CM061749.1, read on the forward strand.
CGGTAGCGCGGGCCTGTCACCCCACGCTTTGGGGGGCGGGAGCTGACACTTTGGGGCTAATTGACACGGCCTTAATTCCAACGGGCCTTTCCTATCAGATGGCGCTGGGTACACAAGAGTGCCCCCATCGAAGGTATCATCCTTGGAACCCTCATGGCCCAGGTGCCGGAGGGGGGCATAGCCGCATAGGGAGGTCGGTACACTGCTCGCCAATAAGAAGAGCTGCCGTCGGCAGAGGCTCGCGAAAAAGAGCTGCCGTCCTAATAAAAGGCCAGCGCAACTTAGCCTGCCTGCACCCATAAAACTGTGAAAGATAACCCCCTCTTGTCAGCTTTCCTTTTTTTCCCCACTATTTACCCTCACCATTTTGGTGCAGCACCGATGTACGTACGCTTATTTTGAAAATTCAGCCCGCGCAACTTTTTTTTTTTTTTTGAAATAGAGGCAAAAGCTTTGCCTCATCCATTAATTAAGAAGAAGGTGCCCGGTTTTTAGGAGAAAACCGGGCGAAAACCTACAATAATCGGGACAAGCCCACACCAACAACACCCACATAGACCACAAGGCGACACTAACAAGCACATAGACCACAAGGTGACACTAACAAGCACTCAAACACGACACTCGAAAGTCGCGCCGAAAAGATAGGCCACGACATTGAGCGGCAGCTGTCAACCAACTGCGGATCGAGGATAGGCAACAGCCAAGGTGGCGAGGAAGTCGCAAACCTCTCGGGCGACGACAGCTCCATCCACAGTTGGCAATAGCCCAGACTTAGCGACCCCATCACCAATAAGAATCACCTGTCTGCAGGACTCAGGCGAGGGAGAGACTGCAACGTCAACAGCAGCACACTTCTCAGGTGCCTGACACGGTGGAGAAGCCGGATCCGATAACTCGTGCGAACCGGGCCTAACTTCCTCAACGGGGGGAGGCGTAACAACACCACCACACAACTCCAGGAGTTCGGGCATGATCTGCATAACCGGAGCCTTGATCGCCGAGCACACCGTAGCACGAGGAGAGAAACAACCATGAAGGCCCGCGCAACTTTCAAAGCCATAGTTTGTGGGAGTGGTGTTTTGGCACCCAGGATCAAATGCTTCCGGTTTTTAAATTTTTATTTAAATACATTTTTAAAAGTTCGAAAAAATGGACACAAAATTTAATGGGTATATCTCGAAATTCTACACGTTCATAAAATGGTTCCATGGTGACTATATTTCTTAAGATATATTGTGTGACTATTTTTGTTCAATTTTTTTTGACATTTTAAAATGTTTTAAACGGTGGCAGGAGCATATGCTCCCATGTGTTTTGATAGTTTCTGCATTCGTATGAACTCTACTCCGTAACTTGCTTTGATTTATTTACTGTTATGTATCTTTATTTCCTCAATAGTCACACAATATATCTTAATAGATCATTTGGGATGAAGGTATCACTAAAGATAAAGGTGATTCTCACCGTCGACAACCTGGTTAAATGTAACTGGCGAGGTTGTGCTAAATATTGTTTTTCTCATCAAGATGACACAATGCAACATCTTTGTTATCTCTTGCACTTTTGCAAAAGTCTTATGGAGAATCGTACATATGAGTTTTAATATAACGCCTCGTGCTAATATTATAAACTTGTTTGTGAATTGGTTTAATGGGTAGCTTTAAAAAAAAAAGATAAAGACCGGCATTTGAGTTGTTGTGTCTGGTACTTTGGGATATATGGAAAGATCGTAATGTTCTTTTATCTTAAACAAAATAAGTTTTCCATTATTTTTGCAGGTTATCCATTTGGCTACGGATTGAATCCATACGTGGTTCTATCTTAAGCCAGCGGAGAAGTGCTAGGACATGGATATTGGGTGCAACCAGTTGCCTACGGTAGAGATGGTTGACATGTTACTACAGAGGTGTCTCATATTTTTTTAGATGACTTAAGCATGTTATGATAGTACTAATTTGTACCGCTATTCTTAATAAAATAATAAAAAATCGTATGCATCAATTCATCCAGATGATGGGTCTCCCATTTTTAAAGAACTCCAAAAGTAAACTACAAAAAATATAGATACATTTTACATGCAACAATGGGTCGCCTGCAGGTAAACTGGCATTCCGCATTATCTCGTCGCTGCTGACATGCACTAGAGGTATTTGTTTCTCCCATCATACATTCTGTTTACATTTAATGCAATTAATTTATTTATTTGTGACACAAATTGAATGGAATTTGGTGACAGTAAACAAAAAGAACAAATTCATAGCTTATTTGTGTTAGGGCAATATGCTTGTTGTATTACCAGGGGGCCAAAGGCCATAATATATAGTACATGTACAGGTGCACATATGCAGAAAGCCTCCTAACATATGTGGAAACTACAATATACAGATATATACATCTAACACCCTCCCTCAAACTCATGGTGGATCCACAACACTGAGTTTGGAGAGTGTAAAATCTGAAGGCACGTAATGAACCGCAACAACATCATCTTGTACCTGTGCATGTGTGTAAAAAGCATCAACACCTATATGCTTGGTTAGCTCATGCTTGACCGGATCACGTGCAATACTGATAGCACATGTACTGTCAGACAAAAGTGGAGTGGGTGTCGTAACAGAGACCCCCAAATGCAAGCAACCACCGTAACCAAGTCACCTCGGCAATCAACAAAGCCATAGCCCGCAACTCAGCCTCAACACTCGAACGAGAGCTGCGACATGTTTCTTCGTCTTCCAAGCAACAAGCGAACCACCAAGAAACACACAGTAAGCGAAGCGACGATCCGTAGGATCACTCACGTAGCATCCAATAGCCCGGAGCTGGAGAGAGCTGGAGCAGGGAAAAAAGGCGACAGTGATCGTGCCACGAAGATAACGAAGAACACGGAGGAGATGACTATAGTGAACAGTGGTAGAAGCTGAGACAAACTGACTCAGAATATGAACAGGATAAGAAATATCAGGACGAGTGACAGCAAGATAAACAAGACTCCAAACAACATAGCGATTACGGGTGAGATCAGGAAGAGGATCACCATCAGTAGGACGAAGCTTAACATTAAGCTCCATAGGAGTATCGACTGTGCGCTCATCCTCAAGAGCAGCACGAGCAAGAAGATCCTGAATGTACTTTTCCTAAGAGATAGAAAAGCCATCGAAGTGGAGGAAACCTCAATGCCAAGAAAATAGCAAAGAGGACCAAGATCAGTCATAAACTGATCACGAAGACGAGCCTTGACAAAGGCAATATACTCAGGATCATCACCAGTGATCATATCATCAACATAGAGAAGAAGAAGAGTACGTCCACGAGGAGAAGTGTGAACGAAAAGTGTTGGATCATGAAGACTAGGAGAGAAACCAGCAGCAGTCACCACAGAGGCGAAGCGCTCAAACCGGCACGAGGGCGTTTGAGACCATAGAGAAAACGTCGAAGACGACAAACCATCCCATCGTGAACAGAATACCCAGGAGGAGGCTGCATGTAAACCTCCTCACTCAACTCGCCATTAAGAAAAGCATTCGAACGACATCAAGGTGGAGACATACCAGCGGCGAGAAGCAACAACAAGAAGGGTACGAACGTAGTCATATGAGCCACGGGGGCAAGGTCTCATCATAGTCACGGTCGTGCTCCTGCTGAAAGCCACGAGCCACAAGACGCGCTTTATAGCGCTCAAGAGATCCATCAGAGCGAGTCTTAATTTTATAGACCCACTTACACGTGATAGGACGAATACCACAAGAGGGAGAAACAAGATCCCAAGTGCCAGTGCGCTCAAGCGCGGCGATCTCCTCAGCCATGGCAAGCTGCCATTCGGGATGACGCTTGGCATCCCGATAAGAAGTCGGCTCGGAAACAACAAAGAGACCATGCGACTAGGAGAGTAACGAGCGGAGCACGACGGAGACAGGCCGTGAAGGGAAGTTCATCGGCGGAGGACAACTCATCGAGAATAAGAGGAAGAAGGAACAACATCGGAAGGATCCGAAGAGAACGAGGAGTACTAGGTGGACTAGACGGAGGAGAGGATGGCGCGAAGGGGCGCATCAGGACTAGGAGGGAGGAGACGGGATAGCGGGGGGGCGGAAAAGAAGAAAAAGATATCATCCACCGGGTAAATACCCGAGGTGGGACGAGGATAGAAGGGACGCGTCTCATCAAACGTGACATCACGAGAGATGCGGATCCGACGACCAACGGGGTCCCAACAGCGATAGCCCTTATGCTCATCACTGTATCCGAGAAAAACGCACTCAACGCGAGCGGTCGGCTTGGTGCGATCGAGGAGGGGAGAAGAACATAGCAAACGCAACCAAATAAACGAAGTGTCGAGTAATCGGAGAGCAACCAGAAAGACGCTCGAGAGGAATGCCACCTTGAAGGGCAGCAGAAGGCTGGATGTTAATGAGGTAAGTCGACGTAGCGACGACCTCGGCCCAATGCGGCGGAAGAGAGGAAGCAATCATCATAGCACGGGTAGTCTCAAGAATATGACGATGCTTACGCTCGGCGATACCATTTTGAGCATGGGCGCCGGGACACGAGCGGGCAAGGGTGCCTGCTCGGCAAGAACACCACACAGGTGCTAGGAGATATACTCTCCTGCAGAGTCGGCACGAAACACACGAATAGACGTGGAATACTGAGTACGAACCATGGCAAAAAGCTGATAAATAGAAAGCACCTCACTGCGAGAGTGCATAAAAAACAACGCGAAAAATCATCAATAAACAAAATATAGTATCGATGACCCCCTTTCGAAGGAAAGGGAGGACCCCAAACATCCGAATGAATTAAATCAAAAGGTCGCTGAGATACAGACGCACTAGTAGGATAGGGAAGCTGAATCTGTTTGCCTAGCCTACAACCCTGACAAGAATGCAAAGACACATCTCTGAGACGGACCCCGAGAAGACCACGACGAACTAATGACGATAAACGGGAGCCACGGTGACCCGGCGATGATGCATGCTGAAAAGATCCGATGTGAGCGACAGCACGCGGAGGCGCGAGATGAAGTGGCGGAAGGAAGCGGAGCGATCTAACTCAAGAGCCACAGGACTCAAGGCTGCGAGCTAGCTCCAACAGGGGCCTTTGTATGGCGGTCCTGAACAACACAAGAAACATCAAGAATGACGCGACAACCAGAATCGATGAGCTGACTAGCAGAGAAAAGGTTCATCTTAATACTAGGAACATGAGAAACATCGGGAACAGAGAAAGAGGTAGTAGAAAGAGTGCCTCGTGGAAACGGGAGAGAGGTACCATCAGTAGTGATAACACAAACGGAGAAACAAGAGAGCGAGCGAGAAAGAATAGAAGACACAGAGGTCATATGAAAAGAAGCTCGGAATCCGGATACCACGTGGATGCGTACACTGTGTGGAAGGTGGTGGTCGCGATGGAGAAACCGAACAAGAAGCCCGTCGAGACAGCTGTGCAGCGAGCAAACCACGAAGACCACGGATAATGTCCGATCGGATAGCGCAACGGGAGAAGATCTGAAGAACCACTACTAAGAAAAGTTGTCATGGCCGAAGTTGAAGTGCGCCGTGGTTCTTTGGTGTACCATGTAAGACGATTTTTGGTCCCTCCGTGGTGCATGTCAAAACTTTTTTTCGTTTTTTTAACCCGACGAAAGCGGCCAAACGTCGCGTATGGTGGCCCGGACGTGGTGCATCTCGAAATCTCGGGTTCGTGGGGAGTCAACGCAAATCCGCAGCCGAGGGATGTAGGGCCGGATGGCAGCCTCTGGCATTGTTTTTCTAGATCGCGCCATCTCGTTCAACGTTCTCCGATCGAGCCGTTTACGATGAAGGATCATGGGTCCCGCATGTCATCCTCTATGAACCAAAATTCTTTCTATTCTTGGATTTTTGACCCCCTTTTTGCTACTTCCTTTTTCTTTTGATCCCTTGCCGCCTTGGAAACGTTGAGACCTGCTGCTAAATGACCCGCATGTCATCCTCTATGTGCAATCAACTTTCTTTTCTTGGAGTTTTTTTGGCACCTCAAATTTTGTCACTTGCCTTTTTCTTTCGATCCCTGCCGCCTCTCAAACGGTGATACATGCTGCTTGGGACCATGTCATCCTCTATGTACTATAAAACTTTCTTTTCTTGAATTATTTTTGGCACCTCATATTTGGTCACTTACCTTTTCTTTCGATCCCCGCCTCTCAAACGGTGTGCTGCTGCTAAATGGGACCCGCATGTCATCCTCTATGTACTATAAAACTTTCTTTTCTTGGATTTTTTGGCACCTCATATTTGGTCACTTGACTTTTTCTTTCGATCACTGTGCCTCTCAAACACCGCTTCTGCTAAATGGGACCCGCATGTCATCCTCTATGTACTATAAAACTTTCTTTTCTTGGATTATTTTTGGCACCTCATATTTGGTCACTTGACTTTTTCTTTCGATCCCTGTGCCTAGTGATACCGCTGTTGCTAAATGGGACCCGCATGTCATCCTCTATGTACTATAAAACTTTGTTTTTTTGGATTATTTTGGCACCTCATATTTGGTCACTTGACTTTTTCTTTCGATCTTTGTTGCCTCAAACGGTGATACCGCACTTAAATGGGACCCGCATGTCATCCTCTATGTACTATAAAACTTTCTTTTTTTGGATTATTTTTGGCACCTCATATTTGGTCACTTGACTTTTCTTTCGATCCTTGCCTCAAACGGTGATACGCTTGCTAAATGGGTCCCGCATGTCATCCTCTATGTACTATAAAACTTTCTTTTCTTGGATTATTTTTGGCTCGATATTTGGTCACTTGCGTTTTTTCTTTCGATTTCATGCCACGTTTGAAACTTTGAGGAACTTGCTCATGGGACCCGCATGTCATCCTCTATGTGCTATAAAAGTTTATTTTCTATGGTTTTTTCACTCTCTGATTTTTGCCTATTTCCTTTTTCTTTTGATGCCGCCTTGGAAACGTTGAGCGCTTACTCATGGGACCATGTCATCCTCTATCAATCAAGTTTCCTTGAATTATTTTTGGCTCGATATTTCGTCACTTGCCTTTTTCTTTCGATCTCATGCCACGTTAGAAACGTTGAGGAACCTGTTGGCTCATGGGATGTCATCCTCTACGAACAATAAAAGTTTCCTTTATTGGAGTTATTTTTGACCCCTAATTTTCGGCTATTTGCCTTTTTCTTTTGATCCCGCCCCCTTTGAAACGATGAGACGCTGTTGGCAGGTCGGTCCCATATGTCATCCTCTATGAACAATACAAGTTTCCTTTGGTGGATTTATTTTTTACCCCTAATTAATTTACGGCTATTTCCTTTTTTTCTTTGATCCCCTGCGCCTTGGAAACGTTGAGGATCCTGTGCCTCATGGTCCCGCGTGTCATCCTCTCGAACGATAAATGTTTTCTTTTCTTGGATTTTTTACCAACGATTTTTGGTTTTTTTTATTTTCGATCCCCTCGCCTTTGAAACGTTGCGACCTGGCTCATGGGTCCCCGATGTCACCTCCCCGTACAAGAAACATGTGATATCTTGATTATTTTGCAGACAATAAACAGTGTATTTCGCTCTGAGCTATTGCAAACGGATAAATTAAATCTTTATTTTTACAACATATATCTTGAATCTCCTTGTTTTTTGTTTTGGCGAAGCATAGGACTTTCTTTTTTTTTTTGAGAAAATCCGAACTATCATGTTTGGAGTGGGCTGAAATTGTACGTGTCAAAAGGCCCGAAGGATAGTTCGAAGGCCTCGATGTCCAGTGCCCAATTGAAATCTTTCTTTTCTTGGATTTTTTCCCCCTTGGCTACTTCATTTTTCTTTTGGTCTGTGCCGCCTTGGAAACGTTTAGGCCGTCTGGCAAATGGGACCCGCATGTCATCCTCTATGTACAATAAAGTTTCTTTTCTTGGATTATTTTTGGCTCTGATATTTGGTCACTTGCCTTTTTCTTTCGATCTCATGCCACGTTTGAAACGTTGAGGAATCTGTTGGCTCATGGGACCCGCATGTCATCCTCTATGTACAATAAAAGTTTGATTTCTTGGATTTTTTTCACCCTCCGATTTTTGGCTATTTCCTTTTTCTTTTGATCCCTGTCGCCTTTGAACGTTGTAAGGCTGGCTCATAGGTCCCACATGTCGACTGTATGAACGATAAAGCTTTCCTTTCTTGGAGTTTTTTGACCCCCTAATTTCTGGCTACTTTCTTTTTCTTTTGATCTCAAGCCGCATTTGAAACGTTGGGACCTCTGCTGCAAAATAGGACCCGCATGTCATCCTCTATGTACAATAAAGTTTCTTTTCTTGGATTATTTTTGGCTCGATATTTGGTCACTTGCCTTTTCTTTCGATCCCATGCCACGTTTGAAACGTTGAGGAACCTGTTGGCTCATGGGACCCATGTCATCCTCTATGTACTACAAAAGTTTATTTTCTTGGGTTTTTTTCACTCTCGATTTTTGGCTATTTCCTTTTTCTTTTGATCCCGCCTTGGAAACGTTGAGTAAGCAAACTCGTGGGACCCGCATGTCATCCTCTATGTACAATCAATTTTCTTTTCTTGGAGTTTTTACCCCCTAATTTCGCTACTTTCTTTTTCTTTTGATCTCAAACCGCATTTGAAACGTTGGGACAACATGTCATCCTCTATGTACAATAAAAGTTTCTTTTTTTGGATTATTTTTCACCCTCGATTTTTGGTCACTTGCCTTTTCTTTCGATCTCATGCGCCCTTGAAAACGTTGAGGAACCTGCTGGCCCATGGGACCCACATGTCATCCTCTATGTACTATAAAAGTTTCTTTTCTTTGATTTTTTTTTTTTTTTTTTCTTTGGCTATTTCCTTTTTCTTTTCATCCCTTGCCGCCTTGGAAACGTTAGTAAGCTGTGCTCATGGGACCCGCATGTCATCCTCTATGTACAATCAAGTCTCTTTTCTTGGATTTTTTTACCCCCTTATTTTTGGTCACTTGCCTTTTTCTTTCGATCTCATGCGGCCTGAAACGTTGAGAAGCTGTGGCTCATGGGACCCACATGTCATCCTCGATACTATAAAAGTTTCTTTTCTTGGATTTTTTTCTTATTTTTGGCTGTTTCCTTTTTCTTTTGATCCCTGCGCCTTGGAAACATTGATTAAGCTGCGACACAAGGGGCGCATGTCATCCTCTATGTACAATCAACTTGCAAGATCTTGGGGCGGAAGAGCTTGTATAAGTGGGACCCATATGTCATCCTCTATGTACAATAAAAGTTTCTTTTCTTGGATTATTTTTTGCTCCTGGTATTTGGTCTCTTTCCTTTTTCTTTCGATCTCATGCGCCTCGAAACGTTGAGTAAGGTCTTTGGGTCATGGGACCCATGCATGCCATCCTATGTACAATCAACTTTCTTTTTTTTTTTACCCCTAATTTCTGGCTACTCTTTTTCTTTTGATCTCAAGCCGCATTTGAAACGTTGACACGCTGCTGCAAAATGGGACCCATGTCATCTTTTATGTACAATAAAGTTTTTTTCTTGGATTATTTTTGGCTCACGATATTTGGTCACTTGTCTTTTCTTTCGATCTCATGCCCCCTTTGAAACGTTGAGGAAGTGCTAGCGCATGGGTCCCGCATGTCATACTCTATGAACAATAAAAGTTTCCTTCCTTGGAGTTATTTTTACCGCTAATTTCGGCTACTTCCTTTTTCTTTTGATCCTGCCGCCTTGGAAACGTTGAGTAAGCTGCTGACACAGGGGCCGCATGTCATCCTCTATGTACAATCAACTTGCAAGATCTTGGGCGAAAGAGCTTGTATAAGTGGGACCCATATGTCATCATCTATGTACAATAAAAGTTTCTTTTCTTGGACTATTTTTTGCTCCGATATTTGGTCACTTTCCTTTTTCTTTCTATCTCACACCGAAACGTTGAGTAGTGCTGGCTCATGGGACTGTACAATAAAGTTTCATTTCTTAGATTTTTTACCCACCGATTTTTGCTAACTTGCCTTTTTCTTTTCGATCATATGCCGCCTTTGAAATTGAGGTCGCTGGCTCATGGGTCCCACAAGTCGCCTCTATGAACAATAAACCTTTCCTTTGTTGTATTTATTTTTACCCTAATTTGGCTATTTGCCTTTTTCTTTTGATCCCCTGCGACCTTTGAAGCGATGAGGACGCTGTTGGCGGTCGGTCCCACATGTCATCCTCTATGAAGAATATAAGTTTCCTTTTTGGATTTATTTTTGACCCCTAATTTGGCTATTTGCCTTTTTCTTCGATCCTGCCGACTTCGAAATGATGAGGATGCAGCTGGCAGATCGGTCCCACATGTCACCTCTATGAACTATAAATGTTTCCTTTGTAGGATTTATTTTTTACCCCTATTTTCGGGCTACTTGCCTTTTTCTTTGAAACGTTGAGGACGCTACTGTCTCATGGGCCCCACATGGCATCCTCTCTGAACGATAAACCTTCATTTCTTGTTAACGACAGGTTTATCAGTATTATTTTCGCAGACTAATACAAGCTCTTTGGCTCCAAGATCTTGCAAGTTGATAGATTAAATCGATGAATTATTAGGATATGTTTTAAATTTCAAATCCACTTTATGAATTTTTAAAAATACCGTTATCCATGTGGGTATGTGTAACACCCCAACTTTTGCAACCTTGTTTATTTGTCCGAAGCGCAAAAATCAGGGGGAACAAAAACTTTTTAAGTTTTAATTGTGCTGTCATGTGTTTGGTTGAAATGTGTCTGACTTTGTTTGATGAGTGATGTTTGATGAATAAATTAGTTAAGTGAAGTACCTCAATCCACATCATTTTATCTCGAGAAAACACTGATGTTATGGCCACTCTTGTATCCCCTTAATCTCATCTCTTCAAAAATATTTGAACCTTATGTTAAATAACAAAACCTATTTGTTTTTGTCTTATGACTTAAATTTTGAATTCAAAAGATCTTGCCAAAAACCTTTTATTTTAAAGTGGCTATGGTCACCTCAGATCATAGTAGCACAAAAAGAGTTTCTAAAGTTATTTTGTTCTGAGATAAAGTATTTGCCAAATGACTTACCCTTACCTTGTGTACCTTCAAAATTTTATAAAAGCTTTTATATGTAGTTTGGTTGCCTAAAATAAAATGGAATGGTCCATATTTCCTTTTTTTACTAAAACCTTGGGTCATTCAACTCTTTCTAAAACTCTCTCCCACTTTCACTAATTTCAAATGAAATTTCTTATTTAGTTTAAATCAAGTAAAGGCCATAGACACCCAAAACTAAATTCTTAGACTATTTGATATGTGATCAAATATCATGGAATTGTCATTTCCATTAATATATCTCCCTGGTCTATATTTTAACATCATCACTCCATCTATGCTTAATCATGTTAGATGATCATTTGTCCAATAAATGATAATCTCCATTTGCATCTCTATCTCCCCAAAATCATTGAACTCTACTCTTAAATCATTCTTGGCCTCAACTCCCATTTTAAAATATGAAGGTTTCCTCCAATTTCCGAAAACCCTAAACCCCCATTTCTTCTCATTTGGACTTCCAAAAAAAAGGAAATATCGATGATATGTTTTATCACATCATTTCAATTCAAAAATTATTTCTAGAAAATTATTTTCTTGATCTTATTTCCTATTTTGCTAAAACGCATGTAAATGGTGCATATGCCATTTCTTACACTTTTTATTCTCAAATAGTTATATGGAAAACCTACTATGCATTCTCATGCAAGTAGAGTATTTTTGAGCCCAAAATATTATCGTGCTCTTTTAAAAAATGTCAAAAATTAAGGTCGCTCGAAATTTATTTAAATTTGGCCAAATTCTTAGAAAGTGATCCAAACACTTAATGAATGAAATTCCCTATTGGAATGTCTTCTTGAGCTCAACAACCTCATCCCTGTGATCCATCTCCATTCATCATTTTTCGTGGATCAATAATGAGAACAAATACGTTATGGTCTCCTTGTCTATTAATCTTTATTTCCCGCTATATCTCCTTAATCCGTTTCTAGTAACCATCAAAATTATCTAAACGACTCGAAATCATCATCACCCTTTTCATCCCATCTCTCACTGATCCATTCATGCATGGTATTGTTTGGGACTTTTTGCGTCCAATTCAAATTCAAAATTTGGGAAAAGCATGCACCCATGTGTCTACTCCACTTCTTTCCATGAAATCTTTTAAGCACCACCACCGCTCACGAATAAACTCATCCGCATCTCCTCTTCATTTTGGACGGCCACCTGCTGCTACTGTGCCACTCTTGGCCGAATTATACCCTATATTCTATACCTATATAAAAGTTGATCAGATTCACGGTTTCTACTTGATTTGGGTACTGTTCATTGCTATTTTCTCTTCCGTTACTCTAATCAACTCCTGACACGTCACTAGAATGAAAAGATTAATTTATGTCAATTTTCTTTTTAACTGAGCGGGGCAACCGGCAACCGGTTGCGAGCCCGCGATTAAAGCGGTGAGCTCTGCCCAGTCTTCCATGTTTACCTCTGACGTCTGGACTTTTCCCTTTCTATCAAGCGACCAACTACAATGCTGCATTTCCTCGTGATGAAACAAACGACACTGTAGGCGCGACCACCTCGGGGCGGAGCAGGAGCGGGCAGGGGACGGCGATATTGGGGGTGGGGCACTCGAGTGCTGTCGGCGGGGACCGTGGGGCAGCTGCGGGTCGGCGACCTTAGGGGCGGGACAAGCGCGTGTCGGCGGCGGCGACAACGGGGCTGCCGCGGGCTGGTGGCGGGGACCGCGTGATGGGGAAGCTGCCTGCCAGCGACGGCAACCGCGAGGCTGCCGCGGGCCGATGGAGGCAACCGAGGGATGCTGTAGGCGCGTGCGAGTGACAGAGCCGCTGGGGCGGAGCGGGGACGGAGCTGGGACGGCGGTCTTTGGGCGGAGCATGCGGGGGCTGGCAGTGGCCACACCGGGGCGGAGCAGGCAGGGGTCGCCTCTCCTTCCTGGATCGGATTTCTGTTCTACATCACATCGCTGCGGCGACCTGCATCCGTTACCTTCCCAATTTCTTCGTTTTTTGCTTCCCTCTGATTTTCTCTGGTTGATTTGATGTCTTCGCTGCTGCTGCTGCTCCGCGTGGTCACCGTTGTAACCTGCCGCGGCGTCCCAATCGACGTTGTACTGTCTGCAGCTGGCCGCCGCCGCGCATGGCCCGCTGGTGCAGCCTCAGCGACGGCCGCTGCTCGCGCTCGGCTCGCCGGTGTAGCCTCTGCAACCGTCGCTGCCGCTTCTTGCGCTCGGCTTGCTGACCACACGCACGGCTCGCCGGCGCAGCCTCTGCGACATCCGCCGCCGCTGCGTGCGCTCGGCCCGCTGGCCACGCGCACGGCTTACGGGGGAAGCCTCTGCGACCGCCTCCGCTGCTGCTTGCGCTCGGCTCGCTGACCACGCGCACGTGGCTCCGGCGCAGCTTATGCGACAACCGCCGACGCTCCCGTTCGGCTCGCCGACCCTGGCTCTGCGGCCGCAGCAATCTCGCCACTCTCGCGCAGCTCACTCACCCTTCCTCTGTCGCCTCCATCAGCCTGAGAGGCTGCAGCACAAGGGCGAGGCGCATGGCGGCGGTGAAGGCGGACTGTCCGGTGAGGAGAAGAGGCAGCGACGGAGGTGCGGTGACCCTTTTCTCCATTCCTTGCAGTTCTAGATTAGCTTATTTCGTGCACTGCCGCTGCAGGAGTGAGTTTTCCTTTGCAGATGTATGTTCAACAGGAGCTGGTTTACACGTAGCTGTGGTGGTAGGCCGCCGGGACAGTCGGAAGAGGTCCGGGGGCCTCCACTTCTCGCCGGTCTGGAGGTCGATGCCCCCAGGTTCGATTCCATATAGTTGAACACCGACAAAATTTCATGACTGCAAAAAGAAGGTGTCCTCCCAGCTGTTCAAGCCATAGGTTCAAGCAGTTTATTCAGCAAATTTTGCTAGAAATCTACAGCTTCCTGTTTGCAATGTACGGCATAAAAATCTACAGCAACAGCGCACATTTACTCACTCTTGGCACTCAGATCTTCTTTTAATATCTTCTTAATAGTGCTACTGCTACCATATACACTGTGGGTTTGAGTTTACAAATTATCTACAAAAGCACATGTACGGATCAACAAGAAGAAAGCAGACGGCTGGAAAGCTCTTTGGAATATGCACATGTACCGTTAGGCCTAGACCAGTGTGAATATCGATGGGTACTGTACAATATAACTCTGCCTCCGCTGTATGACCTGATGTACATAAGTGTCTTAACTTTCAGATTCTGTCCATGTTGCCTCTTGCATTGTGCATCTAGATTCATCTTTACTAAAAACACCACCGCTAACAGTGCATAACCCATTAATCTTCTGCTCACCAACTGCCTCTAATCTAGACTTAATAAGATTTTCTACAAACATATGCCTACGGGCCTACGGGTGCGGCGTGCCGCCGCGCCAAGGCCTCCTAGTAAAAGCTAATCAGATTAGAGCATCCATATTAGTTTGGGCACTGTAGATATGCTAATTTCTCTCACTTTCCTTCAGGCGTTGGGTGACACGTATGTTTGTGCACGGTTGTTTCCTTATCTATATCTCTAACTGCAAATTCAGGCTTTATTTTTTGATGTTTATTACCTCCGGTGGTTTCCGGTTGCCGGTCACCTAGAACGGCCCACGAGAGAGAAAAGATCCTCCCGAATTCCCCCACCGCTTTGACCAGATATTGTTTTCCAGAAAAGTCTCTTGCCACTTCGTCTCTCCTAGGATCTTCTCGATTTCCACCGCTGCCCCTTCTCTGGCACCTCCTTTTCTTCCCTCCCGTTTGCAGCTAGGTTGCGAGCCTCTGAGGCAGAGGTCGGAGAGGAGATGGTATGACGGCGGCTGCATGGGCTTCATCACTGCGGACGTCGGCGGCCGTGCTGTGGATCGACCCCGCCTCCAACGTCCCGCACCGCGAGAGCCGAGGACGCGGAGATCGGCATCAAGAGGCAACCGCCAGCGACGGCCGTGCCATGGGTCGGATCTTCTTCCGACAACGTGCCATGGATCGACCCCGCCTCCAACGTCCCGCATCGCGAGAGCCGAGGACGCGGAGATCGGCATCGAGAGGCAGCGGCCAGCGACGGCCGTGCCATGGGTCGGATCTTCCTCCGACAATCCCAATCATTGCCGAGGCGCTCCGCCTTCCCTCATGCTGATTTGACTGCTGCGCGATAACCTGAGGGACATGGGGGCAGGCATGGAGGCGGGACGCCCAGCAGGGAGAGGCAAGGACGGAGCCGCACCATGGGTCTGGCAGCTACGCGTGCCAGTGCGTTCATACGTCGGCTCCATGGCTACCTCTTGCCACCAAAGGGTCACTGGCTCTGCTGCCAGCTTTGGGTGGTAAAAGGAGCGGCTGGGGTCTGGGTGAGCAGCACAGAGCTCTGTTACTTGCTGGCAGGCCGAGCAACAGCAGCCTGAAGAGCAGGTCTATGCCCACAGCTATGCCTTCTTCTTTTTCTATTTGCTTATAGGTTAATTTCTTGAGGTGTGTCAGTGTTCATGTACAAATCCCTCCGACTGATATGGTGGCCCTTCTGATTTAGTGATGAGACCAATAAAGTTCATAGCAGAACATACCCCTGCAGCAGTATCACAACGTAATGTGTAGGTCTAGATACTGTGACACAAATCGAAGTTTACTGATTTTCAAATAAGATGCTTTCAGGTGATCTCCGTATACTTTACTTTACAAATTTTTGTTATTTCTATCAGCCTATCACCCAGTCTTATTACTATTTTTGTGAACTCTCAATTGACTGCAATCTTTCCAAAAGTAAAGCGGAACAAAACCATGTGTTATCTTATATTTTCTGAAAGGTATCATGCCTACCTACCATAATCAGATGAACACTAATAAGGTTTCATTTTTTCATGCACACCTTCCAATATAATCTTCTATGGTCTGATGGCTTTTTTTTCCGTCCCAAATTCATGCACCTACGTGAAAAAATATGAAAAAAGTACTAATCCCGTTTTGAGTTTGGGATTAGTCTAAACAGGATATATTACTCGGAGGTCGTGCTTAGATGATTACCTATCAGTGGGCCATCTCTAACAATCAATTTCCCTAGCTTCACTAAACCAACAAAGGTATGTGTTGACATTTATGGAAGATCTCACTCAAATATTTACTGGTTTGATTTTGGCTTCTTTGTACATACACTATATTTTTTCTTACATATCTTTATTTTATTGATACAGAATACATTATCGTATATTAAAATATAATTGATCTTTATCAGGCAGGTGCATTCATAGAGTGATCTCTTCTTCTATATAGCAATTCCTAATCAGGTTAGGTTCATATGTAGTTGTTTGACGTAGAATACATTCTAAATGTCAGTCAACTCTTTTCATTTTAATTCACTCAAGCCTTTCATTAATCTATTTTCTAAACATTTTCCTTAATCAATGCAGCTGGGCATACTAACAATTAGCTTTATGCTGCTGCTTGGGTTCAGATTTGGGAAGTCATGCATGATTTTACTCCATTGTTCTGCAGCGAGCATCTGACATTGATTTACTTGGTGCCTTCCGTTTTAGTTTCATATAGAAATGGGTGGGCATGTTTTCCATTTTATGGTACAAGTTTATATTCATAGTTACCGGTTTTCACAGTAATGGATATTTACAAAAGTAGTGTCTCATTCTGTGGTTGAAAGGCTTTACCAACCAGTCCATATACATTACTATCATAAAATTGGCTTATCCTGAAGATACACTTATCAACTAGGTAACAAGATGTTCCATTCTTGATGTTTGAAATATTGGCTTATCTTTTATTTTTCAGCTTAGCAGTGCAAATCTGAAACAAGTGAACCAAAGGTATGGTACTGGAAAAGTGTTTCAGGGTGTTATAACACTTCTCTTCTTCTAGATTTTCCTCTCCAGTTTAATGTGCTAATTTTAGTTCAGATCTAGCCAGTAGCAGAAGTGGACAGAACCAAAGTTCCTGTGATGTTATATAATTATGGTTACAGATTCCAACATGCATGTGTTACTTCAGGACAGGTTATACAGAGAAAAGTAACATACCAGTTCATCCGCGTTTTCCTTGATTTGTCCTACCGATTTCTCTCATCTTCCGCTTCTTGCACCAACAAGAGCTTGCTGACGACATCGAAGACGCAAGCTCCCTAAATCCTCTTTCGTCCTCTTTCTTTGCTTTTTTTTCTGCAGCTTCACTCGACCACGGATCTGGGCTCTCGCATCGTATCTCTTCTCTCCATCAACCACTCATACAGCGAGAGATCCTTCCTTCACATGTCATGTTATTGAAGCAGAAGGAATAATACAATCAGGGGAGAAGCAGACACAGAGTAGCAACACTAGCGGTAAGTATACGACCTTTTGATGTATCAACCAGTGAGAAGATTTATATTGCACAGGTTGTTCATGGAAAGAGAAAATCAAGGTCTGCTTGATTTAGTGATCTGGTTCCGGTCCTTCTGAATTAGCATCTTTTAATGTCTCTATCTGCTCCTTTCAGGCAATAGTGGAATGCTTACATTTTTGCCTAGCATTTAGCAATTCTCTACAATGGTGGGTTGATCAATCTCTGTGTTCACAAATTTTATCAAGCAATGGACTATGCTTTGGTCGCTTGAGATATCTATGGTATGTATCCTTTCTATTTTAATTATGTAATATGGATCTCAGATGACATGTCAGAAAGAAGATTCCTAGGTATGTCAATATGTGTATATCTTCATTGATTAATTTGAAAATTTCCAATACTACGAGGACAAGTTAATTACTTGGTAATAATTGTAGAATCAGGACTATCTCAACCCGAAGTTTCTGCAGCTGATGTTTACAAATTTTGGGTGCTCAAACAATCTCCGAGAAATGGATCCCTTCCAAATATAATGGAGCTAGGCTAAACAGAAGAACCATATAGACAGTGTTCTCTTCTCTGTACTTTTTCAGTTGATGTGTTACAGGGTACCCTTCTTTAGTTTTGTTCACTGTACTGTATGTTGTTGTACATGGTTGTAGTGGACATATAGCAGAGGCATTCCTTTCTATTTCTTGCTCTTACGTTGCTTCTTATTGTTCCAGAAAAGCTGCTTTACAATGATCTCCTGCGTCTATGAGATTTCTTCCGCTTACAACTCTCCAGTTTTTGTTTACCATGCAGACTAACAAAAGAAAGCTTCAGTACAACTAACAGTCTGACATTCTGTTCTACAGTTAAAGTATGCTGGGGAGTGTCATGGTTCTTTTCCTCTACCTTTTGCTCCTTGATTTACTTAGTGTCGTAAATTTAGTTCAAAGCTTTCTAGGACGGCTCAGCTTCTACTACAATTAAATAGAAACATAATTTCTATGGTGTCATATAGTACCTACTACTGTAAATTCCAGCATATACTGCGTCACAAAAACTACTACTTAGGTTTGCCTATTTTGTACCTAAATTGCAATTTATAAAGAACAATGGATTGAATTATTCATGTTGCCAAATTGCTAACACATAATTTTAGTTCGTATATAGCCAATAAGGAAATTGATATCGAGACTAAGCGATTTGGGGAATACCTCACTTGTGTAGTCGTGACGGCGATTTACTAGAGCAAATGTACTGCTGCAGGCTTGCACTTGCAGCCTTGCAGGTTGCAACACAGAAGCAGCAAAATCAAAGAAGATCGAGAAGAGATGTGGACTGGGTCACCGGATCGCCGCTGCTGCTAGCTCCTAGCTCCCTTGCGCCTGCTGGGGAGTGGGGGGACTTGGTGGAATTGGGGAATGGATAGTGGCTGCTAGGCTTCGTGTTGGACGAGGTCGCCGCTCGCCGGATCGACTGTCTCCGGCTGCTGCCTCCGCCCGTCCATCCCTTACTCACCAGCAGCAGGCCAGCAGCTGCCCCAGTGGCTACTTCACCGAACTAGCGGTCCAGCGTCATGGATGCCTCCAGAACGGGCAGTGAAGCACAGGGGAAGGAACAAGAAAGCGACAACAATGACCGACTTGCTGAATCGGGAACGAATCTTCGTCTGTGTTGGGTTAGTACTTAACTGGGCTTTTAACATAGCGGTGTAGGTATAAAACATATTTCCTCATTTGGGCTGGATAGGTATGGCCCAGTCTTGATCTCGCTATGCTCTGCCTCTCCTTAGTAGCCCTATTTCTGTATTTGGATATTCTGCAAATCCTAGGTCTTATTTTTATTTTTTCAAGATGTTGATACTGTAGTTTTGTTCTTACCATAGGGAAACACAACAGAAGGGCTTATACCCGCCAACCGAAGAGATCAGTTCCATGAACATCTTAAGGAAGATTTACAAATGCGTACAAAAAAATACAGGACATTAGATGATCAATATAGAATCAAAATTCCTGAACGCAGAAAGATACACGAAGTTGTCCCTAAGCCTTCGAAATTCCTTTTGGTTTCATATAGTGCAAAGCCCTTTAGAATCTTAGAGGCACAATAGGAGATAATATACTTTTGTCAGGTGTGTGCTTCAGATTTTGCTCGCTTCTTTTTGTCCCTTATAGTCCTTTTGTAGTCATACTAATGACACCTTCTCATATAAAATAAAAGATGTCGTTGACTTTGTGACAACATTAATAGATGTAATTCCTCCAAAGCCATACTAAGATCGAAGGAGAAACATTCACATTACAGATGAAGAGTATAATTTATAGTTTATTTATTTATACTTACACAGCCTTTTAAATTCTAACATTAGATGTTTGCTGATGGTGTGTTTTTTGAGTAAAGTGGCAACCTCGCCACTGTTACTTTGTGAGGGAGAGTATACAGAGAACTTTCATGTTGTTTGCTTCATGAAAAATCTTCTCGAGACTCACTCCGCTACACTTCTCGGACATCACTCTACAAACGTGCCACCATGCAGACCATAAATACACACTACAAAGTATTTAAGATGAACTATGTATGTCAAAATATTAGCATCACGGGCGCGGCGTGTCGCCGCGCCTATGCCTCCTAGTTATTTTTCAAGGGAAGAGAGAAACCGAGACATGCCCGTATGCCACGATTTGGTGTTTCTCTTCCTCACTATTTCTATTCTTTAGCTCAGCACCACTCCTGTGACTCTCCAGCATGCACCTCTCCATGTAGTCGACAGCCACTGTAGCTACAGTGCCCCTCTTTGCTGATTGGTTTTGGGGAAGTAGGAAGAGAGAAAAGAAGGGTCACCGGCATGTTTTGGGCTTGGACAAAGAAAACCTTGCTGCATCCCCACTCTTTCATCTATCCAGTATCTGCACGAGTTTGATGGCCGATCACGTCCTATGACCCATCCTGGAAGCTACCATAACCTACCCTAGCCCTCTATCTTTGTCCGTGTCCGTTTGGCACACCCCCTGCTCGTCGGGATGATCTAGCGTACCCCAGCATCCACCGCCGCGCCATGGCAACGTCCTGTCACCCCTCTCTGTAAAACGCTTGCTCCCGAGGCCGCTCTTGCCCCACACTGCCTTCCCCATGCTCGCCAAGCCCGTGATCACCATGGCGGTGGATGCCAATCGCGTTCCCAGAGTATCGGTCCACGCTAGCCCAAGCCAAGAAAGTGAAGACAAGGGCATCATTCCAAAAGCACGGAGTAAACACTAGATGCTATCCTGGTGCACACGTCTCGGTGTTTACCCGATCAAACACCTGCGGATGATCGTTGGGACCCTCTAGTTCTAGCTGTTTTAGCTCATGCCCGAGCTAGCTGTGGTTCGCGTCGATCTCGCCCTGCCACACCACACCACCCAGCACCGCCCCGTTGCCCAATCGCGTCCGTGGAACATCGCCACCATCCTCCCGTGCTCGCTGTCCACGGTGCACCGTCGCCCGTCCCTTTTAACCCGAGCCGAGCCCTCCCTTTTCATTCCTTTCCTCACTTCCCACTCCCTCACATCTCTTCTCATATCCCAGAAACACAGGCGAGCGAAGCCTTGCTTCTTTTCCTTCCTCGCCGAGGCAGAGGCCGAGCTGAGCCGGCCGGCCTGCACGTCGTCGTCTTCGTCGCATTCCATCCCTTCTCTCTACTTTCTCTTCCTGCATGTATCTCTTCTCTCTCTGGCCCTCCTAACACGTCCGTTTTACCTCGCAGAAAACCTTGGCGGCCGTCGCCGTCGAGGCTAGTACGAGCCGCGCCATCGTCCAGCTTCTCCGTGTTGTTCTGTCCGTGGCTCCATGCACCGTGCCCGCCGTCGTCAACGCCAACGCCCGACCTCCCGCGAGTCATACTTGATGGACGACGTGAGCTGCAACGTCTCAGCGTTGCCTGCTCCATCGCTAGGCACCTCCGCTAACCGCTTCGTCCGCAGCTACGCGGAACTCTCATGCGGCCGCGTCGTCGACGACCGTAGACCCGTCTGCACGTTCGCGTCGACGCCGGGAGGCCGTCACTGCATGCGCACGTCGCCGACTGAGCCGCGCAGCCTCCGCCGAATCCTTCAGCGGCGACCTCCATCATCTTCGACCACCGCCGGTGAGAACCCCGTTTCCCTCCGTCGTAGCTATCACCGCGACTCTGACGTTCATTGGTAGTCCCCGAAGGACGCATCCAGGTAGCTTTCATTCGTAGCTACCACGATCCTGCCGCTGCATGCAAATGCATGGTGCATGGCCGCAGGTAGCAAAATGGGTCATCCCAGCACTGCGCTGAGCCAGGCGAGCCGGCGCTGATCCGCCTCGTCCCGGCCTTTCGGCCCGTTTCGTTTTTCTTATCTGGGAATAGAAATCATGTGCTGCCAGATCTAGTTCAGGTTTAAATCCACCAAATATTATTTTGTAAATACCTAAATCAGCAGATCTAAAATTTCTAGAGTACCGTAGTGAGTTTTCTATCCTTAGAAACTGGTTTCAACCTCAGATCTGCTCTGCATCTCTCTCAGCAAATAAAGTGCGTGAGTCATGCAATAGCAATGTAAATTCAATATAAAAAGTTTTAGAGCACTTTTTTTTTGGAGCAAACTAAATTGTGTTGAATACCCCTCTGTATTCTCTGCCCTTTGGCATAAGTGAAAACGCACGTACCTTGCCAGTTTGCAAATGAACCAGAGAACCTTTTCTGCTCATATCTGACTTGAGAAAATTATTGAGGGACATCAAGAATAGATTTTTTGCACGAAACCAATTTTATAAGAACCAGTATATCTTATTTATCAACTTATCCAGATAAAAATGTTTTATAAGCTTCTGAGAATATATGTAAATTTATTTACCAAAACAGAGCCCTAAACAGTAAATTAATTATTATAAATAATCTGTAAATCGAAATGGAGTGAATCCAATTTTTCTGGAATCCTTATTTAGTTGTCTATCCAGGGATGTACATCTTGTTTGCCTTAATTCATTTGTGTTCTGTGAGCCTAAAAGGGAAGCTAATTGTTCCTCGCTTTTGTAAAAATGGTTAAGGATATTATATATTTAAATTTGACACCAAACCACTGTAGAGTACTTCCTTGTGTCATTACCTACCTTGGCATACCAAGTTTAGGCCTTGGTGGTAAGCAGAGAGGCAGTGGCTAATTTTAAGGCTTTCTTGCCTTTTTTATGAACAAATAAAACGGTTTTCTCGAAATAAAAAGTGCTAGAAAATAACTAGGGGTACTGTGCACTTATTAGTGCTTGGAATACCCATCGATTTCATTATAATAAATGTTGTTAGAGTGTTTAATTGTACGGTTGTGTCTTGTATGGTGATTGTGTGTTCTTTTATTTTGCGACGATAGATACGAACGCCACCGATGAAGAAGATGAGGATCATTTCGAGGATTTCAAAGAGAAAGTCCAGGGACACATTGCTAATCAAGGCAAGCCACCTCTTGATGCATCTCTGATCCTATATATCTTACTCTTGCATTATTGCAGGTTTTATAAAGTGCATGTCTTTTTATTTTCATTTCGGTGGTTAGTGCCACCCGGAGAATTATTAATCCACCCTTGCGGGTGCTGCCCTCGTTGATACCTACTGATCAACCACTTGTTAGTGATATGGTGCTTACCACCTTATCATCCTTGTCGCCACTTTTCAAGAAAAGCTGGACTATAGGTTGGGAACCCTTTAAAAAAAAAGTTTTCAAGAAAGGGAGTTCTTCAAAAACCTTGGAATGGGGTAGGCCCGCCCAAGTGTGAGTTTATGAAAAGGAAAAGGTTTTGTAAAGAAAGTTGCTGGAGGCAAGTGGAGGAAAGAAAATGTTTTCGAAAACTTTAGCGCCTAAGTACTCACCCGGACTAAAAGACAGTGCAACCACATTACCCCAAAGTGGGCACGGGGCGTAGCGTAGTAGTTTGTCTCGCCTTAGTTTGAGTCCTGCAAGTGTAGTGGCAGTCCGACCATGGACGCTTCGACCGGGGTTCTTCCCATGAGAAGGGACGCAACCCATTTGCCTTTTTAGGTACGTGGGGTACAACTTATGAGCTCCCATTGAAAGATGCCGAAGTGGTTGGATGGCATTCCGGAGGCTCGGGTGTCGGGGACTTTGCAACTCCTGGGTAAACGGCATCCCGGACTCTGGTGTTGGGAGGTACAACTCATTCGGCATGTCTTAGGCTAAGGCGAGCAAGCGAAAAACTACGATCGGTTATCCGAGCCTGGCGTTATGACGCATGGCGAACCGGGGATGATCCCGGCGGATTTATCGGATCTTGTGGGGAAAGTGTACGACCTCTGCGAGTGAAAACTATTCGAATAGCCGTGTCCGCGGTTATGGACGGTTGGGAAGGCTGTTGCTTAGGAAGAGTTTTGTTTTACAAAAGTGTTTTCTCAAATATTGTTTTGGGAAAGTGATGCCAGTGGGATTGGTGGAAATATGTACACAGGAGGTACGGTGGAAAACTGGAATGTTCGTGTTGGAGGAGATGGCCGGAAAGGAAATTGGGTCACCCTTACCTATTAGTCTGCAAACAAAATGGTTTATAAAAAGGTTTTCAACAAAGTTATAGAGATGTCATACTCTCGAGAGAAACTCCCTCTCGCTCCTTGTCGCCCTAGTGTAGTGCCTTTCCTTGCTACTGCCAAATTGCATATCCTTTACTTCTCTCTAAGGTGGTTTGCGAGTACAATTCATAATGTACTCATGGCTTTGTCCCTGGCTATTTACTTGGCCAGACTTGGTGGAGTTCGACAGATGAAGAAGGAGTTGACGACGTCTATGCGAGCTAGGAACGTCTTCCCAGTCAGTTGCCTGTAGGGTTATGGCATGACTTGGGCCATGCGAACGCTTTCGTCTGAAGTATTTCCGCTATGTGATTGTTGATCTCTTGCCATTGCGGCTCTTATGTAAGATTGGTCATGTGACCAGTTGTAATCTTTTAATTTGGTACTGTAATTGATGATGTATTTGATACCAGTTCGGTTATGCTTTCACGACACACTGATCATGGGATCGTGAATGTGTATGCATAACGGGTGTTTCGGACAGCTAGTCCGGGGCCCCACAGAGCTGGTATCAGAGCCATCCTGACTGTAGGAGACCTTAGTTAGCATGGACGTTAGTTAGGAAAATACTACTTTGGTAAAACTATTTACGAAACTTACTTTCTTAAGTAACTAGAAGCTTAGCTTCTATCTTCTTATCCTTTCAAAAACTTCTCATTCTTACCTCGCTCTCTGATTCGAAAGATTTCAAAAATTTCTGATTCTACTATCTAATCCTCTTCCAAATCAACATATTGGACAATGCCCCACTCAGACTTGGAAATTCAAAGTCGGAGATGGATCAATCCTTCAGGAAGTCTCAAGTATCTCCGGCTGCAGCTATTGAAGATGGGCGTCGACTTAGTAGTACACATACAGGGATATTAAGATCAGGTCTTTGGTTATCACCAAAGTTTGTCAAGGAGTTGACCTTGTTCCTCTTTGGACTTGCACTTTTGTAGTCGTCAAGGATCAAGTCCTCAGGTCTTGACTAGTAATTTTTAGGCCCGTCACAAGAAGCTGTCATCCATGGAACTCTTCAACAGTTACCTCTCTGAATTGAGACCAGAAGATCCTACACCGTTACCACCTCCGCCTCAACATCGACGACTCAACATCAAGTCTACTTCACCACCAACTGCTACTCGAATCAATGTTGAAGTCAATATCAGCAAAATGAAGACGTCTGCATCTCTGACCAACACAAGCCGATAGGATGGATAGGACAAACTCAATTGTTTCGATTGAGATAACCCTGCGTATTAGGCATTCCTGGGTACTTAAGTACCTCGTGTTGTTTTCATGATTGCTTGTGGGTTCCTAAATTTGTTTCTTGAGTGTTTGTGATTGCTTGTTGTGTATATGATTGTTTTAGCCTTTTGGCGTGGAAAAAAAACCCTTTTTGTGTGGTAACCCTTCCTAGGAACCCCCCCTAGGGTGATCTTCCTCAAACCCACTCAAACTCCCGGTAGAAATTCTAACTTTCAGTTTGCAAAGTTAACGGGAAACTCTAACTCTAGCTTGGTTAACAACTAAATGCCACCCTGTTTTCCCGAGATACCCAACTTCAGTGCGGCACTCAGCCAAAGACACCCTGCGATGCTAATGAAGCAGAAGCCAGTACTTCAAGATTGACTGCAACTCCACGAGAAGATGAAGCCATACAAACTTTGTCTAACCGTAGATCATAATCGCGCTAACCTTGAGGTTATCTTCTTATAACCTCAGCCTGACTCACCTTCTAACAAGCTAAGTGAGTTGTAGCACCGAAGCCAAGTTGCTCTGCAAGGTCCATCTGGTCCTCAGCAAGTGAAGCCTTTGAAGACAATTCAAGACTCAAGATTTGGTGTACTTTAATAAGAACAAACCCTGAAGCTGAAGACTGATTTCGACGACTGTTGCGGCTTCTTTATGTGAAGACCCACCAGGAGTTCCGCTGACTTACTAACTTAACAAGCACCTTACGGAACAGTAAACGCCGTGCATGCCTCTTGGAGCTACGGACTGCACTTCGCCCCTGAAGATTCTTCAACTCAAGACGGGAGATCAATGACTTCTTCAGAAGCGCCCGACACGACCTCATGGCTGAAGCTTTGACTTTCTGTGAGCCCCCATTGAACAATTTTTAAGGGTCGTCTTCCACTAAAATTTATGCTAACCCTAAAACTTTCAACCTTTCTTAATCACCGTTTGGATTATCTAACCCTCCAAGAGTCATGGACCCCCCGAAGATTTTTAGGAAGCTACATATCTAACCCCGACACAGAGAAGTCAACCTCTTCACGAAGCCTTCCCTCGGCGGAAATCTACCGTGTCTCTCCGAAGCTGAAGCTGCGACTTTCCAACAACAGCACATCCACCGGAGGATGGAGTCTAACTTGGATTAACCCATAAACCCTTTCTATTCATACGCTTAGTAATCTCGGGACGAGATTATTTTAAGGGTGGAAGGTCTGTAACACCCCAACTTTTGCAACCTTGTTTATTTGTCCGAAGCGCAAAAATCAGGGGGAACAAAAACTTTTTAAGTTTTAATTGTGCTGTCATGTGTTTGGTTGAAATGTGTCTGACTTTGTTTGATGAGTGATGTTTGATGAATAAATTAGTTAAGTGAAGTACCTCAATCCACATCATTTTATCTCCAGAAAACACTGATGTTATGGCCACTCTTGTATCCCCTTAATCTCATCTCTTCAAAAATATTTGAACCTTATGTTAAATAACAAAACCTATTTGTTTTTGTCTTATGACTTAAATTTTGAATTCAAAAGATCTTGCCAAAAACCTTTTATTTTAAAGTGGCTATGGTCACCTCAGATCATAGTAGCACAAAAAGAGTTTCTAAAGTTATTTTGTTCTGAGATAAAGTATTTGCCAAATGACTTACCCTTACCTTGTGTACCTTCAAAATTTTATAAAAGCTTTTTATGTAGTTTGGTTGCCTAAAATAAAATGGAATGGTCCATATTTCCTTTTTTTACTAAAACCTTGGGTCATTCAACTCTTTCTAAAACTCTCTCCCACTTTCACTAATTTCAAATGAAATTTCTTATTTAGTTTAAATCAAGTAAAGGCCATAGACACCCAAAACTAAATTCTTAGACTATTTGATATGTGATCAAATATCATGGAATTGTCATTTCCATTAATATATCTCCCTGGTCTATATTTTAACATCATCACTCCATCTATGCTTAATCATGTTAGATGATCATTTGTCCAATAAATGATAATCTCCATTTGCATCTCTATCTCCCCAAAATCATTGAACTGTACTCTTAAATCATTCTTGGCCTCAACTCCCATTTTAAAATATGAAGGTTTCCTCCAATTTCCGAAAACCCTAAACCCCCATTTCTTCTCATTTGGACTTCCAAAAAAAAGGAAATATCGATGATATGTTTTATCACATCATTTCAATTCAAAAATTATTTCTAGAAAATTATTTTCTTGATGTTATTTCCTATTTTGCTAAAACGCATGTAAATGGTGCATATGCCATTTCTTACACTTTTTATTCTCAAATAGTTATATGGAAAACCTACTATGCATTCTCATGCAAGTAGAGTATTTTTGATCCCAAAATATTATCGTGCTCTTTTAAAAAATGTCAAAAATTAAGGTCGCTCGAAATTTATTTAAATTTGGCCAAATTCTTAGAAAGTGATCCAAACACTTAATGAATGAAATTCCCTATTGGAATGTCTTCGTGAGCTCAACAACCTCATCCCTGTGATCCATCTCCATTCATCATTTTTCGTGGATCAATAATGAGAACAAATACGTTATGGTCTCCTTGTCTATTAATCTTTATTTCCCGCTATATCTCCTTAATCCGTTTCTAGTAACCATCAAAATTATCTAAACGACTCGAAATCATCATCACCCTTTTCATCCCATCTCTCACTGATCCATTCATGCATGGTATTGTTTGGGACTTTTTGCGTCCAATTCAAATTCAAAATTTGGGAAAAGCATGCACCCATGTGTCTACTCCACTTCTTTCCATGAAATCTTTTAAGCACCACCACCGCTCACGAATAAACTCATCCGCATCTCCTCTTCATTTTGGACGGCCACCTGCTGCTACTGTGCCACTCTTGGCCGAATTATTTTTCAAGGGAAGAGAGAAACCGAGACATGCCCGTATGCCACGATTTGGTGTTTCTCTTCCTCACTATTTCTATTCTTTAGCTCAGCACCACTCCCGTGACTCTCCAGCATGCACCTCTCCATGTAGTCGACAGCCACTGTAGCTACAGTGCCCCTCTTTGCTGATTGGTTTTGGGGAAGTAGGAAGAGAGAAAAGAAGGGTCACCGGCATGTTTTGGGCTTGGACAAAGAAAACCTTGCTGCATCCCCACTCTTTCATCTATCCAGTATCTGCACGAGTTTGATGGCCGATCACGTCCTATGACCCATCCTGGAAGCTACCATAACCTACCCTAGCCCTCTATCCTTGTCCGTGTCCGTTTGGCACACCCCCTGCTCGTCGGGATGATCTAGCGTACCCCAGCATCCACCGCCGCGCCATGGCAACGTCCTGTCACCCCTCTCTGTAAAACGCTTGCTCCCGAGGCCGCTCTTGCCCCACACTGCCTTCCCCATGCTCGCCAAGCCCGTGATCACCATGGCGGTGGATGCCAATCGCGTTCCCAGAGTATCGGTCCACGCTAGCCCAAGCCAAGAAAGTGAAGACAAGGGCATCATTCCAAAAGCACGGAGTAAACACTAGATGCTATCCTGGTGCACACGTCTCGGTGTTTACCCGATCAAACACCTGCGGATGATCGTTGGGACCCTCTAGTTCTAGCTGTTTTAGCTCATGCCCGAGCTAGCTGTGGTTCGCGTCGATCTCGCCCTGCCACACCACACCACCCAGCACCGCCCCGTTGCCCAATCGCGTCCGTGGAACATCGCCACCATCCTCCCGTGCTCGCTGTCCACGGTGCACCGTCGCCCGTCCCTTTTAACCCGAGCCGAGCCCTCCCTTTTCATTCCTTTCCTCACTTCCCACTCCCTCACATCTCTTCTCATATCCCAGAAACACAGGCGAGCGAAGCCTTGCTTCTTTTCCTTCCTCGCCGAGGCAGAGGCCGAGCTGAGCCGGCCGGCCTGCACGTCGTCGTCTTCGTCGCATTCCATCCCTTCTCTCTACTTTCTCTTCCTGCATGTATCTCTTCTCTCTCTGGCCCTCCTAACACGTCCGTTTTACCTCGCAGAAAACCTTGGCGGCCGTCGCCGTCGAGGCTAGTACGAGCCGCGCCATCGTCCAGCTTCTCCGTGTTGTTCTGTCCGTGGCTCCATGCACCGTGCCCGCCGTCGTCAACGCCAACGCCCGACCTCCCGCGAGTCATACTTGATGGACGACGTGAGCTGCAACGTCTCAGCGTTGCCTGCTCCATCGCTAGGCACCTCCGCTAACCGCTTCGTCCGCAGCTACGCGGAACTCTCATGCGGCCGCGTCGTCGACGACCGTAGACCCGTCTGCACGTTCGCGTCGACGCCGGGAGGCCGTCACTGCATGCGCACGTCGCCGACTGAGCCGCGCAGCCTCCGCCGAATCCTTCAGCGGCGACCTCCATCATCTTCGACCACCGCCGGTGAGAACCCCGTTTCCCTCCGTCGTAGCTATCACCGCGACTCTGACGTTCATTGGTAGTCCCCGAAGGACGCATCCAGGTAGCTTTCATTCGTAGCTACCACGATCCTGCCGCTGCATGCAAATGCATGGTGCATGGCCGCAGGTAGCAAAATGGGTCATCCCAGCACTGCGCTGAGCCAGGCGAGCCGGCGCTGATCCGCCTCGTCCCGGCCTTTCGGCCCGTTTCGTTTTTCTTATCTGGGAATAGAAATCATGTGCTGCCAGATCTAGTTCAGGTTTAAATCCACCAAATATTATTTTGTAAATACCTAAATCAGCAGATCTAAAATTTCTAGAGTACCGTAGTGAGTTTTCTATCCTTAGAAACTGGTTTCAACCTCAGATCTGCTCTGCATCTCTCTCAGCAAATAAAGTGCGTGAGTCATGCAATAGCAATGTAAATTCAATATAAAAAGTTTTAGAGCACTTTTTTTTTGGAGCAAACTAAATTGTGTTGAATACCCCTCTGTATTCTCTGCCCTTTGGCATAAGTGAAAACGCACGTACCTTGCCAGTTTGCAAATGAACCAGAGAACCTTTTCTGCTCATATCTGACTTGAGAAAATTATTGAGGGACATCAAGAATAGATTTTTGCACGAAACCAATTTTATAAGAACCAGTATATCTTATTTATCAACTTATCCAGATAAAAATGTTTTATAAGCTTCTGAGAATATATGTAAATTTATTTACCAAAACAGAGCCCTAAACAGTAAATTAATTATTATAAATAATCTGTAAATCGAAATGGAGTGAATCCAATTTTTCTGGAATCCTTATTTAGTTGTCTATCCAGGGATGTACATCTTGTTTGCCTTAATTCATTTGTGTTCTGTGAGCCTAAAAGGGAAGCTAATTGTTCCTCGCTTTTGTAAAAATGGTTAAGGATATTATATATTTAAATTTGACACCAAACCACTGTAGAGTACTTCCTTGTGTCATTACCTACCTTGGCATACCAAGTTTAGGCCTTGGTGGTAAGCAGAGAGGCAGTGGCTAATTTTAAGGCTTTCTTGCCTTTTTTATGAACAAATAAAACGGTTTTCTCGAAATAAAAAGTGCTAGAAAATAACTAGGGGTACTGTGCACTTATTAGTGCTTGGAATACCCATCGATTTCATTATAATAAATGTTGTTAGAGTGTTTAATTGTACGGTTGTGTCTTGTATGGTGATTGTGTGTTCTTTTATTTTGCGACGATAGATACGAACGCCACCGATGAAGAAGATGAGGATCATTTCGAGGATTTCAAAGAGAAAGTCCAGGGACACATTGCTAATCAAGGCAAGCCACCTCTTGATGCATCTCTGATCCTATATATCTTACTCTTGCATTATTGCAGGTTTTATAAAGTGCATGTCTTTTTATTTTCATTTCGGTGGTTAGTGCCACCCGGAGAATTATTAATCCACCCTTACGGGTGCTGCCCTCGTTGATACCTACTGATCAACCACTTGTTAGTGATATGGTGCTTACCACCTTATCATCCTTGTCGCCACTTTTCAAGAAAAGCTGGACTATAGGTTGGGAACCCTTTAAAAAAAAGTTTTCAAGAAAGGGAGTTCTTCAAAAACCTTGGAATGGGGTAGGCCCGCATGGCGAACCAGGGATGATCCCGGCGGATTTATCGGATCTTGTGGGGAAAGTGTACGACCTCTGCAGAGTGAAAACTATTCGAATAGCCGTGTCCGCGGTTATGGACGGTTGGGAAGGCTGTTGCTTAGCCTGAAGAGTTTTGTTTTACAAAAGTGTTTTCTCAAATATTGTTTTGGGAAAGTGATGCCAGTGGGACTGGTGGAAATATGTACCTGGGAGGTACGGTGGAAAACTGGAATGTTCGTGTTGGCCAGAGGAGATGGCCGGAAAGGAAATTGGGTCACCCTTACCTATTAGTCTGCAAACAAAATGGTTTATAAAAAGGTTTTCAACAAAGTTATAGAGATGTCATACTCTCGAGAGAAACTCCCTCTCGCTCCTTGTCGCCCTAGTGTAGTGCCTGTTCCTTGCTACTGCCAAATTGCATATCCTTTACTTCTCTCTAAGGTGGTTTGCGAGTACAATTCATAATGTACTCATGGCTTTGTCCCTGGCTATTTACTTGGCCAGACTTGGTGGAGTTCGACAGATGAAGAAGGAGTTGACGACGTCTATGCGAGCTAGGAACGTCTTCCCAGTCAGTTGCCTGTAGGGTTATGGCATGACTTGGGCCATGCGAACGCTTTCGTCTGAAGTATTTCCGCTATGTGATTGTTGATCTCTTGCCATTGCGGCTCTTATGTAAGATTGGTCATGTGACCAGTTGTAATCTTTTAATTTGGTACTGTAATTGATGATGTATTTGATACCAGTTCGGTTATGCTTTCACGACACACTGATCATGGGATCGTGAATGTGTATGCATAACGGGTGTTTCGGACAGCTAGTCCGGGGCCCCACAGTATGGAGCGATCAAGGATTTTCATATTGGGCATGAGCAGTTTCAAAAATTGGAACCCTATAATTCAAAATAAATAAAAAAAACTTTTATGTAGAATCTCCGTGTATTTTTTTTTGCCAATCATAGGATCTGTGTTTCATTAGAAAAGGGCCAAAATTGCATGAGCAGAAAGGCCCATTTGCAGTTATTGGGCTTCGACGGCCGGAGCAAGTAGACCGATAACAATTACCATGTAGATGTTCCTTGGCAACCCAAAAGTGAAATATTGGGCCCAACAGGGGAAGGTTGAACAGTACTTTTTCTATTGGGAAGGTGGTACATGGGGTTATCCTGACAAAAAAAATGGAACATGGGTTACTGAAGGTTGCCCATTTGTGCCTAATATGTTTGTCAGCAGGAGCTTTACCTTCCACCGCTGATACGTCTCCAAAGTATCGATAATTTCTTATGTTCCATGCTACTTTATTGATGATACCTACATGTTTTATGCACATTATATGTCATATTTATGCATTTTCTGGAACTAACCTATTAACAAGATGCCGAAGAGCCAGTTGTTGTTTTTGCTGTTTTTGGTTTCGAAATCCTAGTAAAGAAATATTCTTGGAATTGGACGAAACTTTCCCGGGTCCTATTTTGCACGAAGCTTCCGAAGACCGAAGAGATAACGAAGTGGGGCCACGAGGCAGCCAGGAGCTAGGCGGCGCGGCCCTACCCCGGGCTCCTCGTGTGGCCCGCGTTGCCTTCCGCCTACTTAAAGCCTCGTCGCGAAACCCCAGAGAGCCACGATACGGAAAACCTTCGAGACGCCGCCGCCGCGAATCCCATCTCGGGGATTCGGAGATCGCCTCCCCTGCCGAGAGGGATTCATCTCCGGAGGACTCTACACCGCCATGGTCGCCTCCGGAGTGATGAGTGAGTAGTTCACCCCTGGACCATGGGTCCGTAGCGTAGCTAGATGTTCGTCTTCTCCTTGTTGTGCTTCATTGTTGGATCTTGTGAGCTGCCTAACATGATCAAGATCATCTATCTGTAATACTATATGTTGTGTTTGTCGGGATCCGATGGATAGAGAGTACTATGATTATGGTGATTATCAATCTATTGTTTATGTGTTGTTTATGATCTTGCATGCTCTCCGTTATTAGTAGAGGCTCTGGCCAAGTTTTTGCTCTTAACTCCAAGAGGGGTTGATACGTCTCCAACGTATCGATAATTTCTTATGTTCCATGCTACTTTATTGATGATACCTACATGTTTTATGCACATTATATGTCATATTTATGCATTTTGGAACTAACCTATTAACAAGATGCCGAAGAGCCATTCTGTTTTCTGTTTTTGGTTTCAGAAATCCTAGTAAAGAAATATTCTCGGAATTGGACGAAACTTTCGCCCGGGTCCTATTTTTGCACGAAGCTTCCGGAAGAAGAGATAACGAAGTGGGGCCACGAGGCAGCCGAGGGGGCGCGCCCAAGCCCTGGCGCGCCGACCTACCCCCGGGCCCCTCGTGTGGCCCCCGCGTTGACCTTCCGCCTACTTAAAGTCTCCGTCGCGAAACCCCCAGCTCGAGAGCCACGATACGGAAAACCTTCCGAGACGCCGCCGCCGAATCCCATCTCGGGGATTCAGGAGATCGCCTCCGGCACCCTGCCGGAGAGGGGATTCATCTCCCGGAGGACTCTTCATCGCCATGATCGCCTCCGGAGTGATGAGTGAGTAGTTCACCCTGGACCATGGGTCCATAGCAGTAGCTAGATGGTCGTCTTCTCCTTGTTGTGCTTCATTGTTGGATCTTGTGAGCTGCCTAACATGATCAAGATCATCTATCTGTAATACTATATGTTGTGTTTGTCGGGATCCGATGGATAGAGAGTACTATGATTATGGTGATTATCAATCTATTGTTTATGTGTTGTTTATGATCTTGCATGCTCTCCGTTACTAGTAGAGGCTCTGGCCAAGTTTTTACTCTTAACTCCAAGAGGGAGTATTTATGCTCGATAGTGGGTTCATGCCTCCATTGAATCTGGGAGTGAAAGTTCTAAGGTTGTGGATGTGTGTTGCCACTAGGGATAAAACATTGATTCTATGTCTAAGGATGTAGTTGTCGATTACATTACGCACCATACTTAATGCAATTGTCTGTTGCTTTGCAACTGGAGGGGGTTCGGATGATAACCTGAAGGTGGACTTTTTAGGCATAGATGCGGTTGGATGGCGGTCTATGTACTTTGTCGTAATGCCCAATTAAATCTCACTATATTTATCATATCATGTATATGCATTGTTATGCCTTTCTCTATTTGTCAATTGCCCGACTGTAATTTGTTTACCCAACATGCTTTTATCTTATGGGAGAGACACCTCTAGTGAACTGTGGACCCCGGTCCTATTCTTTACATAGCATACAATCTAATTGTGTTTATTGTTTTCTTTGCAAACATCTTCCACTCGATACGTTTAATCCTTTGTTACAGCAAGCCGGTGAGATTGACAACCTCACTGTTTCGTTGGGGCAAAGTACTTTGGTTTTGTTGTGCAGGTTCCGCGTTGGCGCCGGAATCGGTGTTGCGCCGCATCACATTTCGCGACCATCAACCTTCAACGTGCTTCTTGGCTCCTACTGGTTCGATTAAACCTTGGTTTCATACTGAGGAAACTTGCTTCTATACGCATCATACCTTCCACTTGGGGTTCCCAACGGACGTGTGTATCTATCGGGGTATTTATGCTCGATAGTGGGTTCATGCCTTCATTGACACTGGATCGTGACAGTAGGTTCTAAGGTTGTGATGTGTGTTGCCACTAGGGATAAAACATTGATGCTATGTCTAAGGATGTAGATGTTGATTACATTACGCACCATACTTAATGCAATTGTCTGTTGCTTAGCAACTTAATACTAAATGGGGTTCGGATGATAACCTGAAGGTGGACTTTTTAGGCATAGATGCAGTTGGATGGCGGTCTATGTACTTTGTCGTAATGCCCGGATTAAATCTCACTATATTTATCATATCATGTATATGCATTGTTATGCCTTTCTCTATTTGTCAATTGCCCGACTGTAATTTGTTCACCCAACATGCTTTTATCTTATGGGAGAGACACCTCTAGTGAACTGTGGACCCCGGTCCTATTCTTTACATAGCATACAATCTAATTGTTTTACTGTTTTCTTTGCAAACATCTTCCACTCGATACGTTTAATCCTTTGTTACAGCAAGCCGGTGAGATTGACAACCTCACTGTTTCGTTGGGACAAAGTACTTGGGTTGTGTTGTGCAGGTTCCGCGTTGGCGCCGGAATCCCTGGTGTTGCGCCGCATCACATTTCGCGACCATCAACCTTCAACGTGCTTCTTGGCTCCTACTGGTTCGATTAAACCTTGGTTTCATACTGAGGGAAACTTGCTTCTATACGCATCATACCTTCCACTTGGGGTTCCCAACGGACGTGTGCATCTACGCGTATCAAGCTAAATTTCTGGCGCCGTTGCCGGGGAGATCAAGACACGCTGCAAGGGGAGTCTCCACTTCTCAATCTCTTTACTTTGTTTTTGTCTTGCTTTATTTTATTTACTACTTTGTTTGCTGCACTAAATCAAAATACAAAAAAATTAGTTGCTAGTTTTACTTTATTTACTATCTTGCTCTCTATATCAAAAACACACAAAAATTAGTTACTTGCATTTACTTTATCTAGTTTGTTTTATTTACCTTTGCTAAAATGAATACTCCTGAAAATACTAAGTTGTGTGACTTCACAAATGCAAATAATAATGATTTCCTATGCACACCTATTGCTCCACCTGCTACTACAGCAGAATTCTTTGAAATTAAACCTGCTTTGAACTTGGTTATGAGAGATCAATTTTCTGGTGTTAGTTCGATGATGCTGCTGCCCATCTCAATAATTTTGTTGAACTTTGTGAAATGCAAAAGTATAAAGATGTAGATGGTGATATTATTAAATTGAAAGTGTTTCCTTTCTCATTAAGAGGAAGAGCTAAAGATTGGTTGCTATCTTTGCCTAAGAATAATATTGATTCATGGACTAAATGCAAGGATGCTTTTATTGGTAGATATTATCCTCCCGCTAAAATTATATCTTTGAGAAGTAGCATAATGAATTTTAAGCAATTAGATACTGAACATGTTGCTCAAGCATGGGAGAGAATGAAAACTTTGGTAAAGAATTGCCCAACCCATGGACTGACTACTTGGATGATCATCCAAACCTTCTATGCAGGACTAAATTTTTCTTCGCGGAATTTATTGGATTCAGCTGCTGGAGGTACCTTTATGTCCATCACATTGGGGGCGGCTACAAAACTTCTTGATGATATGATGATAAATTACTCTGAATGGCACACGGAAAGAGCTCCACAAGGTAAGAAGGTAAATTCTGTTGAAGAAACCTCTTCCTTGAGTGATAAGATTGATGTGATTATGTCTATGCTTGTGAATGGTAGATCTAATATAGATCCAAATAATGTTCCTTTAGCTTCATTGGTTGCTCAAGAAGAAAATGTTGATGTGAATTTCATTAAAAATAATAATTTCAACAACAATGCTTATAGGAACAACTCTGGTAATAACTATAGGCCATATCCTTCTGCTAATGGTAATGGTTATGGTAATTCTTATGGGAATTCTTACAACAATAATAGGAGTGTACCCTCTGGTCTTGAAGCCATGCTTAAAGAATTTATTAGTACACAAACTGCTTTTAATAAATCTGTTGAGGAAAAGCTTGATAAAATTGATACTATTGCTTCTAGAGTTGATAGACTTGCCTCCGATGTTAATCTTTTAAAATTGAAAGTTATGCCTAATAATGATATTGATAATAAGATTACTACTACAGCAAATGCCATCCAAGTTAGAATTAATGAGAATATAAGATTAATGGCTGAACTGCGTGCTAGGTGGGATAGAGAAGAAAATGAAAAACTAGCTAAAGAGAATAATGTAGCTAAAGTTTGGACTATTACCACCACTAGTAATGCTAATTCTTCACATGTTGCCGCACCTCCTACTATCAATGGTAATATAATTGGTGTTAGCAATGTTTCTACTCCTAGTGCAAAGCGTACAAAACTGCCTGAAATTGCTAAAACTGCTGAAACTGCTTGTGATAAAACTGCTGAAATTTTTTCCAACCTTGGGAACAATGATCCCATTGCTGTAGCTCATAATGATTTAGATTTTGATGATTGCCACATCTCTGAAGTTATAAAGTTCTTACAAAAACTTGCTAAAAGTCCCAATGCTAGTGCTATAAATTTAGCCTTTACAAAACATATTACAAATGCTCTCATAAAAGCTAGAGAGGAGAAACTAAAACTTGAAACTTCTATTCCTAGAAAGTTAGAAGATGGTTGGGAGCCCATCATTAAAATGAAATTCAATGACTTTGAATGTAATGCTTTATGTGATCTTGGTGCAAGTATTTCTGTTATGCCTAAAAAGATTTATGATATGCTTGACTTGCCACCATTGAAGAATTGTTATTTGGATGTTAATCTTGCCGATAATGTTAAAAAGAAACCTTTGGGGAGGATTGATAATGTGCACATTACGGTTAACAATAATCTTGTCCCCGTTGATTTTGTTGTCTTGGATATCGAATGCAATGCATCTTGTCCTATTGTATTGGGAAGACCTTTTCTTCGAACCGTTGGTGCTGTTATTGATATGAGGGAAGGTAATATTAAATATCAATTTCCTCTCAAGAAAGGTATGGAGCACTTCCCTAGAAAGAGAATGAAGTTGCCTTTTGATTCTATTATTAGAACAAGTTATGATATTGATGCTTCATCTCGATGTTACTTGATTTGCACTTTCTGCGCCTAGCTGAAAGGCGTTAAAGAAAAGCGCTTATGGGAGACAACCCATGTTTTTACCTACAGCAATTTTTTGTTTTGTTGAGTCTTGGAAGTTGTTTACTACTGTAGCAACCTCTCCTTATCATGTTTTTGTGCCAAGTAAAGTTTCTATGTCAAAGTTGATGTTATATTTGGGATCGCTGCGCAGAAACAGCATTGCTGTCTGTCACGAATCTGGGCACAGTTCTCTGTAGAAAATTCTAAAAATCTGCCAATTTACGAGCGTGATCCTCAGATATGTACGCAACTTTCATTAGTTTTGAGTTTTTCCATTTGAGCAAGTCTGGTGCCAGCTTTAAATTCGTCTTTACGGACTGTTCTGTTTTTGACAGATTCTGCCTTTTATTTTGCATTGCCTCTTTTGCTATGTTGGATTCATTTCTTTGATCCATTAATGTCCAGTAGCTTTATGCAATGTCCAGAAGTGTAAAAATGATTGTGACACCTCTGAATATGTGAATTATTAATTGTGCACTAACCCTCTAATGAGTTTGCTTGAAGTTTGGTGTGAAGGAAGTTTTCAAGGGGAGAGGAGAATGATATACTATGATCAAGAGGAGTGAAAGCTCTAAGCTTGGGGATGCCCCCGTGGTTCACCCCTGCATATTCTAAGAAGACTCAAGCGTCTAAGCTTGGGGATGCCCAAGGCATCCCCTTCTTCATCGACAAAATCATCAGGTTCCTCCCCTGAAACTATATTTTTATTCAATCACATCTTGTGTTCTTTACTTGGAGCGTCGGTTTGTTTTTGTTTTTGTTTTTGTTTGAATAAAATGGATCCTAGCATTCACTTTGTGGGAGAGAGACACGCTCCGCTGTTGCATATGGACACATGTGTCCTTAGGCTTTACTCATAATGTTCATGGCGAAGTTTCTTCTTCGTTAAATTGTTATATGGTTGGAATTGGAAAATGCTACATGTAGTAATTCTAAAATGTCTTGGATAATGTGATACTTGGAAATTGTTGTACTCATGTTTAAGCTCTTGCATCATATGCTTTGCACCCATTAATGAAGAAATACATAGAGCTTGCTAAAATTTGATTTGCATATTTGGTCTCTCTAAGGTCTAGATAATATCTAGTATTGAGTTTTGAACAACAAAGAAGACGGTGTAGAGTCTTATAATGTTTACAATATGTCTTTTATGTGAGTTTTGCTGCACTTTTCCATCCTTGAGTTTGCTTCAAATAACCTTGCTAGCCTAAACCTTGTATCGAGAGGGAATACTTCTCATGCATCCAAAATCCTTGAGCCAACTACTATGCCATTTGTGTCCACCATACCTACCTACTACATGGTATTTCTCCGCCATTCCAAAGTAAATTGCTTGAGTGCTACCTTTAAAATTCCATCATTCACCTTTGCAATATATAGCTCATGGGACAAAATAGCCTTAAAAACTATCATAGTATTGAATATGTACTTATGCACTTTATATTTTATTAAGTTGCTTGTTGTGCGATAACCATGCTTCTGGGGAACGCCATCAACTATTGTTGAATATCATGTGAGTTGCTATGCATGTCCGTCTTGTCTGAAGGATCTATCATTTTAGTGGTTGGAGCATGCAAAATTGTTAGAGAAGAACATTGGGCCGCTAACTAAAGCCATGAATCATGGTTGAAGTTTCAGTTTTGGACATATATCCTCAATCTCATATGAGAATAATAATCGTTGCTACATGCTTATGCATTTAAGAGGAGTCCATTATCTGTTGTCCATGTTGTCCCGGTATGGATGTCTAAGTTGAGAATAATCAAAAGCGAGAAATCCAAAATGCGAGCATTCTCCTTAGACCTTTGTACAGGCGGCATGGAGGTACCCCTTTGTGACACTTGGTTGAAACATGGCATGCAAAGATCCGGTAGTCCAAGCTAAGTAGGACGAGGTGCGGGCACTATTAGTATACTATGCATGAGGCTTGCAACTTGTAAGATATAATTTTCATAACTCATATGCTTTATTACTACCGTTGACAAAATTGTTTCATGTTTTCAAAATAAAAGCTCTAGCACAAATACATCAATCGATGCTTTCCTCTTTGAAGGACCATTCTTTTACTTTTATTGTTGAGTCAGTTTACCTATCTCCCTCCACCTTAAGAAGCAAACACTTGTGTGAACTGTGCATTGATTCCTACATACTTGCATATTGCACTTGTTATACTACTTTATGTTGACAATATCCATGAGATATACATGTTATAAGTTGAAAGCAACCGCTGAAACTTCATCTTCCTATGTGT
Organism: Lolium multiflorum; assembly: GCA_030979885.1. Classification (NCBI taxonomy): domain Eukaryota; kingdom Viridiplantae; phylum Streptophyta; class Magnoliopsida; order Poales; family Poaceae; genus Lolium; species Lolium multiflorum. The sequence goes on from CM061749.1 coordinate 144,063,990, forward strand.
TGCTTCAATACCTTTACTTTGATTTATTGCTTTATGAGTTAACTCTTATGCAAGACTTATTGATGCTTGTCTTGAAGTACTATTCATGAAAAGTCTTTGCTATATGATTCACTTGTTTACTCATGTCATTACCTTTGTTTTGATCGCTGCATTCATTACATATGTTTACAAATAGTATGATCAAGATTATGATGGCATGTCACTTCAGAAATTATCTTTGTTATCGTTTTACCTGCTCGGGACGAGCAGAACTAAGCTTGGGGATGCTGATACGTCTCCAACGTATCGATAATTTCTTATGTTCCATGCTACTTTATTGATGATACCTACATGTTTTATGCACATTATATGTCATATTTATGCATTTTCGGAACTAACCTATTAACAAGATGCCGAAGAGCCAGTTGTTGTTTCTGCTGTTTTTGGTTTCAGAAATCCTAGTAAAGAAATATTCTCGGAATTGGACGAAACTTTCGTCCTATTTTTGCACGAAGCTTCCAGAAGACCGAAGAGATAACGAAGTGGGGCCACGAGGCAGCCGAGCTAGGGCGGCGCGGCCCAGGCCCTGGCCGCGCGGCCCTACCCCTGGGCTCCTCGTGTGGCCCCCCGCGTTGCCCTTCCGCCTACTTAAAGCCTCCGTCGCGAAACCCCCAGTACCGAGAGCCACGATACGGAAAACCTTACTGAGACGCCGCCGCGAATCCCATCTCGGGGGATTCAGGAGATCGCCTCCGGCACCCTGCCGGAGAGGGGATTCATCTCCCGGAGGACTCTACACCGCCATGGTCGCCTCCGGAGTGATGAGTGAGTAGTTCACCCCTGGACCATGGGTCCATAGCAGTAGCTAGATGGTCGTCTTCTCCTTGTTGTGCTTCATTGTTGGATCTTGTGAGCTGCCTAACATGATCAAGATCATCTATCTGTAATACTATATGTTGTGTTTGTCGGGATCCGATGGATAGAGAGTACTATGATTATGGTGATTATCAATCTATTGTTTATGTGTTGTTTATGATCTTGCATGCTCTCCGTTATTAGTAGAGGCTCTGGCCAAGTTTTTGCTCTTAACTCCAAGAGGGGTATTTATGCTCGATAGTGGGTTCATGCCTTCATTGACACCTGGGATCGTGACAGTAGGTTCTAAGGTTGTGATGTGCTGTTGCCACTAGGGATAAAACATTGATGCTATGTCTAAGGATGTAGATGTTGATTACATTACGCACCATACTTAATGCAATTGTCTGTTGCTTAGCAACTTAATACTAAATGGGGTTCGGATGATAACCTGAAGGTGGACTTTTTAGGCATAGATGCAGTTGGATGGCGGTCTATGTACTTTGTCGTAATGCCCGGATTAAATCTCACTATATTTATCATATCATGTATATGCATTGTTATGCCTTTCTCTATTTGTCAATTGCCCGACTGTAATTTGTTCACCCAACATGCTTTTATCTTATGGGAGAGACACCTCTAGTGAACTGTGGACCCGGTCCTATTCTTTACATAGCATACAATCTGCAATTGTGTTTACTGTTTTCTTTACAAACATCTTCCACTCGATACGTTTAATCCTTTGTTACAGCAAGCCGGTGAGATTGACAACCTCACTGTTTCGTTGGGACAAAGTACTTGGGTTGTGTTGTGCAGGTTCCGCGTTGGCGCCGGAATGGTGTTGCGCCGCATCACATTTCGCGACCATCAACCTTCAACGTGCTTCTTGGCTCCTACTGGTTCGATTAAACCTTGGTTTCATACTGAGGGAAACTTGCTTCTATACGCATCATACCTTCCACTTGGGGTTCCCAACGGACGTGTGCATCTACGCGTATCAGCCGCCGCCGCTCCGCTTCCGCCGCCGCCACGCCTCGTCGCGGGTCGAGCTACCGGTACGGCGGCGTCTCGAGCTCGGGGTACCGCAGCGTCCGCGCGCGCCCCAAATTAAGGTACTTCCTCCTCGGGACGGCACCTACGATAGGCTCGGCTGGCCTTGGGGCATTTACCCCTAGCCTCTTCCATGCTCAAGTTTTTGAAATGTTTCTGGCTCTGTTCAACACTGGATCAAATTTGTCAACATGACCATTCTTATGGAGTAGCAACGAGTTGAATCTCTCAAAACTCTTTAAGTTCTGCAATATAACGACTAATTGGTACTACCTTATACAAAATGATTACATATCCTTATTTTGGAAGCAAGCAATCACACACTTATAGTTTGCTAGTCAGCTGCACGTAACGTTAAAAATCGGCAATTATAATGAATAAACCTGTAATTTTCACTTAAAATGCATTAAGGAGCATCAAATTTGACAAATCAAACCATGTCGTACTGAAAATTGACATGTCTTTCTCATGCAGAAATGTAAAATTATCCATGCATGTGCGTTTATACAGGTTAAGTTTTGCACGTATTATTTTTTGTAACTTTTCTGACTACCTTCAAAGCTCCAATCCTTCTTCATCATCTTTGTTGTACCGCACTGATGCAAGTGAATGCGAGCTGCTCGCCAGACGCGACTTCGTGTCCGATATGTGTACTATGCCTTCTCCATCTAGTGCTAGTTACGCCTCTGTGCTAATTAATTCAGCACAAACCTCTGTCATTGCAGCTGTGACTCACCTCGACCATTGGAGCCCAATCACAAGAGCGAGCTCAGTCTCAACCAGAGAGGCATGTGTCTCATGGTTAGCTATCTACAACTTGCTGTCTTACTAAAACCGTGCCTATCATAGAGATCACCTCGCTGGTGTAGCAATGGCTGCAAGTAGCTGCTAGCATGAGCGAAGGGGATAAGGAAGAAAAGATTAAAAAAATGGGGTGGGGCCAACAAGCAGGAAAGCTATCTACTAGCTTTATGGATGTTTCTGGAATTGGGTAGAAAATAGTAGATGACACTGTAGCAGCGAATCCCAGAGACCAAGGCCGTTGGATGATGTCTAATGAACGGCAGAACAAAATCGGCGAAATTAGCTTGAATTTTGATAATAAATCTTGGGCATTTTCCCTCGAACATGATTTATCAACTTTGGGTAGTCTCTGGACTAGTCTCCCTCGTCCACCAATTATTATCATACTACTGCGGAAAGTTGAGGGCAGTCCCTAGTCCCGAGCACTTCGCCCACTTCCCCTGGCCTCATCCCAGAGATCTCACACCAACCACCTCACCGTCGACTAGCCGCCAGTCTACAGCCCTCCGAAGAATCCCCAATGGCGGCGACGCCCCTACTAGAGCGCTCCTCACGCGAGCGCATCATCGAGTCTGGCCCACATGTCTTCCGTGCCTGCCGTGTGTCGGCAAGCACGACCGACTTCTCCGTCGGCGAGCCGCCGGCCGTGGGCGAGGGCGAGGCGTCCCCGTACACTATGACAGTGCACATCTTCTTCTCGAGGACGTACGAGCTCAGGAGGATGGCCGGCCCCCTCCCTGCCCCACTGGATGAGGACGATATCACCACTACACCCTGCGAAGAGGTGGTGCTGGATCTTGGCTTGCCTCCGAGGAAGCTGCGTAGTGGGGGCAATGTCGTGCGAACTATGCGCGAGATTCTTGCCCGTGTATGGCTGCTCAAGAACCTGAACCTCACGGAGGAGGAGTGGGACATCATCATGCCTTACGATGTTATGCACCTGATGTGGCAGCAGGCGTGTCGTCGGCTCGGTGGCCTCCACTTCGACCTCACCCTTAGGGTGGACCACCGGCTCATCGTCAACTTGCCGGCGCTGCAGGACAGTTGGGTCCTAGTTGCGCCGGAGGACGGCCACTGCAGCATATGCATGCTGGGGCTGTCGCAGCGCACAACGGTGCGTCTCCGGGGATGCAAACACCCGTTCCATAGGAAGTGCATCTTCTCCTGGTTTGTAACGAACGCCAGCTGCCCTATCTGCCGCGATAAAGTGCTGACCCATCTTATTTTCGATTTGTAGCATAGTATGAATAAAAACCCTGTATGATAGGGATGCCATGCCAACTTGAATCCTATGTCAAGAGAAATTCTATTTGATTGTGGTTATAAGATATTCTGCATTAGTTTGATCTATTATCATTCTATTTTCCTATGGGATATGACCCTATGAATCAAACAGCATGTGATTACTTCCACACAATTAAGTTTGACCAACTTTTAGTAGGACAACAAACATAAATAATTAGTCATCATGGGATTACAATCCAACAGATAATTGTCTTCAGGACTCATACATTTTCCAAATAGAAAAATCAAAACAAATCATGGTTCTTCATCTCACAGCATGATACAGAGACAAGAGTCTAACCATCATCATCATCATCATCATCATCATCATCATCATCATCATCATCATCACCTCCGTCTTCATTCTGATATTCGTGCATGGTCTCATCCTGCTCGTCCTGTCCATTCTCCTCCTGAGATTCACCAGGTAGCTTCAGTTTATCCATCTCTTTGTCGACTATGCTAACCTCAACAGTGAAATCTACTTCTCCATCATGTGCAGGGATACCTGTATCCAACGAGGTTTCATCAATGTCAGCAACTTTAGTTTGCATACAACCAGCGAAATCATCTTGCTGGGCACCAATTATTGGATCCGCATTCTCATCCAAATCATATATGTTCCTTGCCACAAACTTTTGCACATACTGCCATCCTTTTCTAGATCTGTCTTCCAAGAAAAGTACCTTGGCCGCTTGAGGTACCAAAATATAAGGATCATCCTTGTACCACTGAGCAGTAGTATTGACTGATATGAAATACCCATCATTTCTGGCACCTTTGCCCTTGTTTGGATCTTGGTTGTACCAATAACACTTAAATAGAACCACAGATCGGACAGTAACCTTATCACTATAGAACAACTGAATAACCTCTTCTATGTGACCATAATGGTCAAATGACTCTGATCTCTTTTTTCTGGTTGTCAAGTGATCTCCACTGGTTGTGATGCCACTATTTCGTGTCTTCAAATGTTGTTCACGCTCATAGGAGCTGTAATGGACACCATTGGCATTGCAAGCTGCAGCTACCAACACCCTCTTATCTGGACCACGTGATAGGACAAGGAGATCAGCACTAACAGCGCCTGGATTCTCCGCATGGAGTTTCGAGATCTACGATTACAAAATAGACAAGAGGTCATCTCATGTGAAAACACATAGACAAGTCAGAGTGCAATTGAACATCTTACATATTTCTCAAACCAGTCCTGAAACCCACTCCCACGTGCCGATAGCTTTCCATTCGTTTCCATGTACAACCTGCAAAACATAGCCAAGTCAGCTGAATATATTTCATTTTGATACAAGTTCATAGTATATGCGAGGAACTGAGTAGTTCGTGTGCATAGTACTCACTTAACATATTCATCAGCCTCTGTAGCATTATTCAGCACATACCAAGACAGCTGTTCAAATTCAGACTGCTCTAATGTTTTTTCGGTCCTCTTTCCTATTAGCTCAACACCATGATTAAAAACAGATCCTCCAACTTCCAAAATTCTGCGACCCCGATTGAATCTGGTCTCAATATCAGGAATATATCTTGAGGCAAATGTATATGCTTCAGCAGCAATATACGCCACTGCAATGCAAGCCTCCGGTCTAGCTTTGTTCCTAACTGTATTCTTGAAAGTGCACAGTCGACGTTCTATAGGGTACATCCATCCATACTGTACCGGACCTCTTAAAAGTGCCTCATCAGGTAGATGAACAGCCAAATGCACCATCACATCAAAGAAGGCTGGAGGATATATCAGCTCCAGCTTGCACAGGATTACTGCTATGTCCACCTTAAGACGTTCTACAACAGCTCTGCTTAGAGTTTTACTACATATTTCCCTAAAGAACCTTCCCAACTCTGCAATCACGTTGTACATATTTGGCTTCACTAAATCTTTAATGCCAATAGCTAAAAGCCTTTGCAGCAGGATGTGACAATCGTGAGTTTTCAACCCTTGGAGCTTGTTTCCTTCAGCATTGAGACAATTTGCAATGTTGGAAGCAAATCCGAACGGGAACATCACACCTCGGAGGTACTCACAAAATAATCTCCTTTTAGGCATCGGCAATGTGAATTCCGCGCCTCGAAATTTATAATGTTTTTCCTTGCCTTTGTTCACTTTGTCATTACGATCCAGTTGCAAGTGCCTGTTAACATTCAATGTTGCACAATCAATCCTAGCATTTGAGCTATCTTTTGTCTTGGATGGAATGTTGAGTAATGTGCCGACAATGCTGTCACATATATTCTTCTCCATGTGCATGATATCAATATTATGCCGAAGCTTCTTACCAGCCCAATACGGCAAGTCCCAAAGAGTGGTCCTGCGCTTATAAAATATTCTCGGTCTATCATTTTCCATTTCCTTCCTCTTGGTACGTGCTGCTATTTCACCTCCCATCTTCCTTTTGGTAGCTGCTAGACTCAGTTCATCTCGTCTCTTCTTCCTTTTTCTATCTGCTACTACTGCTGCTGCATCTTCTGTATTCTTCTCTGCTGTACCTGCTGTGGCGGCTGGTGGTTTTCCTGGTTTAACATTTCTGACCGCTTCTAGGTGCGCCTCCAACTCGTGACTCTTAAAGTGCTGCGGTTTAGTCTTTTTACAGGCCTGATCACCAATAAATTGCAATTTTTTTCTATTTTTTCGGAAACTGTGATCTAATGGAAGGAAACGGCGATGGCCCATATAGCATATCTTGTTTATTATCCTCACTGCCAGCTGATCAGTATCACAGTGAACACATGCATTATAACCTGATGTTACTCTGCCTGACATAGTGCCCAAAGCTGGATAATCATGGGTGCAATACAGTACAGCAGCACGTAATAGAAAATTTTGTTCTTTAGGTTGACACACATCCCGTGTAGGGACACCCTCCCATAATGTTTGCAAGTCTCTAATAAGAGGCTGCATGAACACATCAAAATCCTTCCCAGGAGATTTGGGACCTGGGATGAGTAAGGCCATCATACAGTTCGACTGATCGGTGCATGTCCAGGGAGCCTGGTTGTAAGGTGTAACTAGTACTGGCCACATGCTATACGAGTTGCTCATGTTGCCAAATGGGTTGAATCCATCTGTAGCAAGGCCAAGTCTCAGGTTCCTTGGATCTGCAGCAAAATCTGGATGATCCAGGTCGAATTGCTTCCATTCATCGCCATCAGCAGGATGCCTCAGTAAATCAGGGTCGGGCGTGAGAATCTCTTTGTGCCATCTTGTTTCCCGAGATGTTTGTTCTGAAGCAAACAACCTCTGCAATCTTTGTACAAGTGGAAAGTATCTCAGAACCTTCCAAGGAATCTTTTTCTTACCACCAGCTCCATCATGTTTCCATCTTGATTCCTTACATACTGGACATTCATCGAGGTCATTATACTCCATCCAAAACAGTGCACAGTTATTTTTGCAAAAATCAATCTTCTCATATCCAAGTCCCAGTACCTTGATGTACTGCTTCACCTCATAAAAGGATTTTGGCAGTCCAGCCCCAGGGAGTGCATCGCTGTATGTCTTCGCAACTGCATTGAACGCTTTATTGGTAATCCCCTGGTATGACTTGTCATGAAGTAATTTCACAATTAATTCGAATCTTGACACAACAGAACCAGGGGCCACTAAGCGCTTAGCATCTTCTATCAGGTCATGGAAAAGAGGCTTTTTGTGATAACCATGGGGCTGTTGGCTTGCATATGGATACAGATCCCGTAACAAATTAGCAGTAGCCTCATCCTGGACGAGATCTTCAGGCTGATAACCATCAGAATAAAGAGGATCAATAATGTCAGGCTGATCATAGTGTTCACCATGGTTAATCCACCTGATATATGTCTGGTCCATCCCATAAACGAATAAATGATCTGAGACTACATGTTGAGGCTTGGACCCAATATTCAAACATACGCGGCATGGACAAATCACTTCCTTTGTCTTGTCGCCGTCAGTAAAATCACTAACGTGCTTCATGAAGTCTTCAATACCACTCAAATATGTTGGTGTGGTTAATGAGTCAAATAATATCCAAGTTCTGTCCATCTGTTGAGGAGATAGATGGTCAGAGAAGCGATAAGCTATTTCAACAAACAGGTCACCTACGAATGTAAGCAAGCATACCTGAGCAAACAGGTCGAATATAAAACTATAAATGCTACATTATTTGAGCCGATTTCAGCAAACAAACTGAGTGCAAAACTACGGCTACCTAGCGAACAGATTTTTTTAGGCTGACCACTGGGTTTCCCCACTTTGTATTTTTTTATTAATAAAAAGAGGGAAATATGTACAAAAGTTGCTGGAGAGCAGCAACTAAAAGGATCATAGATCCCAAGCAGCAAAATATATATAAAATGTTCTACCCATGATATGATTTCCTCTTTGCCTTATGAACAAGGAGAGCAATTTCATCCTTGAATCTCTTGTGCCATCTATAAATGCTTGGGGGGGAGGGGCGAACAGATCTATCGAAAGCAATACAATACCAACACATTCTTTCTTCTTTTTTGCCGTAATTCCGCCGATCTATTAGCAGTGCAAAGAAGCCAAAAGTAATAAGATTACATACAGGTTCATAGACCACCAGGGCCGTACCTGAGAATACGGAGGGCCTGAGCAAAACAAGAAATAGAGGCCCTCAACATGATCATTGGCAACTAAAATGATTTTATATATACTACTCACTCCATTTCAATAAACAATGCACCCTTGTTTTTCGTATTTTATCTTCGAAAAAATATTAATCTATATCTCTCTATTTAAAAATGATGTTTCAATTTTATGTAGATATACATGTATTTAGATGAGTTTAGTTTGCAGATACATGCAAGTTTTGATGAAGTTGAAACATATTTTTCAGGATGAAGTATATAAAAAAATTGATATAAAACTGGTATCATTAGAAAGTATTTTCCAACACGATTCTAACAATGCTGCTTATGTATTATATGATCGTGATATTGTTGTCCTATTTATTTGGTCAAGGTTCACATTGAAATGTGGTAAAATAAATTAAAAGAAGTGCATCGTGTGAAAAAGCAATCTAAGAATTCAAAAGTGCTAATTGTTAGTCGAAACATGACATCATTGAGACAAAATATTAATATTCATTGGAAGACTAACTGAATTAGCTGCACTCGCGATGAAAGAGAAAGAGAAGATACGGGTAAGAGCAAGTACAATAAGGTACAGTCTTTTTGTTTGTTTGTTTGGGTTGCTCATCAAGCTTATCGCTCGATACAATAAGGTACAGTCAGCGGGAGTGGTGTTTGGAACATGGGTGCATAGTGGGTGGTATCATAGAGTACTATCATAGATATGCTATATTTATTATAGTGGAGTATTGAAAATGGCATATATAGAAGGGGATATTGAGAATTGAGAGTGGCATAAACACAACTTCAGTTTTTGTAATGGCATAAACACAACTTGTGAATTGAGGAGTGGCATAGAACCAATTAACACTTGTTTCAATAACAGCCATCAAAAGCCAATCGAACGCACGAGAATGGATCCAAAATTTACCCATTTTAAGTTTCACGAGAAAATTTTAAACTTAAAATTCGTACTGCCTAGAAGTTTTTGAAACAAAAATCCAGTAAATCTTATATGTCGGGTTATGCATTCTGGGGGAGTTTCATCAGATTCAGCCATATTGTTTATCAATAAACCTCATTTTATGTTTTACAACCAACTTTAAACTTAAAATTCAAACTGTCCAGTAAAAAGAACAACATTCCAGTAAATCTTATATATTTCTTCTGCATTCCGGGAAAGATTGGTCGGATTCAAAAAAAATAGTTTGGGAATAAACATTGTTTTTGTCTGGAAACGACTTATTGTAGAGTGATTTTTGGTTGGATACATTCATGTGTGTTCGATTGGCTTTGGATGGCTGATATTGAACCAAAGTCAACGCTGGGCTTTTGACCTAGCTGAACGTCACTGGAGCTGCGTCAAAAGTCCAGCCATGACTTTGTCTCAATAACAGCCATCAAAAGCCGATCGAACGCACAGGAATGGATCCAACCAAAAATCACTCAACCGCTGGAATTTTGACCTGAAAGTCACTGAAGCTGTGTCCATACTTGCCCAACAGGTTGCGTATGAATGTAAACCAACATATCTGAGCAAACAGGTCGAATATAAAACTATATAACTAAATGCCACGTTATTTGAGCCGATTTCAGCAAACCAACTGAGGTCTATTTTTTTTAGGCTGGACAGTGGTTTCCTCGCTGTGTATTTTTCACTGTAATAAAAAAGAGGGAAAATGTTACTGGAGAGCAGCAACTAAAAGGATCATAGATCCCAAACAGCAAAATCTAGCTAAAAAGGTTATACCCATGATGATAAGCCATGATATGATTTCCTCTTTGCCTTACAAACAAGCAGTGGCGGACCTAGGATTTTAGGAAAGGGTATGACACAACAAAATTTTGGAGTTTCTATTGAATTTCTTTTGTCCTAATAAAAATAATTAAATAAAATACTTTCTCGGATTCATACTAATTAACTCAAATTTGTCTAGATATAAATGTATCTACTCAACAAACTTGTCTAAGATACATCAGTATCTAGACAAAGTTGAGTCAATTAATTTGGATTGAAGGGAGTATGTCAAAATGATTAAATAAAACAGATTTTGCATATAATCAAAATGTAAATTGTTGAAAAATGCACCGTTGACGGGGTGCTCTAATTTTGAACTGAATTCTCACTAAATATATATAATTAATCATATACTTGACTACCAAAGATTAATTATCAGTTGATTAATCGTATATACAGTAGCAAGATATTTCCTTTGATTAATCATGATATCTAATCAGGTCATGGTGCATGGCCATAGCTGGCCTTGTAGGCTTACACGCGAGACAAAATCGCACATCTTGAAAAACATGCAAGTAGACTGTTGGCTAAAGCCAATGCATTAATCAATCGGATGTCTAATCAATCGGTTACATGCACTAGCTCAGTGTTCGCATGGCTGCACGCCACATGTATTAGCACCGCATGTATACATATACATCACTCATCTTGATTAATTGCTCAGCTCATTAAACTATCAAAGATCTTGCACGGCTTGGACGCAGGGTATGCCGTGGCATATACGGCATACCCTGTAGATCCGCCACTGCAAACAAGGAGAGCCATTTCATCCTTGAATCTCTTGCGGCTTCTGTAAAAGCTTGGGGGCGAACAGATCAATCGAAAGCAATATAATACCAACAAATTCTTTCTTCTTTTTGGCCGTAAATCCACCGATGTATTAGCAGTGCAAAGAACCCAGAAGTAATAAGATTACAAACAGGTCCATAGAGGACTGGCACCAAGCGACGACTACAGACATTGGGCAATGGTGAGCAGTACAGTGTACAGTACGAACGAATTCGAGCAAATAGGTAAAGCGGAAAACAATGTCAAACAAACACATCGAGAGGAAAACAATATCAACCGATCGATTCGAACGAACTAACGAACTTATAAGGGCTGGGCGACGGCGACTGACTTCGATTGAGCTATAATGAATCGTACTTGCCCAGGCCTGAAGATAGCATGCATACCGTGAGGATCTACCAGCTGACCGCGCCTGCCGGTGCGGCTGGAGAAGAACGGCGCCACCAGCAGTCGCCGGCTGACGCGGCTGATAGACAGCGTGGGGAAGTTTTGGTGCGCGGCCTGGTTCACCGAGGGTGTGTCTAGAGAAGAACAGGGCGCCGAAGGAGGTGTCTAGAGAAGAACAAGGTGGGCTGGGTGCTGAGTTAAAGGCGAGCGTTCGAAATATTGGGCGCGCGTTCGAAAGTTTAGGTGCGCGAGGGAGGTGTCTGCTGTGCTGAGTTAAAGGCGAGCGTTCGAAATTTCCCCGTCCTCTTCTTTTTTGGGCTAATCTATCTATACCTCTATTCTATCTACATGTTTTTTATTTTTTTCTATTCTATACATGAGTTTTTGAAATTGAATTTTTTCACTCTGTCAGCCTTCCGGCCAATGCTCATTTGAAGTAATTGAAGCTGTTGATTTGCAGCTTAGAGGTGCTATCTACCGCTCATCATACAAGGACTCTTCAGATCTAACGGCTGTGAATGCACGGATTCGTCACCCATCCTTCCCTTGGACTGGCGATGCTGAAAGCCTGAAACACTGGAACCCTCTAGATACTTCGGGATACCTCACTGCCCCACATTATTAGACAGGCCTTTTCCGACACGGGAAGTCAAAAGTTGGGGGCTCCATGCAGTACATATGAATACTCGCTAGCTGCATGGTCTAGAAGCAGACTAGAGTAAATCATCAATTCGTCAAATCAATTGGTGTATAATTTTTTTTAGCAGCTAAGACGCCGGCATGAACCATTTTATCAACTTGAATGCTTACTACATGACATAAGAAGACTATGTACTTTGGTTTTTCATTTTTCTGATTTTTTAAATTTTGTGCCCATTTGAATCTTGGTCAAATCCTAGGTTTGACCAAGATTAAACAAGTTTAAAACATGAAAATGAAAAGGTAATCATGGATCCTTCTTAGTCACTCTAAAATGAAGCTTTTGGGATGTTCTTGAAATTTCCATGTTTGAAACCCAAAACGACTTCTCTTCATGCTTGACTTCATAAGACAGAGTTTAGGGGTTAGGGGGTAGATACATGATTTGTCTAGTTTGCATATATCTAGACCTTTTTTGTCAACTTTAATGCTTACTATATGACACAAGAAGACTATGTGCTTTGGTTTTTCATTTTTCTATTTTTTTTGAATTTTTTGCCCATATATTCGAATCTTTGTCAAATCCTAGGTTTGACCAGGATTTAAACAAGTTTAAAACATGAAAATGAAAAGGTAAGCCTGGATCCTTCTTAGTCACTCTAAAATGAAGCTTTTGGGAGGTTCTTGAAATTTCCATGTTTGAAACCCAAAACCACTTCTCTTCATGATTGACTTCATAAGACAGAGTTTAGGGTTAGGGGTAGATATATACATGATTTTCTGGTTTGAATATGTCTAGACCTTGTTTATCAACTTGAATGCTTACTATATGACATAAGAAAATTATGTGCTTTGGTTTTCATTTTTCTGATTTTTTTATGCCCGTTTGAATCTTTTGGTCAAATCTTAGGTTTGACCAAGATTTAAACAAGTTTAAGACATGAAAATGAAAAGGGGAGAATGCATCCTTCTTAATTAGTCACTCTAAACTGAATTTTGTAAGAGGTTTTTGAAATTTCCATGTTTGAAACCCAAAACCACTTCTCTTCATGTTGGACTTCATAAGACAGAGTTTAGGGGTTAGGGGGTAGATACATGATTTGTCTAGGTTGAATATGTCTAGACCTTGTTTATCAACTTTAATGCTTACTATATGACATAAGAAGACTATGTGCTTTGGTTTTTCATTTTTCTATTTTTTTGAATTTTATACCCATATATTTGAATCTTTGTGAAATCCTAGTTTTGACCAGGATTTAAACAAGTTTAGAACATGAAAATGAAAAGGTAAGCTTGGATCCTTCTTAGTCACACTCTAAAATGAAGCTTTTGGGAGGTTCTTGGAATTCCAATGTTTGAAACCCAAAACCACTTCTCTTCATGATTAACTTCATAAGACAGAGTTTAGGGTTAGGGGTAGATATATACATGATTTTTCTGGTTTGAATATGTCTAGACCTTGTTTATCAACTTGAATGCTTACTATGTGACATAAGTAGACTATGTGCTTTGGTTTTCATTTTTCTATTTTTTATATTTTATACACATATATTTGAATCTTTGTGAAATCCTAGGTTTGACCAGGATTTAAACAAGTTTAGTACATGAAAATGAAAAAGGTAAGCCTGGATCCTTCTTAGTCACACTCTAAAATGAAGCTTTTGGGAGGTTCTTGAAATATCCATGTTTGAAACCCAAAACCACTTCTCTTCATGATTGACTTCATAATACAGAGTTTAGGGTTAGGGGTAGATATATACATGATTTTCTTGTTTGAATATGTCTAGACCTTGTTTATCAACTTGAATGCTTACTATATGACACAAGAAGACTATATGCTTTTGTTTTTCATTTTTCTGATTTTTTTTGAATTTTATGCCCGTTTGAATCTTTTGGTCAAATCTTAGGTTTGACCCAGATTTAAACAAGTTTAAGACATGCAAATGAAAAGGGAAGCTTGCATCCTTCTTAGTCACTCTAAAATGAATTTTTAAGAGGTTTTTGAAATTTCCATGTTTGAAACCCAAAACCACTTCTCTTCATGCTTGACTTCATAATACAAAGTTTAGGGGTTAGGGGGAGATACATGATTTGTCTAGTTTGAATATGTCTAGACCTTGTTTATCAACTTTAATGCTTACTATATGACATAAGAAGACTATGTGCTTTCGTTTTTCATTTTTCTATTTTTTTGTATTTTATACCCATATATTTGAATCTTTGTGAAATCCTAGGTTTGACTAGGATTTAAACAAGTTTAGAACATGAAAGTGAAAAGGTAAGCCTGGATCCTTCTTAGTCACAATCTAAAATGAAGCTTTTGGGAGGTTCTTCAAATTTCCATGTTTGAAACCCAAAACCACTTCTCTTCATAAGACAGAGTTTAGGGTTAGGGGTAGATATATACATGATTTTTCTGGTTTGAATATGTCTAGACCTTGTTTATCAACTTGAATGCTTACTATATGACATAAGAAGACTATATGCTTTTGTTTTTTCATTTTTCTGATTTTTTTGAATTTATGCATGTTTGAATCTTTTGGTCAAATCTTAGGTTTGACCAAGATTTAAACAAGTTTAAGACAAGAAAATGAAAAGGATGTTTGAAACCCAAAACCACTTCTCTTCATGCTTGACTTCATAATATACAAAGTTTAGGGAAAATGTCAGTCTTTTTATGCAAATCTGCACATAAATGGCTCAAATTAAAACAGTATACTCGTTTCAGTGTTTTTGATTTCCTATAAAAAAATAGATTTTCCTGAGAAGTTCTAATTTTTGCCAGAATTTGAAAATTTTGGATTTCTTGTTCCTATTTAGATATTATAGATACTAGGTGACTCAACGACTCAACATTGACTCGACTCAGACACAACTACTACATTGACACAAGTACTAATATAATAAAGTAAGAGTACTAGTTTGTTTACATTTCCACAGGCCAATTTTACGAACAAAATTTCGAAAATTAACCTTCAGAAACTCGGAAGCCAGGTGACACAACAGTCATCAAGGATTGCAGCTAGTGGTACACAGTGACCTGGTCAAGATCTACCTTGAGCCTGCTTGACGCTTCAGCTCGGAGTTGAGAGCCTTCTCCTGTGACAGCTCGGCCTCTAGTTTGTCCGTCCTAACCGTGAGGTTCAGGATCAGTCCGGCGAGTTTGTCCATGGTCTCCGCCTGGCCGAGGCTCCGCCGCTGGATCTCATTACTCGCAGTGAACGATTTCATGGCGATATCGTCGAGAATGCGAATCCGGATCTTCTCAGTGGCGAGCTCAGAATAAAGTCTCATGCACTCATCGGCGAGGGCGCTTCTGTCCGCCGTCTCGACGCAGAAATCGCCCATAACCATTTCTAAAATGGGACCGATCTCGTAGCGGGGCTTCTATCAGATGGGGATGGAGCACAAAATCAGAAGTGTACCCAGAGAAGTACCAAGAAAGAGAAAATGGGAATCCCAATTTGCACGAATGTCTATACCTCGCTGCTTTGAGAACTTGGCTCCGTGGAAGATGTTTCCGCAGGCAGGAGGGCTGCGGGAAAACTAAGGCCGCCCGACCTGAATATACGATTGAGAGAAGGTAAGAAAAGGAGGGGATGATAAGTTGTGAAAGACATAGAAAGATGCGCAAGAACGGAGGATCGCCTGAAGGTAGCAGTCGCGGGCTGCGACGCCCTTGAAGACTCTTGCGCAGAAGGCACCTCGACAGCAGCACAGGGACGCCATTGCTGGGATTCCCTCAGCTTCGCCGCAGCCGCACGAGCCCTTCTGTGGCGAGACTTGCTCCCGGTCATGGTGGCGAAGTAGTATTCCAAGAGGTAAACAAAGTGGTGAACTGAGGAAGACGGCAAGAGCAAAGGTTAGTCCTTAAATTTGGCCTCCCCGTCTCCTCGGCACCTCGCGAGTAGTAATACTGGTCAAAGAGCAAACTTCAAGGCAGAGACTTGGTGGGCCATTCATCTCCAACTATACTTCCTCCGATCCGAATGATACCAAATTTTTGAATGACAAATCACCCAAAACAGTATTCCAAGAGTATATGTAAGCTTTCATTTTGGAGTGACTAAGAGCATCCACAACGTGTAGCCAAAAGTGGTTCCATATTTGATTTTTGGCTTTTGGAACTAGTTCCATACATTGTAGAGGTAGTTCCAAAACCAGAAAAACAGGCAACCGGAGCAAGTAGGTGCTCCGATGCCAAATTTCACTTTTGGCATTTGGAACTAGTTCCCTACATTGTGAGAGTAGTTCCATATTGGCTTTATGTGTTGTTTTAGCTTGATGGCGGGACCCACGTTATAAATATTTGGAACCACTACATTGTGGAGCTATTGCTATATTTCACACCAAAGCCAAATTCACCATCGTATCAGATTTGGCAATAGCAACATTGTGGATGCGCTAAGAAGGATGCAGGCTTACCTTTTCATTTTCATGTTATAAACTTGTTTAAATATTGGTTAAACCTAGGATTTGACCAAGATCAAATGGGCATAAAAATTCAGAAAAAATCAAAAAGATGAAAATCAAAGCACATAGTATTATTATGTCATATAGTAAGCATTCAAGTTGATAAACAAGGTCTAAACAACAAACCAGACAAATCATGTATCTACCCCCTAACCCTAAACTTTGTCTTATGAAGTCAAGCATGAAGAGAAGTGGTTTTGGGTTTCAAACATGGAAATTTCAAAAAACTCCCAAAAGCTTCTCATTTTAGAGTGACTAAGAAGGATTCAGGCTCACCTTTTCATTTTCATGTTTTAAACTTGTTCAAATCTTGGTCAAACTTAGGATTTGACCAAGATTCAAATGGGCATAAAAATTGGGAGGAAGGGTATGAATTACAATTCAAAAAAAAACAAGGTAACTTAAATACTTGGATGACTCATATTAGTGTTCTTGACATTCTGTAAAATTATCAGATTTTTCGAAGAAGTTTGATTTTTTGGACAAAATTTTACCAATTTCTAGACAGAACAGAAAATGTCAGCCTTTTTATGCAAATCTGCACATAAATGGCTCAAATTAAAATAGTATACTCGTTTCAGTGTTTTTGATTTCCTATAAAAAAATAGATTTTCCTGAGAAGTTCTAATTTTTGCCAGAATTTGAAAATTTTGGATTTCTTGTGTGCCCGAAACACCCAAAAGTCGCTCCAAACCTGAGCACAGGTTTATTTTGGTCAATACGAAAGTATAAACTGAAATACGACTATTTATTGAACCGTTTTCATGTTGTATTGTTGAAAATGGCATAGAAGGGGGTATTGAGAATTGAGAGTGGCATAAACACAACTTCAGTTTTTGGAATGGCATAAACACAACTTGTGAATTGAGGAGTGGCATAGAACCAATTAACCCTAGAACCAATTAACCCCACCAAAAATGGATGATGCATGTCTCCTTCACCAAAACAGCAATACCTGTCTGAAACAAGTACATGAACACAAATACACCACCATAATAATAATACTAGGTGACTCAACGACTCAACATTGACTCGACTCAGACACAACTTGATATAGTAAGCACTCAAGTTGATAAACAAAGTCTAGACATATTCAAACCAGAAAAATCATGCATGTATCTCTACCCCTAACCCTAAACTTTGTCTTAATTATGAAGTCAAGCACGAAGAGAAGTCGTTTTGGGTTTCAAACATGGACATTTCAAAAACCCTCCCAAAAGCTTCATTGTGGTGTGACGTACTAAGAAGGATACATGCTTACATTTTCAACAACCCCCCTAAAAGCTTCATTATAGAGTGACTAAGAAGGATCCAGTCTGGCGGGCTTACCTTTTATTTTCTTGTTTTAAACTTGTTCAAATCTCGGTCAAACCTAGGATTTGACCAAGATTCAAAATGTGCATCAAAATTCAAAAAAAATAAAAATTAAAAACCAAATTAAAGCACATAGTGTTCTTATGTCATATAGTAAGCATTAAAGTTGATAAACAAGGTCTAGACACATATTCAAACAAGACAAATCATGTATCTATACCCCTAACCCCTAAACTCTATCTTATGAAGTCAACAACATGAAGAGAAGTGGTTTTGGGTTTCAAACATGGAAATTTCAAAAACCTCCCAAAAGCTTCATTTTAGAGTGACTAATATATATAAGAAGGATCCATGCCTGCTTACCACCTTTTCATTTTCATATTTTAAACTTGTTTAAATCCGTGTCAAATTAAACCAAGGATTTGACCAAAAGATTCAAATGGGCATAAAATTTTAAAAAAAATCAGAAAAATGAAAAACAAAAGCATATAGTCTTCTTATGTCATATAGTAAGCATTCAAGTTGATAAACAAGGTTTGGACATGCATATTCAAACCTAGGCAAATCATGTATCTATCCCCTAGCCCCTAAACTCTATCTTATGAAGTCAAGCATGAAGAGAAGTGGTTTTGGGTTTCAAACATGAAAATTTCAAGAACATCCCAAAAACTTCATTTTAGAGTGACTAAGAAGGATACATGCTTCCCCTTTTCATTTTCATGTTTTATACTTGTTTAAATCTTGGTCAAACCTAGGATTTGACAAAGATTCAAATGTGCATCAAAATAAAAAAATCAGAAAAATTAAAAACCAAAGCACATAGTTTTCTTATGTCATATAGTTAGCATTAAAGTTGATATAAACAAGGTCTAGATATATTCAAACAAGAAAAATCATGTATCTACCCCTAACCCTAAACTCTGTCTTATGTAGTCAAGCATGAAGAGAAGTGGTTTTGGGTTTCAAACTTGGAAATTTCAAGAACCCCCAAAAGCTTCATTTTAGAGTGACTAAAGGATCCAGGTCGGGCTTACCTTTTATTTTCATGTTTTAAAATTGTTCAAATCTTGGTCAAACCGTATCTAGGATTTGATCTAGATTCAAATGGGCATAAAATTTCAAAAAAATGAAAAACCAAAGCATATAGCCTTCTTATGTCATATAGTAAGCACTCAAGTTGGTAAACAAGGTCTAGACATATTCAAACCAGAAAAATCATGTATCTACCCCTAACCCTAAACTTTGTCTTAATTATGAAGTCAAGCACGAAGAGAAGTCGTTTTGGGTTTCAAACATGGACATTTCAAAAACCCTCCCAAAAGCTTCATTGTGGTGTGACGTACTAAGAAGGATACATGCTTACATTTTCAACAACCCCCCTAAAAGCTTCATTATAGAGTGACTAAGAAAGGATCCAGTCTGGCGGGCTTACCTTTTATTTTCTTGGTTTAAACTTGTTCAAATCTCGGTCAAACCTAGGATTTGACCAAGATTCAAAATGTGCATCAAAATTTAAAAAAATTAAAAACCAAATTAAAGCGCATAGTGTTCTTATGTCATATAGTAAGCATTAAAGTTGATAAACAAGGTCTAGACACATATTCAAACAAGACAAATCATGTATCTATACCCCTAACCCCTAAACTCTATCTTATGAAGTCAACAACATGAAGAGAAGTGGTTTTGGGTTTCAAACATGGAAATTTCAAAAACCTCCCAAAAGCTTCATTTTAGAGTGACTAATATATATAAGAAGGATCCATGCCTGCTTACCACCTTTTCATTTTCATATTTTAAACTTGTTTAAATCCGTGTCAAATTAAACCAAGGATTTGACCAAAAGATTCAAATGGGCATAAAATTTAAAAAAAATCAGAAAAATGAAAAACAAAAGCATATAGTCTTCTTATGTCATATAGTAAGCATTCAAGTTGATAAACAAGGTTTGGACATGCATATTCAAACCTAGGCAAATCATGTATCTATCCCCTAGCCCCTAAACTCTATCTTATGAAGTCAAGCATGAAGAGAAGTGGTTTTGGGTTTCAAACATGAAAATTTCAAGAACATCCCAAAAACTTCATTTTAGAGTGACTAAGAAAGGATACAGGCTTCCCCTTTTCATTTTCATGTTTTATACTTGTTTAAATCTTGGTCAAACCTAGGATTTGACAAAGATTCAAATGTGCATCTATCAAAATAAAAAAATCAGAAAAATTAAAAACCAAAGCACATAGTTTTCTTATGTCATATAGTTAGCATTAAAGTTGATATAAACAAGGTCTAGATATATTCAAACAAGAAAAATCATGTATCTACCCCTAACCCTAAACTCTGTCTTATGTAGTCAAGCATGAAGAGAAGTGGTTTTGGGTTTCAAACTTGGAAATTTCAAGAACCCCCAAAAGCTTCATTTTAGAGTGACTAAAGGATCCAGGTCGGGCTTACCTTTTATTTTCATGTTTTAAAATTGTTCAAATCTTGGTCAAACTGTACCTAGGATTTGATCAAGATTCAAATGGGCATAAAATTTCAAAAAAAATGAAAAACCAAAGCATATAGCCTTCTTATGTCATATAGTAAGCACTCAAGTTGGTAAACAAGGTCTAGACATATTCAAACCAGAAAAATCATGTTTCTACCCCTAGCCCTAAACTTTGTCTTATGAAGTCAAGCACGAAGAGAAGTCGTTTTGGATTTCAAACATGGAAATTTCAAAAACCTTCCCAAAAGCTTCATTTTGGAGTGACTAAGAAGGATACAGGCTTACCTTTTCATTTTCATGTTTTAAACTTGTTTAAATATTGGTTAAGCCTAGGATTTGACCAAGATCAAATGGGCATAAAAATTCAGAAAAAATCAAAAAAATGAAAACCAAAGCACATAGTATTATTATGTCATATAGTAAGCATTCAAGTTGATAAACAAGGTCTAAACAACAAACTAGACAAATCATGTATCTACCCCCTAACCCTAAACTCTGTCTTATGAAGTCAAGCATGAAGAGAAGTGGTTTTGGGTTTCAAACATGGAAATTTCAAAAAACTCCCAAAAGCTTCTCATTTTTGAGTGACTAAGAAGGATTCAGGCTTACCTTTTCATTTTCATGTTTTAAACTTGTTCAAATCTTGGTCAAACTTAGGATTTGACCAAGATTCAAATGTGCATAAAAATTGGGAGGAAGGGTATGAATTACAATTCAAAAAAACAAGGTAACTTAAATACTTGGATGCCCCAAAGATGTGTGGAAGCCCAGAACAATGGCAAAACATGTGCGCACGCTGCATCCAATTCAAGTAGAACACATAGTAGGCATCGATAGTTTGACCTAAATTTGAAATCAAAGAGAAGGTGGTTAGAAAAAATCGAAATTGGCAAAGCAAAGCATGAAATCATAAATTTGTGATGCACTATAGCTATGAAAAGTATCAAACAATGCATACCAAAATGATTTTTTAGAGGAATACTAGTTCAACTTATTTTAATTTTATATTAGTAGCCCAAAATCGAACTAGTAGTTGGATATTTTTGAACTTGATCTGTAGTAGTGGGCAAAACCCTAGTTTAACCTATTTAATCATAGATTCGTAGGTCGATTTTTCTACTTTTTTATTATTACTATGCAGCACATGTGTGTTTGCCCGTCGAGTGAAACTCGGAGGAAGAAGGGATCACTCGGAAGGAGAGAAGAAGGGAGAGAATTATGGTGTCTCCCCTTTTTCGGGTGATGATGTTGACTTTTGTGCAGGGTTTGTCAGTGAGCAGGAGGAGCGAGCGAGTCGAGCGAGGCCGAGAATGAGAGAGATTTGTTTTTTTTTGTGAGAGGGACAACCGAAGGATCCAGAAGGACCCACAGACTTCCAATACGCATCCTGATGCGTCTTCTCTTGACAAAGAAAATGGCTGGGAGTTTGCGTACCTATTGCACGTGACTTGTGCTCACTGAAGTGTGGGACCTCACGCATGGGCACCACACGTAAGTGACAGACCTGTTGATGTAAAAACTCGGTTGATTATTATACTACTACATTTATACAAAGTTTCCTATGGATTCAAGGGTACGAAAGCCAAGTTAAATCATTTACATGACATTATTTTTTCCATGAAGCCAAGTTAACTCATTTATCAATTGGTACATTTTGGAGTGACTAAGAAGGATCCAGGCTTACTTTTTCATTTTCATGTTTTAAACATGTTTAAATCTTGGTCAAACCTATGACTTGACCAAGATTCAAATGGGCATAAAAATTCAAAAAAAAGAAAAACAAAAGCACACCGTCTTCCTATGTCATATATCAAGGTGATAAACAAGGTCTGCCATATTCAAACCACAAAAATCATGTATCTACCCCCTAACCCTAAACAAGGATCCAGGCTTACCCTTTTCATTTTCATGTTTTTAAACTTGTTCAAATCTTGGTCAAACTTAGGATTTGACGAAGATTCAAATGGGCGTAAAAATACTTAGAAAAATCATGTACGTATCTACCCCAAACCCTAAACTCTATCTTACGAAGCCAAGCATGAAGAGAAGTGGTTTTGGGTTTCAAACATGGAAATTTCAAAAACCTCCCAAAAGCTTCATTTTAGAGTGACTAAGAAGGATCCATGCTTACCTTTTATTTTCATGTTTTAAACATGTTCAAATCTTGGTCAAACCGTACGTACCTAGGATTTGACCAAGATTCAAATGGGCATAAAAATTCAAAAAAAAAAATGAAAAACCAAAGCACATAGCCTAGCTTCTTATATATGCCATATAGTAAGCACTCAAGCTAGTTGATAAACAAAGTCTAGACATATTCAAACCAGAAAAATCATGTATCTATATACCCCTAACCCTAAACTTTGTCTTAATTATGAAGTCAAGCACGAAGAGAAGTCGTTTTGGGTTTCAAACATGGACATTTCAAAAACCCTCCCAAAAGCTTCATTGTGGTGTGACGTACTAAGAAGGATACATGCTTACATTTTCAACAACCCCCCTAAAAGCTTCATTATAGAGTGACTAAGAAAGGATCCAGTCTGGCGGGCTTACCTTTTATTTTCTTGTTTTAAACTTGTTCAAATCTCGGTCAAACCTAGGATTTGACCAAGATTCAAAATGTGCATCAAAATTTAAAAAAATTAAAAACCAAATTAAAGCGCATAGTGTTCTTATGTCATATAGTAAGCATTAAAGTTGATAAACAAGGTCTAGACACATATTCAAACAAGACAAATCATGTATCTATACCCCTAACCCCTAAACTCTATCTTATGAAGTCAACAACATGAAGAGAAGTGGTTTTGGGTTTCAAACATGGAAATTTCAAAAACCTCCCAAAAGCTTCATTTTAGAGTGACTAATATATATAAGAAGGATCCATGCCTGCTTACCACCTTTTCATTTTCATATTTTAAACTTGTTTAAATCCGTGTCAAATTAAACCAAGGATTTGACCAAAAGATTCAAATGGGCATAAAATTTTAAAAAAAAATCAGAAAAATGAAAAACAAAAGCATATAGTCTTCTTATGTCATATAGTAAGCATTCAAGTTGATAAACAAGGTTTGGACATGCATATTCAAACCTAGGCAAATCATGTATCTATCCCCTAGCCCCTAAACTCTATCTTATGAAGTCAAGCATGAAGAGAAGTGGTTTTGGGTTTCAAACATGAAAATTTCAAGAACATCCCAAAAACTTCATTTTAGAGTGACTAAGAAAGGATACAGGCTTCCCCTTTTCATTTTCATGTTTTATACTTGTTTAAATCTTGGTCAAACCTAGGATTTGACAAAGATTCAAATGTGCATCAAAATAAAAAAATCAGAAAAATTAAAAACCAAAGCACATAGTTTTCTTATGTCATATAGTTAGCATTAAAGTTGATATAAACAAGGTCTAGATATATTCAAACAAGAAAAATCATGTATCTACCCCTAACCCTAAACTCTGTCTTATGTAGTCAAGCATGAAGAGAAGTGGTTTTGGGTTTCAAACTTGGAAATTTCAAGAACCCCCAAAAGCTTCATTTTAGAGTGACTAAAGGATCCAGGTCGGGCTTACCTTTTATTTTCATGTTTTAAAATTGTTCAAATCTTGGTCAAACTGTACCTAGGATTTGATCAAGATTCAAATGGGCATAAAATTTCAAAAAAAATGAAAAACCAAAGCATATAGCCTTCTTATGTCATATAGTAAGCACTCAAGTTGGTAAACAAGGTCTAGACATATTCAAACCAGAAAAATCATGTTTCTACCCCTAGCCCTAAACTTTGTCTTATGAAGTCAAGCACGAAGAGAAGTCGTTTTGGATTTCAAACATGGAAATTTCAAAAACCTTCCCAAAAGCTTCATTTTGGAGTGACTAAGAAGGATACAGGCTTACCTTTTCATTTTCATGTTTTAAACTTGTTTAAATATTGGTTAAGCCTAGGATTTGACCAAGATCAAATGGGCATAAAAATTCAGAAAAAATCAAAAAAAATGAAAACCAAAGCACATAGTATTATTATGTCATATAGTAAGCATTCAAGTTGATAAACAAGGTCTAAACAACAAACTAGACAAATCATGTATCTACCCCCTAACCCTAAACTCTGTCTTATGAAGTCAAGCATGAAGAGAAGTGGTTTTGGGTTTCAAACATGGAAATTTCAAAAAACTCCCAAAAGCTTCTCATTTTTGAGTGACTAAGAAGGATTCAGGCTTACCTTTTCATTTTCATGTTTTAAACTTGTTCAAATCTTGGTCAAACTTAGGATTTGACCAAGATTCAAATGGGCATAAAAATTGGGAGGAAGGGTATGAATTACAATTCAAAAAAACAAGGTAACTTAAATACTTGGATGCCCCAAAGATGTGTGGAAGCCCAGAACAATGGCAAAACATGTGCGCACGCTGCATCCAATTCAAGTAGAACACATAGTAGGCATCGATAGTTTGACCTAAATTTGAAATCAAAGAGAAGGTGGTTAGAAAAAATCAAAATTGGCAAAGCAAAGCATGAAATCATAAATTTGTGATGCACTATAGCTATGAAAAGTATCAAACAATGCATACCAAAATGATTTTTTAGAGGAATACTAGTTCAACTTATTTTAATTTTATATTAGTAGCCCAAAATCGAACTAGTAGTTGGATATTTCTGAACTTGATCTGTAGTAGTGGGCAAAACCCTAGTTTAACCTATTTAATCATAGATTCGTAGGTCGATTTTTCTACTTTTTTATTATTACTATGCAGCACATGTGTGTTTGCCCGTCGAGTAGGTCGACTTCTACCTTTTTATTATTACTATGCAGCACATGTGTGTTTGCCCGTCGAGTGAAACTCGGAGGAAGAGGGATCACTCGGAAGGAGAGAAGAAGGGAGAGAATTATGGTGTCTCCCCTTTTTCGGGTGATGATGTTGACTTTTGTGCAGGGTTTGTCAGTGAGCAGCGAGCGAGCGAGCGAGCGAGTCGAGCGAGGCCGAGAATGAGAGAGATTTGTTTTTTTTGTGAGAGGGACAACCGAAGGATCCAGAAGGACCCACATACTTCCAATACGCATCCTGATGCGTCTTCTCTTGACAAAGAAAATGGCTGGGAGTTTGCGTACCTATTGCACGTGACTTGTGCTCACTGAAGTGTGGGACCTCACGCATGGGCACCACACGTAAGTGACAGACCTGTTGATGTAAAAACTCGGTTGATTATTATACTACTACATTTATACAAAGTTTCCTATGGATTCAAGGGTACGAAAGCCAAGTTAAATCATTTACATGACATTATTTTTTCCATGAAGCCAAGTTAACTCATTTATCAATTGGTACATTTTGGAGTGACTAAGAAGGATCCAGGCTTACTTTTTCATTTTCATGTTTTAAACATGTTTAAATCTTGGTCAAACCTATGACTTGACCAAGATTCAAATGGGCATAAAAATTCAAAAAAAAGAAAAACAAAAGCACACCGTCTTCCTATGTCATATATCAAGGTGATAAACAAGGTCTGCCATATTCAAACCACAAAAATCATGTATCTACCCCCTAACCCTAAACAAGGATCCAGGCTTACCCTTTTCATTTTCATGTTTTTAAACTTGTTCAAATCTTGGTCAAACTTAGGATTTGACGAAGATTCAAATGGGCGTAAAAATACTTAGAAAAATCATGTACGTATCTACCCCAAACCCTAAACTCTATCTTACGAAGCCAAGCATGAAGAGAAGTGGTTTTGGGTTTCAAACATGGAAATTTCAAAAACCTCCCAAAAGCTTCATTTTAGAGTGACTAAGAAGGATCCATGCTTACCTTTTATTTTCATGTTTTAAACATGTTCAAATCTTGGTCAAACCGTACGTACCTAGGATTTGACCAAGATTCAAATGGGCATAAAAATTCAAAAAAAAATGAAAAACCAAAGCACATAGCCTAGCTTCTTATATATGCCATATAGTAAGCACTCAAGCTAGTTGATAAACAAAGTCTAGACATATTCAAACCAGAAAAATCATGTATCTATATACCCCTAACCCTAAACTTTGTCTTAATTATGAAGTCAAGCACGAAGAGAAGTCGTTTTGGGTTTCAAACATGGACATTTCAAAAACCCTCCCAAAAGCTTCATTGTGGTGTGACGTACTAAGAAGGATACATGCTTACATTTTCAACAACCCCCCTAAAAGCTTCATTATAGAGTGACTAAGAAAGGATCCAGTCTGGCGGGCTTACCTTTTATTTTCTTGTTTTAAACTTGTTCAAATCTCGGTCAAACCTAGGATTTGACCAAGATTCAAAATGTGCATCAAAATTTAAAAAAATTAAAAACCAAATTAAAGCGCATAGTGTTCTTATGTCATATAGTAAGCATTAAAGTTGATAAACAAGGTCTAGACACATATTCAAACAAGACAAATCATGTATCTATACCCCTAACCCCTAAACTCTATCTTATGAAGTCAACAACATGAAGAGAAGTGGTTTTGGGTTTCAAACATGGAAATTTCAAAAACCTCCCAAAAGCTTCATTTTAGAGTGACTAATATATATAAGAAGGATCCATGCCTGCTTACCACCTTTTCATTTTCATATTTTAAACTTGTTTAAATCCGTGTCAAATTAAACCAAGGATTTGACCAAAAGATTCAAATGGGCATAAAATTTTAAAAAAATCAGAAAAATGAAAAACAAAAGCATATAGTCTTCTTATGTCATATAGTAAGCATTCAAGTTGATAAACAAGGTTTGGACATGCATATTCAAACCTAGGCAAATCATGTATCTATCCCCTAGCCCCTAAACTCTATCTTATGAAGTCAAGCATGAAGAGAAGTGGTTTTGGGTTTCAAACATGAAAATTTCAAGAACATCCCAAAAACTTCATTTTAGAGTGACTAAGAAAGGATACAGGCTTCCCCTTTTCATTTTCATGTTTTATACTTGTTTAAATCTTGGCCAAACCTAGGATTTGACAAAGATTCAAATGTGCATCTATCAAAATAAAAAAATCAGAAAAATTAAAAACCAAAGCACATAGTTTTCTTATGTCATATAGTTAGCATTAAAGTTGATATAAACAAGGTCTAGATATATTCAAACAAGAAAAATCATGTATCTACCCCTAACCCTAAACTCTGTCTTATGTAGTCAAGCATGAAGAGAAGTGGTTTTGGGTTTCAAACTTGGAAATTTCAAGAACCCCCAAAAGCTTCATTTTAGAGTGACTAAAGGATCCAGGTCGGGCTTACCTTTTATTTTCATGTTTTAAAATTGTTCAAATCTTGGTCAAACTGTACCTAGGATTTGATCAAGATTCAAATGGGCATAAAATTTCAAAAAAAATGAAAAACCAAAGCATATAGCCTTCTTATGTCATATAGTAAGCACTCAAGTTGGTAAACAAGGTCTAGACATATTCAAACCAGAAAAATCATGTTTCTACCCCTAGCCCTAAACTTTGTCTTATGAAGTCAAGCACGAAGAGAAGTCGTTTTGGATTTCAAACATGGAAATTTCAAAAACCTTCCCAAAAGCTTCATTTTGGAGTGACTAAGAAGGATACAGGCTTACCTTTTCATTTTCATGTTTTAAACTTGTTTAAATATTGGTTAAGCCTAGGATTTGACCAAGATCAAATGGGCATAAAAATTCAGAAAAAATCAAAAAAAATGAAAACCGAAGCACATAGTATTATTATGTCATATAGTAAGCATTCAAGTTGATAAACAAGGTCTAAACAACAAACTAGACAAATCATGTATCTACCCCCTAACCCTAAACTCTGTCTTATGAAGTCAAGCATGAAGAGAAGTGGTTTTGGGTTTCAAACATGGAAATTTCAAAAAACTCCCAAAAGCTTCTCATTTTTGAGTGACTAAGAAGGATTCAGGCTTACCTTTTCATTTTCATGTTTTAAACTTGTTCAAATCTTGGTCAAACTTAGGATTTGACCAAGATTCAAATGTGCATAAAAATTGGGAGGAAGGGTATGAATTACAATTCAAAAAAACAAGGTAACTTAAATACTTGGATGCCCCAAAGATGTGTGGAAGCCCAGAACAATGGCAAAACATGTGCGCACGCTGCATCCAATTCAAGTAGAACACATAGTAGGCATCGATAGTTTGACCTAAATTTGAAATCAAAGAGAAGGTGGTTAGAAAAAATCGAAATTGGCAAAGCAAAGCATGAAATCATAAATTTGTGATGCACTATAGCTATGAAAAGTATCAAACAATGCATACCAAAATGATTTTTTAGAGGAATACTAGTTCAACTTATTTTAATTTTATATTAGTAGCCCAAAATCGAACTAGTAGTTGGATATTTTTGAACTTGATCTGTAGTAGTGGGCAAAACCCTAGTTTAACCTATTTAATCATAGATTCGTAGGTCGATTTTTCTACTTTTTTATTATTACTATGCAGCACATGTGTGTTTGCCCGTCGAGTGAAACTCGGAGGAAGAGGGATCACTCGGAAGGAGAGAAGAAGGGAGAGAATTATGGTGTCTCCCCTTTTTCGGGTGATGATGTTGACTTTTGTGCAGGGTTTGTCAGTGAGCAGGAGCGAGCGAGCGAGCGAGTCGAGCGAGGCCGAGAATGAGAGAGATTTGTTTTTTTTGTGAGAGGGACAACCGAAGGATCCAGAAGGACCCACATACTTCCAATACGCATCCTGATGCGTCTTCTCTTGACAAAGAAAATGGCTGGGAGTTTGCGTACCTATTGCACGTGACTTGTGCTCACTGAAGTGTGGGACCTCACGCATGGGCACCACACGTAAGTGACAGACCTGTTGATGTAAAAACTCGGTTGATTATTATACTACTACATTTATACAAAGTTTCCTATGGATTCAAGGGTACGAAAGCCAAGTTAAATCATTTACATGACATTATTTTTTCCATGAAGCCAAGTTAACTCATTTATCAATTGGTACATTTTGGAGTGACTAAGAAGGATCCAGGCTTACTTTTTCATTTTCATGTTTTAAACATGTTTAAATCTTGGTCAAACCTATGACTTGACCAAGATTCAAATGGGCATAAAAATTCAAAAAAAAGAAAAACAAAAGCACACCGTCTTCCTATGTCATATATCAAGGTGATAAACAAGGTCTGCCATATTCAAACCACAAAAATCATGTATCTACCCCCTAACCCTAAACAAGGATCCAGGCTTACCCTTTTCATTTTCATGTTTTTAAACTTGTTCAAATCTTGGTCAAACTTAGGATTTGACGAAGATTCAAATGGGCGTAAAAATACTTAGAAAAATCATGTACGTATCTACCCCAAACCCTAAACTCTATCTTACGAAGCCAAGCATGAAGAGAAGTGGTTTTGGGTTTCAAACATGGAAATTTCAAAAACCTCCCAAAAGCTTCATTTTAGAGTGACTAAGAAGGATCCATGCTTACCTTTTATTTTCATGTTTTAAACATGTTCAAATCTTGGTCAAACCGTACGTACCTAGGATTTGACCAAGATTCAAATGGGCATAAAAATTCAAAAAAAATGAAAAACCAAAGCACATAGCCTAGCTTCTTATATATGCCATATAGTAAGCACTCAAGCTAGTTGATAAACAAAGTCTAGACATATTCAAACCAGAAAAATCATGTATCTATATACCCCTAACCCTAAACTTTGTCTTAATTATGAAGTCAAGCACGAAGAGAAGTCGTTTTGGGTTTCAAACATGGACATTTCAAAAACCCTCCCAAAAGCTTCATTGTGGTGTGACGTACTAAGAAGGATACATGCTTACATTTTCAACAACCCCCCTAAAAGCTTCATTATAGAGTGACTAAGAAAGGATCCAGTCTGGCGGGCTTACCTTTTATTTTCTTGTTTTAAACTTGTTCAAATCTCGGTCAAACCTAGGATTTGACCAAGATTCAAAATGTGCATCAAAATTTAAAAAAATTAAAAACCAAATTAAAGCGCATAGTGTTCTTATGTCATATAGTAAGCATTAAAGTTGATAAACAAGGTCTAGACACATATTCAAACAAGACAAATCATGTATCTATACCCCTAACCCCTAAACTCTATCTTATGAAGTCAACAACATGAAGAGAAGTGGTTTTGGGTTTCAAACATGGAAATTTCAAAAACCTCCCAAAAGCTTCATTTTAGAGTGACTAATATATATAAGAAGGATCCATGCCTGCTTACCACCTTTTCATTTTCATATTTTAAACTTGTTTAAATCCGTGTCAAATTAAACCAAGGATTTGACCAAAAGATTCAAATGGGCATAAAATTTTAAAAAAAATCAGAAAAATGAAAAACAAAAGCATATAGTCTTCTTATGTCATATAGTAAGCATTCAAGTTGATAAACAAGGTTTGGACATGCATATTCAAACCTAGGCAAATCATGTATCTATCCCCTAGCCCCTAAACTCTATCTTATGAAGTCAAGCATGAAGAGAAGTGGTTTTGGGTTTCAAACATGAAAATTTCAAGAACATCCCAAAAACTTCATTTTAGAGTGACTAAGAAAGGATACAGGCTTCCCTTTTCATTTTCATGTTTTATACTTGTTTAAATCTTGGTCAAACCTAGGATTTGACAAAGATTCAAATGTGCATCTATCAAAATAAAAAAATCAGAAAAATTAAAAACCAAAGCACATAGTTTTCTTATGTCATATATAGTTAGCATTAAAGTTGATATAAACAAGGTCTAGATATATTCAAACAAGAAAAATCATGTATCTACCCCTAACCCTAAACTCTGTCTTATGTAGTCAAGCATGAAGAGAAGTGGTTTTGGGTTTCAAACTTGGAAATTTCAAGAACCCCCAAAAGCTTCATTTTAGAGTGACTAAAGGATCCAGGTCGGGCTTACCTTTTATTTTCATGTTTTAAAATTGTTCAAATCTTGGTCAAACTGTACCTAGGATTTGATCAAGATTCAAATGGGCATAAAATTTCAAAAAAAATGAAAAACCAAAGCATATAGCCTTCTTATGTCATATAGTAAGCACTCAAGTTGGTAAACAAGGTCTAGACATATTCAAACCAGAAAAATCATGTTTCTACCCCTAGCCCTAAACTTTGTCTTATGAAGTCAAGCACGAAGAGAAGTCGTTTTGGATTTCAAACATGGAAATTTCAAAAACCTTCCCAAAAGCTTCATTTTGGAGTGACTAAGGGCCTCTTTGTTTGGGTGGCTGCATCTGTCTGGCTTGTCTTCCGTGGAGAAAGTTCTTTGCGTAAAAAGCTGTTGTATTGAGTTTCAGTCTTTGGCTATCTGGCTGGCTGGCTGGCTGGCTATAAACTGGAGAATTGTCCGAAATATGCTCACATGATTATTTATAGGTAATTAATAACATATGAATCACAACATTTCAAAAACTAGGGATCTTGTATAATACCAAGAATATGCCCACAAATTAATTTATCAAATATACGTAATACTCCCTTCGACACACAAAAAATATAAAAAAAATTAGTACTTAGTTAGTACAATATTTAAGATTTCGAAATTTATCAAATATACCACAATTTTATATTTATTTATTTTTTGTGTAGAGCTATATACTAGGAGCAACAATAACAAATAAGTGAATCGAACAAGGTTGCCAGCAAAAATCTAATGAACGAGAAATCACATCGTGGAGAAACCAACATCCAAACACATACACAACTTCTTATCTAATCGATCACTTGGTCTGGACGAACTCGATGCAGCCATACATTCCACGGAGAAAGATAATGAATGGCGGGGACCCCGGACATGGATGCGTCCACGCAGCGCATAACAGCGATTTGACGCATCTACACACTAGACTGCGAACGGCTTCGACCTGGAAGAAACAGACGGCGTCCGCCTTGCCTGTCGCCGGCCCGAGCTGCTGCTTGAAACGCCATCGCTGGGGCACCGTCCCCGGCCGGTGGCGCGTGGAATCGACGCCTCGCCGGGAATAGATCGCCGATAGCGGGAATCAGCCGCGGGTGCCGAATTTTGCAGCGGCAGGTGAATCAGTGGCGGGTGGCGGTCCTAGTTGCCGGGCGCCGGCGGCGACGAGCGCTAGGCTCTTCTCGCTGTGGACACTGGATTGGGGATGGTGACTGTTCGGCCTATAGGCTGGTGGCATTCTGCCGTAATAACTAAGAATGATATGGGCAAAATATGTACCGATTCAGATTTGAGGAGAAAAAGCTCGGGAAGCACCTCCCTTACGTGCTTTTTCTACTACACGGGAGATTGACTTGCTTTTGCAAAAGCCAAACGCACAGCTGACTCCTTTGTTTGGTTTAGCCTACTTATTTTTGTGGAAAGCACATAAAAGCCCAAACAAAGAGGCCCTAAGAAGGATACAAGCTTACCTTTTCATTTTCATGTTTTAAACTTGTTTAAATATTGGTTAAGCCTAGGATTTGACCAAGATCAAATGGGCATAAAAATTCAGAAAAAATCAAAAAAAATGAAAACCAAAGCACATAGTATTATTATGTCATATAGTAAGCATTCAAGTTGATAAACAAGGTCTAAACAACAAACTAGACAAATCATGTATCTACCCCCTAACCCTAAACTCTGTCTTATGAAGTCAAGCATGAAGAGAAGTGGTTTTGGGTTTCAAACATGGAAATTTCAAAAAACTCCCAAAAGCTTCTCATTTTTGAGTGACTAAGAAGGATTCAGGCTTACCTTTTCATTTTCATGTTTTAAACTTGTTCAAATCTTGGTCAAACTTAGGATTTGACCAAGATTCAAATGTGCATAAAAATTGGGAGGAAGGGTATGAATTACAATTCAAAAAAACAAGGTAACTTAAATACTTGGATGCCCCAAAGATGTGTGGAAGCCCAGAACAATGGCAAAACATGTGCGCACGCTGCATCCAATTCAAGTAGAACACATAGTAGGCATCGATAGTTTGACCTAAATTTGAAATCAAAGAGAAGGTGGTTAGAAAAAATCGAAATTGGCAAAGCAAAGCATGAAATCATAAATTTGTGATGCACTATAGCTATGAAAAGTATCAAACAATGCATACCAAAATGATTTTTTAGAGGAATACTAGTTCAACTTATTTTAATTTTATATTAGTAGCCCAAAATCGAACTAGTAGTTGGATATTTTTGAACTTGATCTGTAGTAGTGGGCAAAACCCTAGTTTAACCTATTTAATCATAGATTCGTAGGTCGATTTTTCTACTTTTTTATTATTACTATGCAGCACATGTGTGTTTGCCCGTCGAGTGAAACTCGGAGGAAGAAGGGATCACTCGGAAGGAGAGAAGAAGGGAGAGAATTATGGTGTCTCCCCTTTTTCGGGTGATGATGTTGACTTTTGTGCAGGGTTTGTCAGTGAGCAGGAGCGAGCGAGCGAGCGAGTCGAGCGAGGCCGAGAATGAGAGAGATTTGTTTTTTGTGTGAGAGGGACAACCGAAGGATCCAGAAGGACCCACATACTTCCAATACGCATCCTGATGCGTCTTCTCTTGACAAAGAAAATGGCTGGGAGTTTGCGTTCAAATCTTGGTCAAACTTAGGATTTGACCAAGATTCAAATGGGCATAAAAATTCAAAAAAAAAAAAAAAAAAGCACACCGTCTTCCTATGTCATATATCAAGGTGATAAACAAGGTCTGCCATATTCAAACCACAAAAATCATGTATCTACCCCCTAACCCTAAACAAGGATCCAGGCTTACCCTTTTCATTTTCATGTTTTTAAACTTGTTCAAATCTTGGTCAAACTTAGGATTTGATGAAGATTCAAATGGGCGTAAAAATACTTAGAAAAATCATGTACGTATCTACCCCAAACCCTAAACTCTATCTTACGAAGCCAAGCATGAAGAGAAGTGGTTTTGGGTTTCAAACATGGAAATTTCAAAAACCTCCCAAAAGCTTCATTTTAGAGTGACTAAGAAGGATCCATGCTTACCTTTTATTTTCATGTTTTAAACATGTTCAAATCTTGGTCAAACCGTACGTACCTAGGATTTGACCAAGATTCAAATGGGCATAAAAATTCAAAAAAAATGAAAAACCAAAGCACATAGCCTAGCTTCTTATATATGCCATATAGTAAGCACTCAAGCTAGTTGATAAACAAAGTCTAGACATATTCAAACCAGAAAAATCATGTATCTATATACCCCTAACCCTAAACTTTGTCTTAATTATGAAGTCAAGCACGAAGAGAAGTCGTTTTGGGTTTCAAACATGGACATTTCAAAAACCCTCCCAAAAGCTTCATTGTGGTGTGACGTACTAAGAAGGATACATGCTTACATTTTCAACAACCCCCCTAAAAGCTTCATTATAGAGTGACTAAGAAAGGATCCAGTCTGGCGGGCTTACCTTTTATTTTCTTGTTTTAAACTTGTTCAAATCTCGGTCAAACCTAGGATTTGACCAAGATTCAAAATGTGCATCAAAATTTAAAAAAATTAAAAACCAAATTAAAGCGCATAGTGTTCTTATGTCATATAGTAAGCATTAAAGTTGATAAACAAGGTCTAGACACATATTCAAACAAGACAAATCATGTATCTATACCCCTAACCCCTAAACTCTATCTTATGAAGTCAACAACATGAAGAGAAGTGGTTTTGGGTTTCAAACATGGAAATTTCAAAAACCTCCCAAAAGCTTCATTTTAGAGTGACTAATATATATAAGAAGGATCCATGCCTGCTTACCACCTTTTCATTTTCATATTTTAAACTTGTTTAAATCCGTGTCAAATTAAACCAAGGATTTGACCAAAAGATTCAAATGGGCATAAAATTTAAAAAAAATCAGAAAAATGAAAAACAAAAGCATATAGTCTTCTTATGTCATATAGTAAGCATTCAAGTTGATAAACAAGGTTTGGACATGCATATTCAAACCTAGGCAAATCATGTATCTATCCCCTAGCCCCTAAACTCTATCTTATGAAGTCAAGCATGAAGAGAAGTGGTTTTGGGTTTCAAACATGAAAATTTCAAGAACATCCCAAAAACTTCATTTTAGAGTGACTAAGAAAGGATACAGGCTTCCCCTTTTCATTTTCATGTTTTATACTTGTTTAAATCTTGGTCAAACCTAGGATTTGACAAAGATTCAAATGTGCATCTATCAAAATAAAAAAATCAGAAAAATTAAAAACCAAAGCACATAGTTTTCTTATGTCATATATAGTTAGCATTAAAGTTGATATAAACAAGGTCTAGATATATTCAAACAAGAAAAATCATGTATCTACCCCTAACCCTAAACTCTATCTTATGTAGTCAAGCATGAAGAGAAGTGGTTTTGGGTTTCAAACTTGGAAATTTCAAGAACCCCCAAAAGCTTCATTTTAGAGTGACTAAAGGATCCAGGTCGGGCTTACCTTTTATTTTCATGTTTTAAAATTGTTCAAATCTTGGTCAAACTGTACCTAGGATTTGATCAAGATTCAAATGGGCATAAAATTTCAAAAAAAATGAAAAACCAAAGCATATAGCCTTCTTATGTCATATAGTAAGCACTCAAGTTGGTAAACAAGGTCTAGACATATTCAAACCAGAAAAATCATGTTTCTACCCCTAGCCCTAAACTTTGTCTTATGAAGTCAAGCACGAAGAGAAGTCGTTTTGGATTTCAAACATGGAAATTTCAAAAACCTTCCCAAAAGCTTCATTTTGGAGTGACTAAGAAGGATACAGGCTTACCTTTTCATTTTCATGTTTTAAACTTGTTTAAATATTGGTTAAGCCTAGGATTTGACCAAGATCAAATGGGCATAAAAATTCAGAAAAAATCAAAAAAAATGAAAACCAAAGCACATAGTATTATTATGTCATATAGTAAGCATTCAAGTTGATAAACAAGGTCTAAACAACAAACTAGACAA
The DNA here is from genome assembly GCA_030979885.1 of Lolium multiflorum. NCBI lineage: Eukaryota > Viridiplantae > Streptophyta > Magnoliopsida > Poales > Poaceae > Lolium > Lolium multiflorum. The sequence goes on from CM061749.1 coordinate 144,100,274, forward strand.
ATCATGTATCTACCCCCTAACCCTAAACTCTGTCTTATGAAGTCAAGCATGAAGAGAAGTGGTTTTGGGTTTCAAACATGGAAATTTCAAAAAACTCCCAAAAGCTTCTCATTTTTGAGTGACTAAGAAGGATTCAGGCTTACCTTTTCATTTTCATGTTTTAAACTTGTTCAAATCTTGGTCAAACTTAGGATTTGACCAAGATTCAAATGTGCATAAAAATTGGGAGGAAGGGTATGAATTACAATTCAAAAAAACAAGGTAACTTAAATACTTGGATGCCCCAAAGATGTGTGGAAGCCCAGAACAATGGCAAAACATGTGCGCACGCTGCATCCAATTCAAGTAGAACACATAGTAGGCATCGATAGTTTGACCTAAATTTGAAATCAAAGAGAAGGTGGTTAGAAAAAATCGAAATTGGCAAAGCAAAGCATGAAATCATAAATTTGTGATGCACTATAGCTATGAAAAGTATCAAACAATGCATACCAAAATGATTTTTTAGAGGAATACTAGTTCAACTTATTTTAATTTTATATTAGTAGCCCAAAATCGAACTAGTAGTTGGATATTTTTGAACTTGATCTGTAGTAGTGGGCAAAACCCTAGTTTAACCTATTTAATCATAGATTCGTAGGTCGATTTTTCTACTTTTTATTATTACTATGCAGCACATGTGTGTTTGCCCGTCGAGTGAAACTCGGAGGAAGAGGGATCACTCGGAAGGAGAGAAGAAGGGAGAGAATTATGGTGTCTCCCCTTTTTCGGGTGATGATGTTGACTTTTGTGCAGGGTTTGTCAGTGAGCAGGAGCGAGCGAGCGAGCGAGGCCGAGAATGAGAGAGATTTGTTTTTTTTGTGAGAGGGACAACCGAAGGATCCAGAAGGACCCACATACTTCCAATACGCATCCTGATGCGTCTTCTCTTGACAAAGAAAATGGCTGGGAGTTTGCGTACCTATTGCACGTGACTTGTGCTCACTGAAGTGTGGGACCTCACGCATGGGCACCACACGTAAGTGACAGACCTGTTGATGTAAAAACTCGGTTGATTATTATACTACTACATTTATACAAAGTTTCCTATGGATTCAAGGGTACGAAAGCCAAGTTAAATCATTTACATGACATTATTTTTTCCATGAAGCCAAGTTAACTCATTTATCAATTGGTACATTTTGGAGTGACTAAGAAGGATCCAGGCTTACTTTTTCATTTTCATGTTTTAAACATGTTTAAATCTTGGTCAAACCTATGACTTGACCAAGATTCAAATGGGCATAAAAATTCAAAAAAAAGAAAAACAAAAGCACACCGTCTTCCTATGTCATATATCAAGGTGATAAACAAGGTCTGCCATATTCAAACCACAAAAATCATGTATCTACCCCCTAACCCTAAACAAGGATCCAGGCTTACCCTTTTCATTTTCATGTTTTTAAACTTGTTCAAATCTTGGTCAAACTTAGGATTTGACGAAGATTCAAATGGGCGTAAAAATACTTAGAAAAATCATGTACGTATCTACCCCAAACCCTAAACTCTATCTTACGAAGCCAAGCATGAAGAGAAGTGGTTTTGGGTTTCAAACATGGAAATTTCAAAAACCTCCCAAAAGCTTCATTTTAGAGTGACTAAGAAGGATCCATGCTTACCTTTTATTTTCATGTTTTAAACATGTTCAAATCTTGGTCAAACCGTACGTACCTAGGATTTGACCAAGATTCAAATGGGCATAAAAATTCAAAAAAAAATGAAAAACCAAAGCACATAGCCTAGCTTCTTATATATGCCATATAGTAAGCACTCAAGCTAGTTGATAAACAAAGTCTAGACATATTCAAACCAGAAAAATCATGTATCTATATACCCCTAACCCTAAACTTTGTCTTAATTATGAAGTCAAGCACGAAGAGAAGTCGTTTTGGGTTTCAAACATGGACATTTCAAAAACCCTCCCAAAAGCTTCATTGTGGTGTGACGTACTAAGAAGGATACATGCTTACATTTTCAACAACCCCCCTAAAAGCTTCATTATAGAGTGACTAAGAAAGGATCCAGTCTGGCGGGCTTACCTTTTATTTTCTTGTTTTAAACTTGTTCAAATCTCGGTCAAACCTAGGATTTGACCAAGATTCAAAATGTGCATCAAAATTTAAAAAAATTAAAAACCAAATTAAAGCGCATAGTGTTCTTATGTCATATAGTAAGCATTAAAGTTGATAAACAAGGTCTAGACACATATTCAAACAAGACAAATCATGTATCTATACCCCTAACCCCTAAACTCTATCTTATGAAGTCAACAACATGAAGAGAAGTGGTTTTGGGTTTCAAACATGGAAATTTCAAAAACCTCCCAAAAGCTTCATTTTAGAGTGACTAATATATATAAGAAGGATCCATGCCTGCTTACCACCTTTTCATTTTCATATTTTAAACTTGTTTAAATCCGTGTCAAATTAAACCAAGGATTTGACCAAAAGATTCAAATGGGCATAAAATTTAAAAAAAATCAGAAAAATGAAAAACAAAAGCATATAGTCTTCTTATGTCATATAGTAAGCATTCAAGTTGATAAACAAGGTTTGGACATGCATATTCAAACCTAGGCAAATCATGTATCTATCCCCTAGCCCCTAAACTCTATCTTATGAAGTCAAGCATGAAGAGAAGTGGTTTTGGGTTTCAAACATGAAAATTTCAAGAACATCCCAAAAACTTCATTTTAGAGTGACTAAGAAAGGATACAGGCTTCCCTTTTCATTTTCATGTTTTATACTTGTTTAAATCTTGGTCAAACCTAGGATTTGACAAAGATTCAAATGTGCATCTATCAAAATAAAAAAATCAGAAAAATTAAAAACCAAAGCACATAGTTTTCTTATGTCATATATAGTTAGCATTAAAGTTGATATAAACAAGGTCTAGATATATTCAAACAAGAAAAATCATGTATCTACCCCTAACCCTAAACTCTGTCTTATGTAGTCAAGCATGAAGAGAAGTGGTTTTGGGTTTCAAACTTGGAAATTTCAAGAACCCCCAAAAGCTTCATTTTAGAGTGACTAAAGGATCCAGGTCGGGCTTACCTTTTATTTTCATGTTTTAAAATTGTTCAAATCTTGGTCAAACTGTACCTAGGATTTGATCAAGATTCAAATGGGCATAAAATTTCAAAAAAATGAAAAACCAAAGCATATAGCCTTCTTATGTCATATAGTAAGCACTCAAGTTGGTAAACAAGGTCTAGACATATTCAAACCAGAAAAATCATGTTTCTACCCCTAGCCCTAAACTTTGTCTTATGAAGTCAAGCACGAAGAGAAGTCGTTTTGGATTTCAAACATGGAAATTTCAAAAACCTTCCCAAAAGCTTCATTTTGGAGTGACTAAGAAGGATACAGGCTTACCTTTTCATTTTCATGTTTTAAACTTGTTTAAATATTGGTTAAGCCTAGGATTTGACCAAGATCAAATGGGCATAAAAATTCAGAAAAAATCAAAAAAATGAAAACCAAAGCACATAGTATTATTATGTCATATAGTAAGCATTCAAGTTGATAAACAAGGTCTAAACAACAAACTAGACAAATCATGTATCTACCCCCTAACCCTAAACTCTGTCTTATGAAGTCAAGCATGAAGAGAAGTGGTTTTGGGTTTCAAACATGGAAATTTCAAAAAACTCCCAAAAGCTTCTCATTTTTGAGTGACTAAGAAGGATTCAGGCTTACCTTTTCATTTTCATGTTTTAAACTTGTTCAAATCTTGGTCAAACTTAGGATTTGACCAAGATTCAAATGTGCATAAAAATTGGGAGGAAGGGTATGAATTACAATTCAAAAAAACAAGGTAACTTAAATACTTGGATGCCCCAAAGATGTGTGGAAGCCCAGAACAATGGCAAAACATGTGCGCACGCTGCATCCAATTCAAGTAGAACACATAGTAGGCATCGATAGTTTGACCTAAATTTGAAATCAAAGAGAAGGTGGTTAGAAAAAATCGAAATTGGCAAAGCAAAGCATGAAATCATAAATTTGTGATGCACTATAGCTATGAAAAGTATCAAACAATGCATACCAAAATGATTTTTTAGAGGAATACTAGTTCAACTTATTTTAATTTTATATTAGTAGCCCAAAATCGAACTAGTAGTTGGATATTTTTGAACTTGATCTGTAGTAGTGGGCAAAACCCTAGTTTAACCTATTTAATCATAGATTCGTAGGTCGATTTTTCTACTTTTTTATTATTACTATGCAGCACATGTGTGTTTGCCCGTCGAGTGAAACTCGGAGGAAGAAGGGATCACTCGGAAGGAGAGAAGAAGGGAGAGAATTATGGTGTCTCCCCTTTTTCGGGTGATGATGTTGACTTTTGTGCAGGGTTTGTCAGTGAGCAGGAGCGAGCGAGCGAGCGAGTCGAGCGAGGCCGAGAATGAGAGAGATTTGTTTTTTTGTGAGAGGGACAACCGAAGGATCCAGAAGGACCCACATACTTCCAATACGCATCCTGATGCGTCTTCTCTTGACAAAGAAAATGGCTGGGAGTTTGCGTACCTATTGCACGTGACTTGTGCTCACTGAAGTGTGGGACCTCACGCATGGGCACCACACGTAAGTGACAGACCTGTTGATGTAAAAACTCGGTTGATTATTATACTACTACATTTATACAAAGTTTCCTATGGATTCAAGGGTACGAAAGCCAAGTTAAATCATTTACATGACATTATTTTTTCCATGAAGCCAAGTTAACTCATTTATCAATTGGTACATTTTGGAGTGACTAAGAAGGATCCAGGCTTACTTTTTCATTTTCATGTTTTAAACATGTTTAAATCTTGGTCAAACCTATGACTTGACCAAGATTCAAATGGGCATAAAAATTCAAAAAAAAGAAAAACAAAAGCACACCGTCTTCCTATGTCATATATCAAGGTGATAAACAAGGTCTGCCATATTCAAACCACAAAAATCATGTATCTACCCCCTAACCCTAAACAAGGATCCAGGCTTACCCTTTTCATTTTCATGTTTTTAAACTTGTTCAAATCTTGGTCAAACTTAGGATTTGACGAAGATTCAAATGGGCGTAAAAATACTTAGAAAAATCATGTACGTATCTACCCCAAACCCTAAACTCTATCTTACGAAGCCAAGCATGAAGAGAAGTGGTTTTGGGTTTCAAACATGGAAATTTCAAAAACCTCCCAAAAGCTTCATTTTAGAGTGACTAAGAAGGATCCATGCTTACCTTTTATTTTCATGTTTTAAACATGTTCAAATCTTGGTCAAACCGTACGTACCTAGGATTTGACCAAGATTCAAATGGGCATAAAAATTCAAAAAAAAATGAAAAACCAAAGCACATAGCCTAGCTTCTTATATATGCCATATAGTAAGCACTCAAGCTAGTTGATAAACAAAGTCTAGACATATTCAAACCAGAAAAATCATGTATCTATATACCCCTAACCCTAAACTTTGTCTTAATTATGAAGTCAAGCACGAAGAGAAGTCGTTTTGGGTTTCAAACATGGACATTTCAAAAACCCTCCCAAAAGCTTCATTGTGGTGTGACGTACTAAGAAGGATACATGCTTACATTTTCAACAACCCCCCTAAAAGCTTCATTATAGAGTGACTAAGAAAGGATCCAGTCTGGCGGGCTTACCTTTTATTTTCTTGTTTTAAACTTGTTCAAATCTCGGTCAAACCTAGGATTTGACCAAGATTCAAAATGTGCATCAAAATTTAAAAAAATTAAAAACCAAATTAAAGCGCATAGTGTTCTTATGTCATATAGTAAGCATTAAAGTTGATAAACAAGGTCTAGACACATATTCAAACAAGACAAATCATGTATCTATACCCCTAACCCCTAAACTCTATCTTATGAAGTCAACAACATGAAGAGAAGTGGTTTTGGGTTTCAAACATGGAAATTTCAAAAACCTCCCAAAAGCTTCATTTTAGAGTGACTAATATATATAAGAAGGATCCATGCCTGCTTACCACCTTTTCATTTTCATATTTTAAACTTGTTTAAATCCGTGTCAAATTAAACCAAGGATTTGACCAAAAGATTCAAATGGGCATAAAATTAAAAAAAAAATCAGAAAAATGAAAAACAAAAGCATATAGTCTTCTTATGTCATATAGTAAGCATTCAAGTTGATAAACAAGGTTTGGACATGCATATTCAAACCTAGGCAAATCATGTATCTATCCCCTAGCCCCTAAACTCTATCTTATGAAGTCAAGCATGAAGAGAAGTGGTTTTGGGTTTCAAACATGAAAATTTCAAGAACATCCCAAAAACTTCATTTTAGAGTGACTAAGAAAGGATACAGGCTTCCCCTTTTCATTTTCATGTTTTATACTTGTTTAAATCTTGGTCAAACCTAGGATTTGACAAAGATTCAAATGTGCATCTATCAAAATAAAAAAATCAGAAAAATTAAAAACCAAAGCACATAGTTTTCTTATGTCATATAGTTAGCATTAAAGTTGATATAAACAAGGTCTAGATATATTCAAACAAGAAAAATCATGTATCTACCCCTAACCCTAAACTCTGTCTTATGTAGTCAAGCATGAAGAGAAGTGGTTTTGGGTTTCAAACTTGGAAATTTCAAGAACCCCCAAAAGCTTCATTTTAGAGTGACTAAAGGATCCAGGTCGGGCTTACCTTTTATTTTCATGTTTTAAAATTGTTCAAATCTTGGTCAAACTGTACCTAGGATTTGATCAAGATTCAAATGGGCATAAAATTTCAAAAAAATGAAAAACCAAAGCATATAGCCTTCTTATGTCATATAGTAAGCACTCAAGTTGGTAAACAAGGTCTAGACATATTCAAACCAGAAAAATCATGTTTCTACCCCTAGCCCTAAACTTTGTCTTATGAAGTCAAGCACGAAGAGAAGTCGTTTTGGATTTCAAACATGGAAATTTCAAAAACCTTCCCAAAAGCTTCATTTTGGAGTGACTAAGAAGGATACAGGCTTACCTTTTCATTTTCATGTTTTAAACTTGTTTAAATATTGGTTAAGCCTAGGATTTGACCAAGATCAAATGGGCATAAAAATTCAGAAAAAATCAAAAAAATGAAAACCAAAGCACATAGTATTATTATGTCATATAGTAAGCATTCAAGTTGATAAACAAGGTCTAAACAACAAACTAGACAAATCATGTATCTACCCCTAACCCTAAACTCTGTCTTATGAAGTCAAGCATGAAGAGAAGTGGTTTTGGGTTTCAAACATGGAAATTTCAAAAACTCCCAAAAGCTTCTCATTTTTGAGTGACTAAGAAGGATTCAGGCTTACCTTTTCATTTTCATGTTTTAAACTTGTTCAAATCTTGGTCAAACTTAGGATTTGACCAAGATTCAAATGTGCATAAAAATTGGGAGGAAGGGTATGAATTACAATTCAAAAAAACAAGGTAACTTAAATACTTGGATGCCCCAAAGATGTGTGGAAGCCCAGAACAATGGCAAAACATGTGCGCACGCTGCATCCAATTCAAGTAGAACACATAGTAGGCATCGATAGTTTGACCTAAATTTGAAATCAAAGAGAAGGTGGTTAGAAAAAATCGAAATTGGCAAAGCAAAGCATGAAATCATAAATTTGTGATGCACTATAGCTATGAAAAGTATCAAACAATGCATACCAAAATGATTTTTTAGAGGAATACTAGTTCAACTTATTTTAATTTTATATTAGTAGCCCAAAATCGAACTAGTAGTTGGTAAACAAGGTCTAAACAACAAACTAGACAAATCATGTATTTACCCCCTAACCCTAAACTCTGTCTTATGAAGTCAAGCATGAAGAGAAGTGGTTTTGGGTTTCAAACTTGGAAATTTCAAGAACCCCCAAAAGCTTCATTTTAGAGTGACTAAGAAGGATCCATGCTTACCTTTTCATTTTCATGTTTTAAACTTGTTTACATCTTGGTCATAGCTAGTGTATTTGACCAAGATTCAAATGGGCATAAAATTTAAAAAAAAATGAAAAACCAAAGTACATAGTCTTCTTATGTCATATAGTAAGCATTCAAGCTGATAAACAAGGTCTAGACATATTCAAACCAAACAAATCATGTATCTACCCCCTAACCCCTAAACTTTATCTTATGAAGCCAAGCATGAAGAGAAGTGGTTCTTGGTTTCAAACATGGAAATATCAAAAACCTCCCAAAAGCTTCATTTTAGAGTGACTAAGAAGTATCCATGCTTACCTTTTCATTTTCATATTTTAAACTTGTTTAAATCATTGTCAAACCTAGGATTATACCAAGATACAAATATGGGCACAAAACCCTCTTAGCCAAAATCAACTACGAGCAAGATTTTCTGTATTGTAGATGCCCCAATTGACTCTCATCCCCAATGTAGTCTTTTTTATGTCAGTATAGACTTCTTTACTGGATGTATACTATCGTACATGGCATGCATTTGCCTAATGAGCAGCATTGTTTAGCCGTTCTAGCCAACCCGATCAATCTGTCAAGCTTCATGCACGAGATGCCATGTTTATGGCCCTTTTGTTGTGGCTTTTTTTGGCTTTTGGCTTTGGCAAAAGCCAAAAAAAGCACGTAAATAGGTGCTTTTTTGGGCTTTTGGATTTTGGAAGCCAAGAACAAAGATTCTATTCTTTTGGCTTCCAAAATCCAAAAGCCCAAAAAGCACCTATTTAGGTGCTTTTTTTGGCTTTTGCCAAAGTCAAAATAAGCCACAACAAAAGGGTAATTTACTCCCTCGCTCCGGTGATCCGATCCATATTTCTTGGTGCTAAAAAGAATGTGAATCGGAGGGAGTACTTTTCTTAGATAGTACTATATCAGTTCAAAAAAAAGTACAGTACTACTACATCACAAATGCATCAAAAGAGTACTACTGTACATCACAAGACCACGACAGTTGTATAGTATAGAGTTTAATGCTGAACTTTAAACAGGACCAGGAGCATCAGGGCCAGCAGCAGGGGCGTTGACCGGCAACAAACCAGGCAAAAGACGTAAGGAAGAGGCCATATGCTGCGTGCTTGGCCTTGATTGCAGGGTGGTGATTCTTCGCCGCTCGCCATGTATTCACGCCGTACCAGTTCCGCGTCGCCCGCGAGCGGATCGAAGCGATCCCGCGCGCCGGACACGCTCGAGGAGGCGTGGCGGCTCCAGTGCAAGCAGTCCGCCGCCGGGAGTCGGCGCGCGGCGTGCAGGTACAGAGGCTCCCTGTACATGCCGTCGTCGCTCCGCGAGTTCGCCCCGGGCGGGCTCTGGTACAAGGCGGATCCGCCGCTCAAACCGATGAGCGGCCCCGTCTTCAACAAATGGCGCGCCGACCGGGAGAGGAACCGCCGGTCGAAGGCGGCGTGGGAGGCGAGCACCAGCGGCGGATTCGCGCCGCCAGCCGGCGAGGAGGCGGAGGAGGCGGAGGAAGGGGAAGACCCCCTCTTCTTGAAGGCGCTGGCCGCGTCCCTCAAGGACGATGCCGACAAGAAGAGGGCGGAGGAAGAAGACAAGGCGGCGGCCATCGCCGCCGTGAAGGAGAAGGAGGCGCGGGATGCGGAGGAGAACGCGACCATCATCTTCCTCGACGACTAGATAGGTTAGAAGTCGCGATAAGGATCGCGCAATTCTGTATGTATGATCCGTATGTATGATCAACTATGAATTATGAACAATGAACTATCAAACCAAACCACATAGTTTTTTTTATGTCATATAGTAAGAATTCAAGTTGATAAAACAAGGTCTAGACATATTCAAACTAGACAAATCACGTATATCTACCCCTAACCCTAAACTCTGTCTTATGAAGTAAAGCATGAAGAGAACTGGTTTTGGGTTTCAAACATGGAAATTTCAAAAACCTTCCCAAAAGCTTCATTTTGGAGTGACTAAGAAGGATGCAGGCTTACCTTTTCATTTTCATGTCTTAAACATGTTTAAATCTTGGTTAAACCTAGGATTTGACCAAGATCAAATGTGCAAAAAAATCAGAAAAAATCAAAAAAATGAAAACTAAAGCACATAGTATTCTTATGTCATATAGTAAGCATTCAAGTTGATAAACAAGGTCTAAACATATTCAAACCAGACAAATCATGTATCTACCCACTAACCCTAAATTCTGTCTTATGAAGTCGATCAAGCATGAAGAGAAGTGGTTTTGGGTTTCAAACATGGAAATTTCAAAAACCTCCCAAAAGCTTCATTTTAGAGTTACTAAGAAGGATCCATGCTTACCTTTTATTTTCATGTTTTAAACATGTTCAAATCTTGGTCAAACCGTACCTAGGATTTGACCAAGATTCAAATGGGTATAAAAATTCAAAAAAACTGAAAAACCAAAGCACATAGCCTTCTTATGTCATATATAGTAAGCACTCAAGTTGGTAAACAAGGTCTAGAGATATTCAAACCAGAAAAATCTTGTATCTACCCCTAACCCTAAACTTTGTCTTATGAAGTCAAGCACGAAGAGAAGTCGTTTTGGGTTTCAAACATGGAAATTTCAAAAACCTTCCCAAAAGCCTCATTTTGGAGTGACTAAGAAGGATGCAGGCTTACCTTTTCATTTTCATGTTTTAAACTTGTTTAAACCTTGGTTAAACCTAGGATTTGACCAAGATCAAATGGGCATAAAAATTCAGAAAAAATCAAAAAATGAAAACCAAAGCACATAGTATTCTTATGTCATATATTAAGCATTCAAGTTGATAAACAAGGTCAAGACATATTCAAACCAGACAAATCATGTATCTACCCTAACCCTAAACTCTGTCTTATGAAGTCAAGCATGAAGAGACGTGGTTTTGGGTTTCAAACATGGAAATTTCAAGAACCCCCCAAAAGCTTCAATTTAGAGTGACTAAGAAGGATCCAGGTCGAGCTTATACCTTTTATTTTTATGTTTTAAACTTGTTCAAATCTTGGTCAAACCTAGGATTTGACCAAGATTCAAATGGGTATAAAAAAATGAAAAACCAAAGCACATAGCCTTCTTATGTCATATAATAAGCACTCAAGTTGATAAACAAGGTCTAGACATATTCAAACCAGAAAAATCATGTATCTACCCCTAACCCTAAACTTTGTCTTATGAAGTCAAGCACGAAGAGAAGTCGTTTTTGGGTTTCAATCATGGAAATTTCAAAAACCTTCCCAAAAACTTCATTTTGGAGTGACTAAGAAGGATGCAGGCTTACCTTTTCATTTTCATATTTTAAACATGTTTAAATCTTGGTCAAACCTATGATTTGACCAAGATTCAAATGGGCATAAAAATACTTAGAAAAATCATGTACGTATCTACCCCTAACCCTAAAATCTATCTTACGAAGTCAAGCATGAAGAGAAGTGGTTTTGGGTTTCAAACACATGGAAATTTCAAAAACCTCCCAAAAGCTTCATTTCAGAGTGACTAAGAAGGATCCAGACCGGGCTTACATTTTATTTTCATATTTTAAACTTGTTCAAATCTTGGTCAAACCGTACCTAGGAATTGACCAAGATTCAAAAAAAAATGAAAAACCAAAGCACATAGCCTTCTTATGTCATATAGTAAGCACTCAAGTTGATAAACAAGGTCTAGTCATATTCAAACCAGAAAAATCATGTATCTACCCCTAAGCCTGAACTTTGTCTTATGAAGTCAATCACGAAGAGAAGTCGTTTTGGGTTTCAAACATGGAAATTTCAAATACCTTCCCAAAAGCTTAATTTTGGAGTGACTAAGAAGGATGCAGGCTTACCTTTTCATTTCCATGTTTTAAACATGTTTAAATAAGGATGCGTGATTCTGAAACCTCATACACATTGTTGCAAAAGTAATTACATCACCTAAACAATACTACCAGTTCATAATTCTAAACTTATGTACAATCTTGGAAACATATAACGCCAGCCTAGTTCACCAATTATCATCATCCCTCTTGATGCGCTTGCCGGTGCCGCTTGTACCTGCCTCCCATGGGTTGGCAGTCCAAGTTCTGCACTCGTTCGCACTTCGTGTGTCGGGAATCCTTGTTGGAGCTTCCCAACCAGATACAGGCCCTGCCCTTGCTAGCTCACCACATCCAGCCGTTGCCCTAGCTTGCTCACCATGTGAACCGCCATCCCACGGAGACCCCGAAGTAGGCTCGCACGGGTCCTTTATCCATGGTGGCATTTTCTTCGGATCAAATGGTATGTTGTGCCTAAAGCAATAAGATACAAATTCCCAGTAGGTTGTCCCGACACACTGCTTCTTCTCGTCGCGCCAGGCAGGGGGAAGAGCGGCCAACCTAGCCGCTTCCTTGCAATCCGGGCAAACCACTTCCCTTGGAATTGGTTGTGCTTGACGCTGCCCATCATTGATTTTTTTGAGTCGCCTGTACAACTCAAAACTGACATACCCATCAATCGCAGCATACCTCAAGTTTACTTCAGGCAATGGCATGCACTCCCATTGATCGTGGCTGCTAGTAGGGAACTTGGTCTTCATGTCTTTGTAAGATGGGTCAATGATGGCGGCTGCCAAATCACCCATGCCAGTCCTATTGCCAGGACCATTGAAATTGATCATATCCTGAATGTCAATCCAATTATGTTTAGGAATTTTAATGCCATCTCTAGCAAACCTGCTAGAGTCACCCCTGATGTCAACAGTTGTGAAACAAATTCCTTTATGTTGAAGGAATTCTTGCAGTGCCAGATTATCAGGACTCCTGCATGTTAACACAAATCAATCTTGTAAGATCGTATATGCTGAAATAGTACACATATTTTTCTTCCAGTAAACTGTATACTTGTTGCAGTGAAACAATGATTTTGCATCAGTGATACACATCAAAATAACATGAATTATTGTTGCGACTATATGATCTAATTATTTAAGTGTCAAGTTAAGATTCAGTTACTATATGTTAATATCTTGACATCCATGCCGATTATCGGTGAGTATGAGTACATGAAATTTGTGCAAATTTTGAGTACCAAAATCATGAAACTAGATATCGTGGTCAATCCAAAAAAATTATACAAGTATGTTGGATATTACGTTCCAGACCACATTTTTCATACAAGTTAGTTTGTTCGTGTTTTCATACAAGTTAGAACCTAGTCTATGTCGAAATAAAAAAGCAGATCCAAGATAAAGGAAGAGTTTCTATATTAAAAAACAAAAGGATAAAGGAAGGCATGTGAAGAACATACCTGCAGAAATGGTACACCAGGACGTGGTCGTCCATGGCCAACTGAACGACGGCGGTACTTACTTGGTCCGCAGTGTATTCTAGGTCGAGGCCGACGAACCTGGACCTGTCCTCTAGTAGCTTTTGTTCGTACATCTTGAGGGTGTGCTCGAGAACGGAAGGGTCATTCGTGTAGACCACGTTCACCTTGGTCGTCCCATGGGGAACGACGCTCCTCTTTAGCGTAAACAGGCCGCCGTCGGCCATGGCAGCGCTGAAGCACGTCGAACTGATCGGAGGGATTGAGGGGGAGGGAGGGAGAGCAACTGCAAACAATGGGGTTTTTTGGAACTTGCCGAAATGCAGGGGAGAACGAACCGCCAGGGGTTGTTTAGTGGGGACAGATGGGAATAATACTGCGATGAGGTTGAGGAATTAACTCCAACCGCCATTTAAATCTAGTACTCCCTATAGTCAGTTGATAGGAAATGGACGGGCAAGATTGATTCTAGGGAGGCGAATCCCAGTATTTTCCCAATTTATTTGAGTTGTAATATAACCATCGTTAATACTTGAATTGAAAAATATTTACAAAATTAATTTATTATATACTACATGATGAGATAATCCAACAAACCATGGAAATGCATGGCCATCCAACCATGTCACCCTCTTGTGAAAATTGTATAGGTGGTAGTGTGCGCAATACACGCGGTAGCCACTTCACAAATACATCCTTTTAATTTTGCCCCCCTTAATTCGGCCAATAAAAATGAAAAGACTTTATGTGGAAAACCAAAAAAACTGTATTTGGCAAAGTATAGTCGAAAATAAGAAGTTTTTCATTGATCTCTTAAAAAAGGGGTCATGATTCGAAAGTTCGCCATGCATGGTTCTTGCGGTAACCAAGCTAGCTCACCCATGTGGCAAGAAGCGAATCAATGTCCAACATGCATGGTTCCAAAAATATATATTTACAGAATGATTCTGCTTCTCAAGAATATTTGCATGCCATCATGTTTGTTATTTTTCCTAGATAAAAGTAGTAATTGGTGACTTCGTGATTGCCTTGCTTGCTGATTTCAATAAGTTTGAACCTCATTTTGGCTTTATTTCAAATTTAGGCAAAAACTTCTTGGCAATCGACTTTGTGAGCTACTATACTTGGATGCAACCCACATTTTCGTTGGCTAATGTTTTCTGATTCCACAACAATAGGGCACATCCCTATATCATCCCAAATTTTGAATTCTTTTTAGTTTGGTTGATGACCACCATTCATATCCGAACTTAATTAATTGGAGTACACATGATGGTTTCATGGTAAGCTAGTTTGACAAATTAGCCTTCGAAATGGCGATTCGCCTACCATGCATGCATGTTTGGCCTACCCGTGAAATTTTGATTTGTGGTATTGTGCACACACGTACTGCACATGATAGCGAATAAACAAAACACATATTCGGACCCCTTTGGCCAGCAAGGGCATGTTTGGTTCCTAGCCACAATTTGTCAAGAAGCCAAAATTTGGCAGCCATGCATATAGTTTATTTGGCATGTGTTTGGTTTTTGCCACAATTTGGCTTATCACACTTCATTGCATGTATATATGGTCCATTTGTCATAGACTCAACTTTTTTTTACAAAGTTTTGACAAAGTTTGGCTTTAATATTTTAAGCCACAATTTGGTGGCTAGCCATACTAGCTTTTTTTTTGGCTAACCACACTTTGGCTTTGGAAAAATGTGGCTACCAAACATGGGTCCTAATAAAAAGAAAACAACACACTAATGTGTGGTAAACCAAAAATCCCTACTTTGCAAAGTTGCATATGTGCAAAAGGGGGGCAATGCATGCATTATTCAGAAGTTGATTGTGGTTTTCGTAGTGTAACCAATTAATTAAGCTTACATATGGGAAGAGGCTAGCGAGGCGAACTCAAGCAGCTATGGTTCCAATGTTGTCAAGTTTGAAGTGGACACTGCATGAAGCTTGCTCAAATTAATGGGTAGAAAGCCAAAAGCAGTCCATATTTATTCTATATGTGTGTGAATAATAACTCTTCACCCCAAACCTCTATGTATGATAGGGTTTTATATTTTTTACTTGTTAGTAGTAAGTACATGTCATGTGATGGCTCCATGCACATGTTTCACAACTTTTTTCTGATTTGTTTCTACCTCATTTGGTTGGTTTCAAATTTGCTCAAACTTCCTATGCGCGCTATGTTGTACTATTGGGACCCATGTTTGGGCTTATTTTATTCCCAAAAATTATGAATTCTAATTAAATGGTGAACTATAAACTGATCATCTAAAGTTGGAAAATAAAATCCATATATAGCTACACATCTAGATATGTGTATAAGGTAGACAAACTGCATTGCCACACATGCCTTATATAAGTTTGTTTTTTCTAGCGGAGTGGATTCCCTAATCACCCCACGGTTGTGACATTGTCAATGTTGTCATGATAAATAACATTGCGAGACTTTCCATCTTATTCTTTTTTGTAGAAATGATTGTCCCATTATGGCAAACGTCCCCATTCGTTTTTCAAATTAAGTAAACGTTATAGGATGAAAATTCATTGAAGTGACAAATTTTCTAGATTTCTAACTATTTTAGCTCATTCAAACAAGTTTGCAATAGGCCGACCTGTTGTCCAGTGACAATTTTAGAGTACAATTTGATCAACATCACAAAAAAGTGCTTTTAAGGCTCGTAAGTAGTATCATACATGCCATGTTGGCAAAAATCTAATGTGTCACATCAATTATGAGGTGAGATATGAGAGTAGTATTATAACACATAAACCTAGAAAACTTAGAAAACTTCATGACAAATACATCATGTACACACATTTGCATTGAGATTCTACAAAACTTTAAATATGACATAAGTATGAACCATATTATGATACTATGCATTGTGGAGGTAGTATCACAAACTAGTAGTGTATGATACTACGTACTACGTACTTCCCATTGTGACTAGTCTTAATCACTCTGACCTCGCCGTCTCGCCGTCTTACTATAGTACATACTACACCCCCACTCCGTCTCTCATACATCGCCCCACTCGTTTCCCACTCCGTCTCTCATACAGCGGCTGCGCCTGTAGATATCTTCGAGGATCTGGGCGATTTTGACCCGCTTTTCGGCGCTCGCCGTTTCAAGGTGAAGACCCCAATCTTAGCATGCATGTTGGACCAATTAGGAGTACAAAATTATGTTCTAAATGTTGCTCAAACTTTCCATACAACTAATATATAACTTATACTACGTAGGTTACACCATCGAAATAGGTATGACCAGTTGAGAAATGGGAACAATAACTTGGAACCTTTCTTACTATCGAGTGGGACGTGTGATATTGGTGTGACCCTGCTTTTTTCTTCTTCTACATAATGGCTACATGATGGTTCTAGAAAGAAGTGTATGCTGTTGTGGTATCTCTTGACGCGAATCCCTCTAATCACAAGCGTTAGATTTTGGAAACCAACGGTTAGTACTGCTGTTACATCTCTAGTTCAAAACTGGTGCATTTTGTATGTTGTTGTAGTAGTCTAGTAGATAGATTCAGATGCATGGTCAGGAGTGCAAACATTTCGCAACTAGTTGATCCCTCATCTTATTGTCGGATGTCACATTTCGAGTTTGTAAAAAAATGTAAATTCAAATCATAGTCACGGGTTATGTTGTATCTTTCGCACATCTAAACATTTGTTTCAAAAGGTGACCATATGTGAGCTGTGGAAAAAAGAAAAGACCAAAGTGAATAATATTCCTTAACTATTCACATATCATTTGTCTTTTTTGTGCAAGCTAGAATTTTTTTTACATACTCATCTGTGACCTGTGGAGCAATACACAACATAATATGTGTCCCAGTTTTGTTTTTCTTCATATTTTTTAAAAGTGCAGAAGTGTGATATCCGATAATAGGATGCGAGTGCAACTAGTTGCAAATGAGATGCTAATGCATGCTGATATGATACTACCTCTGTCCATAAATAGATGTATGTCTTTTGTCGTGGCCCCATCCTACTTCTGCATTTTCTTTACGGCCATTTTTGAGTAGTTGCGACCTGGACGTGATCGGACTAGTCGATACTCGATAGTAGTCGTAGTACTGTACAACTTCTGCATGTGGCGTCAGCCTCTAGAGTAGTAGTACTAGCTAACGGATAGATTATATCTGGAGAAACTGACATGGCCATTGATATGACAAGACTATACCCGGATTCGGACGCATTGTAGTGACTCCATCAATGTTCCGCTATGATGGTCTATTTTACTGCTACACCAGATTGTCGACGCAGAGGATTCCTTGGCTTCCGCGCAAGACCCTTCCCAAAGAAGGCATCTGCTCTGGCCCGTTGATTCTATGTGGACGGTTCCAGATTGCTTTATGTGTTTTTGTACAGTATCAGATACTAGGTTTTCCTTCCCTCCATATTAGGGGTTGTTTGGTTTAGGGGATAGGTTTATGGGATGAGAGTATCCCCAACCACCTGGCTAGGATAGCCAATTTTTGTTGTTTGGTTGTGTAGGAATTGAGTGTAGGACGAGAGGTGGGTAGTGGTATAGATTTTTTTTGTTTGCTCGAAATGTTAGGGGTGGCTATAAGATGGTGAGATTATCTCTACACACATCAAATATACCACACCTCCTATTTTTATAGCCCAAAAAAATACATAACCGGTGGTATGTGAATTGATCTGGGTAAAAATATTACACAACCGTACAAATATTCAAATCCTATAGTCAAATCCTACATAACTCCTATAGTCAAATCCTACATAACTCCTATACAAATTGTACGAATCAAAGGATATGATTTTCCCCCTATATAGCTTGTTTGATTTGAAGAATTGAATCCTCCAAAATTTCTATGTATTGTTTTCTTATACTAGTACAACCCTATAGGATTTCTAATAAGAGGTTAGACCTCTTGGAAAAATTCATATGCATCTGTGACAACTATGCTATGCACTCTCAATCTCTATAGAAATTTCCTTTGTCTTTCCGATGATACCATCACACACCTAGCTCTACCAATTCATGTAGATTTCTTTCCCGTAGGATTCAAGGAGGCATATGTCATAGCGATTCTCCATTATTCTATCATATGAATCTAACATGCCCTCTCAGTTTGAGTGATGCAAAGTGGCCACTATAAGATTTATTTAGTCAGATTAATTGGTCATGCATACACTAGTTGTTTTCTATCTTTCCTACACATGTCAATTAGCGAAATTTATAAGTAAAATCCTAAAATTCAAATAAATTGCTGAAAATTGGAAATAATATTACAGTTGTAGCAAATTACTAAATCGATCCAGAAATTATGTACATGGCTTCAGTAGTCCGTAAATGATGTCCTTGGAGTAGTTTGTGAGTTAAAGAACGTCCATTTCGTCAAACTGACATGGCCTTTGATTTGACAAGAGAACACTAATATTTTGTACCTGAATCAGAGTGGTAAAGGCGTACAGCTCGATCAATGCAATGGTATGATGGCTATGCAGCTATACCTATATAGGAGTAGACTACTAGTAGACTTTGGGACACAGAGATTTGGCTTCCGCGGCCGACCCCGAACAAGATTCTTTTACATTGCCCATCTTTTCACTGACATTGAATCGCTGAAACTTGGGGTCCGCCTGTGGCAGGACCAGCCTGTCAATGGCCCAAAGTCTTATGTGCTCCCGCCCTTTGATTTTGGATGGACGGACAAGATTGCCCAGTCCCATCCCTGTCCTGTTCGTTCCAGTTTTCATCCTCCTCCCCGGGGAACCCTCCCCGGAGAGCTCTACACCGACCCCTTCTATCCCCACCTGCTTGTCCCTTCCTTCTTCCTCCAGCGATTCATCCATCGTTCAACAAGTTGTCTAAGAAGAACATGAAGAAGTGTAAGAAGAGGAAGGAGGCGTTGTTGTCTGAGACTAAATCCGCGGTGAAATCCATCCCGCTGAAAGTCCTGCAAACTCCGACTTTGAAAGTGTACCAGCGGCGCCGGCGGACAGGCATGTCTGCGCTTCCATCGCAAGCTCAGTCTGCGCTTCCATCGCAAGCTCAGTCTGCTTCGGGCTTGTTGGGTCAGGGCAGAGTAATCCAGCAAGAGTCCTGGTAGGTTTTTATCGCCATGTGCTTTCTTTGCCCCCATGAACGCAGATTACAGCAAGGCAAACAGATCCAACTATTTTTTTTACCCGGGAGAACCAGCTATTTGACCGTCTTTCTTCCAGGGCCGCCCGTTCAAGTGTCGCCCTTCCTACCGATGCCGAGAAATCGACCGTGTTTCGCCAAGATGGTGGGTACGAAGCTCCCCGGTATGTTTCCATCGCCATGCCGAAGTTTCTCTGCCTTCTGGCTGGCTAGCGGATCAAACAATTTAACCGTCTTTCTTCCATGGCGGCTGGTTTCAGCGCCATTCCTACCCAAGTTGAGAAATCGCTCGTTTCTCGCCAACCTGGTGGGTACGAAGCTCCTGGGTATGTTTCCATCGCCATGCCGGATTTTCGTTGAGTCCTTGCTGGCAGGCGGTGCCAACTAAACCGGCTATCATCTTCCAGGGCCGACGGTTCCAGGCTCGTGCTTTCTACCGCAGGATCCACTTCGTACTTAGCTATCGAGGACCCGTTGTTTGATGAGCACTTGTTAGCTCTCAAGAGCATTAATAATGTATGCACTATATAATATATATCCATTGCTTTTTTTTCTTCCTCTTCATCTCCGTACTGCATGAGGGCTTCTTTAATTCGTAGGACTTCTATAAGAATTGTGTAGCATTTAGATCCTATGGTTTTTTTTCCTACATTAGTTGTTTGATTTATAGAAATATATCCTATGTTTGTTCCTTTTTTCGAAATGGGGGACATATCACAGCCTCTGCATCAAAATGATGTATATGGCTGCTTTATTGCTTTCTTCAGTTCATACACAAATTATGACAACTTCTCACGGATCAGCTAGAGTCGACACAAAGATCCACCAACGAAACATAGAAAACAGCGGGTGCCAAAAAGGCAAAAACACATCAGTAAGTAATTCTATGCGTGTGTGCATCTTCGGCCGTGTATGTTTCCATTGCCGTGCCGCAGTTTCATCGCCTCCTTGCTGGCTGCCAGATCCAACTACTTAAATGTCTTTCTTCCAGGGATGGCGGTTCCATCGTTGAAGAGGTTCCTATGGACAAGGACTTTGCAGCTCTCAGGCATATTGAAGAGGTTGGCACTCCATTTGTTTATTTCTCCCCCCTCATCTGCACTCTGCATACTTCATTGCTGTTGAATTTGCAATGCAGGATGTGATAACACGATTCTCCGCGAAACTGGACCAGATCAAGGGCCACAACATCATCCTTCATAAGAAAATCCGCCACCTCGTGGGCAGGTGCATTTTAAATCGTGCCATATCGAAGGAGAATGCCCGTTCCATGCAATCTTCTTTTGATAAACGGTACTCAGACGTTCTCGCGGAGTGTAAGAAGTTGAAGAAGGAAGTCGAGGAACTACGCGCCCAGCCACCGATGAGTGTGGTCACTGACAAGGCTGGTCAGTGTGATTGCAACTGTGACTGTGAAAGTTTTCAACAGGAAGTGGAGTTGCATGCTGAACATGCGCAATATTTCGAGACGAAGTACTTGAAAGTTCGCACAGAGTGCGATAAGTTGAAGAAGGAAGTCGAGTGTCTCCGCTCCCAGCAGCCAACTATTGCGACATCAGGAGACCAGGGTGTGCTAATTGCAGCCAGAATTTTGGAATCGATGAAAAGTTGAATTTGGCTTTGTTGTGCAATATAGCAAGACCTGTTCCTCCTCTGCCTTCGTCTTTTGGCATAATTGCTTTGTCTTCAGTATTGACTCCTGAATGCTTCGTATATTTCTGACGGTTTCTGAATTATGTACAACTTTTGTAATATTGGTCAAACTAGTTTTGACCAGGGTTTGTGTAGGGTGGTTGAATTTTTTTGGTTGGTCCAAATTGTGTTGTGTGGTCCAAATGTGATGTATCATCACACCACCATGTGCCCCGCCACCCCCAGGTTTTGGTAATGCCATTCTGATACATGCTTCATAGAAGGAACATACATTTTTTTCCGTTAGGGCATGACAATTTTGAAAAATTCAAACAAAAATGGGAAGAGAGAATGGTAACATCATTTTCCATGTGATGCCCCTGTGCCAAATTTTGGTTCATTTTAAGAATGTAAGGTGACAAATTACTCGAGGAAGCTAGTTGGAGTAGACGGGCATGACCGGATTGGCATAGGGGATTTATTTTTTGAAGGATGTTATTTTTCATGGACAATATCTGACACAAACAATAAAATGTTAAGGTCTCATATTATTCTGAATGATTGTGAATTACTTATGACGTTTGGAAGTATTGGTATACGTGAGAATCGAGTACATGCACGACTTCACGCGTCCACAACTAATCGGCCTCATCGTCTCTCGCGTCCACAACTAATGCCATTCTGATACAGAGAGTCAGAGGCTATAAAATAATCGGCCTCATCGTCTCTCGCGAGCTCGTCCTCTCCCCTCCCATCAACTCACCGCACCTCCGAGGCATCGACTTCCTCGTTTCCAACCGCAGCAGCATGAAGACAGGTCTTGCGTACGAGGCGGAGCAATCGGCGGCCGCTCGCGCAGAGGATGCCTCTGCGGTAGTGGCCGTCGCGGCGGGTGAGGCTTCACCGGGTACCCAGGCCGCTCGTCTCCTCTGCTTGTCTGATTCTTCGACCTCGGTCGAAACGGGCGTCCTGGCCGTCGAGGAGAAGGTGGATAGCAACGCCGTTGCTCCCGCCGAAGATCTGCAAGGCGTTGCAGGCCACCACGGCGAGGTCTTCCTCGACCCGGTGCTGGACGCGGACCTCGACCCCTTCGACGATTTCGGCCCAAACGTTCAGTTCCAGGAGGATGTCGAGGGTGACGACGAGGAGGTACTGCTCTTTTACCGAAACTGTCCCGATCCTTTTTGTGTCATATTACTGTTCACGTGGTTTGCACGAACCTGGTTCTTGATTGATTTGATCTCCTACCTTGTTCTTGTAGACGTACTTGATTCTACGGTTCGTACGGTCAGATTCTAGTTTAATTTCGACTAATCTGCCATGTAGTTGGCTTGATTTGTCATATAATTAATTTATGTGTTCATACTTAGTGGACTTGCAATTGTTGTGGCTTATGTTCATTGCTGTTCATAGGGTTTTCTCGTGATTTAGTATGATTTCTTCTGCCATTTACTTGTTCTACACATTTAATTTTAGGGTTTCTAAGGTTTGCTTATGATAGTGCAGTATTTATTCGATCTGTCATTAAGCACCTGATTATTATGTACTTTATAATTCACAGGAATATTCTGATGACATGGACGACAACAAGGAGCGCAGGGACCAGAAGAGCCGCTACGTTCTGAAGCGGCTGAAGGGTGGTGAAATTCGTTTCCGCAAGCGCGGGGAGCTATTTTGCCCATTCTGTGGCAAAATCCTCCAGAAGGACATCCGCAGCCTGATCCAGCATGCGACGGGTGTAGGCCTAAGTACATCGGGGAAGCACCGCCCTGCAACCAAGGCCAAGCACGCAGCATATGGCCTCTTCCTCCAGAATTACGTCTTGCCTGGCTTGTTCCCAGTCAACGCCCCTGCTGCTGGCCCTCATGCTCCTGGTCCTGTTTAAAGTTCATATGTGTAATCTTATTCCCTTTGGAAGTTCAGTATTAAACTCTACTAGTACAACCGTGGTGGTCTTGTGATGGTAGTACTCTTTTGATGCATTTGTGATGTAGTAGTACTAGTATTTTTTTTTGAAATGGTATAGTACTACTAGTATCTAAGAAAAGTACTCCCTTCGATTCACATTCATTTTACACCAAGAAATATGGATCGGAGTGAGGGAGTAAATTAAACATGGCATCTCGTGCATGAAGCTTGACATATCGATCAGGTTGGCTAGAATGGCAATACAATGCTGCTCATTAGGCAAATGCATGCCATGTAAAGAAGTCTATACTGACATAAAAAAAGACTACATTGGGGATTAGAGTCAATTGGGGCATCTACAATACAGAAAATCTTGCTTGTAGCTGATTTTGGCTAAGAGGGTTTTACTCACATTACACGTGCCACTTTCCTTGTCTGCAAAACAAGTTCCAATAAAGGAAGAGGAAAGAAAAGGACATTGTGGGCGAGATTGAACACCTTTTTTATGTGTTAAGCTGAGGCCTCGTTTAGCTGAGGATTTCGACTTAGGCCTAACAGCTCAGCACACCCACAAATAAATCTCCTTGCGCGCACCACTGTCAGCAAAAATAACAGAATTAGCACGCAAGATTAAGAACGAAGTGAATTTAATTAACTTGGTTAGCTTTTCAAGCAATATATTCAGAGAAAGAGCACACATGTTCGGCTCGAAATAATCGTAAGAGAAGAACAATAAATCTAAGGCACCCCACTTCATCGGAAGAAGGGGCGCGACAACGCATGGATTCATACCTTGAGTCGACGCTGGCTCATAGAAGGGCGGCCGCGCCTCGAGGATGCCGGCGACGTCTCCACCTCGGTATCACATGTGACTGCTTCTCGACGGGCGGTGCGCCGCGCCATGTAGAAGATCTATCAAAAGAGGAGAGCCCGATGACGCTACTGACGCCTCAACCTTGATAGCACCGGCCTGTTGCTCCGCACTGAGATGCGCCACATGCAAGATTTAGCGGATGCGCCAATTTAAGAGATATGTCATGATCGTTGTAACAAATTTCACCGTGATGATGATTTGATCCTGCACTCGGCCTTGAACACAAGTACTAGTACAGTCTCACAATTTTTTTATCATTATACTTTGCGAGATTTAGCGGATGCGCCAATTTTAGAGATATGTCATGATCGTTGTAACGAATTTCAACGTGATGATGATTTGATCCTGCACTCGGCCTTGAACATAAGTACTAGTACATTCTCACAATTTTTTATCATTATACTTTGCGAGATTTAGCGGATGCGCCAAATTCAGAGATAGATCATGATCATGGTAACACACTTTTCAATGTAATGATGATTTGATGTTGCACTCGACCTTGAACATAAGTCCTAGTACGGTCTCACAATTTTGTATCATTATACTTTGCAAGTTTTAGAGGATGCGCCCATTTTCAGAGGTAGATCATGATCATGGTAACAAATTTTAAACGT
The DNA here is from genome assembly GCA_030979885.1 of Lolium multiflorum. Classification (NCBI taxonomy): domain Eukaryota; kingdom Viridiplantae; phylum Streptophyta; class Magnoliopsida; order Poales; family Poaceae; genus Lolium; species Lolium multiflorum. Next base: position 144,124,675 of record CM061749.1, read on the forward strand.
GATGATGATTTGATGTTGCACTCGACCATGAACAGAAGTACTACTACTGTCTCACAATTTCTTTATCATTATAGTTTGCCAGATTTAGCGGATGCGCCAAATTTAGAGATAGATCATGATCATGGTAACAAATTTTCAACGTGATGATGATTTGATGTTGCACTCGGGCTTGAACAGAAGTACTAGTACGGTCACTAAATTTTTTAGCATTATACTTTGCAACGAATGCACCAATTTCAGGTGCATGTCACCAGATCTGTGTCCGATGATGATCATGGTAGTAACCGATGTTCAACTTGATGATGATTTGATTTTACAGTCGGCCTTGAACAGAGGTACTAGTACGGTCTCACAATTTTTTATCATTATACTTGTACCTTAGCGAAATTCAAAATCTCATAGCGGCAAAACTTCCCGCCCACAAAATACAAAAATTTCACACGCTTCCAAATTCCGATTCTACCCCTGTGGAGATGACAGCAAAGTCGTCTGGCCGTCATTTTTTGGATCACCACCTCCCTAGCCCCGGATACCCTCCCAAAAAAATTCATTTCCCTCAGTCTCTCATCTGAGACCACCCACCGGAACTTCTCAAGTCCCTCTCTCTACCACCTCCACGACCACCGCACCGGAACATCCCCGCCGGACTTCCCTGGCCTACCCGAGCCCTCGCGATCCTCGTCATCCGGCTGCCCGCCGGAGCCGCTTCATGGACGCCGTCATCAACCGGACCGGATCATCCCCGCCGAACTCGAAACCATATGCTCATCCAGCAGTCTACCGCAGTCGCTTCACTGCGGCATCGTCCACCCCACCGGAGCCGCTTCGGATCCGTCGTCCACCGCATCGGATCTTGCTCACCGACACCGCTGTGCATGAACCGGATCTGCTTCACCGGCGCAGTGCATGATCTAAACTCTTCTACTGTCGCTTTTCTATTGCTTGCCTGCAAGTTCTTGTTTAATCTTGGGGGAACCTGTTTGTGCTAACGACGCGCCGTTACGTTTTTGCAGATGAGATGAGTAACCATGAAGTGTAATGGCCGTCTCTCCAACCCCAAGTAGCACATGTAGCGTACTTCATCACCGGATCTATCAACCCCAGGAAGATCTGATGTGACTCCCACAGAGTGCTTCTCCTAATGTAAGTCCCTTGTTTTAGCGCCATGTTCTGGGTTCAGATGCTTGTTTGTCTGAAGCTCTTTTAGTTCATTCCTAGCTATGACCGTAACACGTTGCTATTTTCTACTTCATTGCTAACTTTAAGCGATTGAACATTTTGGTTTGCATTCCCTGCTCTGTAGATGTAGCCATCATAACTTCTATCTTGCTCAGTCGTTGTTACAAAAATTATACTGTAGGTATTATAGTAACATCCTGCTATTATTTAGTTCATGGCCAATTTTAAGTAATTGCACATGTTGGTTCGCATTCCTGCTCTATAGCTTTTGGCATCGTAACTTCTATATTTGGTTTACATTCCCTGCTCTGTAGATCTAGCCATCATAACTTTATCTTGCTCAGTCGTTGTTACAAAAATTATGGCCTGCTACTATGTTGTTTGTGCCAATTTTTTACTCCATGAACATGTTGGCTTGCATTCCCTGTACTACAGGTGATGCCATTGTTTTGTATCTAGTTCATTGTAAGCTAACAAAGTAAGGACTTAGTTTGGCATGCTATCACTCTGCTATCTAGCCTGTAGTACAAATAAACTTGTCATACTACTAGATAATAATTTTGCGTGCCATCTTGTTCTTCAAAAGCTGCATTATTGACTTGTTTCTCTGACTTGGCATGACGCTCACATATGGAAAGCTGAACATATTGGTTTGCATTCCCTCTTATACAAGTTCACAGGTGATCCCACTATATTCTGTATCTGGTCCATCCTAAGCTCCAGCATTAACTATCCTCTATGTGTTGCTCATTACAAGTTTATATCCCGAAACATCTTGATTTGCATCCCCTTCACTATAAGTTCAGGAGTATTATTTAGTTCACGGCCAAAATGAAGTAATTGCACTTGGCACATGTTGGTTCACATTCCCTCCTCTTTAGCTTTTGCCATCGTAACTTCTATTTTTGGTTTACATTCCCTGCTCTGTAGATGTAGCCATCATAACTTCATCTTGCTCATCGTTGTTACAAAATTTATAGCCTGCTACTATGTTGTTCATGCCAATTTTGTACTCCCTGAACATGTTGGTTTGCATGGGACTCGACAGTAGTAAGTCTGTTGTTTCATTCTAACATGCTCTGTTATATTGGCTGTTGGTATGCGGCATGCACTCTTTGTTTGCTTATTGTGCGCATTACAATGATCTTGTTATAACGACGAAATGATGAGTTCCAAATTCTTTGCCAAACAATATTGTAGTGTCTTTGCCTTTCCATTGTTTGTTGTCTTAACTTGTAATGTCTTTGTTTCAGATATAGGTGCTGCATGGACAACTTAAAAGATTGCCGGATCGCTTCATTGTATTGCTAGGTTTAATTACCATTCAATTTCTCTGGGTTCTGTAATATTTTTTTCAATGCCTTGCAGCTGATGTAATATTTAGTTAGTTTTTATAGTTCTTTCGCGCATTTTTTCTTTGGTGCTTGTGGTAAGTGAGGCTATCCGACAGAAATCAATGCTGCGTAAATATTCTCAGTATCTAAATCACGAATTCCCATCCCTTAAACGCCCAATTAAGCGAAATCACATATGTGCCTGCCCGCAAAATCCTAAAGCGCATATTATGCCGGCATATAAACATCAACTAAACGGGCTGGCCCACTTACTTCTTGGGCCAGCCCATTTGATTTACGGTGGACCCCACACACTAATTGGGCCGGCCCACTTGCTTTAAGGTGGACCCCACAACTACTGGGCCGGCCCACTAATTAGTTGGGCCAGCCCATTTGCTTTTTTGGAGGACCCCACATAATAAATGGGCCGGCCCTTTAAGAGGAAAGTGGGACCACCTGTTTTTGGCCCGGCCCACTATCTTGTTGGGCCGCCCACTTGCTATATGGTGGACCCACATACTAGTTGCCCTTTACCAGAAAGGCCCACTCGTGCTTATTGGGCCCACTATCTTGTTGGGGGCCCACTTGCTCTATGGTGGTCCCACATGGTAAATGGGCCGCCCTTTAATTGGAAGGTGGGACCCACTGTTTTTGGCCCCGCCCACTATCTTGTTGGGCCGGCCCACTTTCTATATGGTGGACCCCACATACCAAATGGGCCGGCCCATTAACAGGTGGGACCCACCTGTGTTTTGGCCCGCCCACTATCTTGGTGGGCCACCCCCGGCTATATGGTGGGCCCCACATACTAAATGGGCCGCCCTTAACAGAAAGTGGGGTGTTTTTGGCCCGCCCACTATTTTGTTGGGCGCCACTTGCTATATGGTGGACCCCACAAACTAAATGGGCCGACCCTTTAACAGGATAGTGGGACCCACCCGTGTTTTTAGCCCGCCCACTAGCTTGTTGGGCCGCCCATGCTATACGGTACCCCACACACTAAATGGGTCGGCCTTAACAGGAAAGTGGGACCCACTGTGTTTTTGGCCCGGCCCACTTGCTTCTTGGGCCGGCCCAGTTGCTGTAAGGTGGACCCCACATGTTAAATGGGCCGCCCATTTAAGTTTTGACCAGTCAACATTAGAGGTTAGGCCCTGCCCACGTAACTAATGGACCAGCCAGCTATATAGTTGACCGGTCAAACTATGTCATCTGGCCCGGCCCGCTTAAGACGTGGCAGCCTCGTGTGGGCCTACCATCTACCACGGGGTTTCAGCCGGTTAACGCCGTTAACTGGCAGTTAACGGCGTCTGCCACGTGTCGTTTGCATGACGTCGCAGTCAACGGGCTCCCGGAAACACTTCCGCAACGGTCCGATTTTCCGTGGCGGAAGGGCGCCCAAGCGCGACGCACCGAAAAAATCGTCGTAGGACTTTGCCTGACGCAGTGTCGACAACAGAACCCATATCGTCGGGTTAGGCCCATAGGCGACGAAACATGCCCCTTAGTTGACGATTTTGGGACGTTGTCTATCGTAACTTTCTTGTAGTGCCGCTGACGACGAGTAAGTAGAGACAGTGTGGCCAGTCCTGCCACAGTAGGTGCAAGGAGGTGATGTCGAACCACGAGGCTGCTGGGGCTGACGCTGACCCTGGAATGGAGGAGTAGGAAGTATCGGCTGTGCCGGAGGCCGCAACGAAGCCGGCGGCATAGGAGGTCCACGAGCAGACGGCACAGGAGGGCCACGAGCAGCAAGAACAGAGGGAACCTCAAGAAGACCAGCACCACGAAGACGAGTCTCCTCAGCACGAAGCTCAGCAAGTACCTCAGAGAGCGGAACACGACCACGGGCAAGCAGCTGGGCACGGCGCGGCTCAAACTCCTTACGGAGCCGCGACAAGAACTCAAAAACGCGCTGAAACTCCAGATCCGCGCGCACAGTCAGACAGCAGGGACAGGTGGCACACACAGCTGTACGGAGAGAATCAAGCTGACGCCAAATAGCAGCACTCTGAGTGTAGAACTCATCAATAGTAGAATCACCCTGCTGAAGGGCATGCTCCTGGCGGACCACAGACAGGTAGAGAGCATCCCCAGACGGCTGATAGCGCTGACGAAGAAAAGCCCACTGAGCAGCAGCGGTGGGAAGACCCATAAACTCAGCAGCATACTGAGGCAGAACACTGGAGGTGAGAACAGCAGCAGCACGAGCATCCTCATCTATCCACTGAGTGTACTCGGTCAGATCCAGCCGGTAAGTCGCAACGGCAGTAGAGTGGTCCTGGACCTTCCGGTCATAATCAGCCAGAGCAGTGTCATCAGCACTCTTGGCTGCATCCTTATCCGCCTGAGTAGCATCAGGGGCAAGGGCAACAGGTGGCGGTGCAACAGGCACCGTAGGAGCAACGGGGCGCGGCGGACAGGAGACCTCGCCAGAAAGCACACCACAAAGACGAAGACCGCGCATGTGAACGCGCATGAAGGCAGCGAAATCAGGGTAATTTGCGCCATCAAAGATCACCGGGCAGCGAAGGATTGCAACATATCCCGAGGAAGACATAGCTATCTTTACCTCGCATTGAAATCAATCGTGGAACGGGCCCAATCGGGAGGCCCGGCGAATCGAGAGAGCAGCGTCGGGCTGGGCGCACGGAGCAGACGGGCAGGCGGCCACGCGCAGGGAGGGAGAGCAGGCGCGCGGAGCAGAGCGGGGCGGCGGCCTCGCGCTGGGATCGAGGCGGACGAGCGGCCGATCGAGGCGGGCGACCGCGAATCGAGGCGGACGGCGAATGGCGGCAGGCCGGGGAATTGAGGAGCGAGCCGGAGAAGAGGCGGTTGGCGGAAGAGGCGGGGCGGCGGCCGGCGGGAGAGACGAGGCGGCGGCCAGCGGGAGAGACGGCCGGCGGCAACAGACGGCGGAGAAGAGGCGGCTTCCTGCCAAGGAGAGATAGCGGCGGCGGAACAAGCTGAGACGCACGGACTAAAAGAAAAATAGGACCAAAATTCGCTCTGATACCATGTTAGGGCAATATGCTTATTGTATTACCAGGGGGCCAAATGCCACAATATATAGTACATGTATAGGTGCACATATGCAGAAAGCCCCCTAACATATGGGGAAACTACAATATACAGATATATACATCTAACAATTTGGTTTGTAGAATTCTTAAAACAAAAAAATAGAAGAAAAAAACACATAAATAATTACAATGAATGTGCAAACTAGATGATTGAAAAACACACAATTTTTTTGGGGGAGGGGGTATTTTGTCTCTACTCTCATCGTTGTCTTGCAATTTTGTAAAACCATTAGCGAGTTAATCAAGATTAAGTTATTTACTAATCCTACAATGTCTGAGATTTGCATCAGCGCAGCACTAATGCTAATCCCACCACTAATCTATCAATCCAATCCCCACCATGGGGCTGGCTCTAAATTCTTGATTAGCACGATCAATGAGTAATCAAAGAACCCACACATGTCGCTCTCATCTACAGGTTAATCAACATCCACATTATCCCGTCACTGCTTGCATGTACCGGAGGTATTTGTTTCTCCCGCCATGCATTGCGCTTAAAGCAATTTATTTATTTATTTTCGACAACAATAGAATGGAATTTGGTGATAGTAAACAAGAAGAACATATTCATAGCTTGTTTGGTTTGTAGGATTTAAAAACCGAAAAGAAAACCATATGAATAATTATAATGCATGTGCAAAATAGATTATTGAAAAAGACACAATTTGTTGGGAGGTATTTTGTCTCGGTTCTCACTGTTGTCTAGTGATTTCGCAAAACCATTTGCGAGTAAATCAAGATTAAGTTATTTACCATTCCTACAATCTCCGGGATTTGCATCGATGCAGCACTAGCGCTAATTCCAGCGGCTAATCGACCAATTCCATGATAGGCTGCCTTAGAATTCCTCTTTGGCACGACCAACGTGTAAACAGGGAATAAGACGGCACATGTCACTCTCACATGCGGGTAACCGGCATTCTGCATTATCACGTCACGGCTCACAATCTTCAAGATTTCCATCGGTGCACCACTAGCACTAATTCTCACCATTAAACGACCAATCCAATTCCCACCATGGGCTGCCTCTAAATCCCACTTTGGCACGATCAACGAGTAATCCAATGAGCCCACCATATCTATCTAACAGAAATGTCTGAATTGCAGTAATAACTTCACATTCTAATAGGAAAAACCTTGATTTTTTAGAATTTGCTACCAAGGTGGCCCACTCAAATGTTTGCCCCCCCCCCCCAAAAAAAAATATTTGTGTGATAACTTTCGTTCTCCCGCCATACAATGCGTCTAAAAAATCAGTTTCAGTAAACAAGAAGAACACATTCATAAGCTGTTTGGTTAGTAGGATTGTAAACAAAATATACAAAAAAAAACTCGGGAATATTATGATTATAATGCATGTGGAAAAATAGATGATTGAAATAACACACACAAGGCTTGGACGACAGGATTGATCGAAACGTGCATGTTGCTTGATGGCGATGGGCACAGGGCACGGGTGCACGACGCAGCGGCACGGCATGAATGACCGCCCGTGACTCGATCGAGAGCGTGAACCGGGGCTAGAATCTTGTAGATCACATTCACACGAAGGTATGCGCGCGCGCACCCCATGTTCTTGTGATGGATTTCCTGCCTGGAACTCACGACAAGATAGGAGCGATCTTTCTTGGCCGTGTTTCGATCAGGCTGGGTGGCCGATTCACACCCCTTGTGGTGTCCCCATCGGGCGGGCGCAACCGACTGCTGTCTCCGCCGCGCTAATGGAGCTGGACCACTGGCTGAACTGAACCCGGTTATGCAGATGCAGGGGTGCCGTCGCTCTCGCCCAGGTTGGAAGTAAATCTGCGACTTGGACTGTGCTTCGTTCGAGGTCGGTCTCGCCGGAGATATGGGGGCACATGGGCGGTGGCGGCTCGAGCTACTATATCACTCTATCAGTGTACGCCGCCTACGTGCTCGTCGCTGTTGAATTCGCCGGCAGTCGGGCTAGGTTTCTCGTCCCGGCTGAGTGGGCCGATCGTCAGATTCCTGACGGGCTGTCCAGGCGTTGCACCATGCACGGTACTTTGATGCGAACTTATTTAGTCCCATATCGGGAATTTACAACGTTGCACATCGAGTTAAAAGGGGACTGCTCGCACCTTTCCTAGCCGAGTCCGGTAGCGCGGGCCTGTCACCCCAAGCTTTGGGGGGCGGGAGCTGACAGTTGGGCGAGACTATTTCACGCTAGTAACCTTAGTTTCACCGGGCCTTTGAGATGATGGCATGATGCTACTCTATCTTTAGGGTCCGCTGGAACCTCATGGCCCGAGTGCCGGAGTGGTCGGGAGGGGTCAGCCCCTAAGAGCGTCAGGGTGCCCTGGCCTACACCCAAAAAAACTGTGAAATAGCGCACTCTTGTCAGCTCTTCTTTTAGCTATTTGCTGTTGCTACTCGTGGCTATCCACTGTCCCAAATTTTAACGACTTATTATAGGAGCTATGATAAACTTTAACCATCTATGGGAGTCTACATTTAAATAAAATTTATGGTACCTGCGGGAAAAGATACTCGAATAAAATTTAACGGGCATGTATACAAGTAGACCACCGTACCAACTATCTGTACCATTTTGCAGCCGAGACTTCACCCAAATATCAGGAGACATAGCGAGCACCCCCCCCCCCCCCTATGGTGGTTTTGCAGTACCGCCCGATCGTACCGAAGCCATTCTATGAAACCCTAACTTGAACTTTCTACACATAACAAGCACTAGTACGGTCGGAATTTATCGTATCACCTACCTTACCGTACCAAGTTTCAACCTAATGGGGTGACGACGACGACGACTGAAAGTGCATCTAGTGTCCGCTAGTGTGCTTCGGCTGATGTATGCCGACACAATTAAGGGACTACACAGGCACACCGTCCCAAAACGGTTGGTGTAATATTGAAGTAACACTACATGATGAACTCAAGGTGTCGAGGGTACTCCTCGGCAATGCCCTCCGATTGGGGCTTAGGGTTGATGGAATCATGTAGGCTGACACGAGACATCAGTTAACGTACAAGCGGGAGAGCGATTTACCTGTGTTCGGGGCCCTCGATGGGGTAAAACCCTCACGTCCTGCCTGTCTGATCTTGATTATGAGAATATCGGGTTACAATGGGGTGTCGAAGGTTTCGGCTGCGTTCTCGTCGAGAGGCTAAGCGCTACGGTGACTTAGCTCTGGACTTTCGGTGTCTAAGATTGCTAAGATTGATTGTGTCCCTCGGCAGCCCCTCTCCTCCCGATACGACTAGGTTTACAAAAGACCTAGCTCTAAACCTTCCTTGTTCGGTTCCTCTTCGTCTTGTTCTTCAAGGAATCCTCTTCGGCACCGCCCTAGTGGCCCACCTTGCCATCGGGTGTCTTCATGGGCCTCCAGTCGGGCCGTATAGGATAGGGCACAATGTAGCTATCCGAAGGGTAATGCCCACGTCAGTAGTCCCCGAGTGTCTAGCCGAAGATATTTCGGGTAGAGACTAAAACATGCCTCTGCTGAATGTTCTTCTCTTGATAGTTCTTGTCCATCTTGTAACAGCTTCATCTTCTTTTATCGGGTGCGCGTCCAGCGCTCCCGATGGGAGTAGCCCCCGAGTCTAGATACGGATGCTTGCACTCTGTGTGTAGACTCAAGTTGTGCCACTCGAATGTCTTCTTCCGCCGAAGTTTCTTGCAGGTCTTCATAGGGCATCCGATACATGCATATCGGGGTTTGTATTTTTCAGTAAGGTTTAATGCGTAAAGAATATTGAGTAACGTGCACAGCTTTGCTGGTTAACTGCCGTTGGCAAAACAACGTTACCCTACACACGAATCAAGTCCACGTGCATGATCCCGGAGTGCAAAAGTTTTATCGGGCGCGCGTCCGGGCCGCCCCGATGGGAGTAGCCCCCGAGTCTGGGCACGGGCGCTTGTGACCGGTGCAGACTCGAGCTGAGCATTCCGTTCTTTTCTTCGCGTCCTTCTTTGCTGAAAAATCTTTGAGTTCACGTTTATCGGGCGCGCATCTGCGTTCCCGATGGGAGTAGCCCCCGAGTCTAGGTGCGGATGCTTGCAATCGTGCGTAGACTCAAGTTATCCACTCGATGGTTTCGTTTATTCCTTTGGATCCTTCCAGCGAGCCTCACGACGTCACTGATGACGTAACCACTGCTATGGTTTGATTGACAAGACGTGACCTGACGGGCCCACCCTAGTTCTGCGCGGGCAGTTTTTAGGAAATGACTAGTGCATGAGCATTGACCGAGGCGCCTCCTCGATTTCCGCACATCGTGGGAATAATGGGCCGCCAGTTCCGTTCCCTTTAGAGTGACACGTGTACGACTAGATCTCATCCACCTCCCACGATGACTTTAGGGTTATGGCCACGATTTTCCAGCAGTCTCATGATATAAATAGGGAGCCTTTGCCATTGTTTTTACTTTTTACGCCTCCACACTGCTCATCTTCTTCCCAACCTTTCTCTTCACCTCTGTTCCTTTCCTCGAAAGCTCCGAACGCCATGGGCAAGAAGAAGAACGCCAGCGCCTCAGGCACAACCAAGGTCAGCCGCGATTGGGGCGCCTCCACCATTTCCAATCGCGAGGTGAGCAAGTTGCGCGCTCTTGGCTTCATCTTCTCGTCCGACGACGACATTTGTCTTCTAGGTCCATCCTCTCACCCAAATCCCCCAAAGGGCTTTACTGTCATGTTCGTCGCCTTTCTATTTCGCGGGCTTTCGCTTCCTGCCCACGAGTTCCTTCGTTCCCTTCTCTTTTTCTATGGGATCCAGCTCTGGCAGCTGACCCCAAACTCCATCCTCCATCTTTCCATTTTCATCACTGTTTGTGAAGCTTTCCTCGGCATTGATCCCCACTGGGGTCTTTGGAGGACTTCTATGTCAAGCGTCACAATGACAACAATGCCCCCGTCGTCGGTGGCGTTGGCTTCGTTGTTAGGAAGGAGGTCGATTACCTCAACTTCCCGATGAAAGAATCTGTCCAGGGCTGGCGCCATAAATGGTTCTACCTGCGAGATACTCCAGTATCTGGACGGCGTTCCAACCTTCCTCCTTTTGAAGATGTCTTGGTGGCTCAGCCGAAGAAATCTTGGCGAAACACCCTGTCTCCCGAAGAAAGCGCTATAGCCGACAAGCTGTTCGAACATGTTGTTGACCTAAAGAACGCAGGAGGCCTGACGATGTGCGGCACTGAAGTAGTTTCAGTGTTTCTAAAACATCGGGTGCAGCCACTGATGTCCCGTCCTCATCATTTGTGGATGTACACTGGGGAGGATGATGCGTCGAGGGTAAGTGACAAAGGATTAACTTGTCAATGCCTACAGATTGTAGACTAGGGTTTTTGCTAGAAGTAGAGGGCAAGTAGATCTCGAAGGTTTAGGCGGAAAGTACTCGACGATTATGAAAACTAGGGTTATGTTGATGAGATTCGATCCTCTTTGTCCCTCGACTCCCCCTTATATAGGAGGTGGAGCCGAGGTTTTCGTTTTGTACAAGTTACATAGTCCGGGATGGTTTCTAACTCATCCCGCCAGATTACAAATAGCTCTTCCTATTACAACTCTAGCTTTCCTTAATATATCTTGGACTCTCGAATCTTCTTATTCTTCGGATAGTGGGCCTTCAGTAAACCCCTATCTTCATGGCCCATTTGGGATGCCTATGTCAGTAAGCTCTGCCGACCTGTCGATGACGACCTTCACGATGAAGTGCGGCGCCTTACTTGCTATAGCATGAAGGACATCATTGCCCTGACTTCAGCTCTCCCTCCATACGATCTCAAACACCTTCTAGCTGAGGTATCCTTATCGATTTCGACATCATACCGTGCTATCCTTTTTGTATTTTTACTAATTTTCTCATCTCGTCGACAGTGCCTCCACCGTGGCTCAATGTTATCCTCCCACACCCGAAAGTGGTGTGGAACCAGAGGATGATGACGACTCCGAGGAGACCGAGGATGCTCAACACGCTTGAGGACAGCGACGTCCAGAGGGCGAAGCCCCCGAGGATGATGTCCTTACCAGGAGCAGGCGTGCAAGAGGATAAACGAGGATCTGATCACAACGGCTGAATCGAGTCCTAGCGGACAAGATAATGATGCCAATGAAACTGCATTGCCTCCCCCTGCTCGCGAAAAGTTCGACAAGCTTTTCGCTATCGAAGATGATTTAGACCTGTGAGTATCTATTTTTTCCTTTCGTAACTTGCTTCCTTTATTCTGTATGATTAACATCCTTGCTTTTCAAGCAGCTCCGATGATGATGACGATGTTCCTCTCGCAAAGAGGGCTAAGTTATCTTCTGGGAAACCCGAATCAGGCAAGAAGTCAAATCCTTCGCCTGCCAAATCGACGCCACCCTCAAGGACGACCGTGGAGAAGATTCCGGTGTCGAAGGTTATCCCTTCTGGCAACATCCCCGTTCCACCAGCTGCCCGCGACCATGTGAGTAATTTATTTGACTTGGTTTTCTTTTTTTACGATGGTTTTCTTCACTCGACTGAAGCTTCTTGACCTTTGCCCCGCAGCCAATTTATGCCACCGTTGACGCTGTGGTAGATTTTGATGACCAGTTCACTCGCCTGGAGTCTGAAAATGCTCATCTTCGGAAGACCATCAAGACTTCGGCAGACCAAGTGCTGGAGGCCAACAAGCTCGCAACCGATGCCCAGAATGAAAACATCTTGCTGAAAGATGAACTGAAGAAGCTGAAGCAAAAAGATGAAGGATGAGCAGGATGCAAAACGCAAGGCTGCAATCGATGCCGATGAGAAAGAAGGTGTTCTTCGTGAATCCATTGCAAACTTAATGGGTAAGCTCCTCCGCGCATATTATTTTTCCAGTACTTTCCTTCAGGTTGCTTATCGATCTTCTTTCAGGTGCTGCCGATATGAGTACAACCGAGCCCGCAAGCTTCGGGAGGATTCCATGTCTGATGCCCTGTCACTCGCTACTGAGTCCAACATCCAAGTTCTTCGACTTTTGCAACGGACCAAGGGAGCATTGTCGAGGTTATTCTCGATGATATTCCCGAAGATGAAGCAGGACAAGACCCTTGGCGAGATGGCAGATGCTTTCCTCATCGACCCTTCTGAACCTGTGGAGGTACTTAAGCGTCGTTCCCGTTTGTTTGGGGCGGTACTTACTTTCCAGCTGCTAATGAGTCATGGGCTGGGCTCTGAGCTAGAAAAGTTGTCTAAGGCATTGCCTGAAGCTGCCCCTGGCTCATCATCAGCTCCTCCTTGAATGAATGCTTGCTTTTTCAGTTGTAATTAAGGCCGATACGCTTAACCCGCCTGTTTTATTCTGGCTCTGCTGCACACCAAAGTGTTTTGGATGTAATATATACGCTGCTGCACTTCCGATGGGAGTTTTTATTAATGCTGTTCTGAACTGAGAATTGTGCTGCAGATTCCTTCGACTTCTTCCTGTGCCGATCATTCGTTAAATCCTTCGGCTAGCGATGAATCTCATCTTGTTCGTCGTTTACGTGATCAAATATCCCGATTGAATAAAGACATAACCACCCTTCACGCGATGAAAACGTTGGTGAAAAGAAAGAGTGAGATTGCGACTGCAGTCGAATAACACGTTCTCGATCGTCTCCGTGTTGCTACTGAAAGCCTGAGCTGTAAGTGTTCATCCACCCGCCGATTTTTATCGAAGATCAAATACTCCATGACTGATTCTTGCTTTTCGACAGTCGTAGCTTCCGACGAATCAGAGGAAAACAGAAGGATCCACGAAAAGATCGAAACGATGACCGATGTCGCTCACCCAAAGCATGAACTGTGGTCCCATCGACCAAAGGCTGTTGTCGTGGCCAAGTTTGAGCATCGGGCAGAGAAGGTGCACTATTACTTTGACAAGTTCCATGCTCATCTCTCGATGGTTTGGAGGACCTTGTTTCCTTTAGACCAAGCGCCCGAGACTTTGTCTGCTCTATTCACCCGATTCAAAACTCCAGAAAGGATTCGACTGTTGGTGCGGAAGGAACTTCTGGCCGGTGCCGAGCTTGCATTTGCTTCAGTTTTAGCATGTCACCCGACCTTAGATTTGGAGGTCATAGCAAATACTAGCAGGAGTTTAGACCAGTATTACGAGATTGCTAGAAATACCGCATATGTCGTCATCTCTCGAATGGAAACAGGTATCGAGAGAGACCTGAAGACCCGAGAAGTTCAAGGAAACCTGCCATGAATTTATGCATATGACCTTGTACTTACAAGGGATAATTTCATATGTAACTTAATGCGTGTTTTATGCATCTTGTACTTTTGGTGAATTTGCTAATTCGATTAATAATATTTTGTCGGGGGCGGCTGAGTGATCAAGTCAGCCTGCTCACCCGATGACTCCGTTGTATTTGCAAGTTTATTGCGGAGTCGATGCGTAAGTTCTGTAAGAGCGACACCCGTCGAATGATCGAGGGATTTAGGCGCTTAGCTTCGTCGCACGGTGCACCGGCTTGAGCCTTGTTTGTCATAGTACGTCCATCGACTGCAACACTCGCGTATTTTCTCGAGGTTTGGATGGGTTGTTGTGTGTCATCAACCTTAGCTCCCGATGGGAGTATTTAATCAATGACACTATATAAACGTGTTCCTGGCCAGTGCTCCCGATGGGAGTAAGAGCCAATGACCGGGGCCCCGAACGATTTGTTCGGATAATGAGGCCTGGAATAACAAAGGTAGAAAACCTGATCAGAAATTTTATTCATAATATAAGACAAGCTTAGGAGCTGCCAAATAACAAGTAGAATTATATCCTATGCGTAGAATCGTCGCAAATGTGCGACGTTTCATGGATTTTCAATGTCTTGACCCGAAGTTCGATTCTTGAGGCGATAAGCTCCCCCTGGTATCACTTTAGTGATGATGAATGGTCCTTCCCATGGAGATTCGAGCTTCAGAGGTCTTTCTTGCTTTAGTCGCAGTACCATATCTCCAACACTGAAGCTTCGATTGCGTACTCGTCGACTATGGTAATTTCTTAACGCCTGCTGATACACCATTGTTCTTGCCAAGGCGATGTCCCGGGCTTCGTCAAGGAGGTCCACGGCATCTTGCAGCGTGTTGTTGGAAGTAGCCTCTGTGTACGCAGTCACCCGAGGAGCTTCGAACCGAACATCGGCTGGTAAAACTACTTCGGCTCCGTATACCAGGAAAAAGGGAGTGTACTTAGTTGACCTGTTGGGCGTAGTACGCAAACTGCAAAGTACGGATGGTAGTTCTTCAACCCAAGCTCCAGCTGCACTCGTAAGGCGTTTCTTGAGGCCATCCCCTATTAGACCATTGATCCTTTCGACCTGACCGTTGGTCTGGGGATGTGCTACCGAAGCAAATTTTAGCTTAATGCCACCATCATCACAAAACTTCCGGAACTGTTTGGAATCAAAATTAGTTCCATTGTCTGTGACGATACTGTGAGGCATGACAAATCGACAAGTTATTCCCCTGAAGAACTGTACGGCTGTTTCGGCTTTCTGATTTCGAACAGGTACAGCCTCGATCCACTTGGTGAACTTGTCGACTGCAACCAGAAGATACGTGTGACCTCCAGGCGATGACCTTGGCAGTGGTCCAACTTGGTCGAGTCCCCATTGTGCGAAGGGCCACGCGAGAGGTATCGTCATCAGATCTGTTGCGGAGCGTGCGGTTTGGGCGAAACGCCGACAAGGGTCGCACTTCATAACCAGGTCCCGAGCATCCGATGCCTGTTGGCCAGAAACCCTGCTCTGAAAGCTTTGCCACAAGGGCCCTGCTGCTTGCGTGGTGTCCAGGTTCCTTCATGTACCTCGCGTAACAGAGCCTTTCCGTCGTTGATGGCAATGCACCTTTGAAAGATGCCAGAGATACTACGCTTGTAGAGTTCTCCGTTTACCATAGTGAAAGCTTTTGACCGTCTCACGATTTGCTTGGCTTCCACCGGATCTTCTGGTAGTTGCTGATCTATTAGGTATGCTAAAAAAGGTTTGGTCCACAGGGGTTCGAGGAGGAGGATCTGTTCCGCAGATTGAGACGGAGTTTCCTCGGCAGTTTGTTGCAAGCTTGCTTCTGAATCATCAGTCGATGGTTTTGGAGATGCCGATGCTTTCTCCTTTATAGATCGTTGAGTGATAACTTCGTAAAATACTCCGTCTGGAATAGGAGAACACATGGACCCAATGTTTGCCAAAGCGCCGGCTTCCTTGTTGCTGGCTCTGCCGATGTGCTTGAGTTCGCACCCTTCGAATTTGGCTTCCATATTCTGGTATAACTGATGGTAAGCAATCATATTATCGCTGACTGCGTCGCATAAATTCATCGACTGCTGTACCACCAGATTCGAGTCTCCATAAATTTCCAGGCGAGTTGCTCCGCATGCCTTTGCCATCTTCATTCCGTGTAGCAGCGTTTCGTATTCCGCTTCATTATTTGTCGGCAGGGAGAAATTCATACGTAGGACATACTTCATCTTGTCTCCTTGTGGCGATATCAATATCACCCCTGCTCCTGCCTCTGTACTCCGCTTTCATCCGACAAAGTACATTGTCCACGAGCCAGACATGTCGGGTGCTGCTGGTGTCTGCGACTGGATCCAGTCTGCCACGAAATCTGGTAGGATTTGGGATTTGATCGCCGTTTGATTGACGTAGGTTATGTCGTGTGGTGCTATCTCGATGGCCCATTGAGACACTCGACCCGTAGCTTCTGGGTTAGTAAGTACATTTTTCAACGGTGCCTCGCTTACCATGATGACCGGATGCTCCGTGAAATAATGGCGCAGCTTACGAGCCGTTCTCCATACCGCATATGCTAGCTTCTGGTGATGAGGGTATCTCTGTTTTGCTGGCGTGAGTACTTCGATGAGGTAGTAAACTGGTCTTTGCATGCCATGACCTCTTCCTGCCTCCTCCCGTTCGACAACTAGGATGCTGCTGAAGACTTGCACCGTTGCTGCTATGTACATGAGCAGTGTTTCTTTTTCATGCGGGATTACGAGTATTGGGGACGTCGATAAGATCTTCTTCAAATTGTCAAAAGATTCCTGCGCCTCGTCTGTCCACTCGAATTTTTCTGACTTTTTCATCAGGTTATAAAAGGCAAAGCTTTCTCTCCCAGCTTGGCGATGAATCTGCTGAGTGCTGCCAGCCGTCCTGCCAATTGCTGCACTTGATGCAAATTCTTTGGCGACTCCATGTCGAGAATAGCTTTGATCTTTAAGGGGTTGGCCTCTATCCCTCTGGCTGAGATGAAGTACCCGAGTACTTGTCCTCCTGGCACCCCGAAGAAGCATTTCTTCGGGTTCAGCTTGATTTTATACCTGTCGAGATTGTCGAAGGTTTCCCGCAAATCGTCGATGAGCGTGGCGGCGTGCTTTGTCTTCACCACGATATCATCAATGTAGACTTCGATATTCCTTCCAATCTGCTCTCCAAGACAGGCTTGCATACATCGCTGATAGGTTGCTCTTGCGTTTTTCAACCCGAAAGACATGACGTTATAACAGAAAACGCCCTGCGGGGTGATGAATGCGGTCAACTCCTGGTCCTCCTTCTTGAGCTTGATCTGGTTGTACCAGGAGTATGCATCGAGAAAAGAGAAACGATCACATCCTGCTGTGGAGTCGACTATCTGATCGATTCGAGGCAGGGGAAGTGATCCTTAGGCAATGCTTGTTGAGGCTTGTGTAATCGATAAACATGCGAAGAGCGGTTGTGTCTTTCTTCGGTACCATGACTGGATTGGCCACCCACTCGGCTTCCTTGAGCTCCCGAATAAATCCAGCCTTGCGGAGCCGACTAACCTCTTCGCCGATTGCTTTTCTCTTCGGCTCTGAAAACCGGCGCATCGACTGTTGTACTGGTTTGGCTTTTGGGTCAACATTGAGGGCGTGCTCAGCGAGTTCCCTGGGAATACCTGGCATGTCGGATGGTTCCCATGCAAATATTTCTCAGCGCTCACGGAGGACTCGATGAGCGCGCTTTCCTATGCGATAGTAAGATCTGCCGAGGTATTGACTGTCTTCTTCGGGTCAGAGGGATGCACCTGCTGCTTCTTTGCTTCCTTCGCGACGTCAAACTCATTAGATCTTGCGTTGCGATTGTCTGCTGGTGGTTTCATGTGGTCTGTGATGGCATCGACTGCATTAAGCTCTTCCCCTGCCCCGAACTTCGAGGCGATCTTTTGGAAGTCCCTGTCGCAGCTGTCTGAGCGGGAGAAGCTTCCATGGATGGTTATTGATGTCCCATTATTGCCCGGCATCTTCAGCTTCAGGTACGCGTAGTGGGGGACCACCATGAATTTGGCAAACGCTGGTCTGCCGAGGATGGCATGGTACTGAGATTCCCAATCAACCACTTCAAACTCGATTTTCTCCTTTCTGAAGTTGCTAGGTGTGCCGAAAACTACGTCCAATGATATTTTACCAAGGGAGTAGGCGGGTCGAGTCGGTATGATGCCGTGGAATCCTGTGTCGGATTCTCTTAGCATGTCGACTGTTAGGCCCATTGCTTTCATCGTGCTGGCAAACAACAGATTCAGACCACTTCCTCCATCCATGAATACCTTGCTCATATTGTATCCTCTGATCTGTGCTTCAAGAACCAGGGCTGCGTGGTCTGCCTTGCTAAAAGATATGCTTTGGTCTGACCAGTCGATGTATTCGGGTGTGTCAACCATGGCAACTTCTGCGTACTTTACTTCCCGTGAAAACTTCTTGACTTCTCTCTTTGAAAAACTGGTTTTATGGATCATGCTGACCTGCCCGCGGGATTATGGGAACACCTCGGTTGGTACGTACTTGTCTGCTGCTACGTATGGCTCTGGTATACATGGTTCTGGTGGATAACTGTAGGATGCCGCTCTTCTCTCCATCGTGTGAACTCTTGCCGTGGCTTCAGCCCTAAGGTCATCGCAGAACTGCCGAATTTCGAGGAACCGCCGACAGTTTCTGAGCAAATGGCTGGATTTTTCAAGGCTATCCTTTGGATCGATGTAAGAATGTAGGTAACACGGCGCCTCAAGTTGCTCTGTAGCTGATAAGTAAGGTGTGCGAAGGCGATTCCTATTCGGCTGCATAGTGTGGCATCCTCGTTCATACTGCCGGGGGCGAGTCGCGATTCGCTCTTCTTCTTCACGACGTGAGTCCCTTCGTCTTTTCCTTTGCTCCTCTCCGGCGCCAAAGCTGCTTCGGCTGCCCTCTCCTGCGCTCCTGGATAGGACTGCCAAGGCCGCTGCTGGTGTGATATCTCCTGGAACCGAAGTTCTTGGGCTTGATGCGTTTGAACTAGGAAGGCGAAGAAACCCTCTGGAATCGATGATGAAGTGAACACCACCGAAAGTAGTATCCATGTTGCCGTGTGATTCAGCGGTGATCGGCTGCGACGCCTCGGTGAGCGATACGAACTCGAAGGATCCGCAGAGAACTGAATCTTTCAGATCTGATGGCGTTGGCGACTCCAGCGCAAACGCTGCAGACGTAACTGGTACTGCCGATGACCTGCATTGTGCCAACAGATTTCTCACAGACGGCGCCAATTGTCGAGGGTACTCCTCGGCAATGCCCTCCGATTGGGGCTTAGGGTTGATGGAATCCTGTAGGCTGACACGAGACATCGGTCACGACAAGCGGAGAGCGATTTACCCAGGTTCGGGGCTCTCGATGAGGTAAAACCCTTACGCCCTGCCTGTCTGATCTTGGTTATGAGAATATCGGGTTACAATGGGGTGCCGAAGGTTTCGGCTGTGTTCTCGTCGAGAGGCTAAGTGCTACGGTGACCTAGCTCTGGACTTTCGGTGGCTAAGATTGCTAAGATTGATTGTGTCCCTCGTCAGCCCCTCTCCTGGCCCTTATATAGGGGGGCAGGTCTCAAGACATCTGTCCGGGTACAACTAGGTTTACAAAAGACCTAGCTCTAAACCTTCCTTGTTCGGTTCCTCTTCGTCTTCTTCAAGGAATCCTCTTCGGCACCGCCCTAGTGGCCCACCTTGCCATCGGGTGTCTTCATGGGCCTCCAGTTGGGTCGCATAGGATAGGGCAATAACAGTTATTCGAAGGGTAATGTCCACATCACAAGGAGTAAATCACTTTCTTTAAGGCATGACTCTCTTGGCACTCCTTGAGGTCTATCTGCTCCAACAAGGTCATCTCTAAAAGAAATAATCAATGAAGTTACAAGGATAGGTATGAGTGACTAGAGCTGAATAAATGCTAACATTTTTTAAATTATTTTTCAATTTAAGCCTTGACAAGATAGTAAATTCATCTAGATACGCAACTAGATGAATATTCTTTATATGAAAAGAAACCACACACGAGTAGATAAATAATACAAGTAAAGGGTACAATAACCATTATAGAGACACAAGGATGTAATCCCACAGTTCCTTTGTTTTGAGGGAAAGTGCGTCTAAATGCTCAGAAGTGGCGAAACAAAGTATACCAACGCCACAAAGGTTCAAATTTTATTCACCGCAGAAGATCCACAAAGGCTAGTCCACGCTCCCCTAAGCAGTGGCCTTCAAACGCAGCTGTAGTCAGCTGGAAAACCAAGGTTCCCCAAACCGAGTGTGTGGCCCGGGGAGCACGTCTTGCCTGCCCAAGGAAGCCACACCATGAACCTCGCGACCACCGTGAGGGAACCTAGGAGCAGCCCAAGAATGGTTGTTTGTCCCCTTTTTTTGGGGAAGAAATGCCAGCCATGGCGTCCTTTCTTTGATCCCGGGAAAGGAGGGTGTCAGCAACAATTTTCTGGAATTTAAACAAAATAGGAAATGCTATGTGTACCGGTCAAACCCTAACTACACACGCTGATTGATGGGACCATTGACTAGTCAAATGCCACACATGCATAAGACCAAGTCAAACTGCCATCGGACCCTACCGGCCATGTCACCCGCCGACGGCTCAATGTCGTTGAGGCAGTCGTTGATGACTGTGGCTCTATGGGACATGCGGGAATGTGCAACCAGGTGCGTTCGACGCCCCTCTGCACGCTGACTAAGATGGTGGTGACGGCCCAACAAATGGTCACCGAAGTTGCTCTGGTCAGCTTGTCTACGGTGGTGGGCTCCGACCAACTAGCTAAATGTAGCTACAGACTACAAAATGATTCAAATAAGAGCTTGGAAAAAGCTCAAGCTCACCCTAGTGACGATGAGCAAATTGTTTAGGTCAATTGCAGACGGTGGTGAGCTCATCTTTGCCGATACGGGTGATGCACTATGAAAGGGAACAACATATTAACTCGATTCCAAGCTCCTCTTGGACGATCGACTCCACCTTGATGATCCACTTGTTGCAGCGCTTCTCCTCTACCACTCAATTGATCATGGGGTTGACCCAATCGTCGGCGACATGACGAACGCTGGTGACTGGTTTGGTAGTTTGCGTGAGATAGAGAGCGCGAGAGGGAAACTAAGAGGGTGTGTGTTGGGGCCATGCCAGCTAGGTATGCCACAGCTGGGTCCTGATTCCGGCAAGCCCGGGTGGCCGAGTTGCCGGAGATTCGGGAAGTAGGATCCGGCCTGGAAATGAAGCTGCCGGATCCAGCCCATAACCAAAGGCGGTCGGATCCGTGACGCGCAAGACAAGGAATCATGTACGTAGTCTAGGCTTAGTCATATCCGACTCGATCTGTACCTCCTGTAACCCTAGATCCAGAGCCTTCATAAGACGGATCCTGGGAATCCTTAGGATAAGACACAAATCATTGTAATCGGCTAATTGCGCACATGTTGCCTTATACCAAATTATAGCATAACGTAGGATCTCACCGCCGTTGCGAGGTCTGAAGCTAGGTTCTCGTGTGAGTCTGTCCCGATGACTGCTCGCCCTACGGTCCCCCCTCTATCCCCTTAGTGAGGCTCCCCTCACCGGAGACTCGTCGAACACGCAACGACAGTTGGAGCCCACCGTGGGGCCAGCGGAGTTGGCAGGTTGGATCTGGGCAGGATCCGCTTTCGCAGGCATCGGCGACACTGCCGCCATCGGGCACATCCTCTACACCAGGAACATCCCATCGTCCCAAACAACGAGTGCTGGGTTCCGACAAGGGAGAACGCCATCCACTGTTACATCATCCCCATCAGCGGAATTCACAACTTCATCGACGAAACCAGCCGCTCGGCTAGGTTTGCCATATCAAGCTCCGCACGGACCGCCGTTGAGCATGACACAGTTGCGGAAGTCCGATCTGGGCAGGCTCTGCCTTTGGAAACTAATTATAATCGCGCACTTGATGCCTTATAGTGAATTATAGCATCACGTATGATATCGCCGTCGTTGCAAGATCTGAAGTTGGGTAACTCGTGTGACCCCTTCCCTGTGACTCCTCGCCCTCTGGCTCCCTCTCTCTCCCCTCCGCGGGGCTCCCCTCACCAGAGACTCCGCACATGGATTTATAGACCAAGGAAAGGTATGGTTCACCTTGTTACCGTTGGTGATGGTCGGGATAGGATGGTGAAGTCGGCAATGGTTTGGAGCACGAATCGCAATAATTTTGGATAAGTCGTACGCGGAAGAGCTTCTATGGGGCTTTGGCTTGTGTTGGCATCCGGGGACATGGCGGACAAGCTCCGCCGCCCTGTCGATCTCGGGGAATAAGAAGAAGACATTTTGTTTTTTATACTGAATCGGTATGTGGGTCGGGCTGGGCTGGTACCTGGGTTGGCTGGTGGGTTGTTGCGCTAGGCTGTTGCGGCCAGGTGGTAAGCCTTTCTCTTTTTCCTTTTTTTTCTGTTTTGTGTTGTACTATCTCTGTACGTGTTTAATCGACGCGGAACTGAGCTACTACCTATGTAATTTAGCGTCAATTTATTCAGACCGGAGGGAGTATTAATTTGTATTTGAATTCAATTTTTTTTTGAATGAATTCAAATGGATGACTCCTTCTGAAATTGTTATAAGATTATGACTAAACCCTTGTTCAAGTACTAACCAAATTTTGAGGTGCATTGGGATACTTATTTTCAGTATTGGCTACATTTCAAATAGGTATCATAATAGGGATTGTTTAGAAGAAAAGGAGAAAAAAAGAGTAAAGGGATGAGGGGAGTCCGAGGGTGGGAGGAGTGTGTCACTACGGGCGATCACTCACACCTAAGAGCATCTCCACCGGCGGACCCCAAATAGGTGCCGGTAGGGGCGCCGACACTGCCGTATGGGGGGCGCCGGTAGAGCATCCTCTATTTGGGGATGCTGCTCCCTGATGTCTACGTTCCCCCTCCTTTCCTGTAGGGCCTCCAAGTGCAGAGGTTTGTAGAACAGCAGCAAGTTTTCCCTTAAGTGGATCACCCAAGGTTTATCGAACTCAGGGAGGAAGAGGTCAAAGATATCCCTCTCATGCAACCCCAACCACAAAGCAAGAAGTCTCTTGTGTCCCCAACACACCTAATAGGTGCACTAGTTCGGCGAAGAGATAGTGAAATACAGGTGGTATGAATATATATGAGCAGTAGCAACGGTGCCAGAAAATAGCTTGGGGGTAGTTGATGGTGGTAGTATTGCAGCAGTAGTAACACAGTAAAACAGTAAACAAGCAGTAGTAACTCAGCAGTATTTAGGAACAAGGCCTAGGGATTACACTTTCACTAGTGGACACTCTCAACATTGATCACATAACAGAATAGATAAATGCATACTCTACACTTTTGTTGGATGATGAACACATTGCGTAGGATTACACGAACCCTCAATGCCGGAGTTAACAAGCTCCACAATAATGCTCATGTTTAAGTAACCTTAAGTGTAAGATAGATCAAAACGACTAAACCAAGTACTAGCATAGCATGCACACTGTCACCTTCATGCATATGTAGGAGGAATAGATCACATCAATATTATCATAGCAATAGTTAACTTCGCAATCTACAAGAGATCATGATCATAGCATAAACCAAGTACTAACACGGTGCACGCACTGTCACCTTTGCACACATGCAGGAGGAATAAAACTACTTTAATAACACATCACTAGAGTAGCACATAGATAAATTGTGATACAAAACTCATATGAATCTCAATCATGTAAAGCAGCTCATGAGATCATTGTATTGAGGTACATAGGAGAGAGATTAACCACATAGCTACCGGTACAGCCCCGAGCCTCGATGGAGAACTACTCCTCCTCATGGGAGCAAGCGGTGATGAAGATGGCGGTGGAGATGGCAGCGGTGTCGATGGAGAAGCCTTCCGGGGCACTTCGCTCCGCAGGGTGCCGGAACGAGACTCCCGTCCCCAGATCTTGGCTTCGCGATGACGGCGGCTCGAACTTTTCTCGTATCGTGGCCTTCTCCGTAGGGTTTTCGGCGTGTGGGCTTTATATAGGCGAAGAGGCGGCGCAGAGGGTCAACGAGGCGACGAGACCAGGGTGGCGCGGCCGTGGCCCGGGCCGCGCCACCATGTCATCTGGCCCACCAGGGCCCCCTCCGCGGCTCTCGGGTGTTCTGGATGCTTCCGGCAAAATAGGAACTGGCGTTGATTTCGTCCAATTCCGAGAATATTTCGTTACTAGGATTTCTGAAACCAACAGAAAACAGGAACTGGCACTTCGGCATCTTGTTAATAGGTTAGTTCCAGAAAATGCATAAATATGACATATAATGTGTATAAAACATGTAGGTATCATCAATAAAGTAGCATGGAACATAAGAAATTATCGATACGTTGGAGACGTATCAGCATCCCCAAGCTTAGTTCTGCTCGTCCCGAGCAGGTAAAACGATAACAAAGATAATTTCTTAAGTGACATGCCATCATAACCTTGATCATATTGTAAACATATGTAATGAATGCAGCGATCAAAACAATGGTAATGACATGAGTAAACAATGAATCATAAAGCAAAGACTTTTCATGAATAGTACTTTCAAGACAAGCATCAATAAGTCTTGCATAAAAGTTAACTCATAAAGCAATAATTTAAAGTATAGACATTGAAGCAACACAATGGAAGATTAAGTTTCAGCGGTTGCTTTCAACTTGTAACATATATATCTCATGGATAATTGTCAACATAGAGTAATATAACAAGTGCAATATGCAAGTATGTAGGAATCAATGCACAGTCACACAAGTGTTTGCTTCTTAAGGTGGAGAGAAATAGGTAAACTGACTCAACAATAAAAGTAAAAGAAAGGTCCTTCAAAGAGGAAAGCATCGATTGCTATATTTGTGCTAGAGCTTTGATTTTGAAAACATATAGAGAGCATAAAAGTAAAGTTTTGAGAGGTGTTTGTTGTTGTCAACGAATGGTAGCGGGTACTCTAACTACCTCATCAACCAGACTTTCAAGAGCGGCTCCCATGAAGGACGTTATCTCTACCAGCAAGGTAGATCATCCCTCTTCTCTTTTGTTTACACATGTACTTTAGTTTAGTTTTTCTTTATTTATGGATGACACTCCTCCCAACCTTTTGCTTACACAAGCCATGGCTAACCGAATCCTCGGGTGCCTTCCAACATTCACATACCATGGAGGAGTGTCTATTTGCAAAATTAAGTTGCTTACTGATGAATCAGAGCAAAACATGTGAAGAGAATTATTAATGCAAGTTAATTAATTGAGGCTGGGAACCTCATTGCCAGCTCTTTTTGCAAAATTATTGGATAAGCGGATGAAGCCACTAGTCCATTGTGAAAGTCTGTCAAAAGTAAATGACAAGATCGAAAGATAAAACACCACATACTTCCTCATGAGCTATAAAACATTGACACAAATAAGAGGTAATAAATTTTGAATGGTTTAAAGGTAGCACTCAAGCAATTTACTTTGGAATGGCGGAGAAATACCATGTAGTAGGTAGGTATGGTGGACACAAATGGCATGAATATTGGCTCAAGTATTTGGATGCATGAGAAGTATTCCCTCTCGATACAAGGTTTAGGCTAGCAAGGTTATTTGAAGCAAACTCAAGGATGAACAAGTGCAGCAAAACTCACATAAAAGACATATTGTAAACATTATAAGACTCTACACTGTCTTCCTTGTTGTTCAAAACTCAATACTAGATATTATCTAGACCTTAGAGAAACCAAATATGCAAATCAAATTTTAGCAAGCTCTATGTATTTCTTCATTAATGGGTGCAAAGCATATGATGCAAGAGCTTAAACATGAGCACAACAATTGCCAAGTATCACATTATCCAAGACATTTTTAGAATTACTACATGTAGCATTTTCCAATTCCAACCATATAACAAATTAACGAAGAAGAAACTTCGCCTTGAACATTATGAGTAAAGCCTAAGGACACATGTGTCCATATGCAACAGCGGAGCGTGTCTCTCTCCCACAAAGTGAATGCTAGGATCCATCTTATTCAAACAAAAACAAAAACGAAAACAAACCGACGCTCCAAGTAAAGAACACCAGATGTGATGAATAAAAATATAGTTTCAGGGGAGGAACCTGATGATGTTGTCGATGAAGAAGGGGATGCCTTGGGCATCCCCAAGCTTAGACGCTTGAGTCTTCTTAAAATATGCAGGGATGAACCACGGGGCATCCCCAAGCTTAGAGCTTTCACTCCTCTTGATCTTAGTATATCATTCTCCTCTCTTGACCCTTGAAAACTTCCTTCACACCAAACTTCAAGCAAACTCATTAGAGGGTTAGTGCATCATTAATAATTCACACATTCAGAGGTGACACAATCATTCTTTTCACTTCTGGACATTGCATAATGCTACTGGACATTAATGGATCAAAGAAATAAATCCAACATAGCAAAAGAGGCAATGCGAAATAAAAGGCAGAATCTGTCAAAAACAGAACAGTCCGTAAAGACGAATTTATAAATGGCACCAGACTTGCTCAAATGGAAAAACTCAAAACTAATGAAAGTTGCGTATATATCTGAGGATCACGCTCGTAAATTGGCAGATTTTTTCGAATTTTCTACAGGGAATTATGCCCAGATTCGTGACAGACAGCAATGCTGTTTCTGTGCAGCGATCCCAAATATAACATCAACTTTAACATAGAAACTTTACTTGGCACAAAAACATGACAAGGAGAGGTTGCTACAGTAGTAAACAACTTCCAAGACTCAAATATAAAACAAAGTACTGTAGTAAAAAAAACACATGGGTTATCTCCCAAGAAGTTCTTTCTTTATAGCCATTAAGATGGGCTCAGCAGTTTTAATAATGCACTCGCAAGAAATAGAAGTTGAAGCAAAAGAGAGCATCAAGAGGCAAATTCAAAACACATTTAAGTCTAACATGCTTCCTATGCATAGGAATCTTGTAAATAAACAAGTTCATGAAGAGCAAAGTAACAAGCATAGAAAGATAAAACAAGTGTAGCTTCAAAAATTTCAGCACATAGAGAGGCATTTTAGTAACATGAAAATTTCTACAACCATATTTTCCTCTCTCATAATAACTTTCAGTAGCAACATGAGCAAACTCAACAATATAACTATCACATAAAGCATTCTTATCATGAGTCTCATGCATAAAATAATTACTACTCCCAACATAAGCATAATCAATTTTATTAGTTGTAGTGGGAGCAAATTCAACAAAGTAGCTATCAAATATAGGAGGTATATTGTAATCATAATCAAATTTATCCTCCATAACAGGTGGTAACAAAAGACTACTATCATTATAATCATCATAAATAGGAGGCAAAGTATCATCAAAGTAAATTTTCTCCTCAATGCTTGGGGGACTAAAAATATCATGCTCATCAAAGCCAGCTTCCCCAAGCTTAGAATTTTCCATAGCATTAGCAACAATGGTGTTCAAAGCATTCATACTAATAACATTCCCATTATCATGCATATAAAGTTCCATGGGTTTTTTAATTCTCTCTTCAAACACATCATGTCCTAATTCAAGATAAAGTTCATAAAGATCTCTCATATTTTTGTTGTTTTCCATTATGCCTAACTAGTGTAAACAAGAAACCAAATGTCGCAATTGCAGAGTCTAAAGGAAATAGCTTCGAGTACTTACAATGGCGCCGGAAAATAGCTTAGTAGCCGAGATCCGGAGTGTGAGTACCTTTTACCTTTCCTCCCGGCAACGGCGCCAGAAAAGTAGCTTGATGTCTACGTTCCCCTCCTTTCCTGTAGACAGTGTTGGGCCTCCAAGTGCAGGTTTGTAGAACAGCAGCAAGTTTTCCCTTAAGTGGATCACCCAAGGTTTATCGAACTCGGGAGGAAGAGGTCAAAGATATCCCTCTCATGCAACCCCGCAACCACAAAGCAAGAAGTCTCTTGTGTCCCCAACACACCTAATAGGTGCACTAGTTCGGCGAAGAGATAGTGAAATACAGTGGTATGAATATATATGAGCAGTAGCAACGGTGCGAAAATAGCTTGCTGGCGTGTAGTTGATGGTGGTAGTATTGCAGCAGTAGTAACACAGTAAAACAGTAAACAAGCAGTAGTAACTCAGCAGTATTTAGGAACAAGGCCTAGGGATTACACTTTCACTAGTGGACACTCTCAACATTGATCACATAACAGAATAGATAAATGCATACTCTACACTTTTGTTGGATGATGAACACATTGCGTAGGATTACACGAACCCTCAATGCCGGAGTTAACAAGCTCCACAATAATGCTCATGTTTAAGTAACCTTAAGTGTAAGATAGATCAAAACGACTAAACCAAGTACTAGCATAGCATGCACACCGTCACCTTCATGCATATGTAGGAGGAATAGATCACATCAATATTATCATAGCAATAGTTAACTTCGCAATCTACAAGAGATCATGATCATAGCATAAACCAAGTACTAACACGGTGCACGCACTGTCACCTTTGCACACATGCGGAGGAATAAAACTACTTTAATAACACATCACTAGAGTAGCACATAGATAAATTGTGATACAAAACTCATATGAATCTCAATCATGTAAAGCAGCTCATGAGATCATTGTATTGAGGTACATAGGAGAGAGATTAACCACATAGCTACCGGTACAGCCCCGAGCCTCGATGGAGAACTACTCCCTCCTCATGGGAGCAGCAGCGGTGATGAAGATGGCGGTGGAGATGGCAGCGGTGTCGATGGAGAAGCCTCCGGGCACTTCCCCGCTCCCAGGGTGCCGGAACAGAGACTCCTGTCCCCAGATCTTGGCTTCGCGATGACGGCGGCTCTGGAACTTTTCTCGTATCGTGGCCTTCTCCGTAAGGGTTTTCGATGCAGGGGCTTTATATAGGCGAAGAGGCGGCGCAGGAGGGTCAACGAGGCGACGAGACCATAGGGTGGCGCGGCCAGGGCCGGGCCGCGCCACCATGTCATCTGGCCCACCAGGCCCCCCTCTGGCGGCTCTCGGGTGTTCGGGATGCTTCCGGGCAAAATAGGAACCTGGGCGTTGATTTCGTCCAATTCCGAGAATATTTCGTTACTAGGATTTCTGAAACCAAAAACAGCAGAAAACAGGAACTGGCACTTCGGCATCTTGTTAATAGGTTAGTTCCAAAATGCATAAATATGACATATAATGTGTATAAAACATGTAGGTATCATCAATAAAGTAGCATGGAACATAAGAAATTATCGATACGTTGGAGACGTATCACTCCCACACCGGCTCCCCTCATAGTGTAGCCCCAAAAAAAATTCAAATTTAAAAACCAAAATTCATAAGAAATTTATACAAAGTAACTCGAATTTAAACCTAAATAAAGCTTAAACTTCATCCTAATCTAATGGCCGTCGGTTGGGGCGCGCGATGGGTCTGCCTCGTCGTCGTTCTTCGCCTTTGCCGCCTGCGTCCGTGCCCGCTTCTCGTCTCTTGCTTCGCGCATCTAGCGGTGGAGCATGGCGGCCAGCGTCGCAGGAGCTTGCCGGCGGCGCTGTCCCCGCGCTTCCAGCCTTTGCCGAGAAGCCTCGATCTCGGCACGCCTCGCCTGCTCCCGGGCAAACGCCTCATCATGGCGATGAGCGTTGAGCTCATAGAGCTTCTGTCGCTCCGCCTCCATGAGGAGGCGTCCCGCCTCCTCCGTGGCCGCTCGCTGGCGCGAGATCTCGAGGGCGTGCTCGAGGTTAGCGTCGTTGACGAACTCCCGCTCCTCCTCCTTCAACCTCTGGAAGCGTTGCGCGTTCAACGATGCTAGGATCGCCGCCTGCTCCGTGTCGGCGGGGGCCTGGCCTGCACCATTAAACGCCGACGACCAACCTTCCCGCCTCGCGGCCGATGCGAATCATCGCGTCCTCTCGCTGACAAGGCGCCCCCACCCGCGAAAACCGTCGTGCCGCGAGGCGCCGGCGCGCCCGATTCGCGCCCTACGTGAAGGGGCTGGCACGGGGATACCGACGATTCTATTGGGCTCGAAAACTAGCCGGCTCCGTTTGGGACGCATCGGTGCGCCCAAAAACCACGCTGGGCCCCAAAATGCTATCAGGGCCGCTATTGGGGCCGTCGGTGGAGATGCTCTAAGGGGCACGGCAAAGGGTGAGAGGAGTGTGTCGCTACGGATGATCACTCTCACCTGGGAGGCATAACTACGGAAGCAATGGATTAACATAATGGCAGCGACAACAAGCCTTTATTTAGCAAAAGTACTACTTTGTTACATGATGGTGCATTCTCTTGGTCTTGGTGCCTATCAACTACATATAACAAGACCTACGGAGGCTATGGCGGGATCTATCCCATCTAGGGTTTCACCGATGGCTTCAGGCGTCAGGGTCTTGGGGGGCCTCCTCATCCTCTCCCGTCGAGGTCGGATTACCATACATCATGCGGCAATGGCTGATGTTGAACACCTTGATGGTGAGAAGGTCGGTGCCATCAAATGTGCAGATGAGAAGTTCCCCCAGGCACAAGAGATGCTCGTGGGAGAACCTCTCCCACCCACGTGCCAGCAAGAGGCCCCCATCGTCATCATAGTACATCCGCAGGAGGAAGTCTTTCTTGCAGCAATCCGCCACCCGCATCCTCATTCGCTGATGGCGGCGCCCCCTTAGCGCCTGGACAAATACGAGGGAAGCATTTTGAGGTTGTTGTTGTCGCGGAGGACGTTGATGAAGAACTCGTAGCCCTACAATCATGTGGGGGCTATCCACGCGGAATGTGAGGGGCACGCCAAAGTAGCCACGGCCGCGCCCACGGCCGCCGCGCCTACCTCTGTGCCTGCCCCTGCGTCCCTGCACATCGTCGGAGGCTGTCGGATCT
Organism: Lolium multiflorum; assembly: GCA_030979885.1. NCBI lineage: Eukaryota > Viridiplantae > Streptophyta > Magnoliopsida > Poales > Poaceae > Lolium > Lolium multiflorum. Next base: position 144,155,391 of record CM061749.1, read on the forward strand.
CTAGCCACGCCTGATACGTCTCCAACGTATCTATAACTTTTGATGTTCCATGCTAGTTTTATGACAATACCTACATGTTTTGTTCATACTTTATATCATTTTTATGCATTTTCCAGGACTAACCTATTAACAAGATGCCGAAGTGCCAGCTCCTGTTTTCTGCTGTTTTTGGTTTCAAAATTTCTACACAGGAAATATTTTCGAAATTGGACCCCACGAAGACAGAAGTCAATATTTTACCGAGACGGACCCAGAGAGCCAGAGAAGGGCCAGAGGGGGGCCAAGGGGCCTCCACACCATAGGGGCGCGGTGGCCCCTTGGCCGCGCCCGGATATGGGGTGGGCCCCGGGACCCCTCCGAGGCCGCCCTTTGCCTATATAATCTTCCGATGCGAAAACCCTAAGGGAATCGGTCTTCCTCCACGAAAGTTTACGCCGCCGCCATCGCGAAGCCAAGTTCGGGGACAAGTCTCTGTTCCGACACGCCGCCGGAAAGGGAAGTGCCCCCGGAATCCATCTCCATCGACACCACCGCCATCTTCATCGCCGTTGCTGTCTCCCATGATGAGGAGGGAGTAGTTCTCCCCCGAGGCTGAGGGCTCTACCGTAGCTATGTGGTTCATCTCTCTCTCCCATGGTGTGATCTTTATGTGATCATGAGCTTTGTAATCTAGTTGAATATGTAGATGTTACTCTTGTCTATTATGCACTCTAGAGGTTACTTTAATATGAACTCCGGAGTCACTCTCCACGGTGTGATGGTGACAGTGTGCGCATCGTGTGTGATTCCTTTATTACGTTGTGGAGCTTGTTAACTCCGGCTTGAGGTGTGCTTTTGCAGCCCTACACAATGAATGGTGTTTGTTATCCAACAAGAGAGTGTTTGAGAGTAGCATTTATTTATTCAATTATATGATCATTGTTGAGAGTGTCCACTAGTGAAAGTATGATCCCTAGGCCTTGTTTTTAAGCATTGAAACACCGTTGTAGCACCTTACCTTTTAAACAAAGGCAAGATACCTGTGTATAGTGCTATTCCCGGGATCACTGATAGCACACACATTTCAAATGTAGTAATCATAGCAATAGTATCAAATTTACTACAACGTAGATCCACAGGAGATAAAATAAAGTCTTACAAATTGCATAGTCGAATTGACTAGCTCAAATATATAAAGGTTCAAAGCAAACACAGCGGAAATAAACTTCAATGAGCCTCCATCATCTTCATGCGCCACAGGCAGACATGTTGGAATGTAGACTCGAGATCCTACTAGTACCCATCTTCAGAATAACCTGCACGTTTGAATATGCAGCCCCACGAATGGAGGTCAGTACAATGATGTACTGGCAAATGACACTTATTTGGTGGCAATTTTTGACATGACTAGCTACATGATATTTGGCAAGTGGAGTTTAGGCAAATTTGCTTAAAGCCAATTTTATCCTATATTTTATTTAAAACAAAACATTTTGAAATCCTTTGAATGACATTATGAAATCACACCATGGTTAATCCTCCATGGGTTTTATAATAATCACATGGTTACATCTCCCATGAGTTTTACAAAGGTTAATTCAAATTTTAAACACATTCAGAAAAGGTGATGAGATTCTTCCGTACATTCCTTGCCTAGAAGCTCAAATTGTCCGTAACCGGGGACACGGCTAAGATCTTAGGTTTAACTCTCGAGAGGTTGTGCACTTTCACCTTACGACCCACCCTTCCCAAGAGAAGAATGAGACAAGATCTTTCAGAAGAAGAATTCAACCATACAAACTAGACTCGTTCCCATTTGGCCACCACCCTCTGTCTAGCCACAAGTTGAACCCTCACAACTTACTTAATCCCGGCAGAGCCCATAATACCATAAGGCTGCACTGGAAGCTAACTAAAACATGGACGACATAGTAATCTCTTTAATCCTGGGTGGCCTACCACAAGTGGAACTCACAAGCTTAAAACCTTACAGGTAGTAAACCCCCACACGATCCCCTGGTGAAAACCAGGTGTGCAGTCAAAAGCGACCACTCTACAACTTGCGCACTCTCAGGGATTCACCACTTTAGCCCACTCGGGGCGTGGACCTGAGCAGCCGCCCACCAATCAACCAATCCACCCAGGTGTTTCATTAGGGTTGTTAATTTTTAATTTTCAAACACCCACATCCAATAACAATACAGCATTTGGCATTTGATGTTGCAAAGAAAAAATTAAAGCATCCTAGCAATTGGGTTTAGGAGTAGCTACACACTACTAGGGTTTGCTAAGCATAGCATAATACTTTACTTTTAAAAACAAAATCCTACCATGCATACTAATTTCAAAAACACTAATGCATAATTAAAGTAAGTAGGATTTGAGTGTCACTTGCCTTGATCCAAGCAACCCGCACAATCACAGCAATCACAAGCACCACCTTGATCTCCTCCACAATCTATTCAAACAATCACAACAAATAAACAAACATTCGATATGAACAATCATAGACATGTATGCATGCATGCTATGCAACAATTTAACTTCACAAGAGGGGTGGTGTGTAAGTGTTGCATTATGTGTTCTCTGATATGTGCAATGTTAATAAAATATTCTGGACATTTAATTTGATTTAGAAAAACCATTAATCGAGTATCTACTTAACATATACAACCTTATTAATTAGCTACTGCAAGCATTATGTGTTGTAAAAATATGAATTTGACCTCCCTGGATAGGCTACAGTAACACAAGAATAGGGCAATTGGAATTATTCGAAAATAATTTATAGAATTTGAATTATCCTCGAATTACTGATTTGAATAGATTTTACTAAAGCAAGTTTGTGCACGTATCAAAGTTGTACAACTCCTATATCATGTTGAAGTACATGATCTGAGGATTCCAGAAAGTACAAAATCATAAGATTTGGGCCAGTAGATTATTTTATATAATTTTTATAGTGTGCAATAGTCAATTTCCCTATTTAAAATTTGATACGAAATCTAACACAGTACCTATGCCATATTATTTCATAATCATGTTCTACAGATTGTAAGCTTTCCGAAACTATAAAATTTGTAAAATTTGGTCCAGTGGTTGATTTTATATGGAATTTACAAGTTATACAATGAATCTGGGATTTAAAATTCGAATTCAAACGTATTTGACTAAATCTGACTGGGCGCTGACTGGGACGCTGACTAGGCGCCACGCGGCGTGACATGATTCGCCCGTACCGATTCGGTATGGGCTTCTATCCTGCGCCGCAAGATCTAGATCGGACGTAGAAAAAAGAAAGGAGGAGAGCTCACCTGGCCGGCGGGACGGGTGGCGGGCGGCTCGAGCCGATGGCGCGGCGGTTACGACGACTTCGGCGGGTGGTGGCGGCTACGTGTGCGGCGCGCGATGCTGAGTTTGGTGGTGGCGGCGCGGGCAACGGAGGTCTAGGGCGGCGGCGATCTGCGGCTGGAGGCGGCGGATGCGGCGGCAACTTCGGCGAGAGATCGCCGCTGTTTGGCGGCGCGGCGGCGGGAGCGGTTGGGGGGAAAAGACGCGGGGAGCCTGGGTATATATAGGCGGCGGCACGGACGTCGAGGAGGGCGCGGACGGCGAGGATTCATCCGTTCCCTTCTAGGGTTCGGGCGACATGGAGGCAGTGTCCTGCTCGGACACGAGGTAGGAGAAGACGTGGGCCCCGCTGACAGGCGGGCCCCGTCCGTCAGCGGAAAAAAAAGCAGGGAGGCGGTGCGAGCGTGGGCCGTGTTTGGCAGGCCGTTTGGGCCGACGCGGTCGGGCTGGCCCGACTCGGCCAGTCCGAACCGTTTTCCTCTTTTTTTTTGTTCTTTTCTTTTTTTTTACTGTTTTATTCATAACTTTTGATTTAGGAATCCAAAATGGGTCAAACCAGTTTCTAAAATTTTGTAAAAAAAAATTAGGGCTTTGATTTAAACAATAGTGAACAAAGTTTTGAACTGAAATAGCATGGTAGATAATTAGGACCTTTGCAATTAGGGTATGTAGCTATGGTTGTGTCATATTTGTGCTTATCATTTTATGTGTAAATGAACAAATGCAAAGATGCCATGAATGCATGCAAGTTTTTAATTTTTTGAAAAACCTGGGATGTTACAGACTAACCCCCTTAAGATGAAGCACGTCCCCGGGCTTCGGAAAGGCTAGCAATTAGGTGTGGGTGTTATTCTCGAAGGTTTTCTTCACCTTCCCAAGTTGCCTCTTCCTCACTATGGTGACTCCACTGAACAGAACTATATAGTATTGAGCTGGTATTCCTTTACCATGGGTATCTGATCTAGGCTAACCCCCTTAAGATGTTTAGCCTAATATCACCAATATGCAATTGGGATGTAAATCGAACCATTGATATGAATGAATGCGATGCGCCACTATCAATTAAAACTAATGTTGTAACGAGTTGAGTGGAGACATACCCATCACAGTGTTAGGTTCATTCACCACTTCCTCCACATGCAGGTGGTTCACCTGTCCCTTCTGGAATGGATTAGGTTTGGTAACCTCCTCAGGCTTGTTCTCGGGACATCTTTTGGCAAAGTGCCCAGTCTTCTTACACTTGTAGCATGTGATGTTGGACAAGTCCCTATTGTCCCCTGAATTGGGATGGTGCTGGCCATTGTTTCCATTGTGATGACCATTGTTACCATTGGGGTGACTATTGGAATGGTCTCCCTTGAATCCTTCATTGTGCCTATGGCCGTTGTAGTTGTTTCCATTCCCTTTACTGAAATGACCATTATGATTGTGTGAGTTGTGACTCCCACTTCCTTCAGAAGAATGGTGCTTCTTGTGGAACGGCTCAGTGTGGTTCTTGCTATTGCTGAACTTCCTCTTGCGATTTTCCTCCTTCTTGATGTTATTGTCCAGGGTGATGGCTTGATCAAGTAGGGACTGATAGTTGGGTGCATAAGCTACAGACAATGGAATCTTCAGTTCACCTTTAAGTCCATTGAGGAACTTTTCCTTCCTCTTAACATCAGTGTCAATGTCTTCTGGGGCATACCTCGCCAAAGCACAGAAGTCATCCATGTACTCCTTCAGAGTCCTTCCTCCTTGCCTCAGGCTGCGAAATTCATCCCTCTTTAGATTCATAATGCCCGAGGAGATATGAGCAGTACGAAATCCCTCTTTGAAGGTTTCCCAGTCTAAGTCATCTATAGGATGGGTAAGTTGATAAGTCTCTAATACGTCTCCAACGTATCTATAATTTCTGATGTTCCATGCTTGTTTTATGACAATACCTACATGTTTTGTTCACACTTTATATCGTTTTGATGCATTTTCCGGAACTAACCTATCGACGAGATGCCGAAGTGCCACTTCCTGTTTTGCTGTTTTTGGTTTCAGAAATCCTAGTAAGGAAATATTCTCGGAATCGGACGAAATCAATGCCCAATATCTTATTTCTGCACGAAGCTTCCAGAACACCCGAGAGGCACCAGAGGGGAGCCTGAGGGGGCCCACACGCCAGGGCGGCGCGGCCAAGGCCCTGGGCGCGCCCCCCTATTGTGTGGCCCCACCAGGGCCCCTTCGAGGCTGCCCTTCCACCTACTTAAGGACTCCGTCGCGAAAACCCAAGACGAATAAGCCACGGTACGAGAAAAGTTCCAGAGCCGCCGCCATCGCGAAGCCAAGATCTGGGGGACAGGAGTCTCTGTTCCGGCACGCCGCCGGACGGGGAAGTGCCCCCGGAAGGCTTCTCCATCGACACCACCACCATCTTCACCGCCATCGTTGTCTCCCATGATGAGGAGGGAGTAATTCTCCCCTGGGGCTGAGGGCTCTACCGTAGCTATGTGGTTAATCTCTCTCTCTGTACTCCAATACAATGATCTCATGAGCTGCTTTACATGATTGAGATCCATATGATGAGCTTTGTATCGCTACTAGTCTATGTGCTACTCATGTGATGTTATTAAAGTAGTCTATTCCTCCTGCATGGTGTAATGGTGACAGTGTGTGCATCATGTAGTTCTTGTCGTAGATTATGATCATAATCTCTTGTAGGTTATGGAGTTGATTATCGCTATGATAGTATTAATGTGATCTATTCCCCCTTTCATAGTGTAATGGTGACAGTGTGTATGCTATGTTAGTACTCGGTTTATTTTGCAAAGATCTATTATGCTCTAAGGTTACTTAAATATGAATGCTGAATGTTGTGGCGCTTGTTAACTCCGGCTTGAGGGAGCTCTTGTAGCCCTACACAACGAATGGTGTTTGTCATCCAACAAAAGAGTGTATGTAGCACAAATGAGAGAAGTTATTATTTATTATGCGATCAATGTTGAGAGTGTCCACTAGTGAAAGTATGATCCCTAGGCCTTGTTTCCAATACTGCAAACACCGCTTACTTACTGTTATGTTGCATGTTTACTCGCTGCCATATTTTATTCAGATTGCTATTACCACTCATATACATCCATACTACTTGTATTTCACTATCTCTTCGCCGAACTAGTGCACCTATACATCTGACAATTGTATTAGGTGTGTTGGGGACACAAGAGACTTCTTGTATCGTGATTGCAAGGTTGCTTGAGAGGGATATCTTTGACCTCTTCCTCCCCGAGTTCGATAAACCTTGGGTGATCCACTTAAGGGAAAACTTGCTGCTGTTCTACAAACCTCTGCTCTTGGAGGCCCAACACTGTCTACAAGAATAGAAGCACACGTAGACATCAAGCTATTTTCTGGCGCCGTTGCGGGGAGGAAAGGTAAAAGGCACTCATACTCCGGTCCTAGGTAACTAAGTTATTTTCTGTTGCCGTTGTAAGTGCTCGAAGCTATTTCCTTTAGATCCCGCAATTGCATCTTTTGGTTTCTTGTTTACACTAGTTAGGCATAATGGAAAGCAACAATGAGCTTTTATTTCTATTTCCGAGTTAAGACATGGATTGTTTGCTGCGAAAATTAAAAAACCTATGGAATCTTATTTGCATGCTAGTAGCAATCATATTAGTATGAACGCTTTGAACACCATTGTTGCTAATGATATGGAAAATTCTAAGCTTGGGGAAGCTGGTTTTGATGAGCATGATATTTTTAGTCCCCCAAGCATTGAGGAGAAAATTTTCTTTGATGATACTTTGCCTCCTATTTATGATGATTATAATGATAGTGGTCTTTTGGTTCCGCCTACTATGGAGAGTAAATTTTATTATGATTATACTATGCCTCCTACACTTGATGAGAATAATAATGATAGCTACTTTGTTGAATTTGCTCCCACTACAACTAATAAAATTGATTATGCTTATGTGGAGAGTAATAATTTTATGCATGTGGCTCATGACAAGAATGTTTTATGTGATAGTTATATTGTTGAGTTTGTTCATGATGCTACTGAAAGTTATTATGAGAGAGGGAAACATGGTTATATGCATCTTAATAATATTAAGTTTCCCCTCTTTATGTTGATAATCTTGAAATTGCGCTTGTGTTGCTTTTCTATGCTTACCACTTTGTTCTTCATGAATTTATTTGTGTACAAGATTCCTTTTCATAGGAAGTGGGTTAGGCTTAAATGTGTTTTGAATTTGCTTCTTGATACTCTCTTTTGCTTCAACTCTTATTTTTTGCAAGAGTATCATTAAAATTACTGAGCGCATCTTAATGGCTATAAAGAAAGAACTTCTTGGGAGATAACCCATGTGTTTATTTTTTGCTACTGTTTTGTTGAGTCTAGGAAGTTGTTACTACTGTAGCAACCTCTCCTTATCATGTTTTTGTGCCAAGTAAAGTTTCTATAGTAAGGTTGATACTAGATTTGGATTAATGCGCAGAAACACATTTCTGTCTGTCACGAATTCGCGCATCTCTCTGTAAAAAAATCAAAAAAATCTACAAATTTACGTGCGTGATCCTCAGATATGAAAGCAAACAAGACAGAAAATAAAATAAAGTAAAGCACCTCAGATATGTACGCAACTTTCAATAGTTTTGAGTTTTTCCGTTTGAGCAAGTTAAGTGCCCCTGCAAAATTCATCTTTACGGACTGTTCTGTTTTTGACAGATTCTGCCTTTTATTTCGCATTGCCGCTTTTGCTATGTTGAATGAGTTTCTTTATTCCATTAACTTTCAGAAGCTTTGTGCAATGTCCAGAAGTGTTAAGAATGATTGTGTCACCTCTGAACATGTGAATTTTGATTATGCACTAACCCTCTAATGAGTTTGCTTGAAGTTTGGTGTGGAGGAAGTTTTCAAGGGTCAATAGAAGAGGATGATATACTATGATCAAGAAGAGTGAAAGGTCTAAGCTTGGGGATGCCCCGGTGGTTCATCCCTGCATATTTTAAGAAGACCAAGCATCTAAGCTTGGGGATGCCCAAGGCATCCCCTTCTTCATCGACAACTTATCAGGTCACTTCTATTGAAACTATATTTTTATTCGGTCACATCTTATGTACTTTACTTGGAGCGTCGGTGTGCTTTTATTTTCGTTTTGTTATTTTCATTCTTTGAATAAATTCATGCTCATGTGGGAGAGAGACACGCTCCGCTTTTTCATATGAACACTTGTGTTCTTAATTGTGCTTTAATGTTCATGGCGAAGGCTGAAATTGCTTCGTTAAATTGCTATTTGGTTGGAATCAGAAAATGCTGCATATGGTTTGGAAATTTGGCAATTGTTTGAGCTCTCATAGATCATGTTTAAGCTCTTGCACCATGTAGTTTAATCTATTAATGAAGAACTACTGTAGAGCTTGTTTAATTTGGTTTGCATGATTGGTCTCTCTAAGTCTAGATATTTTCGGGTAAAATGTTTGAACAACAAGGAAGACAGTGTAGAGCCTTATAATGCTTGCAATATGTTCTTGTGTAAGTTTTGTTGTACCTGTTCATACTTGTGTTTGCTTCAAACAACCTTGCTAGCCCAAACCTTGTACGGAGAGGAAATGCTTCTCGTGCATCCAAACACTTTGAGCCAAACCCATGCCATTTGTGTCCACCATATCTACCTACTATGTGGTATTTTTCTGCCATTCCAAAGTAAATTACTTGAGTGCTACCTTTAAAATTTCATTCCTTTATCTTTCCAATATATAGCTCATGGGACAAATAGCTTAAAAACTATTGTGGTGATGAATATGTAGTTATGTGTCTTAATTCTTATAAGTTGCTTGTTGAGCGGTAACCATGTTTCTGGGGACGCCATCAACTTTTTATCTTTGTTGGATATCATGTGAGATGCTATGCATGTTCGTCTTGTCTGAAGTGCGATTTCATGATCAAATGGTTTGAGTATGCATATGTTAGAGAAGAACATTGGGCCGCTAACTAAAGCCATGTATCATGGTGGAAGTTTCAGTTTGGACATACAACCTCAATCTCTTATGAGAATATTATTTGTTGTTGAATGCTTAAGCATTAAAAGAGGAGTCCATTATCTGTTGTCTATGTTGTCCCGGTATGGATGTCTAAGTTGAGAATAATCAAAAGCGAGAAATCCAATGCGTGCTTTCTCCTTAGACCTTTGTACAGCGGCATAGAGGTACCCCTTTGTGACACTTGGTTGAAACATATGTCATGTGATGATAATCCGTGTTATCCGAGCTGATTAGGACAAGGTGCGAGCACTATTAGTACTCTATGCATGAGACTTGCAACTTGTAGGAAGTATTATGCATAGCACATATGAATTATTACTACCGTTGACAAAATTGTTTCTATGTTTTCAAAACAAAAGCTCTAGCACAAAAATAGTAATCCATGCTTCCCTCTGCGAAGGGCCATTCTTTTACTTTATGTTGAGTCAGTTTACCTACTTCTTTCTATCTTAGAAGCAAACACTTGTGTTAACTGTGTGCATTGATTCTTACATGTTTACTTATTGCACCTGTTATATTACTCTATGTTGACAAATATCCATGAGATATACATGTTACAAGTTGAAAGCAATTGCTGAAACTTAATCATCCTTTGTGTTGCTTCAATGCATTCTACTTTGAATTTATTGCTTATGAGTTAGCTCTTATGCAAGTCTTATTGATACTTGTCTTGAAAGTACTATTCATGAAAAGTTTTGCTATATGATTCATTTGTTTAGTCATTATCTTTGTTAGCAATCTTTTGTTCAGATCACTTCATTCATGTCATATGCTTTACAATAATGTTGATCAAGATTATGATGGTAGCATGTCACTTCAGAAATTATTCTTGTTATCGTTTACATACTCGAGGACGAGTAGGAACTAAGCTTGGGGATGCTGATACGTCTCCAACGTATCTATAATTTCTGATGTTCCATGCTTGTTTTATGACAATACCTACATGTTTTGTTCACACTTTATATCGTTTTGATGCATTTTCCATAACTAACCTATTGACGAGATGCCGAAGTGCCAGTTCCTGTTTTCGGTTTCAGAAATCCTAGTAAGGAAATATTCTCGGAATCGGACGAAATCAATGCCCAATATCTTATTTCTGCACGAAGCTTCCGAACACCCGAGAGGCACCAGGGGAGTTGAGGGCCCACACGCCAGGCGGCGCGCCAAGGCCCCGGGCGCGCCCCCTATTGTGTGGCCCCACCAGGGCCCCTCCGAGGCTGCCCTTCCGCCTACTTAAGGACTCCGTCGCGAAAACCCTAGGGCACAAGACGAGAAAAGTTCCAGAGCCACCGCCATCGTGAAGCCAAGATCTGGGGGACAGGAGTCTCTATTCCGGCATGCTGTCGGGACGGGGAAGTGCCCCCAGAAGGCTTCTCCATCGACACCACCACCATCTTCACCGCCATCGTTGTCTCCCATGATGAGGAGGGAGTAATTCTCCCCTGGGGCTGAGGGCTCTACCGTAGCTATGTGGTTAATCTCTCTCTGTACTCCAATACAATGATCTCATGAGCTGCTTTACATGATTGAGATCCATATGATGAGCTTTGTATCGCTACTAGTCTATGTGCTACTCATGTGATGTTATTAAAGTAGTCTATTCCTCCTCCATGGTGTAATGGTGACAGTGTGTGCATCGTGTGGTTCTTGTCGTAGATTATGATCATAATCTCTTGTAGGTTATGGAGTTGATTATCGCTATGATAGTATTGATGTGATCTATAACCCCTTTCATAGTGTAATGGTGACAGTGTGTATGCTATGTTAGTACTCGGTTTATTTTGCAAAGATCTATTATGCTCTAAGGTTACTTAAATATGAATGCTGAATGTTGTGGCGCTTGTTAACTCCGGCTTGAGGGAGCTCTTGTAGCCCTACACAACGAATGGTGTTTGTCATCCAACAAAAGAGTGTATGTAGCACAAATGAGAGAAGTTATTATTTATTATGCGATCAATGTTGAGAGTGTCCACTAGTGAAAGTATGATCCCTAGGCCTTGTTTCCAATACTGCAAACACCGCTTACTTACTGTTCTGTTGCATGTTTACTCGCTGCCATATTTTATTCAGATTGCTATTACCACTCATATACATCCATACTACTTGTATTTCACTATCTCTTCGCCGAACTAGTGCACCTATACATCTGACAAGTGTATTAGGTGTGTTGGGGACACAAGAGACTTCTTGTATCGTGATTGCAGGGTTGCTTGAGAGGGATATCTTTGACCTCTTCCTCCCTGAGTTCGATAAACCTTGGGTGATCCACATAAGGGAAAACTTGCTGCTGTTCTACAAACCTCTGCTCTTGGAGGCCCAACACTGTCTACAAGAATAGAAGCACACGTAGACATCAGTCTCCCACCACCTTGCAGCAGGTCCTTCCAACAGATGAGCGGTGAACCTAATCTTCTCAGCCTCGGTGCACTCACAGGTGACCAAGTCCTTGCTGACTGAACGAAGCCAGTCATCAGCTACAATTGGTTCAGTGGCACTGGAGAACTTAGCTGGTCGGAGTCTCAGAAATCTGGCGAGTCTATCCACTGGGGGTGGTGGTGGTGGTGGAGGTGGCGGTGGTGGATTGTTGTTGTTGTTCTGGGTGGTTTGGATGAATTGGGTCATCATCTGCATGAGTTGTGCCTGAGCTGTCATCATCTGTTGCAGTGCTTCCTGAGTTGGATCACGTCTTGGCGGCATCTGGGGTTGTTTTAGCATAGATGAGAAACAAGATAGACAGATCTAGGGAACAAAAGTTTCCTACCCATGCACAAACAAGTCACACAACCAAACAAAAACACTGAAAACTAGAATTCCAAACTTTATTTAAACTTATCGAGTTTTCGAAAATACGACTGAGATAGTTGGTACTGCCTTACATCAAATAGTAGGACAATACAAAAGAGCGTACTAAATCCTAAAATCTAAAGGGGTCTTCTAGCGTCTCTTGACCGCTCCATAGTAAGATAGTGGGCTTCCTTCCTCAGTTGCTTTCCTCTTCAAGTTGTTCTCCTCTTCAATTTGCGCCTCCTGAGTAACTGGGTGAGGTGGCGATGACGGTATCTGTTTGACTAGATGCGCGCACTGCGCCTGTAGAGCTAAGATTATCGCCTGCTGTTTGAAGGTCTCATCCTGTAGCTTTTCATTGTCCGTCTTGAGTTGAACAACCTCAGCATCTAGTTCATCCCTCTGCTCCTTCAGCTCATAATACTTCAGATTGTTCTCCTGAAGGATTTGCTTGATTAGGTCACAATCTTTCATCTCAAGGCGCAGGTGGTGCTCCATCTTCTGGGCGTACCTCTCCATGTCCTCGAACTGGATTGCCGTCCATGTCATGCCTTCACGATTTCCCTTAGTCCTGAAGCAAAATCCCGCGGAGCTGCGATGTCCGAAGTGCTGGATGTCCGAATCCTCATCGATGTCGTTCTTGTACCTGTAGACGATGCGCGCTAATGCCTCCTGCATTGCCATCACTACTCCATCTTCCCATTCTGGATACGTCTTCAGGTAGACCACGGTGTCGGTAACTGGCTGAACAAGACGTCCCTCAATGGTGGTCTCGATCTCCCAGCGTTCCACGGTGTGTACATCAGATATCACGGCTCTCCCGCGGAACATGGGTGCGCGTATACTCAGAGACCTGCACACCCGGGACAACGTGTCGCTGAAAGGGGTGTCGTCCTCGGGGTAAGGGACCCAGAGCTTGGTGAAGGTGCCCATCTATATTTCGAAAAGTGAGATGAGGTTAGAATAGAATCAAATGAATAGATAAGTGAAGAATTAAGATTTTCATAATTATAATTTAAATAGGTTTGTATCCTATGGTTTTCCAAATCCTAGGGTCTCGATCCTACATGCAACACTATGCTCTGATACCATTTTGTAGCACCTTACCTTTTAAATAAAGGCAAGATACTTGTGTATAGTGCTATTCCCGAGATCACTGATAGCACACACATTTCAAATGTAGTAATCATAGCAATAGTATCAAATTTACTACAACATAGATCCACAGGAGATAAAATAAAGTCTTACAAATTGCATAGTCGAATTGACTAGCTCAAATATATAAAGGTTCAAAGCAAACACAACGGAAATAAACTTCAATGAGCCTCCATCATCTTCATGCGCCACAGGCAGACATGTTGGAATGTAGACTCGAGATCCTACTAGTACCCATCTTCAGAATAACCTGCACGTTTGAATATGCAGCCCCACGAATGGAGGTCAGTACAATGATGTACTGGCAAATGACACTTATTTGGTGGCAATTTTTGACATGACTAGCTACATGATATTTGGCAAGTGGAGTTTAGGCAAATTTGCATAAAGCCAATTTTATCCTATATTTTATTTAAAACAAAACATTTTGAAATCCTTTGAATGACATTATGAAATCACACCATGGTTAATCCTCCATGGGTTTTATAATAATCACATGGTTACATCTCCCATGAGTTTTACAAGGTTAATTCAAATTTTAAACACATTCAGAAAAGGTGATGAGATTCTTCCGTACATTCCTTGCCTAGAAGCTCAAATTGTCCATAACCGGGGACACGGCTAAGATCTTAGGTTTAACTCTCGAGAGGTTGTGCACTTTCACCTTACGACCCACCCTTCCCAAGAGAAGAATGAGACAAGATCTTTCAGAAGAAGAATTCAACCATACAAACTAGACTCGTTCCCATTTGGCCACCACCCTCTGTCTAGCCACAAGTTGAACCCTCACAACTTACTTAATCCCGGCAGAGCCCATAATACCATAAGGCTGCACTGGAAGCTAACTAAAACATGGACGACATAGTAATCTCTTTAATCCTGGGTGGCCTACCACAAGTGGAACTCACAAGCTTAAAACCTTACAGGTAGTAAACCCCCACACGATCCCCTGGTGAAAACCAGGTGTGCAGTCAAAAGCGACCACTCTACAACTTGCGCACTGTCAACACCCGGATTTTTAAGTCCAGATGCCTATTATGCCATTCATCGCAATCCTAGGAATATTGTTTTTGCGAGACATAATAGATTGATATCACAACACATCATTCATTACAACACATAATTGTCTTACATAGAGGGATCACATGATCCAGTCTTAATACATCATAGTGGATCTAGAGATCCTATTACAAAACACATAGCGGAAGCGAAGTAACGGTTGCGGTCCATCTATTCCACAGGCAACTGTTGACGTCAGGAGTGATCCTAGTTGTCGTAGACGTCCTGCTGTCCATCTTCCTCGTACTACGGTTCTCTTCATAGTCTGGCCATTTGAATAGCCAGGGACAAAGCCATGAGTACTTTAAAGTACTCGCAAACTAATACTAATGTAAGCACTATCAACTACAGTAAGGGGGTGCTAAGCTCTAAGCTTATTTGCATAAAGCCAATTTTATTTCATAAGCATTTAGTACACATCACAAGTCACCCTTCACATGTCACATTTTTGAAAATGGTCTGATGACGGAACAGTATGGCCTTTCCAATCGTCCATAACCGTGGACACGGCTATTCGAATAGTTCTACACTCTGCAGAGGTCGTACACTTGTGCCACAACATTTGCAATAATCCGTCAGGGTTAACTGGCCCTGATTTATCGCACTCCGTGTGCGGACTACCAACCATAACCTTTCACTTACATACCCTAGTATAGGCACCTCTCCCCATGAGTTTGGCCTCCCAGTGAAGACAGACAACAGCCCGGGAACTGCACAGGGCTTGGGCCGGACAATTCACCTCATTCACGTCATTTCACATCAATTCACTTTTAACGGAGGCAGCCTCAGCATAACCCCTATGACACTTGTGTAGAGGGAACCCATACTAAGATACATAAACTTCCAGTTAAGCCCTTACCCATAATCAGGTATTGTGGGGGTACTTGCAAAATTGGAATGGTATCGCATCCGAACCCAACCATCAGTTTTTTGTAAAATTCACCATGTCATTCACAAGTCATATTCACCTTCAAAATCTTTCAATATAATGACTCATCATTCCAAGGTTTTCAAAGTCATTTCATTTCACCTGTTCCCATCTAGAGTAGTCAATTTTATTTGTTAGCACTAGCATCCAATCATGAGGGGTGCTAACTAGCTTGTATTGCTTTAGGCTAGATTTTGATGCTCTTGTTCTACTCTATATCTAGACCAAGTGAATCATGAATCAAAAAGTAAACTTTGATAAACAAAACTCAAAAACTTGTAAGGTAAAAACTTGGGATAGGATCATTAAACATAAAGTATGATGTAGTGGTGCCTTGCTCTATTAGAGCTTTGCACTTGGGTAACTTGCAAGAATATTAGCTTGCCTTGAGTGGTGTACTGATCAAAGTGGTCTTCTTCTTCCTGGAAGTAGACCTCCTCCTCCTCGGTGTACTCCTCGGTACTAGCGTCTAAATACGAGTATAATACACACAATTACCACACAAAGCCTAAGTACTAGACTAAGCACACACATAAATCACTCCTACTAAGCTATCAATCAACATGCTTATTAGGTGAGTTGATTTAATTTTATTCTTAAGAAAAATAATTTCCTCTCATTATAAATATTAATTAGGGTTTCTATTTATTTCTTGAGAGAAAATAATTTCCTCTCATTGAATATTATTAAGATTTAATTTCCTCAATTAATGTCATATGACCTAGGTTGACCAAAGTCAACCTCTTCATAAGTATCAATTGGGAAGTGATTTAAATGAGGTACACCTCCTCATGCCTTTTTAATACTCATGATTAATGATTTAATATCATCAACTAATTTAATATGAGTTTAAAATTGACCATAGTCTCTTCCCCATATTAACTTAGTTGAGACAAGATTTAAATGAGACCAAAACATCTCATATGATCTAATAGGTAGTTTTGAACAATTTAAATATTACCATGAAAATGATTTAATATTTTCAATTAAGAACATATTGGTCATTAATACATGTGTCATCAACTCACATCGAATCACTTGGAGTAATGATTTAAGTGAGAAGCTACCCTCATATAATTTAGATACTATTTTTGAAATAGTTTAAATGAGCTAGAAATGGCTATATAGCAGTATTTGAATCTAGCCCATGATCATATACAGCAACCATGTTATATTTTTACATAATCAATTAGACCATATGAAATGTGATTTATGAGAGTTGGAATCAACTCAAAATCATTTATGGTTGAATTTTAATAATTGTTTGAATTTGAAAAAGGCTCTGCCTTGTTATTTTTGCTAATTTAAGTTTACAACAAATCTAGGGTTCTAACCAGTGGGGTTGGATAGATAATTTAACAAGCTTTCCGAAGATATAAAGTTCACCAAATTTGGTTTGGTAGATTTTAAGTTATTCAATTTCCAACAGGGTACCAGTATTGAATTCAAACTGAAATGAATTATTCGAATTCGAATTAAAGGGCTAGCGCGGGAAAGGGAATGGGCCAGTGAGAGGGAGAACGAGTTGGGCCGGCCCAGCTATGCCCACGGTGCATGCGGGCCGCCTGACAGGGAGGGACCCATGCGTCAGTGGGTCATAACGCCCGAACCGGTAAGATCTAACCTGAGCCGCAGGATTAGAAGGGAATCCAACGGCTCGGGTTCATCGTCGACGGCGACGAGAGGCACGGCTACTGGCGGCGAGCAGTAGGGGGTCGGAGGCTCACCGGAGCTCCGGCGATCGTCGGCGAGGTGCTGCAGCGACGTTGTCGACGACGGCGGTCCGCCTGGTACAAGTGGCGGCTCCGGGGGTGGCTCCTAGCTCCGGCTTCTTCTGCGGCGGCTCCACGGACTCCGACGATCAAATTGGCTACCTACGGATCAAATTGAGAAGCGAGCGAGCTCGAGGAGGGTCAAGGAGAGGAGGAGAGGCGAGTGGTGTGCCGAACTGAGGCGCGTGATGCCTCTATTTATAGCAGCGCGAGGTGCTGCGGCTCGGTGGATGAGGTCGTCCATGGCGACGTCGCTACAGGGGAGGAGTGAGCTGGGCGATGACGCAGGCGGGTTGGCGAGGTCCAGGCGAGCATGACGCGCGTGATTGCGAGAAAAGATGGCAGTGGCGAGCAGGCGCGTGGTGTCAGTACCGGCGGAGGTCGTCGACGGTGGCGACGCGACAGGCCTCCCCGTCCAAGCGAGCGTGTCCTGGCTAGTTGGTGCCTAGGGGAGCAGGTGGAGAAGGGAGAGGGCAGGGGTGCGGTCACGGGTCAGGTGGCGGGTGCTCCGGGCGTGTCTGGCGCGCTCTGGGCGTCGTGGGCGTGTCTGGGCGCGCGTGGCCCGGTCAACGTCGACGTCGTCTTGGTCCAGGGCTTGCACGAGCAGATGCAGGGGAGTGAGAGGAGGCTCAGAGACATGGTGACATGGGTCAGATGTGAGTGGAGAGGAAAATGTCATGGAGGTGCCATGAGCACCACGGCATGGCCAAGTTTGGTCAATTTCACCAAGGTACACGGGGTACCAAGGCCTGGCATTGTCCGAGGGTTTATCCATGAAGGTAATGCTGACCTAAGTTTGATGGTTGAGGCAAAAATATGCTGGATAAAAGAGAGTATGGAGTTGGTGGGATTTTGCACACAAGGTGTTTGATGATATGGCCGAAAGAGAAAAGTTTTTGAATTTTTCAAAAATATTTGGTGGAGTTGATTTAAATAATGTTTAGAGCACAATGGTGGTGGTGGTGTTCAAAATGAGGTTGATTTGTGAAATTTCAAAATGGGGATGATCTTCTCTTTGTTTCAATGTTGCCACTTGTCACTCTCATACTGGTCAACCTAGTCAACTCTGGCCATGGTGGTCAACATGAAAGTTACTCACTTTGACATGGTCTTGGATGACAGGGCAAGAGTTGGTCAAGTTTGGTTTAGGAAAAGTCAAAACCAGGGGTGCAAAGTGGTGAAGATAATAAAAAAGGGTCACATGACCATCATCACAAGTATGTTGAATTTGAATTCCTCTTTGATTTGAATTGGGTTTGTTTGATTCAAATGGGTGTGTCATTGATATATAAGTGTTTTACAAACAATGGCACAAGCCAATGTGGCCTTGGTTGAAGATTTGCAAAATTGGCTAAGAGTGTATGTGAGTGAAAATGGAATTTTCTCACTATTTCATTTCTCTCCCTTTGATTTGATTTTTCTTGACTTAAAAGTGATTCTTATTAGTTTAGGAACATTTCCAAACCATTGAAACCATTCCAAAAGGTCTAGTTCAAAGATTTGCAAAAATGGCCATAACACATAAGAGGTGATAAATTTTCCTTATTCTTGTAATTTGTTCCCCTTGCTTTACTTGGGCAAGATTGAGGGTCAATTTAGTGTTAGATTAGGTTTAGAGATGGTGTCACACCATTTGGGTAAGGTATAAAGGCATAGGTCAAGGTTTGGGTAAAATGGCTATGTGTCACATATGCTTCTATGCATATGTTGCATTTGATTTTTAATTTGACTTGGCTTGCCCCAATTGATGTTGTTGAGTGTTGAAATGGTATAGAGGAGTGATCCAACCATTCACAACAAGTCCTAGGGTCAAGATCCTCAAATTCACAAATTTGCTATTTACTCTCATATGCCTCTATGGCATTTTTAGTTTCTTTTTATTTTCTTTTTGTTTCAACTTGGATTGGGTTTGAGAAGTACTAGATAAGGTTTATGAAGGTTTTCCAATCCTCTAAATAAAGTGGATAGGCCTAGGGTAAAGTTTTACAAAAATAGCCATATGCACATATGCCTTTTTCCTATTTAAAAATCTTTTTATTTTATTTTAACTTGGATGGTAAAAAGGGGTGTGAGGTTTAGGGTTTAAGATTATTTCAATACTAATTAAACAAGCAATCATGGCAATAGCAAACAAGATCTCTATGTATTAAACTTAATTTAATAAAAGTTTTTGTTGGTTCCAAAATTTGGAACTAGGGAAATTCATTTGGTTTGTTTTTGAAATTTTTGGGATGTTACAAACCTTCCCCCTTAAACAAATCTCGTCTCGAGATTTTAAGAAAAGTTAGGTTCCTAAGAAAGATTGAGCAGTGAGATTAACCGGAGAACATACTTGGCATGGCCTGGGGTGCTTCCTGGGCTTCATTGGCAGTCATGTGGTAGAAATGGCCGTTGTTGTTGTTCTGGTTCCTTCTTCCTGCAAAGCGGCGCTGTTGTTGAGCAGGTGCAGCGGTGTTGGCGGCAATCTTGGCAAGCTTTTTGGGGCACTCATTGGAGTAGTGACCCACCACTCCACATTCATAGCAGTTCACAGTTGACTTGTCTTTGGGGGTGACGGGAACAGTGTTGCTTCCAGTCCTCGGGGCAGTATTGGGGTTGTTGTTGTTACCATTGGGGTTGTTGTTGTTGTTGTTGGTGCTGTTGTTGTTGTTGTAGCCTCCGGGCTTCGGGGGTCCTCCATTATTGTTGGAGTAGTTTGGGCGGTAAGTCTGAGCAGGGGGCTTGTTGTATCTTGGGGAAAATCCTCCAGCTTGAGTTGTTGCGGTGCTTCTGCATGGTGGGGTCCATTCTAGGTCATCATCCTTCGCTTGCGGTTCTCATTGGCTTGATTCAGCTTCCCTTCCATCTGTATTGCTGAGTCTACCAGGGCTTCCAAGTCGGCGAACGGAATGTTCACTAACACAGTTTGCATTTCGTCATGCAGTCTGTTCAGAAATATTTCCTTCCTCTTCTCATTGGTGCCGGTCTCATCCGGGGCGTACCTTGACAGAGTGAGAACCTGTCGCGGTATTCCACCACGGACATCCTTCCTTGCTTGAGTTCGCGGAACTCGTCTCTCATCTTCTTGATCAGTCCTTGGGGCACATGATATTTGCTAAACTTTAGCTTGAAGTCTTCCCGTTCATCATTTGTCCGCATTCATTGCGCAGCACTTGTCCACCAGGCTCGCAGGTCCTGATAGGTAGTGGGTGGCAAAAAGACTTTCTCTCGCGGCTTCTACTCCCGCAACTTCCAGGTTGTTCTCCATTGTCCTGGAGCCGCTCATCGCATCGAGGGGTTCTTCTGTCTTACTAAACATTGGGGGATTAGTGTTTTGGAAATTCTTCAGCTTCGATCCAGGGTGATCGTGGTTTCCATGGCCCTGATTGTTCTGAGCTATCTGCTGCAGTGCAGCAATGTTGGCTTGTCGTTCAGCTCTCTCGGCTTCGCGGTCTTCCATCATCATCTGCAGCATTTGCATCATTGCATCCTGGTTGGTGCTGCGGGTTGGTGGGGCCATCTGAAGATTGAGGTAGATGATAAGATAAGAGGGAAATTTCTATGGTTTGTTTGAGTTAAATTCAACAAGTTTCAAAACTTGGGTAGTGTTGAGGGGGTAAAAACCAACAACACTTTTTCATTCATACCAAACATCACACATTACAAAGCTAATCACACCGTTGGTTTTAAGAACCATTCATCGCTCTACGATACAAGGGGTCCTGCTACAAACTCACTCTAGTGCTCTCTTCCGTAGGTGTGAGTTCTACTAAAGTGATCAAGTGTGCAAAATTTTAGGTAGAATTTCAAGAAAAAGTAGAGCATAGATTTCTCATTTTTTAAAAGATCTCAAAGATAAGGGTGAGAATAAGTTTTCATAAATATTCCCTTCATTTGTTTTGGAAACTAAGTTTTTCAGACGTCCATTCTAACTAGGGTCTCCTAAGGTCAACAATGGCTCTGATACCAACTTGTCAACACCCGGATTTTTAAGTCCAGATGCCTATTATGCCATTCATCGCAATCCCAGGAATATTGTTTTTGCGAGACATAATAGATTGATATCACAACACATCATTCATTACAACACATAATTGTCTTACATAGAGGGATCACATGATCCAATCGTAATACATCATAGTGGATCTAGAGATCCTATTACAAAACACATAGCGGAAGCGAAGTAACGATTGCGGTCCATCTATTCCACAGGCAACTGTTGACGTCGGAGTGATCCTAGTTGTCGTAGACGTCCCGCTGTCCATCTTCCTCGTACTGCGGTTCTCCTTCATAGTCAGGCCATTTGAATAGCCAGGGACAAAGCCATGAGTACTTTAAAGTACTCGCAAACTAATACTAATGTAAACACTATCAACTACATTAAGGGGGTGCTAAGCTCTAAGCTTATTTGCATAATGCCAATTTTATTTCATAAGCATTTAGTAAAAGACTCTTCGTTTGCTAACTAACTCAAGTGGGAACATTAGTGTCATTCCCACAACTCTGTTGTGATTCAAGTCAAAGTCACCATTTCAAGTTCACATCACAAGTCACCCTTCACATGTCACATTTTTGAAAATGGTCTGATGACGGAACAAGATGGCCTTTCCAATCGTCCATAACCGTGGACACGGCTATTCGAATAGTTCTACACTCGCAGAGGTCGTACACTTGTGCCACAACATTTGCAATAATCCGTCAGGGTTAACGGCCCTGATTTATCACACTGTGTGCGGACTACGAACCATAACCTTTCACTTACATACCCTAGTATAGGCACCTCTCCCCATGAGTTTGGCCTCCCAAAGGAAGACACACGGGAACTGCACAGGGCTTGGGCCGGACAATTCACCTCATTCACGTCATTTCACATCAAGTCACTTTTAACGGAGGCAGCCTCAGCATAACCCCTATGACACTTGTGTAGAGGGAACCCATACTAAGATACATAAACTTCCAGTTAAGCCCTTACCCATAATCAGGTATTATGGGGGTACTTGCAAAATTGGAATGGTATCGCATCCGAACCCAACCATCAGTTTTTTTGTAAAATTCACCATGTCATTCACAAGTCATATTCACCTTCGAAATCTTTCAATAGAATGACTCATCATTCCAAGGTTTTCAAAGTCATTTCATTTCACCTGTTCCCATCTAGAGTAGTCAATTTTATTTGTTAGCACTAGCATCTAATCATGAGGGGTGCTAACTAGCTTGTATTGCTTTAGGCTAGATTTTATGCTCTTGTTCTACTCTATATCTAGACCAAGTGAATCATGAATCAAAAAGTAAACTTTGATAAACAAAACTCAAAAACTTGTAAGGTAAAAACTTGGGATAGGATCATTAAACATAAAGTATGATGTAGTGGTGCCTTGCTCTATTAGAGCTTTGCACTTGGGTAACTTGCAAGAATATTAGCTTGCCTTGAGTGGTGTACTGATCAAAGTGGTCTTCTTCTTCCTGGAAGTAGACCTCCTCCTCCTCGGTGTACTCCTTGGTACTAGCGTCTAAATACGAGTATAATACACACAATTACCACACAAAGCCTAAGTACTAGACTAAGCATACACATAAATCACTCCTACTAAGCTATCAATCAACATGCTTATTAGGTGAGTTGATTTAATTTTATTCTTAAGAAAAATAATTTCCTCTCATTATAAATATTAATTAGGGTTTCTATTTATTTCTTGAGAGAAAATAATTTCCTCTCATTGAATATTATTAAGATTTAATTTCCTCAATTAATGTCATATGACCTAGGTTGACCAAAGTCAACCTCTTCATAAGTATCAATTGGGAAGTGATTTAAATGAGGTACACCTCCTCATGCCTTTTTAATACTCATGATTAATGATTTAATATCATCAACTAATTTAATATGAGTTTAAAATTGACCATAGTCTCTTCCCCATATTAACTTAGTTGAGACAAGATTTAAATGAGACCAAAACATCTCATATGATCTAATAGGTAGTTTTGAACAATTTAAATATTACCATGAAAAGGATTTAATATTTTCAATTAAGAACATATTGGTCATTAATACATGTGTCATCAACTCACATCGAATCACTTGGAGTAATGATTTAAGTGAGAAGCTACCCTCATATAATTTAGATACTATTTTTGAAATAGTTGAAATGAGCTAGAAATGGCTATATAGCCAGTATTTGAATCTAGCCCATGATCATATACAGCAACCATGTTATATTTTTACATAATCAATTAGACCATATGAAATGTGATTTATGAGAGTTGGAATCAACTCAAAATCATTTATGGTTGAATTTTAATAATTGTTTGAATTTGAAAAAGGCTCTGCCTTGTTATTTTTGCTAATTTAAGTTTACAACAAATCTAGGGTTCTAACCAGTGGGGTTGGATAGATAATTTAACAAGCTTTCCGAAGATATAAAGTTCACCAAATTTGGTTTGGTAGGTTTTAAGTTATTCAATTTCCAACAGGGTACCAGTATTGAATTCAAACTGAAATGAATTATTCGAATTTGAATTAAAGGGCTAGCGCGGGAAAGGGAATGGGCCAGTGAGAGGGAGAACGAGTTGGGCCGGCCCAGCTATGCCCACGGTGCACGCGGGCCGCCTGACAAGCTGGGGCCCAGGCGTCAGCGGGTCATAACGCCCGAACCGGTAAGATCTAACCTGAGCCGCAGGATTAGAAGGGAATCCAACGGCTCGGGTTCATCGTCGACGGCGACGAGAGGCGCGGCTACTGGCGGCGAGCAGTAGGGGGTCGGAGGCTCACCGGAGCTCCGGCGATCGTCGGCGAGGTGCTGCAGCGATGTTGTCGACGACGGCGATCCTTCTGGTACAAGCGGCGGCTCCAGGGGTGGCTCCTAGCTCCGGCTTCTTCTGCGGCGGCTCCACGGACTCCGACGATCAAATTGGCTACCTACGGATCAAATTGAGAAGCGAGCGAGCTCGAGGAGGGTCAAGGAGAGGAGGAGAGGCGAGTGGTGTGCCGAACTGAGGCGCGTGATGCCTCTATTTATAGCTGCGAGGACGTCTGCGGCTCGGTGGATGAGGTCGTCCATGGCGACGTCGCTACAGGGGAGGAGTGAGCTGGGCGATGACGCAGGCGGGTTGGCGAGGTCCAGGCGAGCATGACGCGCGTGATTGCACAGAAAAAGATGGCCTGTGGCGAGCAGGAGCATGACGAAGGTGGGCAGTACCATGGCGGAAGGACGGTGACGATGGAGACGGCGACACGGCCTCCCCGTCCAAAAGAGCGTGTCCTGGAGCTAGCTGGTGCCTAGGGGAGCAGGTGGGAGAAGGGAGAGGGCAAGGGGTGGTCGGGGTCAACTGGGCAAGGTGGCGCACTGGTGCGTCCAGGGACATGTCCTGGCGCGCTCTGGGCGTCGTGGGCGTGTCTGGGCGCGCGTGGCCCGGTCAACGTCGACATCGTCTTGGTCCAGGGCTTGCACGAGCAGATGCAGGGAGTGAGAGGAGGCTCAGAGACATGGTGACATGGGCTTGGATGGGAGTGGAGAGGAAAATGTCATGGAGGTGCCATGAGCACCACGGCATGGCCAAGTTTGGTCAATTTCACCAAGGTACACGGGGTACCAAGGCCTGGCATTGTCCGAGGGTTTATCCATGAAGGTAATGCTGACCTAAGTTTGATGATTGAGGCAAAAATATGCTGGATAAAAGAGAGTATGGAGTTGGTGGGATTTTGCACACAAGGTGTTTGATGATATGGCCGAAAGAGAAAAGTTTTTGAATTTTTCAAAAATATTTGGTGGAGTTGATTTAAATAATGTTTAGAGCACAATGGTGGTGGTGGTGTTCAAAATGAGGTTGATTTGTGAAATTTCAAAATGGGGATGATCTTCTCTTTGTTTCAATGTTGCCACTTGTCACTCTCATACTGGTCAACCTAGTCAACTCTGGCCATGGTGGTCAACATGAAAGTTACTCACTTTGACATGGTCTTGGATGACAGGGCAAGAGTTGGTCAAGTTTGGTTTAGGAAAAGTCAAAACCAGGGGTGCAAAGTGGTGAAGATAATAAAAAAGGGTCACATGACCATCATCACAAGTATGTTGAATTTGAATTCCTCTTTGATTTGAATTGGGTTTGTTTGATTCAAATGGGTGTGTCATTGATATATAAGTGTTTTACAAACAATGGCACAAGCCAATGTGGCCTTGGTTGAACATTTGCAAAATTGGCTAAGAGTGTATGTGAGTGAAAATGGAATTTTCTCACTATTTCATTTCTCTCCCTTTGATTTGATTTTTCTTGACTTAAAAGTGATTCTTATTAGTTTAGGAACATTTCCAAACTATTGAAACCATTCCAAAAGGTCTAGTTCAAAGATTTGCAAAAATGGCCATAACACATAAGAGGTGATATGTCAATTTTCCTTATTCTTGTAATTTGTTCCCCTTGCTTTACTTGGGCAAGATTGAGGGTCAATTTAGTGTTAGATTAGGTTTAGAGATGGTGTCACACCATTTGGGTAAGGTATAAAGGCATAGGTCAAGGTTTGGGTAAAATGGCTATGTGTCACATATGCTTCTATGCATATGTTGCATTTGATTTTTAATTTGACTTGGCTTGCCCCAATTGATGTTGTTGAGTGTTGAAATGGTATAGAGGAGTGATCCAACCATTCACAACAAGTCCTAGGGTCAAGATCCTCAAATTCACAAATTTGCTATTTACTCTCATATGCCTCTATGGCATTTTTAGTTTCTTTTTATTTTCTTTTTGTTTCAACTTGGATTGGGTTTGAGAAGTACTAGATAAGGTTTATGAAGGTTTTCCAATCCTCTAAATAAAGTGGATAGGCCTAGGATAAAGTTTTACAAAAATAGCCATATGCACATATGCCTTTTTCCTATTTAAATATCTTTTTATTTTATTTTAACTTGGATGGTAAAAAGGGGTGTGAGGTTTAGGGTTTAAGATTATTTCAATACTAATTAAACAAGCAATCATGGCAATAGCAAACAAGATCTCTATGTATCAAACTTAATTTAATAAAAGTTTTTGTTGGTTCCAAAATTTGGAACTAGGGAAATTCATTTGGTTTGTTTTTGAAATTTTTGGGATGTTACAAACCCCCCTTAAACAAATCTCGTCTCGAGATTTTAAGAAAAGTTAGGTTCCTAAGAAAGATTGAGCAGTGAGATTAACCGGAGAACATACTTGGCATGGCCTGGGGTGCTTCCTGGGCTTCATTGGCAGTCATGTGGTAGAAATGGTCGTTGTTGTTGTTCTGGTTCCTTCTTCCTGCAAAGCGGCGCTGTTGTTGAGCAGGGGCAGCGGTGTTGGCGGCAATCTTGGCAAGCTTTTTTGGGGCACTCATTGGAGTAGTGACCCACCACTCCACATTCATAGCAGTTCACAGTTGACTTGTCTTTGGGGGTGACGGGAACAGTGTTGCTTCCAGTCCTCGGGGCAGTATTGGGGTTGTTGTTGTTACCATTGGGGTGGTTGTTGTTGTGGTTGTTGGTGTTGTTGTTGTTGTTGTAGCCTCCGGGCTTCGGGGGTCCTCCATTATTGTTGGAGTAGTTTGGGCGGTAAGTCTGAGCAGGGGGCTTGTTGTATCTTGGGGAAAATCCTCCAGTTGAGTTGTTGCGGTGCTTCGGTGCATGGTGGGGTCCATTCTGGGTCATCATCCTTCGCTTGCGGTTCTCATTGGCTTGATCCAGCCTTCCATCTGTATTGCTGAGTCTACCAGGGCTTCCAAGTCGGCGAACGGAATGTTCACTAACACAGTTTGCATTTCGTCATGCAGTCTGTTCAGAAATATTTCCTTCCTCTTCTCATTGGTGTCGGTCTCATCCGGGGCGTACCTTGACAGAGTGAGGAATCTGTCGCGGTATTCCACCACGGACATCCTTCCTTGCTTGAGTTCGCGGAACTCGTCTCTCATCTTCTTGATCAGTCCTTGGGGCACATGATATTTGCTAAACTTCAGCTTGAAGTCTTCCCAGTTCATCATTTGTCCGGCATTCATTGCGCAGGCACTTGTCCACCAGGCTCTGGCAGGTCCTGATAGGTAGTGGGTGGCAAACAGTACTTTCTCTGCGGCTTCTACTCCCGCAACTTCCAGGTTGTTCTCCATTGTCTGGAGCCAGTCATCAGCATCGAGGGGTTCTTCTTACTAAACATTGGGGGATTAGTGTTTTGGAAATTCTTCAGCTTCGATCCAGGGTGATCGTGGTTTCCATGGCCCTGATTGTTCTGAGCTATCTGCTGCAGTGCAGCAATGTTGGCTTGTCGTTCAGCTCTCTCGGCTTCGCGGTCTTCCATCATCATCTGCAGCATTTGCATCATTGCATCCTGGTTGGCGCTGCGGGTTGGTGGGGCCATCTGAAGATTGAGGTAGATGATAAGATAAGAGGGAAATTTCTATGGTTTGTTTGAGTTAAATTCAACAAGTTTCAAAACTTGGGTAGTGTTGAGGGGGTAAAAACCAACAACACTTTTTCATTCATACCAAACATCACACATTACAAAGCTAATCACACCGTTGGTTTTAAGAACCATTCATCGCTCTACGATACAAGGGGTCCTGCTACAAACTCACTCTAGTGCTCTCTTCCGTAGGTGTGAGTTCTACTAAAGTGTGCAAAATTTTAGGTAGAATTTCAAGAAAAAGTAGAGCATAGATTTCTCATTTTTGAAAAGATCTCAAAGATAAGGGTGAGAATAAGTTTTCATAAATATTCCCTTCATTTGTTTTGGAAACTAAGTTTTTCAGACGTCCATTCTAACTAGGGTCTCCTAAGGTCAACAATGGCTCTGATACCAACTTGTCAACACCCGGATTTTTAAGTCCAGATGCCTATTATGCCATTCATCGCAATCCCAGGAATATTGTCTTTGCGAGACATAATAGATTGATATCACAACACATCATTCATTACAACACATAATTGTCTTACATAGAGGGATCACATGATCCAGTCTTAATACATCATAGTGGATCTAGAGATCCTATTACAAAACACATAGCGGAAGCGAAGTAACGGTTGCGGTCCATCTATTCCACAGGCAACTGTTGACGTCAGGAGTGATCCTAGTTGTCGTAGACGTCCTGCTGTCCATCTTCCTCGTACGCGGTTCTCTCTTCATAGTCTGGCCATTTGAATAGCCAGGGACAAAGCCATGAGTACTTTAAAGTACTCGCAAACTAATACTAATGTAAGCACTATCAACTACAGTAAGGGGGTGCTAAGCTCTAAGCTTATTTGCATAAAGCCAATTTTATTTCATAAGCATTTAGTAAAAGACTCTTCATTTGCTAACTAACTCAAGTGGGAACATTAGTGTCATTCCCACAACTCTGTTGTGATTCAAGTCAAAGTCACCATTTCAAGTTCACATCACAAGTCACCCTTCACATGTCACATTTTTGAAAATGGTCTGATGACGGAACAGTATGGCCTTTCCAATCGTCCATAACCGTGGACACGGCTATTCGAATAGTTCTACACTCTGCAGAGGTCGTACACTTGTGCCACAACATTTGCAATAATCCGTCAGGGTTAACTGGCCCTGATTTATCACACTCCGTGTGCGGACTACCAACCATAACCTTTCACTTACATACCCTAGTATAGGCACCTCTCCCCATGAGTTTGGCCTCCCAGTGAACAGTCAGCCTGGGAACTGCACAGGCTTGGGCCGGACAATTCACCTCATTCACGTCATTTCACATCAATTCACTTTTAACGGAGGCAGCCTCAGCATAACCCCTATGACACTTGTGTAGAGGGAACCCATACTAAGATACATAAACTTCCAGTTAAGCCCTTACCCATAATCAGGTATTGGGGGGGTACTTGCAAAATTGCAATGGTATCGCATCCGAACCCAACCATCAGTTTTTTTGTAAAATTCACCATGTCATTCACAAGTCATATTCACCTTCAAAATCTTTAAATAGAATGACTCATCATTCCAAGGTTTTCAAAGTCATTTCATTTCACCGTTCCCATCTAGAGTAGTCAATTTTATTTGTTAGCACTAGCATCTAATCATGAGGGGTGCTAACTAGCTTGTATTGCTTTAGGCTAGATTTTATGCTCCTGTTCTACTCTATATCTAGACCAAGTGAATCATGAATCAAAAAGTAAACTTTGATAAACAAAACTCAAAAACTTGTAAGGTAAAAACTTGGGATAGGATCATTAAACATAAAGTATGATGTAGTGGTGCCTTGCTCTATTAGAGCTTTGCACTTGGGTAACTTGCAAGAATATTAGCTTGCCTTGAGTGGTGTACTGATCAAAGTGGTCTTCTTCTTCCTGGAAGTAGACCTCCTCCTCCTCGGTGTACTCCTCGGTACTAGCGTCTAAATACGAGTATAATACACACAATTACCACACAAAGCCTAAGTACTAGACTAAGCATACACATAAATCACTCCTACTAAGCTATCAATCAACATGCTTATTAGGTGAGTTGATTTAATTTTATTCTTAAGAAAAATAATTTCCTCTCATTATAAATATTAATTAGGGTTTCTATTTATTTCTTGAGAGAAAATAATTTCCTCTCATTGAATATTATTAAGATTTAATTTCCTCAATTAATGTCATATGACCTAGGTTGACCAAAGTCAACCTCTTCATAAGTATCAATTGGGAAGTGATTTAAATGAGGTACACCTCCTCATGCCTTTTTAATACTCATGATTAATGATTTAATATCATCAATTAATTTAATATGAGTTTAAAATTGACCATAGTCTCTTCCCCATATTAACTTAGTTGAGACAAGATTTAAATGAGACCAAAACATCTCATATGATCTAATAGGTAGTTTTGAACAATTTAAATATTACCATGAAAAGGATTTAATATTTTCAATTAAGAACATATTGGTCATTAATACATGTGTCATCAACTCACATCGAATCACTTGGAGTAATGATTTAAGTGAGAAGCTACCCTCATATAATTTAGATACTATTTTTGAAATAGTTGAAATGAGCTAGAAATGGCTATATAGCAGTATTTGAATCTAGCCCATGATCATATACAGCAACCATGTTATATTTTTACATAATCAATTAGACCATATGAAATGTGATTTATGAGAGTTGGAATCAACTCAAAATCATTTATGGTTGAATTTTAATAATTGTTTGAATTTGAAAAAGGCTCTGCCTTGTTATTTTTGCTAATTTAAGTTTACAACAAATCTAGTGTTCTAACCAGTGGGGTTGGATAGATAATTTAACAAGCTTTCCGAAGATATAAAGTTCACCAAATTTGGTTTGGTAGATTTTAAGTTATTCAATTTCCAACAGGGTACCAGTATTGAATTCAAACTGAAATGAATTATTCGAATTTGAATTAAAGGGCTAGCGCGGGAAAGGGAATGGGCCAGTGAGAGGGAGAACGAGTTGGGCCGGCCCAGCTATGCCCTCGGTGCATGCGGGCCGCCTGACAGGGAGGGACCCATGCGTCAGTGGGTCATAACGCCCGAACCGGTAAGATCTAACCTGAGCCGCAGGATTAGAAGGGAATCCAACGGCTCGGGTCATCGTCGTCGTCGACGAGAGGCGCGGCTGCGGCGGCGAGAGTAGGGGGTCGGAGGCTCACCGGAGCTCCGGCGATCGTCGGCGAGGTGCAGCGATGTTATCGTCGACGGCGATCCGCCTGGTACAAGCGGCGTCTCCAGGGGTGGCTCCTAGCTCCGGCTTCTTCTGCGGCGGCTCCACGGACTCCGACGATCAAATTGGCTACCTACGGATCAAATTGAGAAGCGAGCGAGCTCGAGGAGGGTCAAGGAGAGGAGGAGAGGCGAGTGGTGTGCTCGGATAGCGCGGGATGCCTCTATTTATAGCACGCGAGGTGTCTGCGGCTCGGTGGATGAGGTCGTCCATGGCGACGTCGCTAGGGGAGGAGTGAGGCGATGACGCAGCGGGTTGGCGAGGTCCAGGCGAGCATGACGCGCGTGATTGCACAGAAAAGATGGCCTGGCAAGCGGAGCATGACGAAGGTGGGCACCATGGCGGAAGGACGGTGACAATGGAGACGGCGACACGGCCTCCCCGTCCAAGGGCGTGGGAGCTAGCTGGTGCCTAGGGGAGAGCGGGGAGGAGGAGGCGAGGGGCAAGGGGTGGTCGGTCCAAGGTGGCCAGGTGCGCGTCCTGGCGCGCGTGGCGTCTGGGCGCGTCTGGGCGCGGTCTGGGTGTCGACGTCGTCTTGGTCAAGGGCTTGCACGAGCAGATGCAGGGGAGTGAGGGGAGGCTCAGAGACATGGTGACATGGGTCAGATGTGAGTGGAGAGGGAAATGGCATGGAGGTGCCATGAGCACCACGGCATGGCCAAGTTTGGTCAATTTCACCAAGGTACAGGGGTGCAAGGCCTGGCATTGTCCGAGGGTTTATCCATGAAGGTAATGCTGACCTAAGTTTGATGGTTGAGGCAAAAATATGCTGGATAAAAGAGAGTATGGAGTTGGTGGGATTTTGCACACAAGGTGTTTGATGATATGGCCGAAAGAGAAAAGTTTTTGAATTTTTCAAAAATATTTGGTGGAGTTGATTTAAATAATGTTTAGAGCACAATGGTGGTGGTGGTGTTCAAAATGAGGTTGATTTGTGAAATTTCAAAATGGGGATGATCTTCTCTTTGTTTCAATGTTGCCACTTGTCACTCTCATACTGGTCAACCTAGTCAACTCTGGCCATGGTGGTCAACATGAAAGTTACTCACTTTGACATGGTCTTGGATGACAGGGCAAGAGTTGGTCAAGTTTGGTTTAGGAAAAGTCAAAACCAGGGGTGCAAAGTGGTGAAGATAATAAAAAAGGGTCACATGACCATCATCACAAGTATGTTGAATTTGAATTCCTCTTTGATTTGAATTGGGTTTGTTTGATTCAAATGGGTGTGTCATTGATATATAAGTGTTTTACAAACAATGGCACAAGCCAATGTGGCCTTGGTTGAAGATTTGCAAAATTGGCTAAGAGTGTATGTGAGTGAAAATGGAATTTTCTCACTATTTCATTTCTCTCCCTTTGATTTGATTTTTCTTGACTTAAAAGTGATTCTTATTAGTTTAGGAACATTTCCAAACCATTGAAACCATTCCAAAAGGTCTAGTTCAAAGATTTGCAAAAATGGCCATAACACATAAGAGGTGATATGTCAATTTTCCTTATTCTTGTAATTTGTTCCCCTTGCTTTACTTGGGCAAGATTGAGGGTCAATTTAGTGTTAGATTAGGTTTAGAGATGGTGTCACACCATTTGGGTAAGGTATAAAGGCATAGGTCAAGGTTTGGGTAAAATGGCTATGTGTCACATATGCTTCTATGCATATGTTGCATTTGATTTTTAATTTGACTTGGCTTGCCCCAATTGATGTTGTGGAGTGTTGAAATGGTATAGAGGAGTGATCCAACCATTCACAACAAGTCCTAGGGTCAAGATCCTCAAATTCACAAATTTGCTATTTACTCTCATATGCCTCTATGGCATTTTTAGTTTCTTTTTATTTTCTTTTGTTTCAACTTGGATTGGGTTTGAGAAGTACTAGATAAGGTTTATGAAGGTTTTCCAATCCTCTAAATAAAGTGGATAGGCCTAGGGTAAAGTTTTACAAAAATAGCCATATGCACATATGCCTTTTTCCTATTTAAAAATCTTTTTATTTTATTTTAACTTGGATGGTAAAAAGGGGTGTGAGGTTTAGGGTTTAAGATTATTTCAATACTAATTAAACAAGCAATCATGGCAATAGCAAACAAGATCTCTATGTATCAAACTTAATTTAATAAAAGTTTTTGTTGGTTCCAAAATTTGGAACTAGGGAAATTCATTTGGTTTGTTTTTGAAATTTTTGGGATGTTACACGCACTCTCAGGGATTCACCACTTTAGCCCACTCGGGGCGTGGACCTGAGCATCCGCCCACCAATCAACCAATCCACCCAGGTGTTTCATTAGGGTTGTTAATTTTTAATTTTCAAACACCCACATCCAATAACAATACATCATTTGGCATTTGATGTTGCAAAGCAAAAATTAAAGCATCCTAGCAATTGGGTTCAGGAGTAGCTACACACTACTAGGGTTTGCTAAGCATAGCATAATACTTTACTTTTAAAAACAAAATCCTACCATGCATACTAGTTTCAAAAACACTAATGCATAATTAAAGTAAGTAGGATTTGAGTGTCACTTGCCTTGATCCAAGCAACCCGCACAATCACAGCAATCACAAGCACCACCTTGATCTCCTCCACAATCTATTCAAACAATCACAACAAATAAACAAACATTCGATATGAACAATCATAGACATGTATGCATGCATGCTATGCAACAATTTAACTTCACAAGAGGGGTGGTGTGTAAGTGTTGCATTATGTGTTCTCTGATATGTGCAATGTTAATAAAATATTCTGGACATTTAATTTGATTTAGAAAAACCATTAATCGAGTATCTACTTAACATATACAACCTTATTAATTAGCTACTGCAAGCATTATGTGTTGTAAAAATATGAATTTGACCTCCCTGGATAGGCTACAGTAACACAAGAATAGGGCAATTGGAATTATTCGAAAATAATTTATAGAATTTGAATTATCCTCGAATTACTGATTTGAATAGATTTTACTAAAGCAAGTTTGTGCACGTATCAAAGTTGTACAACTCCTATACCAAGTTGAAGTACATGATCTGAGGATTCCAGAAAGTACAAAATCATAAAATTTGGCCCAGTAGATTATTTTATATAAATTTTATAGTGTGCAATAGTCAATTTCCCTATTTAAAATTTGATACGAAATCTAACACAGTACCTATGCCATATTATTTCATAATCATGTTCTACAGATTGTAAGCTTTCCGAAACTATAAAATTTGTAAAATTTGGCCCAGTGGTTGATTTTATATGGAATTTACAAGTTATACAATGAATCTGGGATTTAAAATTCGAATTCAAACGTATTTGACTAAATCTGACTGGGCGCTGACTGGGACGCTGACTAGGCGCCACGCGGCATGACATGATTCGCCCGTACCGATTCGGTATGGGCTTCTTCCTGTGCCGCAAGATCTAGATCGGACGGTAGAAAAAAAAAAGGAGGAGAGCTCATCTGGCCGGCGGGACGAGCGGCGGGGCGGCTCAGTAGCCGATGGCGTGGCGGTTACGGCGACTTCTGGCGGGGCGGTGGTGGCTACGGTGTGCGGCGGCGCGCGTGAGTTTGGTGGCATGGCGCGGCAACGAGGTCTAGGGCGGCGCGATCTGCTGGAGGCGGCGGATGCGGCGGCAACTGGAGAGATCGCCGCTGTTTGGCGGCGCGGCGGCGGGAGCGGTTGGGGGGAAAAAGACGCGGGGGCCTGGGTATATATAGGCGGCGGCACGGACGTCGAGGAGGGCGCGGACGGCGAGGATTCATCCGTTCCCTTCTAGGGTTCGGGCGACGTGGAGGCAGTGTCCTGCTCGGACACGAGGTAGGAGAAGATGTGGGCCCCGCTGACAGGTGGGCCTCGTCCGTCAACGAAAAAAAAAAGCAGCGGAGGCGGTGCGGGCGTGGGCCGTGTTTGGCAGGCCGTTTGGGCTGACGCAGTCGGGCTGGCCCGACTCGGCCAGTCCCAACCGTTTTCCTCTTTTTTTTGTTCTTTTCTTTTTCATTTTCTTTTACTGTTTTATTCATAACTTTTGATTTAGGAACCCAAATAGGGTCAAACCAATTTCTAAAATTTTGTAAAAATTAGGGCTTTGACTTAAACAATAGTGAACAAAGTTTTTAACCGAAATAGCATGGTAGATAATTAGGACCTTTGCAATTAGGGTATGTAGCTATGGTTGTGTCATATTTGTGCTTATCATTTTATGTGTAAATGAACAAATGCAAAGATGCCATGAATGCATGCAAGTTTTTAATTTTTTGAAAAACCTGGGATGTTACAACCGTTTCCAACAAGTTCTGCTACATGTTCGCTTGCTGCCATTTTTATTTCAGATTGCAATTACTACTTATAATCATCCATATTACTTGTATTTCACTATCTCTTCGCCGAACTAGTGCACCTATACATCTGACAAGTGTATTAGGTGTGTTGGGGACACAAGAGACTTCTTGTATCTTAATTGCAGGGTTGCTTGAGAGGGATATCTTTGACCTCTACCTCTCTGAGTTCGATAAACCTTGGGTGATTCACTTAAGGGAAACTTGCTGTTCTACAAACCTCTGCTCTTGGAGGCCCAACACTGTCTACAGGAATAGAAGCGTGCGTAGACATCAAGCTATTTTCTGGCGCCGTTGCCGGGGAGGTAAGGTAAAAGGTATTCACATCCTCCGACTACTAAGCTATTTCCTAGCACTGTTGCCGGTGTGTGAGTGCTCGAAGCTATCTCCTTTAGATTCTGCAATTATATCTTTTTGTTTCTTGTTTTAATTTTCACTAGTTAGGCTTAATGGAAAACAACAAAGAAATTAGAGATCTTTATGAACTTTATCTTGTATTAGGACATGATGTGTTTGAAGAATTAAAAAACCCATGGAACTTTGTTTGCAAAATAGTTGTAGCAATGTTATTAGCATGAACTCTTTGAACACTATTATTGCTAATGCTATGGAAGAATTTAAGCTTGGGGAGGTCGGTTTTGATGAAAATGATCTCTTTAGTCCCCCAAGTTTTGAGGAGAAAATTTTCTTTGATGATACTTTGCCTCCCATTTATGATGATTATAATGATAGTGGTATTTTGGTGCCACCTACTATGGAGGATGAATGTTATGTTCCTGTGGATTCTCTTGAAATATTCCCTATGAGTAAAACTTGTGAGCATAATTATGCTACTGTTATCTATGATAATCCATGCTATTTTGATAAATCTTATGATAATGCTTTGTTTGTGCCTGATACCAAAATGCATGGTACTAAAGAGTTTTGCTTAGCAAATGCTTATGATAAAGCTCTAGATGATGGTTCTATGATACTTGATAATATTAATTGTACTACTAATGAAAATGGGATTGGAGAGGTCTTGACTTTATTTAGGAGTCCCATATCTCTTGAGAATGATAAATCATCTTGTTATAGATTTTTTAAAAGTGGGTTTGAAAGTTTTGATCCCACTATTTTTGAGCTTGATAAAAATTATGTGTTTGTAGATCATGAAAAGCATGCTGTATGTGATAGTTATATTGTTGAGTTTGTTCATGATGCTACTGGAAATTATTATGAGAGAGGAAAACATGGTTGTAGAAATTTTCATGGTACTAAAACACCTCTCTACATGCTGAAAATTTTGAAGTTACTCGTGTTTTATCTTCCTATGCTTGTCACTTTGTTCTTCATGAATTTATTTGTGTACAAGATTCCTATGCATAGGAAGCGGGTTAGACTTAAATGTGTTTGGTATTTTCTTTTTGATGCTCTCTTATATTCAACTCTCATCTTCATGTGAGCATCATTAAAATCTTCTGCGCCTAGCTGAAAGGCGTTAAAGAAAAGCGCTTATGGGAGACAACCCATTGTTTTATTTCTGTAATTTTTCTTTTATTTGAGTCAAGGAGTTTGCTTACTTCTGTAACTACTCCTTTGTATCTTTATTTTCTTGCATTGTTGTGCCAAGTAAAGTCTCTAATAGAAAGTTGATACTAGATTTGGATTTCTGCGCAGAAACAGATTTTTAGCTGTCACGGTTTTGAGTTTTTCTCTCTGTAGAAGAATCTAAAAATTCTGAAAACATTCACGCGTGATCCTCAGATATGTACGCAACTTTCATTAGTTTTTAGTTTTCTGATTTGACCAAGTTAAGTGCCTCGAAAAAATTCGTCTTTACGGACTGTTCTGTTTTGACAGATTCTGCCTTTTATTTCGCATTGCCTCTTTTCGTGTTTGAGTGGATTTCTTTGCTCCATTAAATTTCAGTAGCCTTGGGTAATGTCCAGAAGTGTTGGGAATGATTGTGTCCTTGCTGAACATGTGAATTTTTGATTATGCACTAACCCTCTAATGAGATTGCTTTGAGTTTGGTGTGAAGGAAGTTTTCACGGATCAAGAGAGGAGGATGATATAATATGATCAAGAAGAGTGAAAAGTCTAAGCTTGGGGA
Source organism: Lolium multiflorum (assembly GCA_030979885.1). Taxonomy (NCBI): domain Eukaryota; kingdom Viridiplantae; phylum Streptophyta; class Magnoliopsida; order Poales; family Poaceae; genus Lolium; species Lolium multiflorum. The sequence continues at coordinate 144,192,490 of CM061749.1, forward strand.
TGCCCCGTGGTTCATCCCTGCATATTTCAAGAAGACTCAAGCATCTAAGCTTGGGGATGCCCAAGTCATCCCCTTCTTCATCAAAACTTATCAGGTCACCTCTAGTGAAACTATATTTTAATTCTTTCACATCTTATGCGCTTTACTTAGAGCGTCCGTGTGCTTTTATTTTTGTTTGTGTTTTAATAAATCGGATCCTAACATGCTTGTGTGGGAGAGAGACACGCTCCGCTTTTTCCTTTGAACATTTGTGTTCTTCGCTTTATTTTTCATGTTCATGGCGAAAGCTGAAAGCCGCAACACTTTTACTTATTGTTATTTGGTTGGAAACAGAAAATGCTTCAATTGACTTGAATAATTTGATACTTGGCAATTGTTTTGAGCTCTCAAGTATATCATGTTTAAGCTCTTGCATCATGTAGTTTAAATCTATTAGTGGAGAACTACCGTAGAGCTTGTTGAAATTTGGATTGCATGATTGGTCTCTCTAAGGTCTAGATATTTTCTGGTAAAAGTGTTTGAACAACAAGGAAGACAGTGTAGAGTCTTATAATACTTGCAATATGTTCTTGTGTAAGTTTTTGTTGTACCGGTTCATACTTGTGTTTGCTTCAAACAACTTTGCTAGCCAAAGCCTTGTACTGAGAGGGAATGCTTCTCGTGCATCCAAAACCTTGAGCCAAAACATATGCCATTTGTGTCCACCATAACTACCTACTATGTGTTATTTTTCTGTCATTCCAAAGTAAATTGCTTGCGTGCTACCTTTAAAACCTTTCAAAAATTCATTCCTTGTTTTTGCAATACATAGCTCATGGGAAAGTAGCCTAAAAACTATTGTGGTAATGAATATGTCGCTTATGTATCTTAGTTCTTATAAGTTGCTTGTTGAGCGGTAACCATGTTTCTGGGGACGCCATCAACTATTACACCTTTGTTGAATATCATGTGAGTTGCTATGCATGTTCGTCTTGTCTGAAGTAAGGGAGATTTACCATGAGTTGAAATGGTTTGAGTATGCATGTTGTTAGAGAAGAACATTGGGCCGCCAACCAAAGCCATGTATCATGGTGGAAGTTTAAGCTTGGACATTAATCCTCGAATCTCTTATGAGAATATTATCTATTGTTGAATGCTTAAAGCATAAAAGAGGAGTCCATTATCTGTTTTCTATGTTGTCCCGGTATGGATGTCCTCAAGTTGAGATCTATCAAAATCGAGAAATCAAATGCGATTTATCTCCTTGGACCTTTGTACAGGTGGCATAGAGGTACCCCTTTGTGACACTTGGTTGAAACATATGTAATGCGATGATAATCCATGGAAATCCGAGCTAATTAGGACAAGGTGCGGGCACTATTAGTATTCGATGCATGAGGATTGCAACTTATAGGAAGTTTTATGCATAACCCATATGAATTATTACTACCGTTGACACAATTGTTTCCATGTTTTCAAAATAAATGAAAAATCTCTAGCACATGAGTAATCCCTGCTTCCCTCTGCGAAGGGCCTTTCTTTTACTTTATGTTGAGTCAGTTTACCTACTTCTTTCTATCTTAGAAGCAAACACTTGTGTCAAATGTGTGGATTAATCCTTACATGCTTACATATTGCACTTATTATATTACTTTGTGTTGACAATTATCCATGAGATATGCATGTTGCTGAAACTTAAATCTTCCTTTGTGTTGCTTCAAAGCCTCTTCTTAAGAATCTATTGCTTTATGAGTTAACTCTTATGCAAGACTTTTTGATGCTTGTCTTGAAAGTACTATTCATGAAAATTTTTTGCTATATGATTCAGTTGTTTAGTCATTATCTTTTTGTTAGCAAACTATAGACCATTGCTTTGAGTCACTTCATTCATATCATATGCTTTACAATAGTATTGATCAAGATTATGTTGGTAGCATGTCACTTCAGAAATTATTCTTTTTATCGTTTACCTACTCGAGGGCGAGTAGGAACTAAGCTTGGGGATGCTTGATACGTCTCCAACGTATCTATAATTTCTGATGTTCCAAGCTAGTTTTATGACAATACCTACATGTTTTGTTCATACTTTATATCATTTTTATCCATTTTCCGGGACTAACCTATTAACAAGATGCTGACGTGTCAGTTCCTGTTTTCTGCTATTTTTGGTTTCAGATATTCTACACAGGAAATATTCTCGGAATTGGACCCCACGAAGACAGAAGTCAATATTTTACCGAGACGGACCAGAGAGCCAGAGAAGGGCCAGAGGGGGGCCAAGGGGCCTCCACACCATAGGGGGCGCGGGTGGCCCCCTGGCCGCACCCAGATATGGGGTGGGCCCCTCGGGACCCCTCCGAGGCCGCCCTTTCGCCTATATAATCCTCCAGATGCGAAAACCCTAAGGGAATCGGTCTTCCTCCACGAAAAGTTACGTAGCCGCCGCCATCGCGATGCCAAGTTCGGGGGACAGAAGTCTGTGTTTCGGCACGCCGCCGGACGGGGAAGTGCCCCGGAATCCATCTCCATCGACACCACCGCCATCATCATCACCGTTGTTGTCTCCCATGATGAGGAGGGAGTAGTTCTCCCCCGAGGCTGAGGGCTCTGATACGTCTCCAACGTATCCATAATTTCTGATGTTCCATGCTTGTTTTATGACAATACCTACATGTTTTGCTCACACTTTATAATGTTTTTATGCGTTTTCCGGAACTAACCTATTAACAAGATGCCACAGCCAGTTCCTGTTTTCTGTTGTTTTTGGTTCCAGAAAGGCTGTTCGGCAATATTCTCGGAATTCGACGAAACGAAGACCCAGCATCCTATTTTTCCCGGGAGGCCCCAGAACACCGAAGGAGAACCGGAGAGGGGCCAGGGGGCCACCACAGCATAAGGCGGCTCGGCCCCAGGCCTGGGCGCGCCGGCCTAGTGGGAGGCCACCCTGTCAGCCCTCTGCGCCGCCTCTTCGCCTATTTAAGCCCTTTCGACCTAAAAATGCAGTACCAATTGACGAAACTCCAAAGACTCCAGGCGCCGCCGCCATCGCGAAACTCCAATTCGGGGGACAAAACTCTGTTCCGGCACGGACGGGGAAGTGCCCCCGGAAGCCATCTCCATCGACGCCACCGCCTCCATCATGCTCCGTGAGTAGTTCCCCCATGGACTACGGGTTCTAGCTGTAGCTAGTTGGTATTCTCTCCCCCATGTACTTCAATACAATGATCTCATGAGCTGCCTTACATGATTGAGATTCATCTGATGTAATCGGTGTTGTGTTTGTCGGGATCCGATGGATTGTTACATTATGATTAGTCTATCTATATAAGTTTGTGAAGTTATTGTTGCTGCAATCTTGTTATGCTTAATGCTTGTCACTAGGGCCCGAGTGGCATGATCTTAGATTTAAGCTCTATACTTATTGCTTAGATTTTATCTACAAGTTGTTTGCACATGTCTATGTCCGAACCCGAGGCCCCAAAGTGACAGAAATTGGGACAACCGGAGGAAGGCGTAGGTATGAGGATCACATGTTTTCACGGAGTGTTAATGCTTTGCTCCGGTGCTCTATTAAAAGGAGTACCTTAATTTCCAGTAGATTCCCTAGAGGCCCGGCCACCGACTGGTAGGACAAAAGATGTTGTACAAGTTTCTCATTGCGAGCACGTATGACTATATATGGAAAACATGCCTACATGATTAATAATCTTGATATTTGATGACCCACAAGTATAGGGGATCGCAACAGTCTTCGAGGGAAGTATTACCCAATTTATTGATTCGACACAAGGGGAGACAAAGAATACTTGTAAGCCTTAACAGCGGAGTTGTCAATTCAGCACTGGAAACAGACTTGCTCGCAAGAGTTTATCAGAGTAATGTTTTATGGCAGTGGAAATAGTGAAATAACAGAACGGTGAAATAAAGACAGCAGTAGTGATTATAGTAAACAGCAGGATTAAAATATTGTAGGCACAGGGACGGATTTAACGGCGTTGCATGGATGAGAGAAACTCATGTAACAATCAAAGCAGGGGCATTTGCAGATAATAATAAAACGGTATCCAAGTACTAATCAATCAATAGGCATGTGTTCCATATTTAGTCGTACGTGCTCGCAATGAGAAACTTGCACAACATCTTTTGTCCTACCAGCCGGTGGCAGCCGGGCCTCTAGGGAAACTACTGGAAATTAAGGTAATCCTTTTAATAGAGTACCGGAGCAAAGCATTAACACTCCGTGAACACATGTGATCCTCACATCACTACCATCCCCTCCGGTTGTCCCGATTTCTGTCACTTCGGGGCCATTGGTTCCGGACAGCGACATGTGTATACAACTTGCAGGTAAGATCATAAACAACGAATATCTTCATGAATCAATAACATGTTCAGATCTGAGATCATGGCACTCGGGCCCTAGTGACAAGCATTAAGCATAACAAGTTGCAACAATATCATAAAAGTGACTTCTACGGATACTAGGCACTATGCCCTAACAATCTTATGACTATTACATGACCAATCTCATCCAATCCCTACCATCCCCTTCAGCCTACAGCGGGGGAATTACTCACACATGGATGGGGGAAACATGGCTGGTCGATGGAGAGGCGTTGGCGGTGATGGCGGTGATGATCTCCTCCATTCCCGTCCGGCGAGTGCCGAACGGAGACTTCGGCTCCCGAGACGGAGTTTCGCGATGTGGCGGCTCTCCGGAGGGTTTGCGACTTCGACTTCTCCCCGTGCGTTTTAGGTCGAACCCGATAAGTAGTCCGAAGGGGGCGGAGGCCGGCCGAGGGGGCCACACCACATGGCCGCGCGGCCCCCCGGCCGCGCCGCCTATGGTGTGGGGCCCTCGGGCCTCCACCTCTCTTGCCCTTCTGCTCCGTCAATATTCTGGTAAAATAGGGCCTTCGCATAAATTCCGAGGATTTTCCCGAAAGTTGGATTTCTGCACAAAAACGAGACACCAGAGCAGTTCTGCTGAAAACAGCGTTAGTCCGTGTTAGTTGTATCCAAAATACACAAATTAGAGGCAAAACAATAGCAAAAGTGTTCGGGAAAGTAGATACGTTTTGGACGTATCAACTCCCCCCAAGCTTATTGCTTGTCCTCAAGCAATTCAGTTAACAACTGAGCGATAAAAGAACTTTCACGAACACATTTGCTCATATGATGTATACATTCTCATGCTATGGCTAATACTTAAGCAGTTCATAATGAGGTACATGCAAATAAGATCATCCAACAGCTATGTCAATCATGGAGAGGTACCAACAATTAATAATAAGCACCATGAATCATGTATATAAGCAGGATTGCAATGTTCATAAGAGAATATGATAAAGTGGTATCTCGCTTGCCCGTATTTGATCGGCAAAACATAAATGCCGAGGCACCTCTGGAGTTCATAGAAAGACTAGAAGTAGTGATTGTCAAAGATAAAAGCATCAAAGTTATACCACAATCAATCATATTTTGAGACAAGCATATTATACTAAGAATGACAGTTGTGCTCTCAAGATAGTGCTCAAAGAAAGAATGGAGACACAACATAAAAGTAAAAGATTGACCCTTCGCAGAGGGAAGCAGGGATTAACATGCGCTAGAGCTTTTCATTTGTAAAGCAGAAGTAAAATTATTTTGAGAGGTGTTTGTTGTTGTCAACGAATGGTAATGGGTACACTAACTACCTCATCAACCGGACTCACAAGAGCGGCTCCCATTTTATTTATTTTTGGTTGGCACTCCTTCCAACCTTTCTTTCACAAACCATGGCTAACCGAATCCTCGGGTGCCTGCCAACAATCACATACCATGAAGGAGTGCCTTTTTATTTAAGTTTTATTATGATGATGACACTCCCCCAACCTTTGCTCACACAAGCCATGGCTAACCGAATCCTTCGGGTGCCGTCCAACAATCACAAACCATGGAGGAGTGTCTATTTAAGTTAATTAATTGGGACTGGGAATCCCATTGCCAGCTCTTTTTGCAAAATTATTGGATAAGCGGATGTGCCACTAGTCCATATGAGAATCCGTCAAAAGTAAATGACAAGGTTGAAAGCTAAACACCACATACTTCCTCATGAGCTATGAAACATTTACACAAATTGAGAAGTATTTTGAAAGTTTTAAAGGTAGCGCATGAGAATTTACTTGGAATGGTTTGAAATGCCATGCATAGGTATTTATGGTGGACACTTTGGAACAACTTGGTTTTCAGGTGTTTGGAAGCACGAGCGGCGTTCCCGCTCAGTACAAGTGAAGGCTAGCAAAAGACTAGGGAGCGACAAATCAAGAGAGCAGTAACTGTCATAATCATGCTTGCGGCAAAATAAATTAACGGAGGCATAAAAGTGATACAAGAACTCTGAAGCAATATAAATCATCGAGGCTTAATTGACTTTTGTTCAGTCATATGCATGCGTGAGCATGTGCCAAGTCGATATAAATGAATTATTCAGAGGAGGATACCACAATGCCATACTTACTTATGAATAAAACAATGCAAGCAAACATCCATGACATGCTACTCATATTAATAAATTGGAGCTAAACATGAGGGATCATGAACTACTAGACTTTCTCAAATAACATATACCTCACATGAACCAACTAAGCATGCTCATATGGATGATTATATGTACAAAAATGAAAGCAAATAGAGTTCATACCAGCCTCTCACCACAATCAGATTGTCGTAGATCGTCATTATTGTCTTTTCACTTGTGTAGCTTGGATAATATGAAATGAAAACCACGCTCCAGCCACCGAAGACCATTGAACTCATGATGAACTTTACAAACCAAAGAAGAACAGCAAATATTTTTGGTGTTTTCGAATTGGAAACAAGAGCGAAAGAAAACAAGCAAACAAAGCAAAATCTTTTTGGGTTTTCTCATAGCAAACTAACGATAGCAAATAAAGTAAACTAAGATCAAGGAACCAAATAAACAAATGGTGAAGAGAAACAACAGAAATATTTTTGGTCTTTTTGTGTTTTAGAAAAGAAACAAAGTGAAAACAAAAGAATGCAAACTAACAGAAACACAGAAAAGCAGGATGACAGAAATCTGCCAAATCCTGACAGCAGTACAGAAATCGAAATTAACAAAAATCTTCCATTGCTCAGACCAAAAAGTGTTCAACTAATGAAAGTTAGATAAGAACCTGGGGAACATGCTCAAAAATTGGCAACTCAAAATAACGTTCTGGCTGTGCGTACGAATTTTTTTGGTAACAGCCCAGAATCTGTTTTTGGACAGCACTTCCCCAAATATCATCTCCCTCTCATTAGAAAACCACTCTAAGAGACTAAACAAGTATGTACAAGTATCCAGCAACCATAATATGCAAAGAATGAGTGATGCCGGTATACCCCCCCAAGCTTAGGCTTTTGGCCTAAGTGGAGTTCATTCCCACGGTCCCCATGAAGTGGTGTCTCCGTAGTACGACGAAGAACGACCCGGTTCCAGGTATGTGCTGGAGGAAACGTCGGGGTATGTGACGGTGTAGTCGTAGGAGGGCTCGGCGTTCTCGGAGTCATGTTGCTGGTGGAATTCTTGTATCTTCATATGTTCCTCCACCGCCTCCTTAGTGAGCGACCATGATTGCCTGTCAATATTGAACAAACCTGGCTGGGGAAGAGGGATTTCCTTCTCATTCCCATCAGCAAACAACATTCTATAGACCATATTATCTATAGTGGAGTCAGTAGTAACAAAATGATGGCTCTTCATAGCAGCAATATCTAGTCTCCTAGGGGTTAATGGTACATCATTAGAATCAAGAGGAATCTCTAGATGTGTTAAAATGCTCAGTCGATATACATTTTCGGTCCCCGGATTCTCCAAAATAGTCTGTTCAAGATATCTCATGTCCCCAGACTATACTGTATCGATATCAAGTGCAAATGTTTTTTCAGAAAGGTCCTGCCGCAGACAACCTGGAGCTCCTGCTGCCGCCCCTCCTCTCCATCAAAGCTGGAGTCATTCGTGAGTACCATCCACCCCACCGCCTCCTCTCCATGTACTTCTAGATGTGCCTCCTTTTGTGATCCTGTGACAATTTAGAATCTTGCTCCATCCAATTGTTGCATTTGGATTCTTGCTTCTTGGTACTGCGACTAGTCCTATCACATATTGTGTGATAACATAGTACTGCTAGGAATTTGTGAAGGAGATTGAGCTGCTAAGAATTTGTGGTGTTAGTCCTTATCTTAGTTGATTTCAGAGTATGCAAACATTAGATGAATGTACTTTGCTGTAAGATGATTCTGTTTTTCACTCTTGAGGCCTTTAAATTATGTCCTCTGTATACATATACTCCATTACATATATCCATTACATATACTGTGCTGTTTCTAAAAAACTTATAAACTGGTATGTACTAGGCATGACAGCATGCCAAAGTAATATTGCGTTGATGAGCAATTTGTCTTATTCCAGTTTCATACAAAGCCACAGTTTCTAGAATTCGTGCCAACTAGCAGATCATATGATTTTCCTCGATTCTTGTTTTGAATCTGTGTGTGCATGGCAGATGCTCAATGATTTTACTTGTTCATTGCTGCAGGCTACGGATCGATGAGCAACTTAGAGAAGACTTATGTTCATGCTAGCTGGCCTTTTCCAGTTCTTGAAGTGTGGATTCATGTCATTTGCTGATAAGATATTTGTTGTTAGAACTCAGCTGAAACAAGAAAGATAATTTATTGTTTAGCAAATCTTTAGCTTCAGGACATGGCAGGTGCGTTTGGTAGACAGAGTTTAACATCATGTCAAAGTGTGATATTTCTTGAGTTTGGTCTTGTTTTAATGTGCCTACAGATCAGTTATGTCCCGTTGTTGACAAGCTCGTTTTTTTATTGTTCAATACAATCATGGTTTATTGAATTTCTATCTATCATAGTTGTGCTAAAAAGATCAGATTTTTATTTGTGATACAAATATAGTTTAAACTGTCAAAAAATATCGAATTTTTATCCATTTGTGTTGAAAACACTTAAATACACTGGTTTGTAAAACAAGTGTGTCAAACAAGTGTTTTGACAAGTGTTTTTGATGATAGGAGTTTTGTAGTGTTTTGGGTAGTGTTTTGGGTGGTTGGGTTTTCACCCAAAACCGGTAAAACCCCCACGAGACCCGGCAGGCCACGGCCCGCTCCAGCTCCAACTCCACCGGCGACATAGAATCCCCCACAACCCAACGGTTCTGCCCTCGCCGCGTTCGTGGCTTGGGTTACCGTACGCGCGCGCACGTACGGGCCAAATTTAGCCATGGCTGAAACAGAAACGCAACGGCACGATCGGTCGATCTATATACACCGCCATGGCTCCCCGGGGTTGCAAAAATAGAGCTCCTTCTCTTTCCTTTCCTTTCCCAGCCGCAGCTGAGGGAAGGGGAAGATTAGAAAGGAAGGAGAAGGAAGAACAAGGATCAATTAAAGCTCCGTAGATTCTCGTATAACTAACACTTGGAAGTAGCAATCAAAATCCAGGTCGGGAGAGGGCGGCGGCGAGCGACGGTGTGGGTGGTGGTGGCCGGCCGGCGGGGGAAGCGCAGCACACGGCCCTTCTCCCTGCATGCTGCCTTGATCCGATCCGTTCGACCCCTTATCCAGGAGGAAGAGTGTCAATTCCGCACTGCATGCCAATGCCTTCCCCTGCCCCTGCCCTCGCCGCCGAGTCGTCGTCGTCCCTTCCCGCCTGCGACTGCTGCTACTGACTCGATCGATCTGGATGTAGCAGCTAGCTAGCTAGCTCTCGATTTGACATGTTGTTGTAACAAGCCAGAAACACGAACCAAGGTATGTTTGCGCCCTCCGGTCGCCATTGTCTTCATTTCCAATGTACTACGTCCGTGCAGCTTGTGATCTGAGTCATTCGCATGTTTGGATGGAATCTTTGAGTAGCCGGCCGTTGCCACCGTTACCATCACCACCACCGGATGGCGATTGCGGTCGGCCACTGCCACGGCCTCAAGCCGCCCGCCGCCCGCGGCCGGCACTACCGCCCGCACTCCGTCGCCCAGCTCGACCGCCCGGCCCTCGACCGGGACCATCAGGAACGGAATGCCCTGTCACCGCAGCGCCGGTGTCTCTCCTCTCCGTGCTTCACCACCGTCTTCGCACCCGCCTCGGAAGACCAGGGAGCGGAGCCCGCCGGCGAAGAGGAGAAGATGCCCCGCGTGGAGATCGTCGCGGGCCGCCACGCCCGCGGCGTGCACGCGCTCATCGCGGAGGCCGCGGGCGCCATCGCGTCGGGGACACGGCTTGTGCCGGCTCAGGGTGGCCTTGGTGGGGCGCTGCTGCTCAAGGATGGTCGCTCCGGCGAGCACGTTGCGGTCATCAAGCCGCTCGACGACAAGTCCTCTCCGTCCAACGGCGGAGGCGGCTACGAGAGCAAGGCTGTGCTGCGGGAGGTGGCCGCCTACCTCCTCGACCACGACGGATTCGCCAGCGTCGCGCCGACGGCTATGATCAAGATATCCCGCCCCACGATGGAGACGACCGTGGCGTCCATCCAGCGCTTCGTGGCGCACCACTACGACGCAGGCGAGCTCGGCCCGTCGCGGTTCTCCGTGCAGTCCGTGCACCGCGTCGGCATCCTTGACGTCCGCCTCCTCAACATCGATCGCCACGCTGGCAACATCCTCGTCAAGAATCCGCCAACCGGGGACGGCAGCTCGTCGGCGGTGCCGCTGGAGCTCGTGCCAATTGACCACGGCCTCTGCCTCCCGGAGCAGCTCGACGACCCGTATTTCGAGTGGTTGCACTGGCCGCAGGCGTCGCGGCCGTTCTCCAGCACCGAGCTGGACTACATTGCGTCGCTGGACCCTTTCAAGGACGCCGAGATGCTCCGCGTAGAGCTGCCGTCCCTGACGGAGCCGGCCATTCGGATCCTCACCCTGTGCACCGTATTCCTCCAGCGCGCCGCCGCGGCGGGGCTCTGCCTCGCTGACATTGGCGACATGATGACCCGCGAGTTCTCATCGGTGGAGGAGGGGCTCAGCGCGCTCGAGGCCCTCTGCAAGAAGGCAGTGGACTCCATCGACGCCCAGTCTCTCAAGAGCGTGTCATTCGGTGAGCTGAGCAGCGAGGAGTGGACGACGTTCCTGGAGAAGTTCGAGAAGCTGCTGCCGCCGGCGTTCGAGGCCAAGAAGAGCAAGCCGGCGTCGCACTGAATTAATGGCGAGGAGCGTACGTGTGCTGCGACGTACCATTTGCACGCAGGGTTGTGTACTTGTATACATACGGTGTGGCGGTCATTTTAACCAAAGAGGAGCCTTGTGTGTTGTTATACGTCTGTTGTCGAGGCAGTAGAACCATCTTCCGACGAAGCTGACACCAAGTTGTAGCAATGCAAACACGAGGCATTGGACAACAAACATTAACTGCAATATCTCGGCGGCCCCATTGATGTATCATCCTTAATTTTACAATCTAACTTTTTAGGGTTAGGGATTGATTATCTCTCATCTCTCGATCAACTTTTATGGTAGTACGAGATCATATGGTTATATAGTGTCAACTTTCGAGCCGTTATTTCTCAGTCCTCATAGAAATATCAAAAATGGCATTCTTATTAACTAAATCTTGAAAACAGGTGTGATCAAACTCTCCTCCCCTATTATTTGGCAATATCCGGTAGCTATGGAGCTATGGTATATTATAATGCCACATGAGAAATGGGATGGTGACAAAGAGTATGTAGGTTGTCATTTGTCAATGAGGTTGAGCATAATCAGACGACAATCTAGGATGTTCTTGTCATCAGCAAAAGAATATTGTATGATTTTCAAATCTTAGGGCATATACAATGGTAGAGAAGACATGCCTTATTTTAACAGTACACGTCATCTAGAGAAGACAATAAAGATAAATGGTACAACGCATTATATCTTATTGTCTTCCCTTGCAACAAATGAAAATCAATTTTTTTTTTTAAAAAAATGGGTTGCTAAGGATAGACAAATGGTAAAATGTAAAAAGTAGTATTCTCTTATTTTCATAAGGGCACATACAATGGTAAGGAAGACCCGTTTTCTCTTAGCAGTCCACGTTAACTAGAGAAGAGACTAAATATAAATGATACAATGCATTATCTCTTACTGTTATCCCTAGCAATAAATCAAAATTAATTAAATTTTAGAAATAATTTAAATTGGTAAAGGAAGACAAATGATACAAGGGTTAATTATTGGTTTGCCACTACACCCCGCGCAACACTCAGTTTTGCCACTAGAGCAGAATGGTGCTCAGTTTTGCCACTAGTCTGTGTGCAACGACTCGTTCCGTGAGTCTGCCGTTTCATTCAGGTCAACGTCCTTGACTCGGCTGTTTCAGGTGGGACCAGGCGGAGACGCGTTTGAAAAGAGGACCGTTGCTGGCCGTTTCACGTGGGACCCACAAGGCAACCGTTGGAGCTCAACCCCATTTAAAATCCCTGATCGCGCGGCGGAGCTCGCAGCGGTGAGCAGAAATCGACGGGGTTGGAGACGGCCCCTCGCAGAGGTGCGGCGCGGGCGACTGAGAGGGCCTTGTTGACGGGGAGCGCCGCCGACGGCGGGAGCTGCGGAGGGCGCAGCCGTCTGCCAGAAGCACCTCACGGTTCAGATCCCGCGCCACCTCTATCCATGTCTTCTTCTAGCTCCCGTGCCACCTCTCGGTTCGAGCTTCCGGTGCGCATGGAGATGCCGATCCTCCTCTGTCCGCGGTGCCGGGCGCCCGTTGATCGGAGGATTTCGCGCACACCGAAGAACACCAATCGTCCGTTCTACGTGTGCAGCAGCGAGAAAGGGGTAAGAATAGTGGAAATTTCAGTATTTTGTGCATAGTTTGTGCTCAATGTGGTTGATCTCTTTCGTGTGCTTGCAGATAAAATGCTTCTTCGTTTGGGTCGATGTTTTGCTCCAGACGCTGATGAATCAGCTGCTAGATGAGCACGAAGAATGGTTGCCCATCTTGCCACAGACGACACGGGTCGCCGCGATAGCTAGTGCAGAAGAGACGCAGGGCGGAGCACGCATTGACAGAGAGGTAGCTTTTGAGCTAAGGTGGATGAACCAGAAGATTAGAGAGCTCGAAGATCAATCAAAAATTTGGAATTACATTTGTGCATTTGTAGGTGGTATTGTCATCGCACTAGGTTTAATGTTGACATTGTATGGAAAGGCATGACTTTGTCATGAATTTGTGATGAATTTGTAAGCTTCAAATTGTATGAACTTGTAAGCTTGAATTTGCAAGCTTGAAATAAATAAATGTAAGGGTATATTGCCCCTATGTGTGGTTTTGGTAATTAATGACAACCCCTATGGACTAATGTTTTCATTGAGTTTATATGAAGGAATATTCCATAGGTACTACTTGTACTCCATGTGTTGGATTAAAGTATGTATGCCATGAAGATAAAGATATACCTTGTGTATTGGCATCAAGATCATCGATTTTAAGATATATATGTGATATGATCAAGAAGAAGAAATGAAGATGGAGTTCTTATGTGGAACTCAATATTAGTCATGCTCTATCCTATGTGATAAGCAATGAATGATCAAGATCTTGAGAGCTTGATTCCAAGTGAAGAATTCTTTATACACCTCAAGATATTATGAGAAGAGACAAGGTTGAGTTGGGCAAGTTCAAGATGAGCATCTCAAGTGGATCACTTGCTTAAAGCTTGCCGTCCATTTGGTGATAATGGACATGTGAAGATGTGCATCAATGGAGCTTTCCCATCATAGTGTATGGGGGAGCATTTGTGAGTCTTCACGAAGTAACGATGATCAAGTAAGGCATTCCGGCTTGTGTGGAGCTTGAAGAGTTATCATCAAGATCAAGCGGGATGCGCAAGGCAAAGGTATGACCTTGATAGGTTTTCCTTTTACCGGTCTCAAGGTGGTTGATGGGAGACCGGATTATAGGTTAGATAGCCGCACTATTAAGAGGGGCTTTCGGTTGGGTAACTTGATCACATCGTCTTAGGGAGTTCAACCCTTTGCATGCTTTGCATTCCATAAATCTGTTTGTTTCTTGGTGTTTCTCTATGTGAGGTTCTTGAGCTTGTTGCTAGCTTTACAACAAGCCCAAGTTCATCGAAAACGGAATCCATATGCATCTTCTATTGCGTTTTCGAGCTTGGAGGTTTTACCGGTGTTTCTTTTATAGATAAGTCAAAACATTCATCTTATGGTTTTTACTCCGTGGGTGGACAATGATGTTTCTATGCATAAAGTTGTAGGGCTTGTTGTCCTGATTCCAACAAGCCCAAGATCATCGAAATCGGAGTCCGGATGCAAAAGTTATCATGGTTTTTGTAAAACATGTTTTCATGATTGGCCCGGTGCCTCGCCCGGCGTGACCGGCCATCCCACCGGATGGCCCGGTTTCAACCGGCCCCTGGACTGGTGCCAACCGGGACATGTACTGTAAGTCCCCGATCCGCCCCGGTCACGGCCCGGCCTCAGGTCCGGTTTGGACCAGGCGGCCCGGTCTGTGGCCCGGTCGGACCGGCTCTCACGCCAGGCGTCCCGGTGCCTGGCCCGGTCGACCAGCTCTCACGCCAGGCGGCCCGGTCTGTGGCCCGGTCCCTGGCCCGGTCGACCAGCTCTCACGCCAGGCGTCCCGGTCCCTGGCCCGGTTGACCAGGCTGCTGACCAGGCTGCACGAAAAACTCCCAGATCTGCCCCAAACGGTCATATTTCGTTTGGCTATAAAAGGGGCTTCTTCCCCAACAGTTTTCTAGGGTTCTTGAGCACGTTTTTGACCACCATTGTTGAACCTCTTGAGCTTGCTTCCTCTCCTTCCCTCCCATGATTCTTGCTCATTCTTGAGGGATCTAAGAGAGGAGATCTAGATCTACACTTCCACCAATCCATTTCTCCTCTAAGTGAGGGGAACTCTTGGGATCTAGATCTTGGAGTCTTTTGTTGACTTTCCCCATTGTTCTTCCTCTCCAATCTCATCTTAGCATTTGTTGCTTGGGTGGTATTTGAGTGTGAAGGACTTGAACACCTCTAGTGTTCTTGCTTTGCATCATTGCATAGTGTTGAGCTCTCCACCACGATTAGTTCGAGTGAGAGACCGTGAGCTTGTTACTTTTGGAGGGA
Organism: Lolium multiflorum; assembly: GCA_030979885.1. NCBI lineage: Eukaryota > Viridiplantae > Streptophyta > Magnoliopsida > Poales > Poaceae > Lolium > Lolium multiflorum. The sequence goes on from CM061749.1 coordinate 144,207,587, forward strand.
GACCTCCTAGTTGGCTTGGCGGTTGGTGCTCCGGTGATCTCTTCAAGAAGATTGTGAAGAGGCCCGGGCTTCTCCTTCGTGGAGCTTGTGAAGTGGTTGTGGAGCTTGCCATCTCCGGAGCGGAGGAAAAGCTAACCATAAGGAAAGGGCCATTATCCTTCGTGGGTGTGGTTCGGAGAATAGGGTGAGCCTTCGTGGCGCGGGGAATCCTTCGTGGACCTCCACTCCTCCAAATGTGACGTACCTTCTTGCAAAGGAAGTGAACACGGGAATACATCCTCGTCTCCGCGTGCCTCGGTTATTTCTATACCCGAGCTCTCTTTTCTTGTGATAGCCATCGTGCTTGAAGTACATATATCTTGCTATCACTTGTGCTACATATATCTTGTGCCTATCTTGCTTAGCTCTAGTTGTTATTGTTACACTTAGTTGAGCTTAGCATATCTAGGGTTTGTGCTTGTAAACTAAACAATAGTTTAATTCCGCATTCTTACAAGACAAATCCGTAAGAGTTTTTAATTGCCTATTCACCCTCCCCCTTAGGCAAGCTCGAAATCAATAAATCTGATCAAAATTCGCTAGTGGCAAAGGTTTGGCTTTGGGCAGATGAGAAGGGTGTTTAAAAAAACGGTGAAAAATGAACAAACAAAAAAGGGTGCGGCTGGGACTCGAACCCAAGACCGCTTTGTTTGGTAGCGTGAAGGATTGCTCTGGTAACCAGTGGGGTGGATGGAAAGATATTGAAAAGCAAAAGGAAGAAATCTAGCTATAGTTAGTTCTAGTTCGTGACTTGGTTTATGGTGTAAGGACGCATATGTTTGTTCTTTGTGTTTATGCACGCTGCTGATACGTCCAAAACGTATCTACTTTCCCGAACACTTTTGCTATTGTTTTGCCTCTAATTTGTGTATTTTGGATACAACTAACACGGACTAACGCTGTTTTCAGCAATTGCTCTGGTGTCTCGTTTTTGTGCAGAAATCTAACTTTCGGGAAAATCCTCGGAATTTATGCGAAGGCCCTATTTTCCCTGAATTGACGGAGCCGAAGGACAAGTAAGGTGGAGGCCCGAGGGCCCCACACCATAAGGCGGCGCGGCCTAGGGGGCCCGCGCGGCCCTATGGTGTGGCCCCTCGGTCGGCCTCCGACGCCCTTCGGACTACTTATCGGCCTCGACCTAAAAACGCACGGAGAGAAGTCGAAGTCGCCAAACCCTCCAGAGAGCCGCCACATCGCGAAACTCCGTCTCGCAGAAGTCTCCGTTCCGGCACTCAGGACGGGAATTGGAGGAGATCTTCACCGCCATCACCGCCAACGCCTCTCCATCGACCAGCCATGTTTCCCCCATCCATGTGTGAGTAATTCCCCCGCTGTAGGCTGAAGGGGATGGTAGGGATTGGATGAGATTGGTCATGTAATAGTCATAAGATTGTTAGGGCATAGTGCCTAGTATCCGTAGATGTCACTTTTATGATATTGTTGCAACTTGTTATTGATTCATGAAGATATTCGTTGTTTATGATCTTACCTGCAAGTTGTATACACATGTCGCTGTCCGGAACCAATGGCCCCGAAGTGACAAGAATCGGGACAACCGGAGGGGATGGCGGTGATGTGAGGATCACATGTGTTCACGGAGTGTTAATGCTTTGCTCCGGTACTCTATTAAAAGGAGTACCTTAATTTCCAGTAGTTTCCCTAGAGGCCCGGCTGCCACCGGCTGGTAGGACAAAAGATGTTGTGCAAGTTTCTCATTGCGAGCACGTACGACTAAATATGGAACACATGCCTATTGATTGATTAGTACTTGGATACCGTTTTATTATTATCTGCAAATGCCCATGCTTTGATTGTTATATGAGTTTCTCTCATCCATGCAACGCCCGTTAATCCCTGTGCCTACAGTATTTTAATCCTGCTGTTTACTATAATCACTACTGCTGTCTTTATTTCACCGCCGTTATCTCACTATTCCTATGCTATAAAACTGTTACTGATAAACTCTTGCGAGCAAGTCTGTTTCCAGGTGCAGCTGAATTGACAACTCCGCTGTTAAGGCTTACAAGTATTCTTTGTCTCCCTTGTGCCGAATCAATAAATTGGGTAATACTTCCCTCGAAGACTGTTGCGATCCCCTATACTTGTGGGTCATCAAGACTATTTTCTGGCGCCGTTGCCGGGGAGCATAGCTTTATTTGGAAGTTCACTTGGATTGATATTGTTCGCTGCAATTCTCCATTATGGGTAAACCTCGCGATACTAAGATCGCCATATTACCATCCACTACAAGAAAAGGTACAACTCTTAGTACCTCTGCTGCTCTTGATTCACCATCTGTGATAAGTAAACTTGTTTCACCACCACAAGCTTCAAATGCTGGTACTTCTGCTGAATCTGAAAATTCCTCTCATAATTGTGATGATGCTTCTGCTGTGCTTGATAATGATGGTTCGTTAGGATCTTTTCTAGATGCTACAATTGCTAGGTCTAGGCAAATTGAAAATACTGAAACTCCTAATGAAAATGCTGCTACACCTGTTAATTCACCTGAGTCTGTTGAATATTCTAGTGATGATCTTGATGAAGATTATGTAGAACTTGATGATGATTTTATTGAAAAATGCAATGCTACTACTGATGCAAGAAAAATTAAAAAGTTGCTTGCAGAACATGCTGTTAGATATAAACTATCTCCTGATCCTAAATTTGCCACATCTCCTATAAACATTAGGGATAAAGATTATGATTTTTCTCTTGATTTATCTCATATAGCTATTGTTGAGAAAACACCCTTTTGTGGTACTGAAAAAGAAAGTGCTGTTGAACACATGACTGAGTTATCTACTCTTAGTGGCTTGTTTTCTGATAATGTCAAGATGCGTACTTATTTTGTCGCTAAAATTTTTCCTTTCTCATTAAAGGACGATGCTAAAACTTGGTATAATAATTTGCCTCCTGGTTCTATTAAAAGCCCAAAAGAATTGCTTGATGTTTTCTTCCGGAAATACTTTCCTGCTAGTGCTCAACATATTGCTTTGCAGAGAATTTATAATTTTGACCAGGAAGATGGAGAGAAATTGCCTGAGGCTTGGGCGAGATTTTGCTCTCTTATTAGAGCTCAGCCTGACCATGATTTGGAAAAGCATGATTTACTTGATATATTTTATAGTGGACTAACCATTGAGTCTAGGGCATACCTGGATAGTTGTGCTGGTTGTGTTTTCAGGAAAAGAACTCCAGACGACGCTGAAGAATTATTGGCTAAAATAGGCCGGAATCATGATGATTGGTCTACACCTGAACCAACCCCGACACCGATAGTGAAGAAGAGGGGTATGATTAAATTAAATGATGAAGATATGAGGGAAGCCAAGAAGTCTCTTAAAGAGAAGGGTATTAAACCTGAAGATGTGAAGAATTTACCTCCTATAGAAGATTTATGTGAGATAACTCCCCCTTCATCTATGATTGAGGTACACTCTCTTCAACGCTTTACTAGGGAAGATATTCCGTATTCAAAACCTCCTGCTCAATGCTTAGATGAGTTTGATAATTATATTGTTAAGCAAGAAAACTTTAATATGAGAGTAGAGAATCATTTAATGGAAAATTCTCGAGCTATTAGTGAATTGCATGATATTGTGGAGAGAACCTCCAATGATGTTAAGATACTTGTTAAACATTTTCAAATGGTTCAAACTCAAATTGATCAACTCACTAAAGTGCAAAATGACTTGTTGGGAAATAATTCTAAAGAAAAACATGCTTATGAAGTAACAACTAGAGGTGGTGTTTCTACCCAGGATCCTCTATATCCTGAAGGGCACCCCAAAAGAATTGAACAAGATTCTCAACGAACTAAAGAAATTAGTAGTCCCTCTAAGAAAAGAAAAAGAAACATAAGAATGTTGTAGAATCCTATGAACCTGTTAATGATCCTAATAGTATTTCTATTTCTGATGCTGAAACTGAAAGTGGTAATGAACATGAGGAAGATAATGATAAGAATGATACTCCTGATAAAGAAGAGGTTGAAAAAGAACCTGAAAAGCCTGCTAAAAATAAAAAGTACACTAAAGAAGATTTTATTGCTGAGAAACATGGTAATGAAAGAGAACCTTGGGTTCAAAAGCAAATGCCTTTTCCTGCTAAGAAACTAAAATCAAAGGAGGAGGAACATTATAATAAATTTTGTGATTGGATGAAACCTTTATTTTTGCAAATCCCTTTGACTGATGCTATTAAATTGCCTCCTTATTCAAAGTATATGAAAGATATTGTTACTAACAAAAGGAAAATCCCCAATGAGGAAATTTCCACTATGCTCGCTAATTACTCCTTCAATGGTAAGATTCCAAAGAAGCTTGGAGACCCAGGTATACCTACTATTCCTTGTTCCATTAAGAATAATTATGTTAGAACTGCTCTATGTGATTTGGGAGCGGGAGTTAGTGTAATGCCTTTTTCTCTTTATAAGAGACTTGATTTAGATAAGTTGATACCAACTTATATATCTTTGCAAATGGCTGATAAATCTACTGCTATTCCTGTTGGTGTATGTGAAAATGTTCCTGTTCAAGTTACTCAACATTGCTTGATATTAACTGATTTTGTTGTGTTGGAAATGCCTGAAGATGATAATATGTCCATTATTCTTGGAAGACCCTTTCTTAATACTGCAGGGGCTGTTATTGATTGCAATAAAGGCATGGTTACTTTCAATGTTGATGATAAGGAACATACTGTCTATTTTCCCAAGAGGATTGATAAAGTATGTGGAGTTAATACAATTTTTAATGTGAAAACTATCAAAGTGGGATCCATTGATTGTCCTATATATGAGCCTAAAGAAGAATATCAAACTCTTGTGATTGGATCCATATCAATTCAATATAAGGTAACATGATTGATTTGAGGTTTATTTCTTCTTATGTCATATAAAATTTATTTGGTAGCAAGACTTGATCAACCTTGTTAACAAGTATATTTTAATGCATAAGAGAGCTAAACAACATTTCTTTCTTTCTTTCTCCCTCCACTTATTTTACTTGCTGTAGCACTTTTTGTTTTGCAATATGCTTTAGTTGTTTAAGATTTTGGAATTTTCCTGCGCAGTAATAATTAATTTAATACCCAGAAATGTGCATTTTTCAAAGTTTTCAAAAATTCGCGAAAATTACACCGTTGGTCCTATTTTTCGACGAGGCACCTGGGAGTACCAGAGGATGACCTGTGGGGCACCACAGGGTGCCACACCACAGGCCGGCGCGGCCAAGGAGGTGGGCGCGCCACCTGTGGTGTGGGCCCCTCCTTGCCCCACTACTTCATCTCTTCCTCCCAGCATCTTCTCTCCCGAAAAAACTCGCACCAAGTTCCTCTCACTCGCGTTTCTGCTCAAGAACTCGCGATTTCTCGATCTCCTTGCTCAGCCCAGATTTCTGTCTGAAATTTGGCACATTTACTCCTTGGTATGTGACTCCTTTGATTGTCCAATTAGAATTTTGTTTGGTTGAGTATATCTTGAATATTTTGCTGCTGTAGATAACATGTTTAGTGAGCTTGCATGCTTGTTCTAAGTGGTAGAAACTAGTTTTGATGCATGTTTAGTACTCTAGCAAGTTCCTATAGTAGTTCCCCTCAATTATATACCTTGAAATCAAATTTTATAATGGTTGTTGAAAATTTCAGAAGAGGAAGATGAAGAAATTCAAATTTGGAGAATTGTTCAAGAAAGGAACAACCAGCACCGGTAGGCCCTCGAGGGCGTCCACTCAGATTAGGCGATCCTACAATGAGGATATCATCGCGCCTAGCTTCGCGCCCGAGGAGGACAATGGGGCTCCTAATGCTTCATCCTTCCCATGTTATGATTTTCTGACAAATGCAGGGATATTGGATGACTTCTTCACCCTTGTCAACAGGGCAGGCTTAGCCACCTACGTGGGGGATGAAAGGGAGCAATACTACAGGCTCACCAAAATTTTCGTTGAGAGCTTCAAGTTCCACAACACGCAATACGAGCCGACAGTTGCATTCAAGATCTATGATAATCCTGTTACTATGGAATTGGAAGAATTTTGTCGTGCATTGGATATTGCCCCTGTAGGTACAACAAGGAGGATTGATGACAACCCCCGGGACCTGTTGGAGCTCTATCGAGGGATCACCGAAGATGATTGCCGCACCATTCAGCGCGGGAAGATAAGAAACATTCAACTCCCCGCCATTAAATATTTTGCATATTACATTGCTACTAGCATTCTGGGTAGAGAAAATACTAGCAATATCTCTAGCTATCATCTTGCTTTCTTGAATGATGCACTTACTGGACAGACACTTTATCATCTTGGTTCTCTTATTGCTCGCCGCCTGTCTAGCAGGGGGCCTATTTTTGGAGGAACTATTGCACTGCGCATTTTAACACATTTAAGACTTCCTCTTGATTCTAATGATGTGCCATTAACCCCTAGGAGACTAGATATTGCTGCTATGAAGAGTCATCATTTTGTTACTACTGATTCCACTATAGATAATATGGTCTATAGAATGTTGTTTGCTGACGGGGATGAGAAGGAAATCCCTCTTCCCCAGCCAGGTTTGTTCAATATTGACAGGCAATCATGGTCGCTCACTAAGGAGGAGGTGGAGGAACATATGAAGATACAAGACTTCCACCAGCAGCATGACTCCGAGGATGCCGAGCCCTCCTACGACTGCACCATCACATACCCCGATGTTTCCTCCAGCACATACCTGGAACCGGGTCATTCTTCGTCATACTACGGAGACACCACTTCATGGGGACCGTGGGAATGAACTCCACTTAGGCCAAAAGCCTAAGCTTGGGGGGAGGTATACCGGCATCACTCATTCTTTGCATATTATGGTTGCTGGATACTTGTACATACTTGTTTAGTTTCTTAGAGTGGTTTTCTAATGAGAGGAGATGATATTTGGGGAAGTGCTGTCCAAAAACAGATTCTGGGCTGTTACCAAAAAAATTCGTACGCACAGCCAGAACGTTATTTTGAGTTGCCAATTTTTGAGCATGTGCCCCAGGTTGTTATCTAACTTTCATTAGTTGAACACTTTTTGAGCTGAGCAATGGAAGATTTTTGTTAATTTCGATTTCTGTACTGCTGTCAGGTTTTGGCAGATTTCTGTCATCCTGCTTTTCTGTGTTTCTGTTAGTTTGCATTCTTTTGTTTTCGCCTTGTTTCTTTCCTAAAACACAAAAAGACCAAAAATATTTCTGTTGTTTCTCTTCACCATTTGTTTATGTGGTTCCTTGCTCTTAGTTTACTTTATTTGCTATCGTTGGTTTGCTATGAGAAAACCCAAAAAGATTTTGCTTTGTTTTCTTGTTTCTTTTGTTCTTGTTTCCAATTCGAAAACACCAAAAATATTTGCTGTTCTTCTTTGGTTTGTAAAGTTCATCATGAGTTCAATGGTCTTCGGTGGCTGGAGCGTGGTTTTCATTTCATATTATCCAAGCTACACAAGTGAAAGGCAATAATGACGATCTACGACAATCTGATTGTGGTGAGAGGCTGGTATGAACTCTATTTGTTTTCATTTTTGTACATATACTCATCCATGTGAGCATGCTTAGTTGGTTCATGTGAGGTATATGTCATTTGAGAAAGTCTAGTAGTTCATGATCTCTCATGTTTAGCTCCAATTTATTAATATGAGTAGCATGTCATGGATGTTCGCTTGCATTGTTTTATTCATAAGTAAGTATGGCATTGTGGTATCCTCCTCTGAATAATTCATTTATATCGACTTGGCACATGCTCACGCATGCATATGACTGAACAAAAAGTCAATTAAGCCTCGATGATTTATATTGCTTCAGAGTTCTTGTATCACTTTTATGCCTCCGTTAATTTATTTTGCCGCAAGCATGATTATGACAGTTATTGCTCTCTTGATTTGTCGCTCCCTAGTCTTTTGCTAGCCTTCACTTGTACTGAGCGGGAACGCCGCTCGTGCTTCCAAACACCTGAAAACCAAGTTGTTCCAAAGTGTCCACCATAAATACCTATGCATGGCATTTCAAACCATTCCAAGTAAATTCTCATGCGCTACCTTTAAAACCTTCAAAATGCTTCTCAATTTGTGTTAATGTTTCATAGCTCATGAGGAAGTATGTGGTGTTTAGCTTTCAACCTTGTCATTTACTTTTGACGGACTCTCATATGGACTAGTGGCACATCCGCTTATCCAATAATTTTGCGAAAAGAGCTGGCAATGGGATTCCCAGTCCCGAATTAATTAACTTAAATAGACACTCCTCCATGGTTTGTGATTGTTGGACGGCACTCGAAGGATTCGGTTAGCCATGGCTTGTGTAAGCAAAGGTTGGGGGAGTGTCATCATCATAATAAAACTTAAATAAAAAGGCACTCCTTCATGGTATGTGATTGTTGGCAGGCACCCGAGGATTCGGTTAGCCATGGTTTGTGTAAGAAAGGTTGGAAGGAGTGCCACATAAACATGCAAATAATTCATGGGAGCCGCTCTTGTGAGTCCGGTTGATGAGGTAGTTAGTGTACCCATTACCATTCGTTGACAACAACAAGCACCTCTCAAAATAATTTTACTCCTGTTTTAAAAATGAAAAGCTCTAGCGCTTGTTAATCCCTGCTTCCCTCTGCGAAGGGTCAATCTTTTACTTTTATGTTGTGTCTCCATTCTTTCTTTGAGCACTATCTTGAGAGCACAACTGTCATTCTTAGTATAATATGCTTGTCTCAAAATATGATTGATTGTGGTATAACTTTGATGCTTTTATCTTTGACAATCACTACTTCTAGTCTTTCTATGAACTCAGAGGTGCCTCGGCATTTATGTTTTGCCAATCAAATACGGGCAAGCGAGATACCACTTTATCATATTCTCTTATGAACATTGCAATCCTGCTTATATACATGATTCATGGTGCTTATTATTAATTGTTGGTACCTCTCCATGATTGATATAGCTGTTGGATGATCTTATTTGCATGTATCTCATTATGAACTGCTTGAGTATTAGCCATAGCATGAGAATATATACATCATATGAGCAAATGTGTTCGTGAAAGTTCTTTTATCGCTCAGTTGTTAACTGAATTGCTTGAGGACAAGCAATAAGCTAAGCTTGGGGGAGTTGATACGTCCAAAACGTATCTACTTTCCCGAACACTTTTGCTATTGTTTTGCCTCTAATTTGTGTATTTTGGATACAACTAACACGGACTAACGCTGTTTTCAGCAGAATTGCTCTGGTGTCTCGTTTTTGTGCAGAAATCCAACTTTCGGGAAAATCCTCGGAATTTATGCGAAGGCCCTATTTTCCTAGAATACCGACGAGAAGGACAAGTAAGGTGGAGGCCCGAGGGCCCCACACCATAAGGCGGCGCGGCCTAGGGGGGCCCGCGCGGCCCTATGGTGGCCCCTCGTCCTCCGACGCCCTCCTTCGGACTACTTATCGGCCTCGACCTAAAAACGCACGGAGAGAAGTCGAAGTCGCCAGAAACCCTCCAGAGAGCCGCCACATCGCGAAACTCCGTCTCGGGAGCCAGAAGTCTCCGTTCTGGCACTCCGCCGGACGGGGAATTGGAGGAGATCTTCACCGCCATCACCGCCAACGCCTCTCCATCGACCAGCCATGTTTCCCCCATCCATGTGTGAGTAATTCCTCCGCTGTAGGCTGAAGGGGATGGTAGGGATTGGATGAGATTGGTCATGTAATAGTCATAAGATTGTTAGGGCATAGTGCCTAGTATCCGTAGATGTCACTTTTATGATATTGTTGCAACTTGTTATGCTTAATGCTTGTCACTAGGGCCCGAGTGCCATGATCTCAGATCTGAACATGTTATTGATTCATGAAGATATTCGTTGTTTATGATCTTACCTGCAAGTTGTATACACATGTCGCTGTCCGGAACCAATGGCCCCGAAGTGACAAGAATCGGGACAACCGGAGGGGATGGCGGTGATGTGAGGATCACATGTGTTCACGGAGTGTTAATGCTTTGCTCCGGTACTCTATTAAAGGAGTACCTTAATTTCCAGTAGTTTCCCTAGAGGCCCGGCTGCCACCGGCTGGTAGGACAAAAGATGTTGTGCAAGTTTCTCATTGCGAGCACGTACGACTAAATATGGAACACATGCCTATTGATTGATTAGTACTTGGATACCGTTTTATTATTATCTGCAAATGCCCATGCTTTGACTGTTATATGAGTTTCTCTCATCCATGCAACGCCCGTTAATCCGTCCCTGTGCCTACAGTATTTTAATCCTGATGTTTACTATAATCACTACTGCTGTCTTTATTTCACCGCTGCTGTTATCTCACTATTCCTACTGCTATAAAACTGTTACTACTGATAAACTCTTGCGAGCAAGTCTGTTTCCAGGTGCAGCTGAATTGACAACTCCGCTGTTAAGGCTTACAAGTATTCTTTGTCTCCCCTTGTGTCGAATCAATAAATTGGGTAATACTTCCCTCGAAGACTGTTGCGATCCCCTATACTTGTGGGTCATCAGCTGCTTCCAAAAAAAGGGTGCGTCTTTGTTATTTCAAGCATTACGTGTTTGTGGTTTAGGTTGGAAAAATAATCAAACAAAAAAAGGTGCATCTTTCTATTTTTGCGAGGGAAAAAGGGTGCATTTATCTGATTTCAAGCATTGCGTGTTTGTGATTTTTTGTTTCATACTTATATGGGTACCCTACTTATATTACATCAAAGTTCATACTTGGATCCATGTTTGTGATTTCATGATTCATACACCCTTGATATATTACATCGAAATCATAGAAAACTAAGATATATGAGATGCAAATATTGGTAGCCAGATCATCACGCAAAATAACTTAGATAAATTCGATACATAAGATGCTTAGTTCCACCATTACACGGAAATAACTTAGATAGATAGATGGGTACCCTAGATAGATAGATAGATGGGTACCCTAGATAGATAAGTTCAGTGACAAAGGATTAATTTGTCAATGCCTACAGATTGTAGACTAGGGTTTTGCTAGAAGTAGAGGGCAAGTAGATCTCGAAGGTTCAAGCGAAAAGTACTCGACGATTATAAAAACTAGGGTTATGTTGACAGTAGATTCGATCCTTTCTTTGTCCCTCGACTCCCCCTTATATAGGAGGCGGAGCCGAGGGTTTCGTAGTACACAAGTTACAGAGTTCGGGAGGGTTTCGTACCAACCCGTAAGATTACAAATCTCTATCTTTCCTAATACAAACTATCTTTCCTTAACACTAAATGGGCTTCCAAGTCTTCTTATTCTTCGAGTCTTGGGCTTTGATTAAACCCCGGGTACCATCTTTGGCAGGCCCATTGGGGATGCCTATGTCAGTAGCCCCGAGATTTTTCTTGAATCGAAGAATCAGGGAAAATCTCCAATTTTACTCATTACATAATCTTTCGATATGCAAACACTATTTTGTACAGGGATAACGGTATTGGGGCTAGTTCATCTGACGGATCAGGTACTAGTTAACTGCTCTAGTGGCAATCCGCAAAACCTACTTCAAAATCACGTCCCTGGACATGATCTCGGGATACTGGTGTAAACTTCGACAAGTGCCGCTTAAGGTCTTACCATTCTGTCGAGTCCCAGTCATATATTTATCGGGTACCTAACGCGTCCGTTAGGATTTTTCTTCGTATCTGTTGATACGGAAAATAGTAGCAATCCGCCGTCAGAGACGGTGCCACGCCGCTCAGAACGGATCTGGGGTCTTACCTTCGCAAAGTTTTGCGGCATTCAGAGATTTATTCGCGACTTTTAGCGCTCTGAGAATATTTTGTCGAGTGCTTTTCGACTGCTGGAATAGCACATTTTATCGAGTCATATTTGATGACTTATTTTGTCCTCCCGATGGGAGTATATGTAGAGTTATCTGTGTAACTCGAAATATACTCACTCTTACTTCTTTCTTTTAATAAAAATTCATCGGGCACGCGAACAGCGTTCCCGATGGGAGTAGCCCCCGAGGCTACAGCCAAGGACTTGTGCTTGGGTGTAGGCTCCACAGATTAGTATCCATTGCCGCTATATTTATAATCCTTCTCGATATTTTTATATTTATCGGGTGCGCGACCAGCGCTCCCGATGGGAGTAGCCCCCGAGGCTATGAACAAATACTTGTATTTGATCATAGGCTCTTGCCATTTCCATCTTGTCATACTCGAAATTTTCTCTTTTCCAGAGTAGCCCCCGAGCGTTTGGGCAAAAACTTGTATTTGATCAAAGGCTCCCGAAATAATCTTGCGTTGTCGATAAACTTTCGAAGCTTCATAGTCGAGCTTTTCTTTCACCTTGATGACGTCGTTGCTGATGATAGCCACGATTTCTGTTTTGGAAACATGCGATTACCGCTTCTCTCACTGCCTTGTGGGTCCAAATTCCTCATCTGATGGACACGTCGTGCAAGTGGGGGACACATGTTCTCCCCTTTTTCTGGCACACGTTCCGTAACCTCGTCAATGTTAAAATACTTTTTTACCCTCGTCTCCACGTGGTTATCATCTCCCGCATACTTTTCCATCCAACGGTCCGCCGCTTCACCGCACCTCTATATAAGATCTCCTTCTTCTACCTCGAGCACTTCCGCTCGCGCCGTTCCCCTGCTTCTACCTGCAAAACTTCCTCCTGCGCCCCACAACTCTCAGAGCTCATCCCTTCGCAGCTGCATTCCTCCGCCATTGTTGATGCCACCGCGTCGCTTGACCAGGCACACCACGCCGGAATCATCAATGGCTGCCGCGGATCTAGGAACCGCGGAGTGGGAAAGGTCCAAGATCACGAACCAGGACATGAATCTCTTGAAGAAGCTGGGGATTAGCAAGAAACCCAAAGCGGTGTGCTTCCCCAGTGAAGAAAGCTACCCAACCCCTCCAATGGGGTATCGGGTAAGTTTTGTTGATCATCTCATCCGCGGTCTTTCCGCCCCCATTCACCCTTTTCTTCGAGGATTGCTTTTTGTTTACGGTCTCCAACTTCACCACCTCACGCCCAACTCAATCCTTCATATTTCCATCTTCATCACCCTCTGCGAAGCCTTCCTTGGTGTCCAGCCTAACTGGGCATTATGGAAGCGCATTTTCTTTTGTCGCCGTAATGGCTCTTCCAATGTCGCCTATAATATAGGCGGCGTTGTTATTTCCGTTCGCTCCTCAGTCAACTACTTCGACGTCAAACTCCCTGACTCCGTTCAAGGATGGCGCAAGAAGTGGTTGTATATTCAGGAAGAAAACCATGGATGCGCTGAAGACAATATCCCTCCTTTTGATGGTGCCGAAAAAATCCTTCGCCGCCGTTCTTGGGATGCAGAGGCTACCGAAGAGGAAAAAGCTTCGACAGAGGCCTTGATGACTCGCATCCATGAGTTGCAGAATACTCGTGGCAAAGAACTGTCTGGTATCCAAATTACAGCGTATTTCCTTAGAGCCAGAGTGCAGCCTCTTCAGGCCCGCAAAAACCCTCTCTGGAATTATGCTGGCGATGAAGATACAGATCGTTTGTCGACAAATCTGGAAGTCAAGGATTTGGATAGGCTTGTCCGAAAAATCTCATCTCTCAACAAGAAAGATCCCATCCCTTCCTCTTGTCGTGTAAAACCATACAGCGCCACCAATGCGCTTCCTAAGGTAAACATTGTCGCTTAATTTGTTATTGCCGTGCTATTTTTATTGTTACTTCTTTTTTGACATCCTTCCCTATTTTTATACAGGACCATCCAAATCTTGTTTCGCTTCCTCCCCTTCCTGAAGGTGGAGAAGTCGAAGAAAGGGCGGTTATCTCCGATGATAACCAAGATGCCCCCTCTTTTGTGACTGAACCCGCAGATTCTCGAAAATCTGCGGGATCTGATGAAAAGGAGGGTGCCTCTGAAGCCACTGCGTCGGCACAATCTCCTCCTCCTGCTGTTTCTCCAAAGAACAAAAGGAAAAGGAATGATGCCGAAGATTCCGGCACCTCCAAGCCCGAAGAAGCTGTTCCTTCACGCCAGAAGGCAGCTTATGATCCATATCTCGAGACCCTCATCAGTTCGTAAGTTCCTCTCTCTCTTTTTTTTTACTTGAAGATTTTTGTCTATATTGCTTTTTATATTGCCGACATTTAATCGTAGTGATGATGAGGAAGTAGTACCAGCTTCCAATGTGGCGGCTCGAACGAGCACGTCACATACTCTAGTCGCCTCGGAGACGCCAGTTGAAGGAGAGGAAACTTCGCCTCCTCAACAAAACGTCGGCGCTGCTACTCCTCCTTCAAGCCCCCTTGTCCCTTCACCAAAAAGGGCAAGGGTTGACACAATCCCGGAGCCTACTCTCCAAATAAGTAGCTCCTCTAGCCCTCTCTTGGATGATGTAAGTTCTTAATTTGCTTTGTCATTATCTATATTTCCTTCGTTTGCTTCTGTATGCCATCATTTTCACCATACCGATATTTTCTTTCTTTGTCCTTCCTTGATAGCCTATGATCAAAGAGCTTCTTCGCATTGGTGCCCAATTCGTTGGGTACCGTGATTATGCCAGTAAAACTGAAGGTAGTGCCTTGTTGCTTCTTTTTGCTTTTGCTTTCTTGCTCCTTTGTTGTCGACGTTTTTAACTAATTTTAACTTTCTTTGCAGAAAAACTGGCAGAGGTCAACGAGCGTGCCGATACACTTGCTCAAAAATTAGAGCAAAGTGAAGAGGCTCGTAAGAAGGCCGAGTCAGATGCCGTTCAAGCTAGGCGAGAAGCTGACAAAGCCAAGGCTGATGCTGCTGGTGTCGAAGATCTTCGGAAACGTCTGCACGATGCCGAGACTTCGTTAAGCGAGCACATAACTGCACAAATCGCTCGTGAAGAAGCGATTACTAAACGTCTAAGGACGCAAAATCGTCGCTTTGTCAGTAAGTATCTGAACCACTTCATATCCTTTGGATTTTTCTTTTCTGCACTCATTTGTTGATCGGATTTTTATTTTGACAGATAAGACCTCTCAAGAATTTGAACTTGAGGATCCCGACAATGATCCTCTTCTTGACGCCGTTTCGTTCCTTGAATTTCATGGGACAGAAGCGCGTGAGGGCATTGATGAAGCTTTTCCCCTACTTCTTCCCGAAGAAAGAGGAACCCGCAACTTTCCTTGCTCTTGCCAAGTGCTTCAATCCTCCCGAAGATCTTGGGCTGAAGATGCGCCATGAAAATATGAAGGTTGCCGTTGAGAGCACTGTTGCCTTGGTTGCTGATAGTCAACAAACCATTGACTGGGCGAAAGTGGGCAACACGGAGCAGATAGAACAAGCAAAATGGCGATCATTGATCAAGGCGGCGAAGCTGAATACGAAGAAAATCCTGGCCTATCTCGGGATCAAACCATCTTCAACTCCTAGCTCGTCAAGGCCGGAGGTCTAATTGAATGCCTTTGCCTTTTCTATATTTTGCTTTCTTTATTTCTTTTGCTGTTGTCGCCATTCTAGCCTTGGCGACAATTACCCTGTTAGTCCCTTTGGAGAACTTCTTTTGTAATGACCATGTAAACTTTCTAGAAAGCAATGAAATTCCTCTTGGTACTATCATTGATCCTGGGATTTTCTTTTCCAGTTAATATTTGATAATTATTCAACCAACCCTTGCTCTCCCGATGCTGCGCCTGCGTCTTCCTTCTCGAAGAAAGTAAAAGCCGATGATAATCTCCTTGAAGGTTCTTCAAGCAAACCTTTGTCGGAAGATTTACAAGAACTTCGACAACAACTTCAATCCATGAAGAAACAAACTTTGGCAATGATGGAACAATCTCGGAAAGCGTCTGAACAAGAAGAACTTGCTCTTCAACAAGCCAAAGAGGCTATGGTTGCCAAGGATGCTGCTGTATTGGAAGCAAAAGGAGCTACTACCCGAGAAAATAGCATGCTCGAGCTAATGTTGGAAGCTAGCACAGATATGTTAGGTATGTATCTCCAACCTCATGATGCCTCCTCTTTATTTTGCTGTGCTTTCTTCCAAGTTTCTTGCCTTGTTGCCTAATAGGCTCGGTTCTTGATGCTGCCGCCGAAGATCAAAGAGTGAATGAGAGAACGAATCTTCTTGTCAATCTTTCCCTTAATCATGGCTGTTTATTTTGGGCCACCCCTGAACGAACCCAGCAGATTGTCAGGTTCCAAGATCGTGCTTGCCAAGTGCGCGAATTTCTCAATTTTTGCACGACGACATTAACCCTTGTTTTCAAGACTTTGTTTCCTCGAAATGAAGTTCCTACAACTCTTCCTGACTTGCTGGAGACCTTCAGAGATGCTCCTCGTATTCATAATTTTGTGCGAGCTCAATTGACTGCTGGAGCAAGATTTGCCATGATTATGATACATATTTGCCATCCAAAATTAGACCTGACGAAGATTGTCGTTGATTGCCTGGCGAAAAAATCGCGGCGGAAGAATAATATTGATACAATCAACGAAATGGTGACTCCTGTGGCCGAGTCGATGATAGATGAGCTTCTTCGGATGGACTCAGAATTCTTCGTCAAGGGATCTTATGCTGAGCATAAAACAACCAGAGGCTTGTCAATAGATACTATTTTAGGTTCTGACTGATTTGTTCCATATTGCAAAACCTTGTCAAAGAAATTTGTTGTATATCACAAAGTGCTCTATATTGTTGGAGCCCCCGAGCCTTTTGGCTAGAATTTGTACTATTTTTCTCTTTCAAAGATTTCTCCTTTTGTTGTAATAAGACATCTTGATGGACTGCAGGCCCTCGAGTATCTTAGTGTCGAAGTTCTATATTTCTGTTGCCGGGTTTTTGGACCAAAGCAATGAGATTTTTGACGTGTATACTATATTTAACATTACCAGCTTCCGATTTATGTATTTGGCGAGGTATTATTGTACCAAGGCGAAATATTTTCAGTAAATCGAGTTTGTCTGTTTTGTACGTATTTTGAGGCTTGAAGGTGTAGAGCCCCCGAGTGTGTCGACGAATAAGAAGTATATCTTTACTATTTTTATTATATTGCAGCACCGCGAGCCCGCCTCATTAAAAACCTTTCTGCCCCACTCGGTGCCCCGAAAAAGGAAAAGAGTGCGTCTGAAAACTCGCGGCGTTTCAGTACATTGTATGTTTACAGGGGAGACTATATTTCGGTATCTAAGCGTAAAAACGCCTGAGCTGCGCCACGTTCCAAGGATTTGGCTCAACGTTCCCCGTCTTCTTGTCCTTGATTCTGTATGCTCCTCCTTCGATTACTTCTGTGACGATGTAGGGTCCAAGCCATGGTGACTCGAGTTTTTCATGACTTTTTTGGTTGAGTCGCAAAACTAAATCACCAACTTGAAAAGATCTTGGCCGCAATCGTCGACTGTGGTAATTCTTCAGGTCCTGTTGATATTTAGCGACTCGTGACAGGACTTCGTCTCGAGCTTCGTCAAGTGCATCGACGTCATCCTCCAAAGCTTTTCTCGAGGTTTCTTCATCATATTCTGTGACTCTTGGAGAATCATGCTCTATTTCTATCGGCAGGACTGCTTCGGCTCCATGGACCGTTTCCTGCGTCGCCGTATTTGGTGTTGTTCGTATACTCCACAACACACTTGGCAGCTCATCTGGCCAAGTATGCCGAGCTTTTTCCAATGGTCCTAGCAGGCGCTTCTTGATACCATTGCAGATGATGCCATTGGCCTTCTCGACTTGACCATTGGTCTGTGGATGTGCAACAGACGCAAAACTCAATTTGATGCCTACTTCTGCGCAGTATGCTTTGAACTCCTTGGACGTAAAATTACTGCCGTTGTCTGTGACAATGCTATGAGGGACTCCAAATCTAAAGACGATGCTTTTCACGAACTTAATCGCCGACGCGCCGTCCGGTGAATTTATCGGCTTTGCTTCTATCCACTTTGTAAATTTGTCGACAGCGACAAGCATATACTCATAACCTCCTGGCGAAGCTTTGTGTAGTTTTCCCACCATGTCGAGACCCCATTGAGCAAAGGGCCAAGATAGTGGGATTGGCATAAGTTCTGCTGCGGGAGAGTGAGGTTTGGCGGCAAATCTTTGGCACGCGTCGCAAGTTCTCACTATTTCCTTCGCGTCCTCGATTGCTGTTAACCAATAAAATCCTGCTCTGAAAACTTTAGCCGCGATAGCTCGGCTGCTCGCGTGGTGCCCGCATATTCCTTCGTGCACATCTTTCAGGATGATTCTTCCTTCTTCGGGTGTAACACATCTCTGTAGCACGCCCGAAATGCTTCGTTTGTACAACTCCCCTTTTACCACAGTAAAAGCTTTTGATCTCCTAATTATTCGCCTTGCTTCAACTGGATCGTCGGGTATTGTTTTCCTTAGGATGTATGATATGTAAGCCTGCATCCATGGAGTTTGCACCATCATGACTAGCTCCTGCTCCTCTTCTTCTTCTACTGTGTCGTTGGTGGTACTCGAGGATTTCTCTTTTTTCTCCTTCTTTATTTTCGCTGGCTTTGTTGATCTCTCGCTTATCTCTTCCCAAAACACGCCTGGAGGGATCGCGAGACATTGTGACCCGATGTTTGCAAGAACATCGGCTTCATCGTTACTCAGCCTGCTGATGTGGTTTACCTCGCATCCATCAAATAATTTCTCCAGCTCATTGTACACCTCTTTGTATGCTATCATACTTTCGTTGACTGCATCACATTGATTCATAACTTGCTGTGCCACCAATTGTGAGTCGCCGAAGATTTTCAATCGGGTTGCACCACAAGCTTTCGCCATCTTCATCCCATGTATGAGAGCTTCATATTCTGCTTCGTTGTTAGACGCATTTGGAAACGTCATCCTTAAGACATATTTCAACTTGTCGCCTTCAGGTGATACCAATATCACGCCTGCTCCAGCACCTTCCAACCTTTTGGACCCGTCGAAGTTCATGGTCCAAGTTCTTGATAAATCTGGAGGCCCCGTGTTTTGTAGCTCCATCCACTCTGCAATGAAATCTGGTAAAACCTGCGATTTTATTGCCTTTCTTTTTTCATACGTGATGTCCCGAGGAGAAAGTTCTATTCCCCAAAGGGAGACACGACCCGTAGCTTCTGGGTTGTTCAATATATTTGACAAGGGAGCTTCATTGACCACTATTATCGGGTGCGCCGAAAAATAGTGTCGCAATTTTCTTGTTGTCGTGAATACTCCATATGCTAGTTTCTGATATTGCGGATACCGCTGTTTTGAAGGCGACAGTACTTCGCTGATGAAATATACTGGCCTCTGAATTCCATGAAGCTTGCCTTCTTCTTCTCTCTCGACTACTAGGGCTGTGCTGACCACCTGCGGTGTGGCTGCAATGTATAAGAGGAGAGGTTCTTTCTCTTTAGGCGCCACCAATATCGGTGGTGTCGAAATTGCCCGCTTGAGGTTCTCGAAGGCTCTATCTGCTTCCTCGTTCCATTGAAATTTTTCCCCTTGTTTGATCAATGCATAGAACGGCAACGCCTTTTCTCCTAGCCTGGCGACGAATCTGCTTAAAGCTGCGACTCGCCCCGTTAGCTGTTGTATTTCTTTCAACTTTGTTGGCTTTCTCATAGTCACGATGGCCTGGATTTTTTCAGGGTTGGCTTCAATCCCTCTTGCTGATACTAAGAACCCGAGAAGTTCTCCAGGAACTCCAAAAGAGCACTTTGTCGGGTTCAGCTTGAGGCAGAACTTGTCGAGGTTGTCGAAGGTTTCCTTCAAATCTTCGATCAGAGTCGACCCTTTCTTTGATGTTATTACGACATCGTCAATGTAGACTTGCACATTTTTTCCAATTTGTGTTGCTAGGCACTTCTGCATCATCCGCTGATATGTTGCTCCCGCGTTTTTCAAACCAAAGGGCATTGTTTTGTAGCAAAACACGCCGTAAGGTGTGATGAACGCTGTCTTGGCTTCATCTTCTTCTTTTAGTCTGATCTGGTTATAACCAGAGTATGCGTCCAAAAAGGAAAGACGTTCGCATCCTGCCGTGGAGTCGATGATTTGATCGATCCTTGGGAGGGGAAAGTGATCCTTGGGACAATGTTTATTGAGACACGTGAAGTCGACGCACATGCGAAGGACTATTGTATGTTTTTTCGGCACCATCACTGGGTTAGCTACCCATGTGGCTTCTGTAGATATTTCTTTGATGAAACCAGCATCTTTGAGTCGATCTATTTCCGATAACATGGCTTTGCGGCTAGGTTCCGAAAAACGCCGCAAAGGTTGCTTTACTGGTCTTGCGAGAGGATCCAAATTGAGGTGGTGCTCGGCGAGTTCCCTGGGTACTCCTGGCATGTCAGCTGGACACCATGCAAAGATTTTCCAGTGCTCACGGAGGAACTCGACGAGCGCGCTTTCCTATGCGACATCCATGTTTGCTGCAATGGATGTCGTTTTCTTTGGGTCTGTCGGGTGGATCTGTACCTCTTTTGAATCCTTGGTTGTGTTGAAAGTTGGCTCCTTAGAAGATCTCCCTACCTCATAATCAGTGAACCTTGGCGCCGCATACTCCGCTTGCATCCCGAAAGTTTCTGACGATGAAAATCCTTGTCGCATTTATCGGATAACGCGAAACTTCCTTTGATTGTGATAGGTCCCTTGGGCCAGGCAACCTCCACAACAGATATGTATAATGCATACGCTATGAACCTGGCATACGCTGGTCGTCCCAACAGAGCGTGATATTGCGACGGGAAATCCACAACTTCGAACTCCAAATTCTCTATCCTGTAGTTTTCTCGGGTTCCAAACTGAACGTCGAGGTTGATCTTGCCCAATGGGTAACTTGGCTTCTCTGGTGTAATCCCGTGGAAACGTGTGTCAGTTGGTTTCAAGTTTGCCAGGGATATGTTCATCTTCCTCAATGTATCTGCATACATAAGGTTTAAGCTGCTGCCGCCATCTATGAAAACTCTCGACACGTCAAAACCAGCGATTACTGCGGGTAAGATGAGTGCTGATTGTCCTGGTCGAGGAACTTGCTGCGGATGGTCCGCGATTGTGAAGCCGATGTCTTGCCCCGACCAATTTAAGTATTCGACTGTTGGTGGAGGCATCTTCTCTGCCATGAACACTTGTCGTGAGATTACCTTCTGCGCCCTGTTGGACGGCCTAGCTTTCTGAATCATCGAGACCGCACCGTTAGAATTAGGATCAACATATGGAGGTGGGTGTGGTGCTGCCGCTATTCTGAGCTGGTGCCGATTTTCGTCCGTAATTGCGGGAGGAGGTGGAAGGTGGATCTCGCTCCTTGGCCCCTGGGGGTTTCTATTCACGGCTTGGGCATTTGCGATTCCTGCGGCTCGCAACATTGCCTGAAAATTTCTTTCTGGAGATGCCCTGACTGCCTCTTTCCATTATTGTCAAGATAAAAGTGCATTTGACACGGACCGTTCATCATCTCTTCGGGGGACACATAAGGTCTTTGAAACCTTGGTCCACTGTTTTGTCTGTTGCCGCGAGAATCGCCTCTATTGTCGCCTTGATGCTCGTTACTCCTTTGATAGTCATCTCGACTGTTCCCTCCAGGATTTCCTCGAAAACCAGCCGATATATGGCCAGGAGCATCGTTGTTGTAGAACTGGCGAGAAAATCGCCTTCTATTTTGATAATTTCGACCACGATCCTCTTCTGGCGACCTGTGTCGCTTGTTGTATATTGCGTCTTCTCCATCTGCCCACTTATTGGCTATCTCCATGAGTGCTGATATGGTCTTAGGGTTAGTTCTCCCTAAGTCCTCGACGAAGTCTCCTCGCCGAATTCCTGCCACGAACGCATCTATTGCTCTCTCGTCAGATATATCTTCTGCCGAGTTTTTTATAATGTTCCATCGCTGTATATATTTTCTCATCGACTCGTCATGTTTTTGTCGACACGCCCTCAACTCTTCCAATGATGCAGGTTTCTTGCAGGTGGATCGGAAGTTTTTCACGAAGATATCCTCAAAGTTATCCCAGCTGTCGATGGAACTCGGGGGGAGTTTCTTTATCCAAGATCTCGCGGCACCGCTCAAGTGAACTTGGATACTTTGCATGGCTGTTGCTCTGGTTCCTCCTACCAGCTTTACCATCTCTAGATAATCAACGAGCCAATCCTCGGGATCCTGCAAACCGTCGAATTTCTTGAAATTTTCGGGTAACTTGAATCCTTTTGGGACTCGAGTTTTTCGAACCCTTCTCGTAAAGCACGGGAGCCCACACATATCTTCGTCGGCAACTTCTGGTGAGTGCTGACGCTCCCTTCTTTCTTGTCGCGCTCTGTCCACCCTTACTTGGACTGCTGTGTCTCTTGCTCCACTTGTTCTTGGTGGGTCTTGAACTGCTGCGGTGGGTCGTGGACTATTTTGCCTAGGATTTTCTTCGGGAGGCGTTGCTGCGAACGCTGTTCCCATAACTCCAACTCCTGCCATTGCCATATTAAACAATGCTTCTCTCGGGTCCCCAGGGGGTGGTCTGGACGCGAGGATGTATGCTTGCGTTGCCATGTACCCTGCTTCTGGCGTTTTGGGATGATATTTCCCCTTGTATCAATCGACATAAAGGACATGTCGAGATTTTGAATTATGTTTCCTCTCTCTGCTTCGGGTATGTTTTGCAACCGAGACATTGCTCTCCTCCGAGCTTCTCTGTGACTGTCTCCCGAAGTTCCTGATTGTCGACTTAACTCTGCTCGGCGTCTGCTTGATGCGGAAGCTGCCTCTTTTCTCCTATTCAAAGATGCTGTCTGTTTTTCCAATTCTCTGCTTACCCGAGCAAGTCTATATTGATATGCTTGTAGTTCTTGTACAGTAGCAGTGGTGGTCATTGGTTCTGAACCATCCATGGCTCTTGCAGCCCTATCCCACGCTGCTTGCGGGAGTTGTACTCTTTCTCGAGGTGAGGACCCGACGTATTTAGTGCCTAGGCCTTTTCTGAGATCAGTGGGATCGATGTAAGGATTTCCCAAATCATCGAAAGCCTCTGACGTTTCTGGTTCTGATCGGCCTGCCTCTTCTATCGCATAGATCTGATGATATTTTGCGTATTGATTTTTGTCAGGATTGGTGACACCATCATATAGAGTGGTGAAGACCTTTCCGATGGCGACAGATTTGTCGATGAAGTTGAAGCTGTCGACGCTGTCGGAGTCGCTGCTTATAAAGGAGTCCGCAGACGACTCGAAGGATGTGTTGCTGAAGATCTTGGCGAGCTTTCCGCTTGCCTTGTTGTCGACGAAGCGTGGCGACGAAAACTCCTCGTCACTCGACGAAAAGTTAGAATCGATCGCTGAAAATTCCGACGAGATCGGAACTTCGAGACGGTAGGATCCTTCCTTGTTGACGCTGAATCGGAATTCTCCGAAGTGTTGGGCCTCCAAGAGCAGAGGTTTGTAGAACAGCAGCAAGTTTCCTTAAGTGGATTACCCAAGGTTTATCGAACTCAGGGAGGAAGAGGTCAAAGATATCCCTCTCATGCAACCCCGCAACCACAAAGCAAGAAGTCTCTTGTGTCCCCAACACACCTAATAGGTGCACTAGTTCGCGAAGAGATAGTGAAATACAAGTGGTATGAATGAATATGAGCAGTAGTACGCGCAGAAAATAGCTTGCTGGTGGCATTGATGGTAGTAATATTGCGGGAAGTAAACATGTGCAGAGTAACAGCAGTAACACAGTAAAACAGAACAAGCAGCGATAGCGTATTTAGGAACAAGGCCTAGGGATTAGACTTTCACTAGTGGACACTCTCAACATTGATCACATAACAGAATAGATAAATGCATACTCTACACTCTCTTGTTGGATGATGAACACATTGCGTAGGATTACACGAACCCTCAATGCCGGAGTTAACAAGCTCCACAATAATGCTCATATTTTAGTAACCTTTAGTGTAAGATAGATCAAAAGACTAAACCAAGTACTAGCATAGCATGCACACTGTCACCTTCATGCATATGTAGGAGGAATAGATCACATCAATATTATCATAGCAATAGTTAACTTCGCAATCTACAAGAGATCATGATCATAGCATAAACCAAGTACTAACACGGTGCACACACTGTCACCTTTACACACGTGCAGGAGGAATAGAACTACTTTAATAACATCACTAGAGTAGCACATAGATAGTAGTGATACAAAACTCATATGAATCTCAATCATGTAAAGCAGCTCATGAGATCATTGTATTGAGGTACATAGGAGAGAGATTAACCACATAGCTACCGGTACAGCCCCGAGCCTCGATGGAGAACTACTCCCTCTTCATGGGAGCAGCAGCGGTGATGAAGATGGCGGTGGAGATGGCAGCGGTGTCGATGGAGAAACCTTCCGGGGGCACTTCCCCGCTCCGGCAGCGTGCGAACAGAGACTCCTGTCCCCCAGATCTTGGCTTCGCGATGGCGGCGGCCCTGGAAGGTTTCGCGTACCGTGGCTTCCTCCGTAAGGGTTTTCGATGCAGGGGCTATATATAGGCGAAAGGGCAGCGTCAGAAGGTCGAAGGGGCGACGACACCATAGGCGGGCGCCAGGGCCTGTGCCGCGCCACCCTATCATCTGGGCCCACAGGCCTCCTCTGGCGGCTCGGGTGTTACGGATGCTTCCGGGCAAAATAGGAACCCGGGCGTTGATTTCGTCCAATTCCGAGAATATTTCGTTACTAGGATTTCTGAAACCAAAAACAGCAGAAAATGGAACGGCACTTCGGCATCTTGTTAATAGGTTAGTTCCGTAAAATGCACGAATATGACATAAAGTGTGCATAAAACATGTAGGTATCATCAATAAAGTAGCATGGAACATAAGAAATTATCGATACGTCGAGACGTATCAGCATCCCCAAGCTTAGTTCTGCTCGTCCCGAGCAGGTAAAACGATAACAAAGATAATTTCTGAAGTGACATGCCATCATAATCTTGATCATACTATTTGTAAACATATGTAATGAATGCAGCGATCAAAACAATGGTAATGACATGAGTAAACAACTGAATCATAAAGCAATGACTTTTCATGAATAGCACTTTCAAGACAGGCATCAATAAGTCTTGCATAAGAGTTAACTCATAAAGCAATAAATCAAAGTAAAGGTATTGAAGCAACACATAGGAAGATTAAGTTTCAGCGGTTGCTTTCAACTTATAACATGTATATCTCATGGATATTGTCAACATAAAGTAATATAACAAGTGCAATATGCAAGTATGTAGGAATCAATGCACAGTTCACACAAGTGTTTGCTTCTTAAGGTGGAGGGAGATAGGTAAACTGACTCAACAATAAAAATAAAAGAATGGTCCTTCAAAAGGAAAGCATCGATTGCTGTATTTTTGCTAGAGCTTTTATTTTGAAAACATGAAACAATTTTGTCAACGGTAGTAATAAAGCATATGAGTTATGTAAATTATATCTTACAAGTTGCAAGCCTCATGCATAGTATACTAATAGTGCCCGCACCTTGTCCTACTTAGCTTGGACTACCGGATCTTTGCAATGCCATGTTTCAACCAAGTGTCACAAAGGGGTACCTCCATGCCGCCTGTACAAAGGTCTAAGGAGAAAGCTCGCATTTTGGATTTCTCGCTTTTGATTATTCTCAACTTAGACATCCATACGGGACAACATGGACAACAGATAATGGACTCCTCTTAAATGCATAAGCATGTAACAACAATTATTATTCTCATATGAGATTGAGGATATATGTCCAAAACTGAAACTTCAACCATGATTCATGGCTTTAGTTAGCGGCCCAATGTTCTTCTCTAACAATTTGCATGCTCCAATCATTAAGGTGATAGATCCTTCAGACAAGACGGACATGCATAGCAACTCACATGATATTCAACAATAGTTGATGGCGTTCCCAGAAGCATGGTTATCGCACAACAAGCAACTTAATAAAAGATAAAGTGCATAAGTACATATTCAATACTACGATAGTTTTTAAGGCTATTTTGTCCCATGAGCTATATATTGCAAAGGTGAATGATGGAATTTTAAAGGTAGCACTCAAGCAATTTACTTTGGAATGGCGGAAAATACCATGTAGTAGGTAGGTATGGTGGACACAAATGGCATAGTAGTTGGCTCAAGGATTTTGGATGCATGAGAAGTATTCCCTCTCGATACAAGGTTTAGGCTAGCAAGGTTATTTGAAGCAAACTCAAGGATGAACCGGTGCAGCAAAACTCACATAAAAGACATATTGTAAACATTATAAGACTCTACACCGTCTTCCTTGTTGTTCAAAACTCAATACTAGATATTATCTAGACCTTAGAGAGACCAAATATGCAAATCAAATTTTAGCAAGCTCTATGTATTTCTTCATTAATGGGTGCAAAGTATATGATGCAAGAGCTTAAACATGAGCACAACAATTGCCAAGTATCACATTATCCAAGACATTTTTAGAGTTACTACATGTAGCATTTTCCAATTCCAACCATATAACAATTTAACGAAGAAGAAACTTCGCCTTGAATATTATGAGCTAAGAACACATGTGTTCATGCGAACCAGCGGAGCGTGTCTCTCTCCCACAAGCATTTATTCAAACTAAAACAAAAACAAACAAACAGACGCTCCAAGTAAAGTACATAAGATGTGACCGAATAAAAATATAGTTTCAGGGGAGGAACCTGATGATGTTGTCGATGAAGAAGGGGATGCCTTGGGCATCCCCAAGCTTAGACGCTTGAGTCTTCTTAAAATATGCAGGGATGAACCACGGGGGCATCCCCAAGCTTAGAGCTTTCACTCCTCTTGATCATAGTATATCATACTCCTCTCTTGACCCTTGAAAACTTCCTTCACACCAAACTTCAAGCAAACTCATTAGAGGGTTAGTGCACAATTAATAATTCACTCATTCAGAGGTGACAAAATCATTATTTTCACTTCTGGACATTGCATAAAGCTACTGGACATTAATGGATCAAAGAAATAAATCCAACATAGCAAAAGAGGCAATGCGAAATAAAAGGCAGAATCTGTCAAAAACAGAACAGTCCGTAAAGACGAATTTAAAGCTGGCACCAGACTTGCTCAAATGGAAAAACTCAAAACTAATGAAAGTTGCGTACATATCTGAGGATCACGCTCGTAAATTGGCAGATTTTTCGAATTTTCTACAGAGGTCTGTGCCCAGATTCGTGACAGACAGCAATGCTGTTTCTGCGCAGCGATCCCAAATATAACATCAACTTTGACATAGAAACTTTACTTGGCACAAAAACATGATAAGGAGAGGTTGCTACAGTAGTAAACAACTTCCAAGACACAAATATAAAACAAAGTACTGTAGTAAAAAACACATGGGTTATCTCCCAAGAAGTTCTTTCTTTATAGCCATTAAGATGGGCTCAGCAGTTTTAATGATGCACTCTCAAGAAATAGAAGTTGAAGCAAAAGAGAGCATCAAGAGGCAAATTCAAAACACATTTAAGTCTAACATGCTTCCTATGCATAGGAATCTTGTAAATAAACAAGTTCATGAAGAGCAAAGTAACAAGCATAGGAAGATAAAACAAGTGTAGCTTCAAAAATTTCAGCACATAGAGAGGTGTTTTAGTAACATGAAAATTTTTACACCCATATTTTCCTCTCTCATAATAACTTTCAGTAGCAACATGAGCAAACTCAACAATATAACTATCACATAAAGCATTCTTATCATGAGTCTCATGCATAAAATTATTACTCTCCACATAGGCATAATCAATTTTATTAGTTGTAGTGGGAGCAAATTCAACAAAGTAGCTATCAAATATAGGAGGTATATTGTAATCATAATCAAATTTATCCTCCATAACAGGTGGTAACAAAAGACTACTATCATTATAATCATCATAAATGGGAGGCAAAGTATCATCAAAGAAAATTTTCTCCTCAATGCTTGGGGACTAAAAATATCATGCTCATCAAAACCAGCTTCCCCAAGCTTAGAATTTTCCATAGCATTAGCAACAATAGTGTTCAAAGCATTCATATTAATATGTTCCATGGGTTTTTTAATTTTCGCATCAAACCATCCATGTCTTAAATCAGGAAATAGAATAAGAAGCTCTTTGTTGTCCATTATGCCTAACTAGTGTAAACAAGAAACCAAATGTCGCAATTGCAGAGTCTAAAGGAAATAGCTTCGAGCACACACACAATGGCGCCAGAAAAGTACTGTTACGGAAGTATGAGTGCCCTTTACCTTTCCTCCCCGGCAACGGCGCCAGAAAAGTGCTTGGCGCGTAGTTGACGAGGGAGGAAAAGTGCTTAGTTGCCGGGCTTGCCAATGTGTGAGTGCCGTTTACCTTCCCTCCCCGGCAACGGCGCCAGAAAAGTGCTTGATGTCTACGGGTGCTTCTATTCTTGTAGACAGTGTTGGGCCTCCAAGAGCAGAGGTTTGTAGAACAGCAGCAAGTTTCCCTTAAGTGGATTACCCAAGGTTTATCGAACTCAGG
Organism: Lolium multiflorum; assembly: GCA_030979885.1. Taxonomy (NCBI): domain Eukaryota; kingdom Viridiplantae; phylum Streptophyta; class Magnoliopsida; order Poales; family Poaceae; genus Lolium; species Lolium multiflorum. The sequence continues at coordinate 144,236,025 of CM061749.1, forward strand.
GAGGAAGAGGTCAAAGATATCCCTCTCATGCAACCCCGCAACCACAAAGCAAGAAGTCTCTTGTGTCCCCAACACACCTAATAGGTGCACTAGTTCGGCGAAGAGATAGTGAAATACAAGTGGTATGAATGAATATATAGAGTACGTCGCCAGAAAATAGCTTGTCTGGCGTGCAGTTGATGGTAGTAATATTGTGGGAAGTAAACATGCAGTAGTAACGCAGCAGTAGTAACACAGAAACAGTAACAAGCAGCGATAGCAGATTTAGGAACAAGGCCTAGGGATTAGACTTTCACTAGTGGACACTCTCAACATTGATCACATAACAGAATAGATAAATGCATACTCTACACTCTCTTGTTGGATGATGAACACATTGCGTAGGATTACACGAACCCTCAATGCCGAGTTAACAAGCTCCACAATAATGCTCATATTTTAGTAACCTTTAGTGTAAGATAGATCAAAAGACTAAACCAAGTACTAGCATAGCATGCACACTGTCACCTTCATGCATATGTAGGAGGAATAGATCACATCAATATTATCATAGCAATAGTTAACTTCGCAATCTACAAGAGATCATGATCATAGCATAAACCAAGTACTAACACGGTGCACACACCTGTCACCTTTACACACGTGCAGGAGGAATAGAACTACTTTAATAACATCACTAGAGTAGCACATAGATAGTAGTGATACAAAACTCATATGAATCTCAATCATGTAAAGCAGCTCATGAGATCATTGTATTGAGGTACATAGGAGAGAGATTAACCACATAGCTACCGGTACAGCCCCGAGCCTCGATGGAGAACTACTCCCTCCTCATGGGAGCAGCAGCGGTGATGAAGATGGCGGTGGAGATGGCAGCGGTGTCGATGGAGAAACCTTCCGGGGGCACTTCCCCGTCCAGCGTGCCGGAACAGAGACTCCTGTCCCCCAGATCTTGGCTTCGCGATGGCGGCGGCTCTGGAAGGTTTCGCGACCGTGGCTCTCCTCGTAAGGGTTTTCGTGGGGCTTTATATAGGCGAAAGGGCAGCGTCGAAGGTCGAAGGGGCGACGACACCATAGGCTGGCGCGGCAGGGCCTGGCGCGCCACCTATCATATGGGGCCCACAGGGCCCCCCTCTGGCGGCTCTCGGGTGTTGGATGCTTCCGGGCAAAATAGGAACCTGGGCGTTGATTTCGTCCAATTCCGAGAATATTTCGTTACTAGGATTTCTGAAACCAAAAACAGCAGAAAACAGGAACTGGCACTTCGGCATCTTGTTAATAGGTTAGTTCCAGAAAATGCACGAATATGACATAAAGTGTGCATAAAACATGTAGGTATCATCAATAAAGTAGCATGGAACATAAGAAATTATCGATACGTCGGAGACGTATCAACGCCAAATCGGAATTCTCCGAACGTCATGACGATAGGCTCCTCCAGATAGGCACATGCATCCATACGGGAGGGCGGGTGAGGAATAAAATCGACTAGATCAGTTTTTTCCTGGTTACCTCGATCCATCGCATTGCTTGCCACCGACGAAGTCGACGATCTTGAACGTGCCATCGAGATCAGCTCCTTGCAACCTCTAAATCCCACAGACGGCGCCAATTGACAAAGGATTAATTTGTCAATGCCTACAGATTGTAGACTAGGGTTTTGCTAGAAGTAGAGGGCAAGTAGATCTCGAAGGTTCAGCGAAAAGTACTCGACGATTATAAAAACTAGGGTTATGTTGACAGTAGATTCGATCCTTTCTTTGTCCCTCGACTCCCCCTTATATAGGAGGCGGAGCCGAGGGTTTCGTAGTACACAAGTTACAGAGTTCGGGAGGGTTTCGTACCCAACCCGTAAGATTACAAATCTCTATCTTTCCTAATACAAACTATCTTTCCTTAACACTAAATGGGCTTCCAAGTCTTCTTATTCTTCGAGTCTTGGGCTTTGATTAAACCCCGGGTACCATCTTTGGCAGGCCCATTGGGGATGCCTATGTCATTCAGTGACATACGACTTGACACGACTCGACACGGAACCACATAGAAAATGAAAACGTAAAGCTAAAAAAACATGACGAGCTTGACGAGAACACATCTTGGCCGCACCACCTGCCGCAGCACCTGCGCCGCACCACCGTCTTCACCAGCGTCTTCACTTGTAGTACGGGAGGCAGTGCATAGGTTTCCCGGAGAAGAAGATGGCGTCGCAATCGGTGAAGACGTTGTAGGTGGTGAAGAAGATTGACTCGCAGCCGCACCAGAAGACCTCACCGAGGAGGGCGTACGCGTCAAATCGGTTGGCGAAGGTGACCGTGAGCAGCTTGAGGGCGACGCCTTCACGAGACTCGTTGACGTAGTACATGACGGGCGAGCCCGGTGGGAGGTGGGAGAAGCCCTCGTCGAGGAAGTCTCGAGTGAGCTCGACCTCGGTCCTCCACCTCGACTTTGCCCACACACGGAGCGTGTTGTCGACGAGGACGTCCGCCGGATAGAGTAGCTCCGGCCTGGTGCGCGGACGGCGGAAGGTCGGTCCCGTGTACTGCATCTTCGGAGAGGCAGAGAGGCTCGCTTGGGTGCGTGGTGCTTTGGAGAGGGAGAGGAAGAGAGGCTCGCTCGGTTGGTGTGTGGGAGAGGAAGAGAGGCCCCTTATAAAGAGGTTGGCTCATAATTCGGGTTCCTAATGATGAATTAACGCGTGTCTAGCCGTCTTCCAAAAATAATTATTGGTTTTGACGCGATCAACGATGGGACTAATGTGATATCTCAAACACTGGGGTACAAGTTCGAGGGTGAAGACAAGAGGTTTAGGGTTTGGAACATGAAAAGTTTCAAAAACCTCACCAAAGCTTCATTTTGGAGTGAATAACAAGGATCCATGCTTAGTTTTACAATTCCATGTTTCAAACTTGCTAAAATGATGGTCAAAGTTAGGTTTGACTAAATTTGAAATGAGCATAAAAAATTCAAAAAAAATCAAAAAAATGGAAATCCTTCTCACATAGTCTTCTTATGTCATATACTACCCATTCTAGTTGATAAACATGGTCTACATGTTGTTCAACAAAAAAACCATGTGTCTAATGTGATATCTCAAACACTGGGGTACAAGTTCGAGGGTGAAGACAAGAGGTTTAGGGTTTGGAACATGAAAAGTTTCAAAAACCTCACCAAAGCTTCATTTTGGAGTGAATAACAAGGATCCATGCTTAGTTTTACAATTCCATGTTTCAAACTTGCTAAAATGATGGTCAAAGTTAGGTTTGACTAAATTTGAAATGAGCATAAAAAATTCAAAAAAAATCAAAAAAATGGAAAACCTTCTCACATAGACTTCTTATGTCATATACTACCCATTCTAGTTGATAAACATGGTCTACATGCTGTTCAACAAAAAAACCATGTGTCTAATGTGATATCTCAAACACTGGGGTACAAGTTCGAGGGTGAAGACAAGAGGTTTAGGGTTTGGAACATGAAAAGTTTCAAAAACCTCACCAAAGCTTCATTTTGGAGTGAATAACAAGGATCCATGCTTAGTTTTACAATTCCATGTTTCAAACTTGCTAAAATGATGGTCAAAGTTAGGTTTGACTAAATTTGAAATGAGCATAAAAAATTCAAAAAAAATCAAAAAATGGAAAACCTTCTCACATAGTCTTCTTACATGGAATAGATGTGTAGTGAACTTATTTGGCCAATTTAGACAAGATCAAAAAAAACTTGCTTAGAAATGAGGCCATTTACCCTACCTTTGGAGCTCTTTTTTAGCACATTTTGACATGAGTTCCTCAAAACATGTAATCTCATCATTCCAACATCATTCAAACATAGTTCAAACATGTACTCTAATCATTCCAACATCATTCAAACACAAATACAACATTATTCATGAACTTTAGTTGGTTCCCACTCAATCATCTACAAAGCGTTGCGGCTTCTTCTTGGTCCTTGCGCTTCTTGCCACCACTTTGCTCCTTGTGATCCTTGTGCTCATTGCTTCTTTTCTTCTCCTCTTGGTTGTCGGCACCTTAACTACCTCAGAGCTCACTGCCACAACTTTGTTCGAACCTACAACAGAGCTGTACAAAACAAAGGGCGGTAAGATTGTGTCAAGTGATAAATGTACACTAGTATTGGAAAGATTTACATACCAAGTAGAACTCACAACCACAGAAGGTTGGACACCAACATTTGGAGCCTCAATTTTCTCCTCAATTGGATCATCAATTGGATCATCATTTTCATTATCAATTGGATCATCATTTTTATAATTTTGTGGCTCATCAATCGGATCATCAATTGGATCATCAATTGGATCATCAATTTGATCATTTTTGGATCATCAATTGGATCATCACTTGTAGCCTCCACTGCATCCTCATTTTGATCATCATTTTGCTCATCATTTGAAACATCAAAACACTCTCCGAACGCTGGATCTATGATGCGCGTAGATGTACACGTCCGTTGGGAACCCCAAGAGGAAGGTATGATGCGCATAGCAGTTTTCCCTCAGAAAGAAACCAAGGTTATCGAACCAGTAGGAGCCAAGAAGCACGTGAAGGTTGTTGGTGGAGGAATGTAGTGCGGCGCAACACCGTGAAACCGGCGCCAACGTGGAACCTGCACAACACAATCAAAGTACTTTGTCCCAACGTAACAGTGAGGTTGTCAATCTCACCGGCTTGCTGAAAACAAAGGATTAAGCGTATCGAGTGGAAGATGGTGGTTGTTTGCAAAGAACAGTAAAAGCAGAGAATGTATTCAGATGTAAAAGAATGGACCGGGGTCCACAGTTCACTAGTGGTGTCTCTCCAATAAGATAACTAACATGCTGGGTGAACAAATTACAGGTGAGCAATTGACAAATAAAGATTCAATACATATCAACGATGATTACTATGTGATTTAATCAGGGCATTACGACAAAGTACATAGACCGCTATCCAGCATGCATCTATGCCTAAATAATCCACCTTCAGGTTATCATCCGAACCCCTTCCATTAAGTTGAACAACAGATAATTGCATTAAGTATGGCGCGTAATGTAATCAACACAAATATCCTTAGACAAAGCATCAATGTTTTATCCCTAGTAGCAACAGCACATCCACAACCTTAGAACCTACTGTCACGATCCCAGATTTAATGGAGGCATGAACCCACTATCGAGCATAATTACTCCCTCTTGGAGTTACAAGTATCAACTTGGCCAGAGCCTCTACTAGCAACGGAGAGCATGCAAGAACATAAACAACACATATATGATAGATTGATAATCAACTTAACATAATATTCTATATTCATCGGATCTCACCAAACACAACATGTAGCATTACAAATAGATGATCTTGATCATGTTAGGCAGCTCACAAGATCTAATACAATGAAAGCACAAGCGGAGAAGACAACCATCTAGCTACTGCTATGGACCCATAGTCCAAGGATGAACTACTCACGCATCAATCCGGAGGCGGGCATGATGATGTAGAGCCCCTCCGGTGATGATTCCCCTCTCCGGGGTGCCGGAGGCGATCTCCCTGAATCCCCGAGATGGGATTTCGCGCGGCCCTCGCAATGTTTTACGTATCGTGGCTCTCGGTAGGGGGTTTCGCGACGGAGGCTTTAAGTAGGCGGAAGGGTAGGTCAAAGGGCGGCGCCGCCCTGGTGTGTCGCCACCTCGTGGCCCCACTTCGTCTCCTGTTCGGTCTTCTGGAAGCTTCGTGCAAAAATAGAACCCTGGGCGTTGATTTCGTCCAATTCCGAGAATATTTCCTTACTAGGATTTCTGAAACCAAAAACAGCAGAAAACAACAACTGGCTTCGGCATCTTGTTAATAGGTTAGTGCCGGAAAATGTAAAATAATGTTGTAAAGTATGTGTAAAACACTCAAGTATTGTAATAAAAGTAGCATGGAACATAAGAAATTATAGATACGTTTGAGACGTATCAAGCATCCCCAAGCTTAGTTCCTACTCGCCCTCGAGTAGGTAAACGATAACACAAATAATTTCTGAAGTGACATGCTACCAACATAGTCTTGATCAACATTATTGTAAAGCATATGAGATGAATGGAGTGATCTGAACAAAAGATTGCTAACAAAGATAATGACTAAACAAATGAATCATATAGCAAAACTTTTCATGAATAGTACTTTCAAGACAAGTATCAATAAGACTTGCATAAGAGCTAACTCATAAGCAATAAATTCAAAGTAGAATGAATTGAAGCAACACAAAGGATGATTAAGTTTCAGCAATTGCTTTCAACTTGTAACATGTATATCTCATGGATATTTGTCAACATAGAGTAATATAACAGGTGCAATAAGTAAACATGTAAGAATCAATGCACACAGTTAACACAAGTGTTTGCTTCTAAGATAGAAGGGAATGGGTAAACTGACTCAACAATAAAGTAAAAGATTGGCCCTTCGCAGAGGGAAGCATTGATTACTATTTTTGTGCTAGAGCTTTTGTTTTGAAAACATAGAAACAATTTTGTCAACGATAGTAATAATTCATATGTGCTATGCATAATACTTCCTACAAGTTGCATGTCTCATGCATAGAGTACCAATAGTGCTCGCACCTTGTCCTACTATCTCGGAAAACACGGATTCTCATCGCATAACATATGCTTCAACCAAGTGTCACAAAGGGGTACCTCTATGCCGCCTGTACAAAGGTCTAAGGAGAAAGCACGCATTGGATTTCTCGCTTTTGATTATTCTCAACTTAGACATCCATACCGGGACAACATAGACAACAGATAATGGACTCCTCTTTTTAATGCTTAAGCATTCAACAATAGTTAATATTCTCATAAGAGATTGAGGTTGTATGTCCAAACTGAAACTTCCACCATGATACATGGCTTTAGTTAGCGGCCCAATGTTCTTCTCTAACATATGCATACTCAAACCATTTGATCATGAAATCCACTACTTCAGACAAGACGAACATGCATAGCATCTCACATGATATCCAACAAAGATAAAGTTGATGGCGTCCCCAGAAAACATGGTTACCGCTCAACAAGCAACTTATAAGAATTAAGACACATAACTACATATTCATCACCACAATAGTTTTTAAGCTATTTGTCCCATGAGCTATATATTGTAGAGGTAGAGGAATGAAATTTTAAAGGTAGCACTCAAGTAATTTACTTTGGAATGGCAGAAAAATACCACATAATAGGTAGATATGGTGGACACAAATGGCATGGAGTTTGGCTCAAGGTGTTTGGATGCACGAGAAGCATTTCCTCTCAGTACAAGGTTTGGGCTAGCAAGGTTGTTTGAAGCAAACACAAGTATGAACAGGTACAACAAAACTCACACAAGAACATATTGCAAGTATTATAAGGCTCTACACTGTCTTCCTTGTTGTTCAAACACTTTACCCGAAAATATCTAGACTTAGAGAGATCAATCATGCAAACCAAATTAAACAAGATCTACAGTAGTTCTTCATTAATAGATTAAACTACATGATGCAAGAGCTTAAACATGATCTATGAGAGCTCAAACAATTGCCAAATTGTCAAACCATATGCATCATTTTCCAATTCCAACCATATAGCAATTTAACGAAGCAATAAGCTTTCGCCATGAACATTAAAGCACAATTAAGAACACGAGTGTTCCATAAGAAAAAGCGGAGCGTAATATCTCCAATATAAGAATGGCGAGATCCAACTTTATTCAAACAAAAACAAAAACAAACCGACGCTCCAAGTAAAGAACATAAGGATGTGACGGAATAAAAATATAGTTTCACTAGAAGTGACCTGATAATGTTGTCGATGAAGGGATGCCTTGGGCATCCCCAAGCTTAGATGCTTGAGTCTTCTTAAAATATGCAGGGATGAACCACCGGGCATCCCCAAGCTTAGACCTTTCACTCTTCTTGATCATAGTATATCATCCTCTTCTCTTGACTCTTGAAAACTTCCTTCACACAAACTTCAAGCAAACTCATGAGAGGGTTAGTGCTTAACCACAAATTCATATATTCAGAGGTGTGATGCGCGTAAATGTACACGTCCGTTGGGAACCCCAAGAGGAAGGTATGATGCGCACAGTGGCAAGTTTTCCCTCAGAAAGAAACCAAGGTTTAATCGAACCAGGAGGAGCCAAGAAGCACGTTGAAGGTTGATGGTGGCGAAATGTGATGCGGCGCAACAACAGGGATTCCGGCGCCAACGTGGAATCACAACAAAACCAAAGTACTTTGCCCCAACGAAAGTGAGGTTGTCAATCTCACCGGCTTGCTGTAACAAAGTATTAAACATATCGAGTGGAAGATGATTGTTTGCAAGAAAACAGTAAAACACAATTGCAGATTGTATGCTATGTAAAGAATAGGACCGGGGTCCACAGTTCACTAGAGGTGTCTCCCATAAGATAAAGCATGTTGGGTAAACAAATTACGTCGGGCAATTGACAAATAGAGAAGGGCATAACAATGCATATACATGATATGATAAATATAGTGAGATTTAATTAGGCATTACGACAAAGTACATAGACCGCCATCCAACTGCATCTATGCCTAAAAAGTCCACCTTCAGGTTATCATCCGAACCCCATTCAGTATTAAGTTGCAAAGCAACAGACAATTGCATTAAGTATGGTGCGTAATGTAATCGACAACTACATCCTTAGACATAGAATCAATGTTTTATCCCTAGTGGCAACAAGCACATCACAACCTTAGAACTTTCTGTCACTGTCCCAGGTGTCAATGAAGGCATGAACCCACTATCGAGCATAAATACTCCCTCTTGGAGTTAAGAGTACAAACTTGGCCAGAGCCTCTACTAATAACGGAGAGCATGCAAGATCATAAACAACACATAAACAATAGATTGATAATCACCATAACATAGTATTCTCTATCCATCGGATCCCGACAAACACAACATATATAATTACATATAGATGATCTTGATCATGTTAGGCAGCTCACAAGATCCAACAATGAAGCACAATTAGGAGAAGACGACCATCTAGCTACTGCTATGGACCCATAGTCCAGGGGTGAACTACTCACTCATCACTCGGAGGCGATCATGGCGATGAAGAGTCCTCCGGGAGATGAATCCTCTCCGGCAGGGTGCCGAGGCGATCTGAATCCCCGAGATGGGATTCGCGGCGGCGTCTCGGAAGGTTTTCCGTATCGTGGCTCTCGGTCGGGGGACGGGGGCTTTAAGTAGGCGAAAGGGCAACGTGGGGGCCACACGAGGGCTCCACACCATAGGTCGGCGCGGCCAGGGCCCGGGCCGCGCCGCCCTATGGTGACGGCGCCTCGTGGCCCCACTTCCTTCCCTCTTCGGTCTTCTGGAAGTTCCGTGCAAAAATAGGACCCTGGGCGAAGATTTCGTCCAATTCCGAGAATATTTCCTTACTAGGATTTCTGAAACCAAAAACTGCAGAAAATAGCAACCGGCTCTTCGGCATTTTGTTAATAGGTTAGTTCCGGAAAATGCATAAATATGACATATAATGTGCATAAAACATGTAGGTATCATCAATAAAGTAGCATGGAACATAAGAAATTATCGATACGTTGGAGACGTATCAGCATCCCCTTAGTTCTGCTCGTCCCGAGCAGGTAAAACGATAACAAAGATAATTTCTGAAGTGACATGCCATCATAATCTTGATCATACTATTTGTAAACATATGTAATGAATGCAGCGATCAAAACAAAGGTAATGACATGAGTAAACAAGTGAATCATATAGCAAAGACTTTTCATGAATAGTACTTCAAGACAAGCATCAATAAGTCTTGCATAAGAGTTAACTCATAAAGCAATAAATCAAAGTAAAGGTATTGAAGCAACACAAAGGAAGATTAAGTTTCAGCGGTTGCTTTCAACTTATAACATGTATATCTCATGGATATTGTCAACATAAAGTAATATAACAAGTGCAATATGCAAGTATGTAGGAATCAATGCACAGTTCACACAAGTGTTTGCTTCTTAAGGTGGAGGAGATAGGTAAACTGACTCAACAATAAAAGTAAAAGAATGGTCCTTCAAAGAGGAAAGCATCGATTGCTGTATTTGTGCTAGAGCTTTTATTTTGAAAACATGAAACAATTTTGTCAACGGTAGTAATAAAGCATATGAGTTATGTAAATTATATCTTACAAGTTGCAAGCCTCATGCATAGTATACTAATAGTGCCCGCACCTCGTCCTACTTAGCTTGGACTACCGGATCTTTGCATGCCATGTTTCAACCAAGTGTCACAAAGGGGTACCTCCATGCCGCCTGTACAAAGGTCTAAGGAGAAAGCTCGCATTTTGGATTTCTCGCTTTTGATTATTCTCAACTTAGACATCCATACCGGGACAACATGGACAACAGATAATGGACTCCTCTTAAATGCATAAGCATGTAGCAACAATTATTATTCTCATATGAGATTGAGGATATATGTCCAAAACTGAAACTTCAACCATGATTCATGGCTTTAGTTAGCGGCCCAATGTTCTTCTCTAACAATTTTGCATGCTCCAACCACTAAGGTGATAGATCCTTCAGACAAGACGGACATGCATAGCATCTCACATGATATTCAACAATAGTTGATGGCGTTCCCCAGAAGCATGGTTATCGCACAACAAGCAACTTAATAAAAGATAAAGTGCATAAGTACATATTCAATACTACGATAGTTTTTAAGGCTATTTTGTCCCATGAGCTATATATTGCAAAGGTGAATGATGGAATTTTAAAGGTAGCACTCAAGCAATTTACTTTGGAATGGCGGAGAAATACCATGTAGTAGGTAGGTATGGTGGACACAAATGGCATAGTGGTTGGCTCAAGGATTTTGGATGCATGAGAAGTATTCCCTCTCGATACAAGGTTTAGGCTAGCAAGGTTATTTGAAGCAAACTCAAGGATGAACCTGCAGCAAAACTCACATAAAAGACATATTGTAAATATTATAAGACTCTACACCGTCTTCCTTGTTGTTCAAAACTCAATACTAGATATTATCTAGACCTTAGAGAGACCAAATATGCAAATCAAATTTTAGCAAGCTCTATGTATTTCTTCATTAATGGGTGCAAAGCATATGATGCAAGAGCTTAAACATGAGCACAACAATTGCCAAGTATCACATTATCCAAGACATTTTAGAATTACTACATGTAGCATTTTCCAATTCCAATCATATAACAATTTAACGAAGAAGAAACTTCGCCTTGAACATTATGAGTAAAGCCTAAGGACATATTTGTCCATATGCAACAGCGGAGCGTGTCTCTCTCCCACAAAGTGAATGCAAGGATCCATTTTATTCAAACAAAAACAAAAACAAACCGACGCTCCAAGTAAAGAACACAAGATGTGATTGAATAAAAATATAGTTTCAGGGGAGGAACCTGATGATTTTGTCGATGAAGAAGGGGATGCCTTGGGCATCCCCAAGCTTAGACGCTTGAGTCTTCTTAAAATATGCAGGGGTGAACCACGGGGCATCCCCAAGCTTAGAGCTTTCACTCCTCTTGATCATAGTATATCATTCTCCTCTCTTGACCCTTGAAAACTTCCTTCACACCAAACTTCAAGCAAACTCATTAGAGGGTTAGTGCACAATTAATAATTCACACATTCAGAGGTGACACAAACATTCTTTACACTTCTGGACATTGCATAAAGCTACTGGACATTAATGGATCAAAGAAATAAATCCAACATAGCAAAAGAGGCAATGCGAAATAAAAGGCAGAATCTGTCAAAAACAGAACAGTCCGTAAAGACGAATTTAAAGCTGGCACCAGACTTGCTCAAATGGAAAAACTCAAAACTAATGAAAGTTGCGTACATATCTGAGGATCACGCTCGTAAATTGGCAGATTTTTTAGAATTTTCTACAGAGAACTGTGCCCAGATTCGTGACAGACAGCAATGCTGTTTCTGCGCAGCGATCCCAAATATAACATCAACTTTGACATAGAAACTTTACTTGGCACAAAAACATGATAAGGAGAGGTTGCTACAGTAGTAAACAACTTCCAAGACTCAAATATAAAACAAAGTACTGTAGTAAAAACATGGGTTGTCTCCCATAAGCGCTTTTCTTTAACGCCTTTCAGCTAGGCGCAGAAAGTGCAAATCAAGTAACATCAAGAGTAGAAGCATCAACATCATAACTTGTTCTAATAATAGAATCAAAATGCAACTTCATTCTCTTTCTAGGGAAGTGTTCCATACCTTTCTTGAGAGGAAATTGATATTTAATATTACCTTCCCTCATATCAATAACAGCACCAACGGTTCGAAGAAAAGGTCTTCCCAACACAATAGGACAAGATGCATTGCATTCGATATCCAAGACAACAAAATCAACGGGGACAAGGTTATTGTTAACCGTAATGTGCACATTATCAATCCTCCCCAAAGGTTTCTTTTTAACATTATCGGCAAGATTAACATCCAAATAACAATTCTTCAATGGTGGCAAGTCAAGCATATCATAAATCTTTTTAGGCATAACAGAAATACTTGCACCAAGATCACATAAAGCATTACATTCAAAGTCATTGAATTTCATTTTAATGATGGGCTCCCAACCATCTTCTAACTTTCTAGGAATAGAAGTTTCAAGTTTTAGTTTCTCTTCTCTAGCTTTTATGAGAGCATTTGTAATATGTTTTGTAAAGGCTAAATTTATAGCGCTAGCATTAGGACTTTTAGCAAGTTTTTGTAAGAACTTTATAACTTCAGAGATGTGGCAATCATCAAAATCTAAATCATTATGAGCTACAGCAATGGGATCATTGTTCCCAAGGTTGGAAAAAATTTCAGCAGTTTTATCACAAGCAGTTTCAGCAGTTTTAGCAATTTCAGGCAGTTTTGTTCGCTTTGCACTAGGAGTAGAAACATTGCCAACACCAATTATTTTACCATTGATAGTAGGAGGTGCAGCAACATGTGAAGAATTAGCATTACTAGTGGTGGTAATAGTCCAAACTTTAGCTACATTATTCTCTTTAGCTAGTTTTTTATTTTCTTCTCTATCCCACCTAGCACGCAGTTCAGCCATTAATCTTATATTCTCATTAATTCTAACTTGGATGGCATTTGCTGTAGTAGTAATCTTATTATCAATATCATTATTAGGCATAACTTTCAATTTTAAAAGATTAACATCAGAGGCAAGTCTATCAACTCTAGAAGCAATAGTATCAATTTTATCAAGCTTTTCCTCAATAGATTTGTTAAAAGCAGTTTGTGTACTAATAAATTCTTTAAGCATAGCTTCAAGACCATAGGGTACACTCCTATTATTGTTGTAAGAATTCCCATAAGAATTACCATAACCATTACCATTAGCAGAAGGATATGGCCTATAGTTATTACCAGAGTTGTTCCTATAAGCATTGTTGTTGAAATTATTGTTTTTAATGAAATTCACATCAACATTTTCTTCTTGAGCAACCAATGAAGCTAAAGGAACATTATTTGGATCAACATTAGATCTACCATTCACAAGCATAGACATAATCACATCAATCTTATCACTCAAGGAAGAGGTTTCTTCAACAGAATTTACCTTCTTACCTTGTGGAGCTCTTTCCGTGTGCCATTCAGAGTAATTTATCATCATATCATCAAGAAGTTTTGTAGCCGCCCCCAATGTGATGGACATAAAGGTACCTCCAGCAGCTGAATCCAATAAATTCCGCGAAGAAAAATTTAGTCCTGCATAGAAGGTTTGGATGATCATCCAAGTAGTCAGTCCATGGGTTGGGCAATTCTTTACCAAGGTTTTCATTCTCTCCCATGCTTGAGCAACATGTTCAGTATCTAATTGCTTAAAATTCATTATGCTACTTCTCAAAGATATAATTTTAGCGGGAGGATAATATCTACCAATAAAAGCATCCTTACATTTAGTCCATGAATCAATACTATTCTTAGGAAAAGATAGCAACCAATCTTTAGCTCTTCCTCTTAATGAGAAAGGAAACACTTTCAATTTAATAATATCACCATCTACATCTTTATACTTTTGCATTTCACAAAGTTCAACAAAATTATTAAGATGGGCAGCAGCATCATCAGAACTAACACCAGAAAATTGATCTCTCATAACAAGGTTCAGTAAAGCAGGTTTAATTTCAAAGAATTCTGCTGTAGTAGCAGGTGGAGCAATAGGTGTGCATAGGAAATCATTATTATTTGCATTTGTGAAGTCACACAACTTAGTATTTTCAGGGGTATTCATTTTAGCAACAGTAAATAAAACAAACTAGATAAAGTAAATGCAAGTAACTAATTTTTTTGTGTTTTTGATATAGAGAGCAAGACAATAAATAAAGTAAAACTAGCAACTAATTTTTTGTGTGTTTTGTTTAGGTGCAGCAAACAAAGTAGTAAATAAAATAAAACAAGACAAAAACAAAGTAAAGATATTGAGAAGTGGAGACTCCCCTTCAGCGTGTCTTGATCTCCAAGCAACGGCGCCGAAAACAGTTTGATGCGCGTAAATGTACACGTCCGTTGGGAACCCCAAGAGGAAGGTATGATGCGCACAGTGGCAAGTTTTCCCTCGAAAGAAACCAAGGTTTAATCGAACCAGAGGAGCCAAGAAGCACGTTGAAGGTTGATGGTGGCGAAATGTGATGCGGCGCAACAACAAGGATTCCGGCGCCAACGTGGAATCTGCACAACAAAACCAAAGTACTTTGCCCCAACGAAACAGTGAGGTTGTCAATCTCACCGGCTTGCTGTAACAAAGGATTAAACGTATCGAGTGGAAGATGATTGTTTGCAAGAAAACAGTAAACACAATTGCAGTAGATTGTATGCTATGTAAAGAATAGGACCGGGGTCCACAGTTCACTAGAGGTGTCTCTCCCATAAGATAAAGCATGTTGGGTAAACAAATTACAGTCGGGCAATTGACAAATAGAGAAGGGCATAACAATGCATATACATGATATGATAAATATAGTGAGATTTAATTGGGCATTACGACAAAGTACATAGACCGCCATCCAACTGCATCTATGCCTAAAAAGTCCACCTTCAGGTTATCATCCGAACCCCATTCAGTATTAAGTTGCAAAGCAACAGACAATTGCATTAAGTATGGTGCGTAATGTAATCGACAACTACATCCTTAGACATAGAATCAATGTTTTATCCCTAGTGGCAACAACACATCACAACCTTAGAACTTTCTGTCACTGTCCCAGGTGTCAATGAAGGCATGAACCCACTATCGAGCATAAATACTCCCTCTTGGAGTTAAGAGTACAAACTTGGCCAGAGCCTCTACTAATAACGGAGAGCATGCAAGATCATAAACAACACATAAACAATAGATTGATAATCACCATAACATAGTATTCTCTATCCATCGGATCCCGACAAACACAACATATAGAATTACATATAGATGATCTTGATCATGTTAGGCAGCTCACAAGATCCAACAATGAAGCACAATTAGGAGAAGACGACCATCTAGCTACTGCTATGGACCCATAGTCCAGGGGTGAACTACTCACTCATCACTCCGGAGGCGATCATGGCGATGAAGAGTCCTCCGGGAGATGAATCCCCTCCCAGGGTGCCGGAGGCGATCTCCGAATCCCCCGAGATGGGATTCGCGCGGCGGCCTCTCGGAAGGTTTTCCGTATCGTGGCTCTCGGACTGGGGGTTTCGCGACGGGGGCTTTAAGTAGGCGAAAGGGCAACGTGGGGGCCACACGAGGGCCCCACACCATAGGTCGGCGCGGCCAGGGCCTGGGCCGCGCCGCCTATGGTGACGGCGCCTCGTGGCCCCACTTCCTTCCCTCTTCGGTCTTCTGGAAGCTCCGTGCAAAAATAGGACCCTGGGCGAAGATTTCGTCCAATTCCGAGAATATTTCCTTACTAGGATTTCTGAAACCAAAAACACAGAAAACAGCAACTGGCTCTTCGGCATCTTGTTAATAGGTTAGTTCCGAAAATGCATAAATATGACATATAATGTGCATAAAACATGTAGGTATCATCAATAAAGTAGCATGGAACATAAGAAATTATCGATACGTTGGAGACGTATCAGGTGACACAATCATTCTTAACACTTCTGGACATTGCACAAAGCTTCTAAAAGTTAATGGAACAAAGAAACTCATTCAACATAGCAAAAGCGGCAATGCGAAATAAAAGACAGAATCTGTCAAAAACAGAACAGTCCGTAAAGATGCATCTGGACTGGGCACTTAACTTGCTCAAATGGAAAAACTCAAAACTAATGAAAGTTGCGTACATATCTGAGGATCACGCTCGTAATTTTGCAGATTTTTTGAATTTTTTACAGAGACTTATGCCAGAATTCGTGACAGACAGCAATGCTGTTTCTGCGCAGCGATCCCAAATATAACATCAACTTTAGCATAGAAACTTTACTTGGCACAAAAACATGATAAGGAGAGGTTGCTACAGTAGTAAACAACTTCCAAGACTCAACAAAACAAAAATTTCTGTAGTAAAATAAACACATGGGTTATCTCCCAAGAAGTTCTTTTCTTTAATAGCTAGGCGCAGAAAGTGCAAATCAAGTAACATCAAGAGTAGAAGCATCAACATCATAGCTTGTTCTAATAATAGAATCAAAAGGCAACTTCATTCTCTTTCTAGGGAAGTGTTCCATACCTTTCTTGAGAGGAAATTGATATTTAATATTACCTTCCCTCATATCAATAACAGCACCAACGTTCGAAGAAAAGGTCTTCCCAACACAATAGGACAAGATGCATTGCATTCGATATCCAAGACAACAAAATCAATGGGGACAAGGTTATTGTTAACCGTAATGCGCACATTATCAATCCTCCCCAAAGGTTTCTTTTTAACATTATCGGCAAGATTAACATCCAAATAACAATTCTTCAATGGTGGCAAGTCAAGCATATCATAAATCTTTTTAGGCATAACAGAAATACTTGCACCAAGATCACATAAAGCATTACATTCAAAGTCATTGAATTTCATTTTAATGATGGGCTCCCAACCATCTTCTAACTTCCTAGGAATAGAAGCTTCAAGTCTTAATTTCTCTTCCCTAGCTTTAATGAGAGCATTTGTAATGTGTTTTGTAAAGGCTAAATTTATAGCACTAGCATTGGGACTTCTAGCAAGTTTTTGTAAGAACTTTATAACTTCAGCAATATGACAATCATCAAAGTCTAAACCATTATGTTCTACAGCAATGAAATCATTGTCACCAATATTTTGAAAAATTTCAGCAGTTTTATCACAAACAGCAGTTTCAGCAGTTTTGTGCGCTTTGCACTAGGAGTAGAAACATTGCCAACACCAATTATTTTACCATTGATAGTAGGAGGTGCAGCAACATGTGAAGAATCAACATTACTAGTGGTGGTAATAGTCCATACTTTAGCTACATTATTTTCTTTAGCAAGTTTTTCTTTTTCTTCTCTATCCCACCTAGCATGCAATTCAGCCAACAATCTAATATTATCATTAATTCTAACTTGGATGGCATTTGTTTTAGCAAACCTAGCATCTTCAACTTTCTCAGGCATAACTTTCAATTTTAAAAGATCAACATCAAGAGCAAGACTATCAACCTTAGAAGCAAGAATATCAATTTTACCAAGCTTTTCTTCAACAGTTTTATTGAAAGCAGTTTGTGTACTAATAAATTCTTTAAGCATGGCCTCAAGACCAGAGGGTACACTCTTATTATTGTTGTAAGAATTACCATAAGAATTACCATAACCATTACTATTAGAAGGATATGGCCTAAAGTTGTTGTTACCATAATTATTTCTATAAGCATTGTTGTTGAAATTATTACTTTTAATCAAATTCACATCAACATTTTCTTCTTGAGCAACTAATGAAGCTAAAGGAACATTATTAGGATCAATATGAGATCTACCATTTGCAAGCATAGACATAATAGCATCAATCTTATCACCCAAAGAAGAGGTTTCTTCAACAGAATTTACCTTCTTACCTTGAGGAGTTCTTTCAGTGTGCCATTCAGAGTAATTGATCATCATATCATCAAGTAATTTAGTTGCGGCGCCCAGAGTGATGGACATAAAAGTACCTCCCAGCAGCTGAATCCAAGTCCAGATGCCTATTATGCCGTACATCGCAATCCCAGGAATATTGTTGTTGCGAGACATAATAGTTGAATATCATAGAGTCATCATTTATTACAACACATAATTGTCTTACAAAGATGGATCACATGATCCAATATTACAATAGTAGTTGATCTATTGATCAACGAACATCACAAATAGCGGAAGCGAAGTAGTAACGGACTATCTAGTCCACAGGCCAACGCTTGACGTCAGGAGCGGTCCTAGTTGTCGTAGACGTCCTGCTGTCCATCTTCCTCGTACTGCTGTTCACCTTCATAGTCTGGCCATTCGAATAGTCAGGGACAAAGCCATGAGTACTTTTAAAGTACTCGCAAACTAATACTAGTGTAAGCACTACTAATTGTGGTAAGGGGATACTAAGCTCTAGGTTTATTTGCATAAAGCCAATTTTATTTCATAAACATTTAGTAAAGATGCTTGAATCACTAGACTAACTCAAGTGGGAACATTAGTGTCATTCTCACAACTCTGTTGTGATTCAATTCAAAATCACCATTCACCTTTCAAATTCAAGTCACCAGTCATAGGTCACATTTTTGAAAATGGTCTGATGACGGAACAGTATGGCCTTTCCAATCGTCCGTAACCGTGGACACGGCTATTCGAATAGTTCTACACTCTGCAGAGGTCGTACACTTGTGCCACAATATTTGCAATAATCCGTCAGGGTTAACTGGCCCTGATTTATCATACTCCGTATGCGGACTACCAACCATAACCTTTCACTTATATACTCTAGTACAGGCACCTCTCCCCATGAGCTTGGCCTCCCAGTGAAGACACACCGTCAGCCTGGGAACTGCACAGGGCTTGGGCCGGACAATTCACCTCATCACGTCATTTCATATCATCTCATATTTCTTTGGAGGCAGCCCTTGGCATAACCCCTATGACGCTTGTTTAGAGGGAACCCATACTAAAGCACATAAATTTCTAGTTAAGCCCTTACCCATATTGGGTATTGTGGGGGTACTTTCAAAATTGGAATGGTATCGCATCCGAACCCAACCATCAGTTTTATATCAAAAATCACCATCTTCTCTTGGTCATATTCACCTTCAAAGTCATTCAATGGAATGAACCATCATTCCAAGTTTTCAACTTCATTTCAAAGTCACATGTTCCCATCTAGAGTAGTCCAATTTTAATTGATTAGCGCTAGCAACTATTTCATGAGGGGTGCTAAGTATCTTGGAGCTTGCTAGGCTAAGTGTGATTCTCTTGTACTACTCTATAATTCAACCAAGTGAATCATAAACCAAAAAGTAACTTTGATAAATAAAATCAAGTAAGGCTTGTAAAGTAAAAACTTTGGGATAGGTTCATGAAGTAAAATGTAATGATGCCTTGCTCTGGTAGAGCTTTGCACCATGATGGTTAGCAAGTTTATTAGCTTGCACTGGTAATAGCTGGCATTAATATTAGCTTGCCTTGATTGGTGAGGTGATCAAAGTGTTCTTCTTCTTCCTCTTGGTAGAATACCTCCTCCTCTTGATAGTCTCCGGTACTAGCGTCTATAAACGAATACGAGGATACAATCACCAAACAATACTTAAGTACTCTTAATTAGCCTTAGTGGCTCACACAAATGATCTAGCATCACTACTTAACATTTATTACAAGATTATGCGAGGGTTTTCTTATTTAGTAATAGGAAAATAATTTCCTCTCATTGAATCTTCTTAATATTTAATTTCTCTTATGAATAATATATGACCTAGGTTGACTAAAGTCAACCTCTTCATACTTATCATTTGGGAAAATGATTTAAATGAGGTTCCATACCTCATGTAATTTAATACTAACATGGTAGTGATTTAATGCCACCAAATAATTCAATATGAGGTTACATAGACCATGATCACTACCTCATGTTGAATTATTTGAGAACAAGATTTTAGATGAGAGGCATACCTCTCATATGATTTAACACATAATTGTAACTAATTTAAAGGACTATTATTGAGGTGATTTAATATTTTCAAATAACCAGGGATGATCCCATGTTGACCAAGGTCAACACTTCACACTTAGTATTTGAGAAAAGTGAGTTAAGTGAGATTCATTATCTCATGTGATTTAATTAATCTTTGGAAAATTTAAATACTATTTAGATTTAAGATCTATAAGTGAGCAAGTATGAGCCTAGGAAATTAAAGGTCAACACATTACTTCATATTATTTGAGAAAGATGATTTAAATGAGGTGAGCACCTCATACCATTTTAATAACACCTTGCAATGGTTTAATATCATTAATTAATCTAAGGTGAGTTTTAATTGACCATGGGATCTACCTCATATTAATTTGGTTGAGGCAAGATTTAAATGAGACCAAAGTATCTCATATGATTTAATAAATAAGTTTGAAATATTTAAATACTACTAATGATTAAATATTTTCAAAAAGGAACCTATGGGTCATTAATACATGTGTTATCAATTCTTATTGAACTATTTGGACTAATGATTTAAGTGAGAAACTATACCTCATATAAGTTAAACTATCATCTAAATGATTTAAAATCTCTAAGTAACCAAGCATGAGACTTATTTGACCAAGGTCAGTACCTCTAGTGGAATTACTTAGGATCACAATTTAAATGAGAAAGAAGCCCCCATACTATTTAAATGAGTTTATATGTATGTATTCAATGGGCTAGAAATGGCTCCATAGCCCTTATTTGACTCTAGTCCATGATCATGCAAAACAACTATGCTATATTTTTGCATAAACAATTAGATTATGTCAAATGTGATTTATTAGAGTTGGAATCAACTTAAAATCATTTATAGATAATTTTTAATATTTATTTGAAGTTAGAAAAGGCCCTGCCTTGTTATTTTTATCATTTGAATTTAATTACGAATTTGGACATGAGGCCAGTGGCATTGTTTAGATAATTTCATGAGCTTTCCGAATATATAAAATTTGCTAGATTTGGTTTGGTAGATTTTAAACTATTCAATTTATAGTAAAGCATCAGTATTGAATTTGGCTAAACTGAATAATTCTAAATTGAATTAACGGGCTTAGGCGGGAAAGGAAATGGGCCAGAATGGTTTAAATTGCGAAACTGGCCCAGCCCAGTAACGTTTCACACGCCACGGGCCGCCTGACATGGGGTCCCACGCGTCAGTGGCCTTTAACTACCGAATCGGTACCTGCGAATGAGGGCCGTCGGATCAGGTGGACGATCGACGGTCGAGCGTCGTCGTCGTCGACGGGGGAGGAGAGCCTGCTGCGCCGGCGAGGTAGGGGGTCGGAGGGCGCTGGAGGTCGCCGGCGGTCGAGGGAGAGTGTCGAGGCGTCGTTGGCGAGGGTGAATAGGCGCCTGGTACCGTGGCGGAGCTCGGGGCGGCGTGGATCAACGGATTGATCTGCGGCGGGCTCCGGATCGACGGCGAAATTGGAGCTAACTAGAGCTTAATCAAGTGGGGAGAAGAGGTCGAGGAGATCGAGGAGAGGAGGGAAGCGAAGGGTGTGAGGAACTCGTGCTGGGGTGGCCTCTATTTATAGCTGAGGTGGTGACCGGCGGGTGCTGTGAGAGGTCATCGACGGCGAGGTCGTTCCAGGGCGCGAAGGGGCAAGCTAGGGGGTGCGCTAGGTAGCTGCGATCATGGCGGGTACGATGCGCGTGAAGGGGCAGCGAGGGGAGGACGATGGGAGGCTGGCGTCGTTCGAGTGCTTGCAGTACCGGCGCGGCAGAGTTTGATCATGGCGACGGCTAGGGTCCTCGCGCTGGCTAGTGAGCATGTCTAGCGGGTAGAGGTGGGTAGGAGTGTGCGCGTGCAGAGGAGAGAGGGAGGGAGGGACGGGGCTACGGCGCGCGACGCGTGTCTGGCGTCGTTTGGCCGCTCACCGTGCCTGGGAGCGCGTGCTGGGTTCTGGCGTGGTCTCGTGGTGATGAGTAGAGCGTGTTTAGGGTGGTGCAGGGAAAGAGTAGACAGGTGTAGAGAGAGGAGGATCAATGGTGGCCGGCATGGGTGGCATGGCAAATTTGATCTTCCTCCTTTAATCAGGGCTGCAGTACTGGGAGATGCAGGGGGGTACAAGGAGGTTGATGATCACAAACCAAAAGGAGTGTAGGCTAAAAACCAGTGTGTAAAGAGGTGTTTTACAAAACCAGAATCATGCCTGCAAGGTGTTTGATGAAATGGCCGCATGAAAATTCTTTTTAAAATTTGAAATTCTTTTTGGTGCACTTCATTCATATAATTAAAGAGCAAAAATGGTGGTGGTGGTGGTGGATTTGGTTAAGGTTTGTGAGATTTCAAAATGGGGTTGATCTTCACATAGTTTCAAAGTCTCCACTTGCCAAAACCCTACTGGTCAACCTGGTCAACATTAGCACCAATGGTCAACATGAAAGTTGTTCACCATCACTTGGTCTTGGATGACATGGCAATGGTTGACCAAGTTTGGTTGCAGAAACAAAAGATAGTTGGGTGCAAAGTGAGGAAGAAATTATAAATGTGACATATGACCATTATCATATGTGTGATAGTTTTGAGTTTTGCTTTGATTTGATTTTGGTTTCTTTGATGCAAGTGTGTTTGTTTATCATATATAAGAGTTTTACAAACAAGAGATCAAGCAATGGTGGCCTTTGATGAAGATTTGCAAAATTGGCCCTATGTGTATGTGAGTGAAATTGGGATTTTCTCACCATTTGATTTCTCTCCATTTGCTTTGACTTTTCTTGACTCTAATGTGATTCTTATTAGTTTAGAAACATTTTAAGAGCATTGAAACCAATTCACATGGTCTTGTTCAAAGATTTGCAAATTTGGCCTTAATACATAAGAGATGAGGTGTCAAATTTTACTAAACTTGTAAATGGTTGATCTTGCTTTACTTGGACATGGGTTAGGGTCAATTTAGTGTTATATTAGGTTGAGAGATGGTTTCACATCATTTAGTCAAGGTTTAGAGTCATAGGGTAAAATTGGGTGAAATGGCTATGTGCCACATATGCCTCTATGCATATGGTGCATTTAAATTTTATTTAGACTTGGTTGGATTCAAAATGGTGTTGTTGATTGTTGAAATGGTATATGGAGGTGATCCAACCATTCACAACAAGTCCTAGGGTTAGTTTTCTTAAATTCTCATATTTGCTATTTTACTCTCATATGCCTTTATGGCATTTTTAGTTTCTTTTTAATTTCTTTGGTTTCAACTTGGAAATGATTTAAGAAGTACTATATAAGGTTTATAAAGCTTTTCCAATCCTCTAAATAAAGTGGAAAGGTCTAGGGTCAAGATTTATAATTATAGCCATAGGCACATATGCCTTTTTCTCATTTAATTTCCTTTTATTTTATTTTAACTAGGATGGTGAGAAGAGGGGTGAGGTTTTAGGGTTTAAGATTATTTCAAATACTAATAACAAGCAATCATGGCAATAGCACAAGAATTAAGCAAGATTATTATGTACCAAACTTAATTTAATAAAAGTTTTTGTTGGTTCCAAAATTTGGAACTAGGGGAAATTTATTTTGTTTTGAATTTTTGGGATGTTACAAACCCTTCCCCCTTAAACAAATCTCGTCCCGAGATTTTAAGAAAAGTTAGGTTCCTAAGAGAGATTGGGCATTTTGATTAACAGGAAGGCATACTTGTCAGGGTCTGGGGTGCTTCCTGAGCTTCAGTGGCAGTCATGTGGTAGAAACGGCCGTTGTTGTTGTTCTGGTTCCTTCTACCTGCGAAGCGCTGTTGCTGGGCAGGTGCAGCGGTGTTGGCAGCTATCTTGGCAAGCTTCTTGGGGCATTCTTTGGAGTAGTGGCCCACAACTCCACATTCGTAGCAGTTTACAGTTGACTTGTCCTTCGGGGTGACGGGGATGGCATTGCTTCCAGTCCTCGGGCCAGTGTTGGTGTTGGTGTTGTTCCCATTGTTGTTGTGGCTGTTGTGGTTGTTGTTGTTATTGTTGTTGCCTCCGGGCTTCGGGGGTCCTCCGTTGTTGTTGCTGTAGTTGGGGCGATAAGTCTGAGCAGGTGGCCTATTGTTTCTGGGGGGGGGGGGGAATCCTCCAAAGGGGTTATTGCGGTGCTTCTAGGTATGGTGGGGTCCACTGGTTCATCATTCTGCGCTTTTCTCATTGGCCTGATGCAGCTTTCCTTCCATCTGTATGGCTGAGTCCACGAGGGCTTCGAGGTCAGCGAACGGAATATTCACTAACACCGTTTGCATCTCGTCGTGCAGTCCGTTCAGAAATCTTTCCTTTCTTTTCTCATTTGTGTCGGTCTCGTCCGGGGCGTACCTTGACAGAGTGAGAAACCTGTCGCGGTATTCCACCACGGACATTCTTCCTTGCTTGAGTTCACGGAACTCGTCTCTCATTTTCTTGATTAATCCTTGGGGCACATGGTACTTGCTGAACTTCAGCTTGAAGTCTTCCCATGTCATCATCTGTCCCGCATTCATTGCACGGGCACTAGTCCACCAGGCTCTTGCAGGTCCTGACGTAGTGGGTGGCAAACAGATTTTCTGCGGCTTCAACTCCCGCAACTTCAAGGTTGTTCTCTATTGTCTGGAGCCAGTCATCAGCATCAAGGGGCTCTTCGGTCTTGCTGAACATCGGAGGGTTGGTGTTCTGAAATTCTTCAGCTTTGACCCAGGGTGATTGTGGTTTCCATGGCCTTGATTGTTCTGAGCTAGCTGTTGCAGTGCGGCAAGGTTTGCTTGGCGTTCAGCTCTTTCGGCTTCCCGGTCTGCCATCATCGTCTGCAGTAGTTGCATCATGGCATCCTGGGTGGCGTTGCGGGTTGGTGGGGCCATCTGAACATGTAGATAGATCATGAGGTAAGAGGGAAATTTTCTATGGCTTATTTTGAGTTAGGTTTAAACTTAAAACTTGAAATATTTTTGTGATGAACATAGCACACACTTTATTTATTCACAACAAACATCACACATTACAAGTTAAAGCACTAAGGGTTTTAAGAACCCTTCTTCCACAAACTACGATACATGGTGCGGGATACAACTCACACCTACGTAAGTGAAGCTAGTGCAACTATTCCTCATTGTCTTCATCCACATCGATGGGAATGATCCCATCCTCCTCGGGCTCCAGAAACTCGTAGTCTTCCTCATCGGTGAACTCATCATCCTCAAAGTCGTTGTCGTCACTCAGGAAGTCATCGCCTCCCTGGATGTCTTCTCCATCCTCCTCCATCTCCTGGATCTGGTCCTGCTGGGTCCGGACAGTCACCTCCAAGGTGCGAATCTTCTCGCGAAGACGGGTGATAGTAGCGACATTCTTGGCGCGCTGCAGGCGGAGTGACCGGCGGTCCTTGGCGAGTAGCCTGATGGCGTCGGCATGATGAGCCAAAGCCATCTGAGCACGGTGGGCATGGACACGTGTCAGCTCCAGGTCCTTCCGGGTCTCATGAAGCATAAAGTCCAAATGCTCCACATGAATCTTGAGCACCGGGTGCGAAGAGAGTGCCATGGGTTCCCCCATGGTGTCGTGCCTCGCGAAGTGGGCGAAGCGGCTTCCCCGGAGTGCGGCGATGTTCTGTCCGCACACCCGAGCAAGTCCCTCCTGAAGGGCGTGAGCAAGACCGTCCACCCAGCTGTATGCCTTGAAGGAGAAAAGGATCCTCTCCGAGATGGGAGGCTCCGGGCTTCCCTTCAAGTCAGCGGTGATCATCCACTGCTGTTCCCCAGCGGGGGTGTTGTGGATCCGGACTCCGTGGAACTGGGGAGGTGGGCGTTCGAGCTTCTCGGACACCAGGTACAAGTCGCGCTCAAACACCAGACTTCCTCCGTTTTCCAGATCGTAGGTCTCCGTCTGGACGTAGGGCTCCATCTGAAAGTGAAATGGATAAGTAAGTTAGAGATGTGTACAAGTGTGGCAAAATTTTAAATGGATTTATAAGGAGGTGCATGGCTTATTATTTTTAAGAAGATCTGGTAGAGAAGAAAATGAATAAGTTTTTCACAAATACTCACTTCATTTGTTTTAGAAACTAAAATTTTCCGAACGTCCATTCTAACTAGGGTCTCCTAAGGTCAAACAATGGCTCTGATACCAACTTGTCAACACCCGGATTTTTAAGTCCAGATGCCTATTATGCCGTACATCGCAATCCCAGGAATATTGTTGTTGCGAGACATAATAGTTGAATATCATAGAGTCATCATTTATTACAACACATAATTGTCTTACAAAGATGGATCACATGATCCAATATTACAATAGTAGTTGATCTATTGATCAACGCACATCACAAATAGCGGAAGCGAATTAGTAACGGACTATCTAGTCCACAGGCCAACGCTTGACGTCGGAGCGGTCCTAGTTGTCGTAGACGTCCTGTGGTCCATCTTCCTTATCACTGTTCACCTTCATAGTCTGGCCATTCGAATAGTCAGGGACAAAGCCATGAGTACTTTTAAAGTACTCGCAAACTAATACTAGTGTAAGCACTACTAATTGTGGTAAGGGGATACTAAGCTCTAGGTTTATTTGCATAAAGCCAAGTTTATTTCATAAACATTTAGTAAAGATGCTTGAATCACTAGACTAACTCAAGTGGGAACATTAGTGTCATTCCCACAACTCTGTTGTGATTCAATTCAATCACCATTCACCTTTCAAATTCAAGTCACCAGTCATAGGTCACATTTTTGAAAATGGTCTGATGACGGAACAGTATGGCCTTTCCAATCGTCCGTAACCGTGGACACGGCTATTCGAATAGTTCTACACTCTGCAGAGGTCGTACACTTGTGCCACAATATTTGCAATAGTCCGTCAGGGTTAACTGGCCCTGATTTATCATACTCCGTATGCGGACTACCAACCATAACCTTTCACTTATATACTCTAGTACAGGCACCTCTCCCCATGAGCTTGGCCTCCCGGTGAAGACACACCGTCACTGGGAACTGCACAGGGCTTGGGCCGGACAATTCACCTCATCACGTCATTTCATATCATCTCATATTTCTTTGGAGGCAGCCCTTGGCATAACCCCTATGACGCTTGTTTAGAGGGAACCCATACTAAAGCACATAAATTTCTAGTTAAGCCCTTACCCATATTGGGTATTGTGGGGGTACTTTCAAAATTGGAATGGTATCGCATCCGAACCCAACCATCGTTTTATATCAAAAATCACCATCTTCTCTTGGTCATATTCACCTTCAAAGTCATTCAATGGAATGAACCATCATTCCAAGTTTTCAACTTCATTTCAAAGTCACATGTTCCCATCTAGAGTAGTCCAATTTTAATTGATTAGCGCTAGCAACTATTTCATGAGGGGTGCTAAGTATCTTGGAGCTTGCTAGGCTAAGTGTGATTCTCTTGTACTACTCTATAATTCAACCAAGTGAATCATAAACCAAAAAGTAACTTTGATAAATAAAATCAAGTAAGGCTTGTAAAGTAAAAACTTTGGGATAGGTTCATGAAGTAAAATGTAATGATGCCTTGCTCTGGTAGAGCTTTGCACCATGATGGTTAGCAAGTTTATTAGCTTGCACTGGTAATAGCTGGCATTAATATTAGCTTGCCTTGATTGGTGAGGTGATCAAAGTGTTCTTCTTCTTCCTCTTGGTAGAATACCTCCTCCTCTTGATAGTCTCCGGTACTAGCGTCTATAAACGAATACGAGGATACAATCACCAAACAATACTTAAGTACTCTTAATTAGCCTTAGTGGCTCACACAAATGATCTAGCATCACTACTTAACATTTATTACAAGATTATGCGAGGGTTTTCTTATTTAGTAATAGGAAAATAATTTCCTCTCATTGAATCTTCTTAATATTTAATTTCTCTTATGAATAATATATGACCTAGGTTGACTAAAGTCAACCTCTTCATACTTATCATTTGGGAAAATGATTTAAATGAGGTTCCATACCTCATGTAATTTAATACTAACATGGTAGTGATTTAATGCCACCAAATAATTCAATATGAGGTTACATAGACCATGATCACTACCTCATGTTGAATTATTTGAGAACAAGATTTTAGATGAGAGGCATACCTCTCATATGATTTAACACATAATTGTAACTAATTTAAAGGACTATTATTGAGGTGATTTAATATTTTCAAATAACCAGGGATGATCCCATGTTGACCAAGGTCAACACTTCACACTTAGTATTTGAGAAAAGTGAGTTAAGTGAGATTCATTATCTCATGTGATTTAATTAATCTTTGGAAAATTTAAATACTATTTAGATTTAAGATCTATAAGTGAGCAAGTATGAGCCTAGGAAATTAAAGGTCAACACATTACTTCATATTATTTGAGAAAGATGATTTAAATGAGGTGAGCACCTCATACCATTTTAATAACACCTTGCAATGGTTTAATATCATTAATTAATCTAAGGTGAGTTTTAATTGACCATGGGATCTACCTCATATTAATTTGGTTGAGGCAAGATTTAAATGAGACCAAAGTATCTCATATGATTTAATAAATAGGTTTGAAATATTTAAATACTACTTATGAGAATGATTAAATATTTTCAAATAGGAACCTATGGGTCATTAATACATGTGTTATCAATTCTTATTGAACTATTTGGACTAATGATTTAAGTGAGAAACTATACCTCATATAAGTTAAACTATCATCTAAATGATTTAAAATCTCTAAGTAACCAAGCATGAGACTTATTTGACCAAGGTCAGTACCTCTAGTGGAATTACTTAGGATCACAATTTAAATGAGAAAGAAGCCCCCATACTATTTAAATGAGTTTATATGTATGTATTCAATGGGCTAGAAATGGCTCCATAGCCCTTATTTGACTCTAGTCCATGATCATGCAAAACAACTATGCTATATTTTTGCATAAACAATTAGATTATGTCAAATTTGATTTATTAGAGTTGGAATCAACTTAAAATCATTTATAGATAATTTTTAATATTTATTTGAAGTTAGAAAAGGCCCTGCCTTGTTATTTTTATCATTTGAATTTAATTACGAATTTGGACATGAGGCCAGTGGCATTGTTTAGATAATTTCATGAGCTTTCCGAATATATAAAATTTGCTAGATTTGGTTTGGTAGATTTTAAACTATTCAATTTATAGTAAAGCATCAGTATTGAATTTGGCTAAACTGAATAATTCTAAATTGAATTAACGGGCTTAGGCGGGAAAGGAAATGGGCCAGAATGGTTTAAATTGCGAAACTGGCCCAGCCCAGTAACGTTTCACACGCCACGGGCCGCCTGACATGGGGTCCCACGCGTCAGTGGCTTAATGCCACCGAATCGGTACCTGCGAATAGGAGCTGTTGGATCAGGCGAGGATCGCACGGCCGACCGTCGTCGTCGTCGACGGGGGAGGAGAGCCTGCTGCGCCGGCGAGGTAGGGGGTCGGAGGGCGCTGTAGGTCGCCGGCGGTTGAGGGAGAGTGTCGAGGCGATGTTGCCGAGGGTTTATAGGCTCCTGGTACCGTGGCGGAGCTTGAGGAGGCCTCAATCAACGGATTGATCTGTGGCGGGCTCCGGCGATCGACGGCGCAATTGGAGCTAACTAGAGCTTAATCAAGGTGGAGCAGAGGTCGAGGAGATCGAGGGAGAAGAGGGGAAGCGAAGGGTGTGAGGAACTCGTGCTGGGGTGGCCTCTATTTATAGGTGAGGTGGTGACCGGCGGGTGCTGTGAGAGGTCATCGACGGCGAGGTCGTTCCAGGGCGCGAAGGGGCAAGCTAGGGGGTGCGCTAGGTAGCTGCGATCATGGCGGGTACGATGCGCGTGAAGGGGCAGCGAGGGGAGGACGATGGCAGGCTGGCGTCGTTCGAGTGCTCGCGGTACGGGCGCGGGTGATATGGCGACGGTGACTGGTCCTCCGCTGGCTAGTGAGCATGTCTAGCGGGTAGAGGTAGGGGTGGTGAGCATGCGTGTGAAGGGAGAGAGGGAGAGGAGGTCGAGCGAGTCCAGGCGAGGGCGTGCACTGGCGCGTCCAGGGCGTCGTCTGGGCGCGCTCACCGCGTGCCTGGCACGCCGTGGCGAGGTACTGGGCGCGTGCGTTCTGGCTTCTAGCGTGCGTCTCTTTGCTTAGGGATGGTACGAGCGTGTTTAGGGTGGTGCAGGGAAAGCAGTAGACATGGTGTAGGGGAGAGGAGGGGCTCAGATCGATCAATTGCATGTGAGGCCGGCATGGTGCACGGCAAGCATCGTTTAGGTCTTCCTCCATGCTTTAATCGATGGTGCAAGTACTGGGATGGATGCAGGGATGGTACTAGGGTGTGATGATCACAAACCAAAAGGAGTGTAGGCTAAAAACCAGTGTGTAAAGAGGTGTTTTACAAAACCAGAATCATGCCTGCAAGGTGTTTGATGAAATGGCCGCATGAAAATTCTTTTTAAAATTTGAAATTCTTTTTGGTGCACTTCATTCATATAATTAAAGAGCAAAAATGGTGGTGGTGGTGGTGGATTTGGTTAAGGTTTGTGAGATTTCAAAATGGGGTTGATCTTCACATAGTTTCAAAGTCTCCACTTGCCAAAACCCTACTGGTCAACCTGGTCAACATTAGCACCAATGGTCAACATGAAAGTTGTTCACCATCACTTGGTCTTGGATGACATGGCAATGGTTGACCAAGTTTGGTTGCAGAAACAAAAGATAGGTGGGTGCAAAGTGAGGAAGAAATTATAAATGTGACATATGACCATTATCATATGTGTGATAGTTTTGAGTTTTGCTTTGATTTGATTTTGGTTTCTTTGATGCAAGTGTGTTTGTTTATCATATATAAGAGTTTTACAAACAAGAGATCAAGCAATGGTGGCCTTTGATGAAGATTTGCAAAATTGGCCCTATGTGTATGTGAGTGAAATTGGGATTTTCTCACCATTTGATTTCTCTCCATTTGCTTTGACTTTTCTTGACTCTAATGTGATTCTTATTAGTTTAGAAACATTTTAAGAGCATTGAAACCAATTCACATGGTCTTGTTCAAAGATTTGCAAATTTGGCCTTAATACATAAGAGATGAGGTGTCAAATTTTACTAAACTTGTAAATGGTTGATCTTGCTTTACTTGGACATGGGTTAGGGTCAATTTAGTGTTATATTAGGTTGAGAGATGGTTTCACATCATTTAGTCAAGGTTTAGAGTCATAGGGTAAAATTGGGTGAAATGGCTATGTGCCACCTATGCCTCTATGCATATGGTGCATTTAAATTTTATTTGGACTTGGTTGGATTCAAGAATGGTGTTGTTGATTGCTGAAATGGTATATGGAGATGATCCAACCATTCACACAAGTCCTAGGGTTAGTTTTCTTAAATTCTCATATTTGCTATTTTACTCTCATATGCCTTTATGGCATTTTTAGTTTCTTTTTAATTTCTTTGGTTTCAACTTGGAAATGATTTAAGAAGTACTATATAAGGTTTATAAAGCTTTTCCAATCCTCTAAATAAAGTGGAAAGGTCTAGGGTCAAGATTTATAATTATAGCCATAGGCACATATGCCTTTTTCTCATTTAATTTCCTTTTATTTTATTTTAACTAGGATGGTGAGCAGAGGGGTGAGGTTTTAGAGTTTAAGATTATTTCAAATACTAATAACAAGCAATCATGGCAATAGCACAAGAATTAAGCAAGATGATTATGTACCAAACTTAATTTGATAAAAGTTTTTGTTGGTTCCAAAATTTGGAACTAGGGGAATTTTTTATTTTGTTTTGAATTTCTGGGATGTTACACTCCAGCAGCTGAATCCAATAGGTTCCTTGAGGAAAAATTCAATCCTGCATAAAAGGTTTGGATGATCATCCAAGTAGTCAGTCCATGGGTTGGGCAATTCTTTACCAAAGATTTCATTCTCTCCCATGCTTGAGCAACATGTTCATTATCAAATTGTTTAAAATTCATTATGCTACTTCTCAAAGATATAATCTTAGAAGGAGGATAATATTTACTAATAAAAGCATCTTTACACTTAGTCCATGAATCAATACTATTCTTAGGCAGAGATAGCAACCAATCTTTAGCTCTTCCTCTTAATGAGAAAGGAAACAATTTCAGTTTAATAATATCACCATGTATATCCTTATACTTTTGCATTTCATAAAGTTCAATAAAATTATTAAGATGGGCAGCATCATCAGTACTAACACCAGAAAATTGCTCTCTCATAACAAGATTCAGTAAAGCAGGTTTAATTTCATAGAATTCTGCTGTAGTAGCAGGTGGAGCAATAGGAGTACATATAAAATCATTATTATTTGTGCTAGTGAAATCACACAACTTAGTATTTTCAGGAGTACCCATTATAACAGTAATAAAGTAAACTAGGCAAATAAAGTAAAGACAAGTAACTAATTTTTTGTGTTTTTGATATAGAGAACAAGACAGTAAATAAAGTAAAGCTAGCAACTAATTTTTTGTGTGTTTTGTTTAAGTGCAGCAAACAAAGTAGTAATTAAACTAAAGCAAGACAAAAACAAAGTAAAGAGATTGAAGTGGAGACTCCCCTTGCAGCGTGTCTTGATCTCCCGGCAACGGCGCCAGAAAAAGAGCTTGATGCGCGTAGATGTACACGTCCGTTGGGAACCCCAAGAGGAAGGTATGATGCGCACAGTGCAAGTTTTCCCTCAGAAAGAAACCAAGGTTATCGAACCAGTAGGAGCCAAGAAGCACGTGAAGGTTGTTGGTGGAGGAATGTAGTGCGGCGCAACACCGGTGAAACCGGCGCCAACGTGGAACCTGCACAACACAATCAAAGTACTTTGTCCCAACGTAACAGTGAGGTTGTCAATCTCACCGGCTTGCTGAAAACAAAGGATTAAGCGTATCGAGTGGAAGATGGTGGTTGTTTGCAAAGAACAGTAAAAGCAGTAGAATGTATTCAGATGTAAAAGAATGGACCGGGGTCCACAGTTCACTAGTGGTGTATCTCCAATAAGATAACTAACATGCTGGGTGAACAAATTACAGTGAGCAATTGACAAATAAAGATTCAATACATATCAACGATGATTACTATGTGATTTAATCAGGGCATTACGACAAAGTACATAGACCGCTATCCAGCATGCATCTATGCCTAAATAATCCACCTTCAGGTTATCATCCGAACCCCTTCCAGTATTAAGTTGCGAACAACAGATAATTGCATTAAGTATGGCGCGTAATGTAATCAACACAAATATCCTTAGACAAAGCATCAATGTTTTATCCCTAGTAGCAACAACACATCCACAACCTTAGAACCTACTGTCACGATCCCAGATTTAATGGAGGCATGAACCCACTATCGAGCATAATTACTCCCTCTTGGAGTTACAAGTATCAACTTGGCCAGAGCCTCTACTAGCAACGGAGAGCATGCAAGAACATAAACAACACATATATGATAGATTGATAATCAACTTAACATAATATTCTATATTCATCGGATCTCACCAAACACAACATGTAGCATTACAAATAGATGATCTTGATCATGTTAGGCAGCTCACAAGATCTAATACAATGAAAGCACAAGCGGAGAAGACAACCATCTAGCTACGCTATGGACCCATAGTCCAAGGATGAACTACTCACGCATCAATCGGAGGCGGGCATGATGATGTAGAGCCCCTCCGGTGATGATTCCCCTCTCCGGCGGGGTGCCGGAGGCGATCTCCTGAATCCCCCGAGATGGGATTCGCGGCGGCGGCCTCTCGTAATGTTTCTGTATCGTGGCTCGGTGGGGGTTTCGCGACGGAGGCTTTAAGTAGGCGGAAGGGTAGGTCAAGGGCGGCACGAGGGCCCACACCACAGGCGGGCGGCCAGGGCTTGGGCCGCGCCGCCTGGTGTGTCGCCACCTCGTGGCCCCACTTCGTTCGGTCTTCCGGAAGCTTCGTGCAAAAATAGGACCATGGGCGTTGATTTTGTCCAATTCCGAGAATATTTCCTTACTAGGATTTCTGAAACCAAAAACAGCAGAAAACAGCAACTGGCGCTTCGGCATCTTGCTAATAGGTTAGTGCCGGAAAATGTAAAATAATGTTGTAAAGTATGTGTAAAACACTCAAGTATTGTAATAAAAGTAGCATGGAACATAAGAAATTATAGATACGTTTGAGACGTATCAATCTACTGCGTTATCACAGTACTTAGCGAAATGACCAGACCCACCACACCTTGTGCACTTACGTCTCCTCGGTCCAAGTCCAGCTCCTTCGCTGCGAGGTCTTATTCTACTTTTCCTCGGTCTACCTGCTGCTCTCTTCAGAACTGGAGGGCAAAGCTTAAAACCAGGGTCCACTGGATCCCATTGTTGTTTTCCCTCCAAAGCAGGTAAGGCATGTGCATATGTGGCTTTGAACTTTGCAACAGAGTAGTAATCATGCACATACTGTTGTATGTTACCTGCTTGACCTGACAGAGTAGTGATGAAAAACAAGGCATGAATGCATGGCAACCCAGTTATCTGCCATTGCCTACAACTGCAAGTTCTAGCTTCTAAATCCACTGGATATCTCCATTCCCTCTTCTCTTTATCCAAAAATGATACCTCTGCCGTCGTAGCTGAGCAACGAGTCATGTCCATTTCCAAGCCTCTTGTTTTCTGCTTCAATTCATTCATCACGGAAGGGATTATAATGTGTCCCATGAATTTTGCCTCGGCTATTCCTGCACGAACAAGAAATTTCTGCACGTATTCTACCCTTATCTTGTCAAGCAAATCCGCCAAATAAAGACCCTTTAGTTTTCGGATCGTTGAGTTGAAAGACTCTGCAAGATTATTATGCACATAGTCAACTTTGCTCACTTCACTGAATTGGCTTCTGGCCCATAACTTGGAGTGGTGTGTTTCCAAGTATTCCTTCACTTTGTCATTTTTGTATAACTGCCTCATGTGATAGTTGTGCTTCTTCACACTGCAAGTCAAAGATGCTGGCCATAAATTGTCGGCATACACCTTTCCTTTGAATTTCTTCCCAAAATTTGCAGCAAGGTGACGCATGCATTCCCTATGCTCTACTCCAGGGAACACATTGTCCACGGCTACTTCTAAACCCTTGCAAGCATCTGTATGAATTACCAACCCATTGGGATGTGCAATAGCCCGGCGCAGATTCTGCAAAAACCAAGTCCAGCTCTCCTCAGACTCTGCCTCTATCACGCCATAAGCAACTGGAAATACAAAATTGTGTCCATCAACTGCACAAGCTGCTACTAACTGTCCTTTAAACCTCCCTGTGAGAAAAGTAGCATCAATAGCCAAATAGGGCCTGCAGCCTTCCAAAAAACCCCGGCGACAAGCCTCAAAGCAGACAAAAACCCTTCTAAAGCATTCTTTGGTCATTGTCATTCCCCTCAATGTGTACTCCACGGTGTGGTGATCAATATCTACAATACTACCTGGGCTGGTCTTCTCCACTTCACCCTTAAATGAATACAACAGTTTAAAACTTTCCTGCCAATTACCATAAATAGAATCCATAGCATGTTGTTTTCCATTGAAAACCCTCATGTATGGTACCTCTATCTTGAACTTTTCTTTGAGCTTCTTCTGCAACTCCTTTGTACCCACTTGATGGTCTTCTGTCACCCACCGTTTTACTTCTTCAGCCACCCATCTTGACTTGGCTCTACTGATTGTTTCCTTCCTCAGGGTTGATTCCAGGCATGTGTGCCTAAAAGGGTTCACTTTGACTTGAACATTCGTGCTATTTCGCATTTTAGACGCGTGCATCCTCCATGGACAATCTTCAGTCGGACAGTGCACTCTGTAACGTACTCTGTCGCTCTTGTCAACTTCAAATGTACGCTCTGCCTTGATGCAGTATGTCACAAGTGCATTTCTACACTCACTCATGGATGCAAAGATGGTACCTTCTTCCATCTGAGAGTTTGCAGGGTCCCATTCAATAGCTGGAAGGTCTTCGTCCTCAACCTCCTCATCATCAATCACAAAAGCCTCATTGTCACACTCATCTCGGTTTTCAGCCCGACATGGCCGTCGTAAATTCTGCACAACATCAGAATATAGCCTCTCTTCATCATCGATGTATTCAGGCTCCACTTCTCTTGGGACCCTACTGCCGGTGCCCATGTTTGACGAGCCACCACGTCGCCGTGCACTAACTGAAGCTCCCCTAACTGAACTGTTCTGGCTAGAGCTGCCATTACGACGACATGAATCTGTCCGAGAAGGTCCAACTGCCGGCACAACCACATCATTTTGCAGCCTCACATGAAATTGCTCTTTCTCCTTATGCTTAGCAAACATGGTAGCGAGCTCTTCATCATTACTAACTTTCACCCAATCACTTCCCCCATCGTAGTATTTGAATTCCACTTCATCATGCATACCCCAAGGATATGGGCCGCAAATTACCTCGCCAAATTGTCTAAAACTCCAATTACAATCCATTGGCAACCGATAATCAAACCCTCCTTGGAATTTCTTTTGATCCTTTGCATCCACAATGAATCGCTCCCTTCTAATGTTCACCAAGAAAGCAAACCGCAATTCCATCCTAATCAACCAAAAACAGAGAGGCAATGAGCACACCAAAAGCAAAATCAAACGCAATGAGCACTCCATGTCAAATCGACTATTGCACTGCACAAGAAAGCTCAATAGGAACAAGGCTTACCCCTCGGGAACCCAGTCGTGGACGCGGCGGGTCTCCGGCCCGACGCCTGCCTCGCCAAGGTCGTCGCCGCCACTAGCCATTTCGTCGAGCAGGTGGAGGGCGCAGTGGCGGAACGAGCGACTACGTCGCAAGACGGTGGGGCAGAGCAGGTGCTCCTGGAGGCGGTGGCGGTGGAGCAGGTGTCCACGCGGGACGGCCGCGCGGCGGCGCAGGTGGTGGCGTCGCAGGTCGTGGCGGCGCAGGTGGTGCCGGCAGGGGCGCGGATGGTGGTGGGTGCAGTGGATCGGTGTGTGGCTGTGTGGCGGGAGCAGGGGTAGTTCGGTCTTCACCTATTTGTCATTGCGCGGTCCTACCTGTAAGATCCGGCCCCACTTTCAGTAACGGCAAGAGACGGAAACGTTTGAAGCCTGGCCGTTTGGCCTCGACAGAGCAGCTGCGCCAGAAGCGGTGGCAAAACTGAGCACCATTCTGCTCTAGTGGCAAAACTGAGTCATGCGCGGGGTGTAGTGGCAAACCAATAATTAACCCATGATACAATGGAGAAAATAGTCTTCTCTTATTTCATAAGAGGTCATCCCTTAGCTAAGGGAAGACAATCTTCTCTTTCTTCAATCTCTCCGCCACCTAAGCAAAACTCATACATGGTAGCCGTAAGGAAAGGCTGACATCAACTCATTGTATATGCCCTAAAAGATCATATCTTAGCTAAGGGGCTACAATATTAAGAAGTGAGCCTAGCTTAAGTGAATGTACAACCCAGCCACCCAGGTTCAAGTTCTCATGGACGCAAATTTGAGTTCTTATTATTAAAAAACAAATCACTGTAGGGGCTTCTCC
This sequence comes from Lolium multiflorum, assembly GCA_030979885.1. Taxonomy (NCBI): domain Eukaryota; kingdom Viridiplantae; phylum Streptophyta; class Magnoliopsida; order Poales; family Poaceae; genus Lolium; species Lolium multiflorum. The sequence goes on from CM061749.1 coordinate 144,273,637, forward strand.
TAATGTATTCTTAAAAAAAACTACAATATTCTCTTTCTTCAATCTCTGTTCTCCAACTAAGAAAAAAAATTGACTTGCCAACCGTAAGGGAAAGCTAATGTCACCGTATTGTAAATGCCATTAGACATGATCATTAAGTTTATTTTTTTGAAAATATACCATTATATTAAGCAAACAGCAGGCCGCCTCATTATAAACCTTCCAGCCCCCTTAGGTACCCTGGAAGAAAAAGAGTGCGTCTGGAACCTGCTGCCGCGGTCACATAACAGTTACATCATCCAGGAGAGTTTGCAGAATAAAGCTAGGGGGTTCATCGACCCAATTACAAGCATTAGAGCTCTGAAAACAGAACCTAGCTAACTCATCTGCCAGTTTATTGGCTTCCCTCGGACAGTGTTTAAACTTCACATTACCTAACCCTGCAATCAAGTCCACACAATCTGCAAAAATAGCTGCTGAATCATTGTACCACCGATTCCCAGTCGAGCAGGCTTCCACTGTTTCAAGGGAGTCAGACTCCACGGTCAGATTTGCTATGCCCATCTTATTTGCTAGGGAAAGGCCTTCCTTCATAGCTAACGCTTCTGCCACCTGCGTTGAGATCACATGCGGCAAGTACGATGTACGTGCAGCAACAAATTTGCCTTCATAGTCACGTAGTACCACCCCAACTGACCCTGCATGTAATTCTTCAAAGAATGAGGCATCAACATTTAGTTTTACCTCTCTTGGGCCAGGTTTGATCCACTTGGAATCAGCCTCGCTTGGCCTTCACTGCCTCCGTATTTGCGACAATAGCAAGAATTGAGAATTTGCATTTGACCATAGGGGGACCGGCTCATCCCTAGACCGCCGGCGACGCAGCCACCATAGTTACTAGCACGTAGTTAAAATCACCCCTCCCTTACCTTCACTGTAGAGAATCCAATCAATGCGGAGTCCGGGAGCCTTATGATTTGCTCCAGGATTACCGAGCCTTGACAACTCGTTTTGTCCCACATCAGTAATAAGCTGCTCTAGCTCTAGCTTTTGCCATAGTTCTTGATATCTTCTGCATCTCTGAAACAAATCGGACAAGATGCCGAATCCCCAATATGCCTATTAGCCAAGATACATTTGAGCGGGATAATTCCATGGAGAGCCCGCTATAAGAAAATTTTGATTTTACTTGGGACATTTAATTTCCAGAGACTCCTCCATACAGGGTTTAGGGCCGAACCACCTTGATTAGCCAATTGAGTCGCATTTGGACCAAACTGATATCTCCATTGCATATAATAACCCGACTTAACAGTATATCGTCCATGACTAGTCTCTTTTCAGGCAATAAAATCATCAAAACCCTGATTATTCAATGGGATTTGCAGGATTCTTTCTACATCAGCATCATTGAAAATATCTCTAAGTAAATGTTCATCCTAAGATGCTGTAATGGGGCTAATTAGATCACTGACTTTAGTAATAAGAGTACCTCCCCTCGCAGTTGTTAGATTTCCATCAGCACTGGATGGTATCCATCTGTCTAGCCACATGTTAATCTTCTCGCCATTACCGACCCGCCAAATGTAATCGAGTTTGAAGGTGGGTAATGCCGCCATCAAACTCCGCCAAGTAAAAGAGCATCCAGCCTTAGGACCAGCTCTCATGATATTTCCATCTGAATAGTATGTAGCCCACAGCACGCGTGCACATAACGATTCTGGTTCGTCCACTAATCTTCATATTTGTTTTGCAAGCATAGCCAAATTGAATGATTGAAAATCTCTGAAGCTCATTCCTCCCTCATTCTTTGGATAACACAACTTCCACCATGCTAGCCAATGCATCTTATTACTATTCTCGTCATCTCCCTACCCTACCAGAATTTTGCAATGGCATCCATCATCCTTTTGTTGGAGATATGCCCAAGAGGCAATAATAAAGTGGTTATTATATATCTTTATGTTTATGATAAATTTTTGCATACCATGCTATAATTGTATTAACCGAAACATTGATACATGTGTGTTATGTAGGAGTCTCTAGTAAGCCTCTTGTATAACTAGCTTGTTGATTAATAGATGATCATAGTTTCATGATCATGAACATTGGATGTTATTAATAACAAGGTTATGTCATTAGATGAATGATGTAATGGACACACCCAATTAAGTGTAGCATTTGATCACGTCATTAAGTTCTATTTGCTATTAGCTTCCGATACATACTTACCTAGTCCTTCGACCATGAGATCATGTAAATCACTTATACCGGAAGGGTACTTTGATTACATCAAACTCCACTGCGTAAATGGGTGGTTATAAAGGTGGGATTAAGTATTCGGAAAGTATGAGTTGAGGCATATGGATCAAGAGTGGGATATTGTCCATCCCGATGACGGATAGATATACTCTGGGCCCTCTCGGTGGAATATCGTCTGATTAGCTTGCAAGCATATGAATTCATAATAGATGACATACCACGGTACGAGTAAAGAGTACTTGTTGGAGATGAGGTTGAACAAGGTATAGAGATACCGATGATCAAACCTCGGACAAGTAAAATATTGCGTGACAAAGGGAATCGGTATCGTATGTAAATGGTTCATTCGATCACTAAGTCATCGTTGAATATGTAGGAGCCATTATGGATCTCCAGATCCCACTATTGGTTATTGGTCGAAGAGAAGTCTCAACCATGTCTGCATAAGTTCACGAACCGTAGGGTGACACACTTAAGGTTTGATGTCGTTTAAGTAGATATGGAATTTGGAATGGAGTTCGAAGTTTTGTTCGGAGTCTCGACTGGGATCCAGGACATCACGAGGAGGTTTGGAATGGTCCAGAGAATAAGATGCATATATAGGAAGTCACTTTCAAAGTTTGGAAATGATCCGATGAATTTATGGAAGGTTCTAGAAAAGTCCGGAAGAAATCACCATGGAAGGAGGGACTCCACCTAACTTGGCCGGCCAGCCAAAGGGAGGAGGAGTCCCAGGTGGACTCCACCAAAGGTGGCCGGCCACCCCACCAAAGGGAAAGGGAGAGTCCCACCCCAAGTAGGTTTCATCTATTTGGCAGTTTTTGAATTGGGGTCTTATTCGAAGACTTGGGCAACCCTAGATGTGTTCCACCTATATAATGAGGGGAAAGGGGAGGGAGCCAGCCACATTAAGACCACCTTGGCCGCACCACCTAGGGCACCAAGGCCGGCACCCCTCTCCCCAAACCCTAGCCGCCCCTCCTCCTCATACAACCCTAGTAGAGCTTAGGCGAAGCCCTGCCGGAGTTCTAACCCACCACCGCCACCACGCCGTCATGCTGCCGGGATTCCGAGGAGGATCCACTACTTCCGCTGCCCGCTGGAACGAGGATCCACTACTAGATTAGATCTTGGCTTGTTATTCGTTCTTGCGGTAGGAATTTTTTTTGTTTTCTATGCTACGAATCCCATCAGTGGTATCGGAGTCGTGTCTATGCATAGATTGGTTGCACGAGTAGAACACAATTGTTTTGTGGGAGTTGATGCTTTGTTTAGTTTAGTTTGTGTACTTTGCATCTTGCGGGATGGTGGGATGAAGCGGCTCGGGCTAACTTTACATGACCGCGTTCATGAGATTTGCTCCACGCTCGACATGCAACTTGTAATGTCCCAGGTTTAGAGACGATCGAGGGTAGATTTTAGAAAGGGATGTGCATTGCATAGCAAATTCTGGGGAAATTTCGCGCTTTTAAACAAAAACTGCATCGTAGGGGAGCAAGTTTCTCTCTCGACACCTTACAGGGTTAGGGTTTCGAGAGTGCGACAAACTTGCATCTCACTTAACTAGATTAGGGTTTTGAGATGAGAGGGGAGAGTTTGCATCACCAATTTAAGTTGCATGATTGAATTCTAAGTTAAGATGTATGATTAAGTTCAAACCAAATTTGAATTTGAATTTCAAATTCAAACATAAAACAAATATCTCATTATTTAATTGAAAGGAAATTCACTAAGTAAATAATTAAAATACAAATTATAAATAATGCACATAATAAATAAAGCTCATTAGAGAAAACCTTGAGCTTTATTGATCATCACACAATATACAATGTCTTTACAATATTCATAATGGAAATAAATGAATATTACAACACATTACAAGAATTGATAAAATAGAAAAAGAAAAGGAAAATTACAAGTAAATAAAATTTATCCTAAACTACAATATGATCTTGAACTTGGTGATCTTCATGTCCATTTGATCAACTTCTTGATCCCTGCACACAAACAAAACAAACACAAAGGAAATAAAACAAGTATTATGCCAAGTGGCATTGCCACTTGGCAGGTTAGCAAAGAAATGAAAATTTGGAAGATATGATCAACTCTGCCGAGCTGATCCAGCCACAGCCAAGGACCAAGCCAGATACCAAGCATCTGCACACACACACAGCCAGACTGCTCACAAGGCTGTGTGCATGCAGCACACACACAGTGAGTCACCAAGAGGAGAGTAGGAGCTGTCGACCAGGGAAACAAAGGCCAAACATATAAAAGCCTCTCCAACAGTGAACCCTAGATCATTCATCGACCAAGCAGCAGGGTAAGAGCACCAAGAACAGCTAGAACAGGAAGAACAACTAGAGCTGTTCAATCTATCCCAAAAATCACCAGAAATTAATCAAGCATCACCAGCAAGCCAGGAGGAGCAGGGCAAGTTCATAAATCCAAACCAGAAGCAATCCTCTACACCAACCCTATTTCTAGGAGCTGGAGTGAGGTATACACAAGAATCATGAGCAAGCATCTGTCTTGCTCATACTTAAGCATTCACTTGCATCACAGAAGCAAAAAGGGAGTGAGTACCCTATTGTATCATCATCTGGCTACTAAGCCTTTTGGTGCAAGCAAATTAGAGAACAGTAAGAGGGAGTTTGCCCAAGGGAACATTGGCATGTCAGTCAGATGACATACCAGAGAAATCCAACCTGGATTAATCCCTAACTATCCATTCCAAATCATCTAGCACCTAAAGCCTAGCAAACCATCAGACCATAGACAGATCTATGTCTATTTTGTTTCAACAGCAAAGGCTATTGGCTATTCCAACAAAAAAGGATTAGCCAAAGAGCAGTTGTTCATCCACAGCAAGCCAACATGGGGTGGGAGCTTCCTGAGCAGCCAAGAGTGGCTACTGAGGCCACCTCAACCAACCAAATCAGTTAAACCACCAAGCCAGCACAAGCATCATCACCCAGAAGGGTTCAGAGTGGGCTAGGGTCCCCAAAAATATATTGGCATCCCTCTAGCCCAAGCAAATTAAATTAATATGATCATCACTGTGTCACAGTTCACATCATTTATCTGTTAAGCAATCAAAACTAAGCAGATAAATGAAACAGGCAAGTTACTGATGCACTGCATCTTGCAGATGATCCAATGGATCATTGCAAGCATCCACTGATGCTTGGACAAGCACCAGCACCCACAGGCTAAGCCTGTATGAAGCACAAACAGCACTGGTTGAGCACCAGTGAATCACAGAGAGAAGCACACACTTGCTCACAAGCAAGTAATGATAAATTGATCATCAGAGCATCATTAGCTCTTGCTACAGATCACCACAGCCAAGCATAGCATCAACACATGCACCAGATAAATTACATAATCACAAAACAAGAACAATGGCATAGCAGACAATCAAATACATGACATATAATTGTATGTAGAAGCACACTAACAAGGGTTAGAGCTGTCTAGTCAACCATCATGCTCAGTAGGACATTCCCATGAGCTACAATTCAATAATCATCACACAGGGGCACTGGTACTTGCATACTACAAGAATCATGCATCATGATCAAGCCAGGGCCCAGGATATGCACACACAGGATATCCCTGTATAATAGTATCAAGCACCAGGCACAGGCCATGAGCATCACTGGATGCTCATAAGCAATCACATGAGGGCCACAGTAGGAGTATAGGATACAACAGTAGTGCATAGAACAAAGCTAGAAGAGCAGCAGCAGCTAGCATGCATGACAGCAGCAAAGAGCATAGCGGCATACGCACAGTCAGAGCAAGCACAGCAACATCACGGCACGGCCACACCTCTATGAGTAGAGGCAGGCCAGTGACCAAGCTAGGAGAAGGAAGAGAAGAAGCAGAACAAGGAGAAGAAGAGGGGTGGCGCACTTACCGTGGTCGAGTAGACAGGCGCGGCCATGGCGGCCACGGCGGCACACGCCGGAGCGCGGCGGCGCCAGGCCAAGCCAGGCCATGGCGGCACCACGGCACCACCCGCACCACGGCGGCGAAGCCAGGGCGGAGACCAAGCACCAGGAGCGCCAGGAACGGCGGGATCGAGCGGATCCCGTAACCCTAGCACCAGAGGGGTGATACGTCTCCGACGTATCGATAATTTCTTATGTTCCATGCTACTTTATTGATGATACCTACATGTTTTATAAACATTATATGTCATATTTATGCGTTTTCCGAACTAACCTATTGACGAGATGCCGAAGTGCCAGTTTTCGCTGTTTTTGGTTTCAGAAATCCTAGTAACGAAATATTCTCGGAATTGGACGAAATCAACGCCCAGGTTCCTATTTTGCCCGGAAGCATCCATAACACCCGAGAACCGTCAGAGAGGGGCCACGTGGGGCCCACACATGGTGGCGGCGCGGCCAAGGAGCCAGGCGCGCCGCCCTAGTGTCTGGCCCCAGGACCCCTCCGAGGCTCCCCTTTCGCCTATTTAAAGGTCCGACCTAAAACCCCGACACGAATAGCGACGGTGCGAAACCTTCCGGCAGCCGCCATCGCGAAGCCAAGATGGGGGACGGAGTCTCTGTTCCGGCACGCCGCCGGGACGGGGAAGTGCCCCCGGAAGGCTTCTCCATCGACACCGCTGCCATCTCCACCGCCATCTTCATCACCGCTGCTGCTCCCATGAGGAGGGAGTACTTCTCCATCGAGGCTAAGGGATGTACCGGTAGCTATGTGGTTCATCTCTCTCCTATGTACTTCAATACAATAATCTCATGAGCTGCCTTACATGATTGAGATTCATATGATGATGCTTGTAATCTAGATGTCATTATGCTAGTCAAGTGGGTTTTACTTATGTGATCTCCGGAGACTCATTGTCCCACGTGTGTAAAGGTGACAGTGTGTGCACCGTGTGGGTCTCTTAGGCTATATTTCACAGAATACTTATTCACTGTTATGAATGGCATAGTGAAGTGCTTATTTATATCTCTTTATGATTGCAATGTGTTTTGTATCACAATTTACCTATGTGCTACTCTAGTGATGTTATTAAAGTAGTTTTATTCCTCCTGCACGGTGTAATGGTGACAGTGTGTGCATCCGTGTTAGTACTTGGCGTAGGCTATGATTATGATCTCTTGTAGATTATGAAGTTAACTATTGCTATGATGGTATTGATGTGATCTATTCCTCCTACATGGTGTGAAGGTGACAGTGTGCATGCTATGTTAGTACTAGGTTTAGTCGTGTCGATCTTTCGTGCACTCTAAGGTTATTTAAATATGAACATTGAATTGTGGAGCTTGTTAACTCCGGCATTGAGGGTTCGTGTAATCCTACGCAATGTGTTCATCATCCAACAAGAGAGTGTAGAGTATGCATCTATCTATTCTGTTATGTGATCAAAGTTGAGAGTGTCCACTAGTGAAAGTCTAATCCCTAGGCCTTGTTCCTAAATATTGCTATCGCTGCTTGTTTACTGTTTTACTGCGTTACTACTGCTGCGTTACTACTGCTTGTTTACTCCCTACAATATTACTACCATCAACTGCACGCCAGCAAGCTATTTCTGGCGCCGTACTACTGCTCATATTCATTCATACCACTTGTATTTCACTATCTCTTCGCCGAACTAGTGCACCTATTAGGTGTGTTGGGGACACAAGAGACTTCTTGCTTTGTGGTTGCAGGGTTGCATGAGAGGGATATCTTTGACCTCTTCCTCCCTGAGTTCGATAAACCTTGGGTGATCCACTTAAGGAAAACTTGCTGCTGTTCTACAAACCTCTGCTCTTGGAGGCCCAACACGTCTACAAGAATAGAAGCACCCGTAGACATCAAGCTATTTTCTGGCGCCGTTGCCGGGGAGGAAAGGTAAAAGGTACTCACACTCCGGATCTCGGCTACTAAGCTATTTTCCGGCGCCGTTGTAAGTACTCGAAGCTATTTCCTTTAGATCCTGCAATCGCATCTTTTTTGTTTCTTGTTTACACTAGTTAGGCATAATGGAAAACAACAAAAATATGAGAGATCTTTATGAACTTTATCTTGAATTAGGACATGATGTGTTTGAAGAAAGAATTAAGAAACCCATGGAACTTTATATGCATGCTAATGGGAATGTTATTACTATGAATGCTTTGAACACCATTGTTGCTAATGTTATGGAAAATTCTAAGCTTGGGGAAGCTGGCTTTGATGAGCATGATATTTTTAGTCCCCCAAGCATTGAGGAGAAAATTTACTTTGATGATACTATGCCTCCTATATTTGATGATGAGAATAATAATGATAGCTACTTTGTTGAATTTGCTCCCACTACAACTAATAAAATTGACTATGCTTATGTTGGGAGTAGTAATTATTTTATGCATGAGACTCATGATAAGAAAGCTTTAAGTGATAGTTATATTGTTGAGTTTGCTCATGATGCTACTGAAAGTTATTATGAGAGAGGAAAATATGGTTGTAAAATTTTTCATGTTACTAAAACACCTCTCTATGTGCTGAAATTTTTGAAGCTACACTTGTTTTATCTTCCTATGCTTGTTACTTTGCTCTTCATGAACTTGTTTATTTACAAGATTCCTATGCATAGGAAGCATGTTAGACTTAAATGTGTTTTGAATTTGCCTCTTGATGCTCTCTTTTGCTTCAACTTCTATTTCTTGCGAGTGCATCATTAAAACTGCTGAGCCCATCTTAATGGCTATAAAGAAAGAACTTCTTGGGAGATAACCCATGTGTTTTTTTTTACTACAGTACTTTGTTTTATATTTGTGTCTTGGAAGTTGTTTACTACTGTAGCAACCTCTCCCTATCATGTTTTTGTGCCAAGTAAAGTTTCTATGTTAAAGTTGATGTTATTTTTGGGATCGCTGTGCAGAAACAGCATTGCTGTCTGTCACGAATCTGGGCCTAATTCTCTGTATGTAACTCATAAAATTATGCCAATTTACGTGAGTGATCCTCAGATATGTACTCAACTTTCATTAGTTTTGAGTTTTTCCATTTGAGCAAGTCTGGTGCCATTTTAAAATTCGTCTTTACGAACTGTTCTGTTTTGACAGATTCTGCCTTTTATTTCGCATTGCCTCTTTTGCTATGTTGGATGAATTTCTTTGATCCACTAATGTCCAGTAGCTTTATGCAATGTCCAGAAGTGTAAAGAATGATTGTGTCACCTCTGAACATGTAAATTTTTATTGTGCACTAACCCTCTAATGAGTTTGCTTGAAGTTTGGTGTGAAGGAAGTTTTCATGGGTCAAGAGAGAAGTATGATATACTATGATCAAGAAGAGTGAAAGGTCTAAGCTTGGGGATGCCCCGGTGGTTCATCCTTGCATATTTCAAGAAGACTCAAGCATCTAAGCTTGGGGATGCCCAAGGCATCCCCTTCTTCATCGACAAGGTATCGGGTTCCTTCTCTTGAAACTATATTTTTATTCGGTCACATCTTATGTACTTTACTTGGAGCGTCTGTATGTTTTTGTTTTTGTTTTTGTTTGAATAAATACTTGTGTGGGAGAGAGACACGCTCCGCTGGTTCATATGAACACATGTGTTCTTAGCTTTTAATGTTCAAGGGCGAAAGTTGATCGCTTCACTTGTTGTTATATGGTTGGAAACAGAAAATGCTACATGTAGTAATTGGTAAAATGTCTTGGATAATGTGATACTTGGCAATTGTTGTGCTCATGTTTAAGCTCTTCCATCATATACTTTGCACTCATTAATGAAGAAATACATAGAGCTTGCTAAAATTTGGTTTGCATAATTGGTCTCTCTAAGGTCTAGATAATTTCTAGTATTGAGTTTTGAACAACAAGGAAGACGGTGTAAAGTCTTATAATGTTTACAATATGTCTTTTATGTGAGTTTTGCTGCACCGGTTCATCCTTGTGTTTGTTTCAAATAACCTTGCTAGCCTAAACCTTGTATCGAGAGGGAATACTTCTCATGCATCCAAAATCCTTGAGCCAACCACTATGCCATTTGTGTCCACCATACCTACCTACTACATGGTATTTCTCCGCCATTCCAAAGTAAATTGCTTGAGTGCTACCTTTAAACAATTCAAAAGTTATTACCTCTTATTTGTGTCAATGTTTTATAGCTCATGAGGAAGTATGTGGTGTTTATCTTTCAATCTTGTTGGGCAACTTTCACCAATGGACTAGTGGCTTCATCCGCTTATCCAATAACCTTGCAAAAAGAGCTGCAATGGGATTCCCAGTCCCAAATTAATTAACAAAAATAGACACTCCTCCATGGTATGTGATTGTTGGAAGGCACCCGAAGGATTCGGTTAGCCATGGCTTGAGAAAGCAAAGGTGGGGAGGAGTGTCAACATAATAAAACTAAAATAAAAAGGCACTCCTTCATGGTATGAGATTGTTGGCAGGCACCCGAGGATTCGGTTAGCCATGGTTTGTGAAAGAAAGGTTGGAAGGAGTGCCACCCAAAAATAAAATAAAATGGGAGCCGCTCTTTGAAGGTTTGTGGCAAGGGGGTTAGAGTACCCACTACCATTCGTTGACAACAACAAACACCTCTCAAAACTTTACTTTTATGCTCTCTTTATGTTTTCAAAATAAAAGCTCTAGCACAAATATAGCAATCGACGCTTTCCTCTTTGAAGGACCTTTCTTTTACTTTTATTGTTGAGTCAGTTTACCTATCTCTCTCCACCTTAAGAAGCAAACACTTGTGTGAACTGTGCATTAATTCCTACATACTTGCATATTGCACTTGTTATATTACTCTATGTTGACAATATCCATGAGATATACATGTTATAAGTTGAAAGCAACCGCTGAAATTTAATCTTCCTTTGTGTTGCTTCAATACCTTTACTTTGATTTATTGCTTTATGAGTTAACTCCTATGCAAGACTTATTGATGCTTGTCTTGAAGTACTATTCATGAAAAGTCTTTGCTTTATGATTCACTTGTTTACTCATGTCATTACCATTGTTTTTGATCGCTGCATTCATTACATATGTTTACAATAGTATGATCAAGGTTATGATGGCATGTCACTTCAGAAATTATCTTTGTTATCGTTTTACCTGCTCGGGACGAGCAGAACTAAGCTTGGGGATGCTGATACGTCTCCGACATATCGATAATTTCTTATGTTCCATGTTACTTTATTGATGATACCTACATGTTTTATACACATTATATGTCATATTTATGCGTTTCCGGAACTAACCTATTGACGAGATGCCGAAGTGCCAGTTCCTGTTTTCTGCTGTTTTTGGTTTCAGAAATCCTAGTAACGAAATATTCTCGGAATTGGACGAAATCAACGCCCAGGTTCCTATTTTGCCAGGAAGCATCCAGAACACCCGAGAACCGTCAGAGAGGGGCCACGTGGGGCCACACATGGTGGCGGCGCGGCCAAGGAGCCAGGCGCGCCGCCCTAGTGTCTGGCCCCACCAGACCCCTCCGAGGCTCCCCTTTCGCCTATTTAAAGGTCCTGACCTAAAACCCGAGACGAATAAGCGACGGTACGCGAAACCTTCCGGAGCCGCCGCCATCGCGAAGCCAAGATGGGGGACAGGAGTCTCTGTTCCGGCACCCGCCGGACGGGGAAGTTTCCCCGGAAGGCTTCTCCATCGACACCGCTGCCATCTCCACCGCCATCTTCATCACCGCTGCTGCTCCCATGAGGAGGAGTAGTTCTCCATCGAGGCTAAGGGCTGTACCGGTAGCTATGTGGTTCATCTCTCTCCTATGTACTTCAATACAATAATCTCATGAGCTGCCTTACATGATTGAGATTCATATGATGATGCTTGTAATCTAGATGTCATTATGCTAGTCAAGTGGGTTTTACTTATGTGATCTCCGGAGACTCCTTGTCCCACGTGTGTAAAGGTGACAGTGTGTGCACCGTGTGGGTCTCTTAGGCTATATTTCACAGAATACTTATTCACTGTTATGAATGGCATAGTGAAGTGCTTATTTATATCTCTTTATGATTGCAATGTGTTTTGTATCACAATTTACCTATGTGCTACTCTAGTGATGTTATTAAAGTAGTTTTATTCCTCCTGCACGGTGTAATGGTGACAGTGTGTGCATCCGTGTTAGTACTTGGCGTAGGCTATGATTATGATCTCTTGTAGATTATGAAGTTAACTATTTCTATGATGGTATTGATGTGATCTATTCCTCCTACATGGTGTGAAGGTGACAGTGTGCATGCTATGTTAGTACTTGGTTTAGTCGTGTCGATCTTTCATGCACTCTAAGGTTATTTAAATATGAACATTGAATTGTGGAGCTTGTTAACTCCGGCATTGAGGGTTCGTGTAATCCTACGCAATGTGTTCATCATCCAACAAGAGAGTGTAGAGTATGCATCTATCTATTCTGTTATGTGATCAAAGTTGAGAGTGTCCACTAGTGAAAGTCTAATCCCTAGGCCTTGTTCCTAAATACTGCTATCGCTGCTTGTTTACTATTTTATTGCGTTACTACGCTGGCTCTGCTTGTTTACTTCCTACAATATTACTACCATCAACCACGAAGCTATTTTCTGGCGCCGTACTACTGCTCATATTCATTCATACCACTTGTATTTCACTATCTCTTCGCCGAACTAGTGCACCTATTAGGTGTGTTGGGGACACAAGAGACTTCTTGCTTTGTGGTTGCAGGGTTGCATGAGAGGGATATCTTTGACCTCTTCCTCCCGAGTTCGATAAACCTTGGGTGATCCACTTAACTTCCGCTGTTCTACAAACCTCTGCTCTTGGAGGCCCAACTCTGTCTACAAGAATAGAAGCACCCGTAGACATCAAGGGGGTCGAGGTCGAGCGCAGCTGGCCGCCCGCGTCAGATCGACGCGGATAGGATTGACCGCCGTCGTGGGGCGCGTCGATTGCGCACCATGGCGGGGGCCGGTCCGGCGAATCTCGCCGGAATCGGAGCGACGAGCGGAGGCGACGGTCGCAGAGAGGGTTAGGGTTAGGGTTTGATCGCGCGTGAGAGGAAGAGAGGGGAATGGGGCTGGTCGAGCCGGACCGGGCCGGTCGGTTCGACCTAACCCACTGGGTTGCACCGACAGGTGGGCCCAGGGGCAATTGTGTCTTTTCACAAATAAACCAAAAATGCTGAAACTTTAAAAATTCATATAAAATTAATTATAGCTCTAAAAAAATAATTAAAAATATGAAAATAGATCAGCATAAAATTCTCTACCTGAATAAAATATCAAAGGGAATTTTTGAAGACCATCAAGAATAAGTCTTAATATAATAATTTAAATAATCATTTAAATCACACATATTATTTTCAATAATGAAAATAAGTCCATTAATACCTTTGGACTATAAAAACACCTTGACAACATTTCAAGGTTGTATTTTACCCTAAACAGAGTATCCCTAAATTGTTCTTAGTATTAACCTTCTACATAAAAGAATAAATACCGGAAAGGGGGGAACAAACCATAAAAATGGAATCATGCATAATTGCTTCTTTAACCATTGCCCTTATTGGACAATGATGCTATTTTTCAGGACAGAGGACAAGGGTCAGTCCACACCATCCAATGCAAAACTTTGCAGTGTTCGGGCAAGTTCATCGCTTGCTCATGTCATTTGAGTATTTTTACCAAATTACTTGCAAAGTAATATGATTATCACTATTGCATAAAAAGCAAAACCACTATTTTCATAACTATGAATATGACTATGTGGTTGGCAATGGAACCATGGATTGTGTTGATATGGTGGAGGTTCCATTGCAAGGGTTTATATCCATCTAGGATTAAACAACAAATGTCGTCCAGTGATTCTTGTGCCGTAATACCCGTGTTAACCATAAGATCTGGAGTGGGACGGAGTAGCCAATTGTATTTCCACCTCTCGTACATCAACGGACGCGCTTTACCGGAGAACACTTGAATCCTAGGGTGCATTTGGTAGCTGGGGAAGCTTAAAGTCCCCACGGCTTTGTCCGTAGAACACTTGTAGCCCGAAGATCATTTGGTGGCTGGGGAAGCCTAAAGTCCCCACGGTATTGCGGTCTATGAGGGGTTGCATCTACCGGCGAAGGAGTTTGGTTCGATCCCAAACTGTCGTCGTGGTCGGGGTCCACCCTGAAATATGGGAATAATGGGACCGGCGAGGACCCAGGGTCGGGGATGCAACAAAGGGTGGGTGTGCGAGGTAGCGGAGGAATATGAACGGCTAGGACCTTATACCGGGCCTCACACCAAAGGAAGTGTGGACGGGAAAGCTGCCCGGTTGGCACCAAGGTTAAGATCTCTTATGGGTAAAGAAACACACCTCTGCAGAGTGTATCGAATTGTGACCAGTCACTCCTTGTTTCGGGATTGGAACTGCGAACGCTGCCGGAAAGGAACTCCATGAAGTTCTAGTCAACCGGTGAAGGCTGACGGACATAGTTCTTCTGAATAAAAACAACCTTTTCAAGAAATGGTTATCAAAACCTGCATGGTATCAGACTTTCTGGTCTGGTGCCGTAGTTAGTGCATTAAACACCTCTTTCCTAATATGAACTTGTTGAGTACGCTCGTACTCATACCACTCTTAAATCCCCTAGACTGTCTGAACCATCTGGAGTAAGACAACGACAACCCTGAAGGAGCCGACATCATCGGCTACGAAGAACCAGATCTCTCAGGAGGAGTTGAAGGTGTAGACTACCTGATAGTCTACGGAAACGGAGAGGGATCCGGAGGAGAACAATCTTAGAACCAGTAGTAGTAGTAGTTGTACCGAGCAGTCCGAACTTCTAGTATTTAACTGCTCGCGGGAATAAATGTATAACCTAGTAAGACTTCTGTATTGTAAGCTAAGTTGGGTTCGCCTCGAACCCAGGAGTAAACCTCTTAGGACCCAAGAGGAGCTCCAAGATGATATGTATATATGGTTTGTAATAATGTATGAATGAGTTATGGACCTGCTATGTTCTGTTGTACTACTCGAGGGATGTAATATTTGCGGATTGGTACTTCGCGAATGTTATATCAACGACTGGCATACTACAACATGCAGTGGTATGCAGGGTCACCACAGTTGGTATCAGAGCAAAAGCTTTGACCTTAGGTTGGAACCTAGTAAATGGGACGAAACGTTAGGAGTCAAATAGGACTAGTAAAGAATTCTCTAAAAATATGGTGTATATTCAATTGAGAATACAACAATCATATCTTTTAGTGTGATAATTCTTTATTATCTCTATTATGATGCATTATTACTAATCTTATATTCTTTCTATTTCTACAGCCAACAATGGCAAGTTCACGCCCGGGACGTAATGTGAAAGTGAAGACGTCAAACTTGAGTGAATACGACGGAGGACTTGCAGACATTCTACGTGCCATGTTACTTGAATTTGGGTGCGATCCCCAAATCCAAGTGATGAAATATTGGTACTATGATGGACCAGTATTGGCAAAGTGTAGAGTAGGGCTACGACTTCCCGAATCTTTGGGAATGAGCGTAGTTATGCCAGCAGGAGAAGCCAGAACCATCAACACAGCCTACCATATAGCTGTTATGAGAGCCATAACCGATATCCGGGAGCATAAGACGAAAGAGCTTATGGGTTCCGAATTCACCCACATTCCTCACATGGAGGAAGAGGATGATCCCATGCTGAACCATTTTAAATACGCCAAACGCAAACCAGCTGAAGCTGCAAAATACATGGACAATAGCCGTAACTTACTATCATTGTTATTTCAGTTGAACCGTCATTTGACGGGAGCAATTGATACAATGCTAGAAGAGTTCACCGAGCCCAAGGAGGAGACAAAAGGAAAGGAACCCATGGAGGGAGTGGTGCATACACCAGTTTACTCAGCTGGTGATTACATTAGCATTGACCATCCAGAACAGCAAACCACACCTATTACTCCTAGGTATTTTCCTAATAACTCCTATGGAGGATATGAAGGTGGCGAGGAATCCGGAAACCATCAGCGTTCCGTGACTCCTATAGAAAACTCAACAGGTTGGCGTTGGGGGTCAGATACTGGAAACCCTAGTGATTCGGTTAAGTATAATCCTGAGATGAATGATGATGCCACAACCCAGTTTCAGAACGATCAGTATAATAGAGGAGATATTGAGGGGTATCCTATGCTGATTGAGTCTGATACTGAAGGTGGGAATACCTTTGGCGGAGTCACCGGGGAGTACACCCGATGGGTGGACTATGATGCACTGAATGACCAGTTTATGAACACAGATTTTCCCTCGGAACATCATCCGATTCCGACTACAAGCCTACGGGAAGACCCTATGTTCCAGATTCTGTCAGGAGGACTTCACGTTCGACCGGATGGAAGCCTGGGATGTACCGGGAGTGAAGAACGACTAGAGACCACCATGGGAGGCGAGACTACAATACAGTAGTACCACATGTATTGTAGTATGTAATATTTGTATAAATTTGTACATATACTTTAATAAGTGAGTTTGCATACTCACATCGACTTGAGTATTGTAATAAGACCACTTATGTATGTATATACAGGGTATATGTTTTGTATGATTTGCATTTGCTTCTTGATTTCCATTGCGTGACTAGTTCTGTGCACAAAGTTGAGCTCAGAAAACTTGTGCATGGAGTAATTATGAGTACCACTTTGTGTTGCAGAACTAGGGGGATATGTCGGGAGCGCCGAGTGAGGAGAGTGAAGAGCAGCGCATCGAGCGTGAGGCCAGACAGAAAGCTGAGGCTGATGAAGCAGCCATGACTCAGTTTCCACCACCACCACCACGTGAAGAACTTTGTCCAGTACATGCAGATGATGGAAGAAAGACAACGTGTGACATTGGAGCAGCAGAATAGATTCTTTCAGGAGCTGCTGCAACAGAACAGAGTTGAGAGACCGAGAATCAGGGAGTCACTTTGTCGACTTCCGAATACAAAGCCAATCTCGTTTGCATACGCGCCCGAACCCATGGACGCGGAAGATTGGTTAATGGATACTGAGCGTAAGCTCAATACAGTTGGATGCAATGACCTGGAGAAGGTCCGGTATGCAACACACTTACTATGTGGACCAGCCGCATCGTGGTGGGATAATATAGTAGCTGTTTATCCGGCTGAGAAGGTATTCACCTGGGAAGAGTTTAAGAGGAAGTTCAGGGAATCCAATGTCCCTGAAAGCATAGTGGAGCTGAAGCGTCGAGAATTTGAAAGTCTCGAGCAGAAGGATAAGGCCATCCTGACTTACGTCAGGGAGTTTTCTGGACTGTCTCGGTATGCCGTGGAGGAGGTTAATACCGAGGACAAGAAAAAGAAGAGGTTTATGCGAGGATTAAATCCTCAGTTCAAGGTACAGCTCAGGTTGCTGAGGGCGACTGAGTTCCAAGAGTTGGTGGATGCAGCCATCACTCTGGAAGATGATTTCAAACAACTGCAAGAAGAGAAACGGAAGAAGGCCAAATTTGAGCCTAAGAGGTTTGGCAGCAACAAGCCAAACATGAGTTTGAGTTTTAAACCAAGGTACAACAACAACAACAACAACAACAACAACAACAACAACAACAACAACAACAACAACAACAACAACAACAACAACTATAATAGGAGGAACCAAGGATTCCAGCCTACAAACCAAAATAAGTGTCGAGTCTGTGGGAAACCAGGACATCTTTCCAAGGATTGCAGAAAGCCAAGGATAATATGCTTTGGCTGTCGAGAGGAAGGACACATGCTTAGGGATTGCCCTAAGAGAAAGAATGAAG
Organism: Lolium multiflorum; assembly: GCA_030979885.1. Taxonomy (NCBI): domain Eukaryota; kingdom Viridiplantae; phylum Streptophyta; class Magnoliopsida; order Poales; family Poaceae; genus Lolium; species Lolium multiflorum. The sequence continues at coordinate 144,291,616 of CM061749.1, forward strand.
GAGGTCAGTCAGGAGGAGGAGGAAGCCGAGGAGGAAACACCGGAGGGAACTGGAAGAACAAGAAACCCTTCGGCAAGTTGAACTGTACCAGCTTGGAGGAGGTGATTAACTCCGATCAAGCAGTGATAGGTACGCTCAGATACTCACTCATCCTGGCAAAGTACTTTTTGATACTGGTGCAACTACATCATTCATTTCCCAGCAATTCATCATCAAACATGGGATTAGATGCAATAAACTAGATAAACCAATAACCATACTTTCTGCGGGGGGAACGATACTAGTAACCCACACTAAACCTGGACAAGTCATTATGATCAATAAGTGTGCGTTTGACGCAGACCTGTTCATTTTACCGATGAAGGACATTGATGTCATTCTTGGTATGAACTGGTTAGAGGAAAATGGCGCACTTATAGATTGTACCCATAAAACAGTGTCTTTGAAAAGCCCAGGTGGAGATAGAATCATTTACCAAGGAGATAAGCATACTCAGATTGAAGTAGAGTTGAAGCTGAACAGTATGAAGGAAGTGAAACTCGAGGACATTCCAGTGGTCAATGAATTCCAAGATGTATTCCCTAAGGAATTACCTAGAATGCCACCAGATAGGGAGATAGAATTTACTATCGACCTAATTCCAGGAACAGCACCCATTGCTAAAGCACCATACAAGATGGGGCCTAAAGAGTTGAAAGAACTCAAGGAACAATTGGATGACCTGGAACAGAAAGGATTCATACAGGAGAGTATCTCACCATGGGGATCACCTGTGATTTTCGTGGATAAAAGAGATGGAGGTCGACGGATGTGCGGAGACTACAGGAATCTGAACAATGTTACAATCAAGAACAAGTACCCACTTCCTAGAATCCAAGATCTTTTTGATCAAGTTAGAGGCGCGGGAGTCTTTTCCAAGATTGATCTAAGATCCGGTTATCACCAGATAAAGATCAAGAAGGAAGACGTTCCAAAAACAGCTTTTGTTTCGAGGTACAGACATCACGAGTATCTCGTAGTACCTTTTGGACTAACCAATGCCCCAGCAATATTCATGAATCTCATGAATAAGATCTTCATGCCATGTCTTGACAAGTTTGTCATCGTGTTCATCGATGATATCTTGATATATTCCAAGGACAAAGCTGAACATGCTGAACATTTAAGGATAGTGTTGCAAACACTAAGGGAACACCAACTGTACGCCAAGTTCAGTAAGTGTGAGTTTTGGCTTGATCAAGTAGAATTTCTTGGTCATGTCATTAGTAAGGATGGGATAGCAGTAAACCCAAGCAAAGTAGCCTCAGTTTTGGACTGGGAAGCACCCAAGAACGTCAAGGAAATTCAAGGATTCTTGGGAATGGCAGGATACTATAGGAGATTCATTGAAGGATTCTCCAAGATAGCAGGACCAATGACCAAGCTGCTAAGGAAGAACACACCATTCGTGTGGTCTGATGAGTGTGAGAAGAGTTTTCAGACTTTGAAAGAAAAACTCACCACAGCACCGGTGTTAGCAGTTCCTGAAGATGGCAAGGATTACACCGTGTACTGCGACGCATCCAAACATGGATTGGGATGTGTACTCATGCAAGACCGGAAAGTAATATCTTATGGATCGAGGCAACTCAGACCTCATGAAGTAAACTATCCAACTCATGATTTAGAGTTAGCAGCAGTTGTTTTTGCACTCAAAACTTGGAGACATTTTCTCTATGGAGCCAAGTGTGAGCTCTATACGGATCATAAGAGTCTCAAGTACTTCTTCACTCAAAAGGAACTCAATATGAGGCAGAAAAGATGGCTTGAATTGATCAAGGACTATGATTTGACCATCAACTATACTCCAGGAAAGGCTAATGTTGTAGCAGATGCCCTGAGTAGGAAGAGTACTGGAGGAATAGAACCAGAAATTTCACCGGAGTTGAAGAAGGAAATAAGCCAAGCCCAAATCCAACTTTGGGAGAAAGAGGCTCATGAAGGACTATCAGCTCTACAAGTAGCTGATGAGATGAATGTCAACCTCAAGAATGAGATAATCATGGGTCAATTAGATGATCCATTCATCGTAGAGGAGATGAGGAGAATTGACGAAGGAAGACCATCAGAATTTCACCGAGGAGAGATGGGATCATTATGGTTCCAGAAGAGAATTTGTGTTCCGGATATTGCTGAGATCAAGGAAGTAATACTCCGGGAAGCCCATCAAACACCATACTCCATTCATCGGAAGTACAAAGATGTACATGGATCTAAAGGAGCTATTCTGGTGGAACAACATGAAGAGAGAAATAGCACAGTATGTGGCGGAATGCCATACCTGCCAAAGAGTGAAGGCCGAACACCAGAGTCCGGCAGGAAAGTTACAACCTTTACCCATTCCAGAATGGAAATGGGAGGAGATAGGAATGGATTTTATCACCGGACTACCCATGACCAATAAAAAGAAGGACATGATATGGGTAATCGTGGACCGGTTGACAAAAAGTGCACACTTCTTAGCGGTAAACCAGCAAGATAAAGGAGAAAAACTCATTGATCTTTACATCAAAGAGATCGTGAGTAAACATGGAGTGCCCAAGAAGATCGTGTCAGATCGAGGATCAGTGTTCACATCAGCATTCTGGAAGCAACTACATGAAGCTTTAGGATCCCAGCTAGATTATAGCACCGCCTATCATCCTCAGACAGGTGGACAAACAGAAAGAACAAACCAGATATTAGAGGACATGCTTAGGGCTTGTGCCCTAGACTTTGGAGGATCATGGGAAGAACACTTGCCATTAGCAGAGTTTTCATACAATAATAGCTACCAAAGCAGCATCAAGATGGCACCATTCGAAGCTTTATACGGAAGAAAGTGTAGATCACCGATATGTTGGTATGAAGCTGGATCAAGCAAAGAGTTCAACCCAGATTATGTCAAGGAAAAGCAACACATCATTGACATCATAAGAGATAGACTGAAGATAGCCCAAAGTCGACAGAAGAGCTATGCAGACCAAAAGAGAAGGACTTGGGAGCCACAAGTTGGAGATATGGTATATCTTAAGGTGAGCCCGATGAAAGGTCTTCAGAGATTCGGAGTAAAGGGAAAGTTGAGTCCTAGATACATCGGACCTTTCAAGATACTGAGTCAGAACCGAGGTTTAGCCTTTGAATTGGATCTACCGGGAAGGCTAGCTCAAGTTCACAATGTATTCCATGTATCACAACTCAGAAAATGCTTAAAGACCCCAGATGAGCCAATATCACATGCTGAGCTCGAATTACAACCAGATCTGACTTACATCGAGAAGCCAGCCAAGATTCTCGAGGAGAGCTGGAAACAACTCAGAAATAAAGCTATAAAGTACTGCAAGATACAATGGAAACATCACCCCGAGAGGGAAGCCACCTGGGAAAAGGAAGAAGACCTGAGGAAAACATACCCCGAACTGTTCAGGTATTACAACCACAACTTCGGACGAAGTTTTCTTTAAGGGGGAAAGGCTGTAATGTCCCAGGTTTAGAGACGATCGAGGGGTAGATTTTAGAAAGGGATGTGCATTGCATAGCAAATTCTGGGGAAATTTCGCGCTTTTAAACAAAAACTGCATCGAAGGGAGCAAGTTTCTCTCTCGACACCTTACAGGGTTAGGGTTTCGAGAGTGCGACAAACTTGCATCTCACTTAACTAGATTAGGGTTTTGAGATAAGAGGGGAGAGTTTGCATCACCAATTTAAGTTGCATGATTGAATTCTAAGTTAAGATGTATGGTTAAGTTCAAACCAAATTTGAATTTGAATTTCAAATTCAAACATAAAACAAATATCTCATTATTTAATTGAAAGGAAATTCACTAAGTAAATAATTAAAATACAAATTATAAATAATGCACATAATAAATAAAGCTCATTAGAGAAAACCTTGAGCTTTATTGATCATCACACAATATACAATGTCTTTACAATATTCATAATGGAAATAAATGAATATTACAACACATTACAAGAATTGATAAAATAGAAAAAGAAAAGGAAAATTACAAGTAAATAAAACTTATCCTAAACTACAATATGATCTTGAACTTGGTGATCTTCATGTCCATTTGATCAACTTCTTGATCCCTGCACACAAACAAAACAAACACAAAGGAAATAAAACAAGTATTCCTGGAGCATATGGAAGGAAAGAAATAATAAACTCTTCAATGGTATAGATCCAGATATTCAATCCTGGACTAGAAGATTCAAGCAAGATTTTGCTCTGCTGGAACACAGAACAAAGAAGGATTTGCATCCCTCCATTACCAAACTTTTAGACACTCTTTAGAACTATTCTCCTGTACTCCCTTGTGTCTCTGTCAGAGCTTGTAAAAATGTAAAAATTGTAACTTTACTTAGGCTTTCAGGCCTCATATAAATATAGAAAACAGTAGGAGCCTTTCCTACTGTTAGAGTTTTCAAAAAAAAAACAAGTATTATGCCAAGTGGCATTGCCACTTGGCAGGTTAGCAAAGAAATGAAAATTTGGAAGATATGATCAACTCTGCCGAGCTGATCCAGCCACAGCCAAGGACCAAGCCAGATACCAAGCATCTGCACACACACAGCCAGACTGCTCACAAGGTTGTGTGCATGCAGCACACACACACAGTGAGTCACCAAGAGGAGAGTAGGAGCTGTCGACCAGGGAAACAAAGGCCAAACATATAAAAGCCTCTCCAACAGTGAACCCTAGATCATTCATCGACCAAGCAGCAGGGTAAGAGCACCAAGAACAGCTAGAACAGGAAGAACATCTAGAGCTGTTCAATCTGTCCCAAAATCACCAGAAATTAATCAAGCATCACCAGCAAGCCAGGAGGAGCAGGGCAAGTTCATAAATCCAAACCAGAAGCAATCCTCTACACCAACCCTATTCCTAGGAGCTGGAGTGAGGTATACACAAGAATCATGAGCAAGCATCTGTCTTGCTCATACTTAAGCATTCACTTGCATCACAGAAGCAAAAAGGGAGTGAGTACCCTATTGTATCATCATCTGGCTACTAAGCCTTTTGGTGCAAACAAATTAGGGAACAGTAAGAGGGAGATTGCCCAAGGGAACATTGGCATGTCAGTCAGATGACATACCAGAGAAATCCAACCTGGATTAATCCCTAACTATCCATTCCAAATCATCTAGCACCTAAAGCCTAGCAAACCATCAGACCATAGACAGATCTATGTCTATTTTGTTTCAACAGCAAAGGCTATTGGCTATTCCAACAACAAGGATTAGCCAAAGAGCAGTTGTTCATCCACAGCAAGCCAACATGGGGTGGGAGCTTCCTAAGCAGCCAAGAGTGGCTACTGAGGCCACCTCAACCAACCAAATCATTTAAACCACCAAGCCAGCACAAGCATCATCACCCAGAAGGGCTCAGAATGGGCTAGGGTCCCCAAAAATATATTGGCATCCCTCTAGCCCAAGCAAATTAAATTAATATGATCATCACTGTGTCACAGTTCACATCATTTATCTGTTAAGCAATCAAAACTAAGCAGATAAATGAAACAGGCAAGTTACTGATGCACTGCATCTTGCAGATGATCCAATGGATCATTGCAAGCATCCACTGATGCTTGGACAAGCACCAGCACCCACAGGCTAAGCCTGTATGAAGCACAAACAGCACTGGTTGAGCACCAGTGAATCACAGAGAGAAGCACACACTTGCTCACAAGCAAGTAATGATAAATTGATCATCAGAGCATCATTAGCTCTTGCTACAGATCACCACAGCCAAGCATAGCATCAACACATGCACCAGATAAATTACATAATCACAAAACAAGAACAATTGCATAGCAGACAATCAAATACATGACATATAATTGTATGCAGAAGCACACTAACAAGGGTTAGAGCTGTCTAGTCAACCATCATGCTCAGTAGGACATTCCCATGAGCTACAATTCAATAATCATCACACAGGGGCACTGGTACTTGCATACTACAAGAATCATGCATCATGATCAAGCCAGGGCCCAGGATATGCACACACAGGATATCCCTGTGGTAGGAGTTATCATAGAAGCCAGTCAGTAGGCCATGAGCATCACTGGATGCTCATAAGAAATCACATGAGGGCCACGGTAGGAGTATAGGATACAACAGTAGTGCATAGAACAAAGCTAGAAGAGCAGCAGCAGCTAGCATGTATGACAGCAGCAAAGAGCATAGCGGCATACGCACAGTCAGAGCAAGCACAGCAACATCACGGCACGGCCACACCTCTATGAGTAGAGGCAGGCCAGTGACCAAGCTAGGAGAAGGAAGAGAAGAAGCAGAACAAGGAGAAGAAGAGGGGTGGCGCACTTACCGTGGTCGAGTAGACGGCGCGGCCATGGCGGCCACGGCGGCACACGCCGGCGCGGCGGCGCCAGGCCAAGCCAGGCCATGGCGGCACCGTGGCACCACCCGCACACGGCGGCGAAGCCGGGCGGAGACCAAGCACCAGGAGCGCCAGGAACGGCGGGATCGAGCGGATCCCGTAACCCTAGCACTAGAGGGGGTCGAGGTCGAGCGCAGCTGGCCGCCCGCGTCAGATCGACGCGGATAGGATTGACCGCCGTTGTGGGGCGCGTCGATTGCGCACCATGGCGGGGGCCAGTTCCGGCGAATCTCGCGGGAATCGGCGGCGACGCGGAGGCGACGCGAGGGAGAGGGTTAGGGTTAGGGTTTGATCGTGCGTCAGAGGAAGAGAGGGGAATGGGGCTGGTCGAGCCGGACCGGGCCGGTCGGTTCTACCTAACCCACTGGGTTGCACCGACAGGTGGGCCCGGGGCAATTGTGTCTTTTCACAAATAAACCAAAAATGCTGAAACTTTAAAAATTCATAGGAAATTAATTATAGCTCTAAAAAATAATTAAAAATATGAAAATAGATCAGCATAAAACTCTCTACCTGAATAAAATATCAAAGGGAATTTTTGAAGACCATCAAGAATAAGTCTTAATATAATAATTTAAATAATCATTTAAATCACACATATTATTTTCAATAATGAAAATAAGTCCATTAATACCTTTGGACTATAAAAACACCTTGACAACATTTCAAGGTTGTATTTTACCCTAAATAGAGTATCCCTAAATTGTTCTTAGTATTAACCTTCTACATAAAAGAATAAATACCGGAAAAGGGGGGAACAAACCATAAAAATGGAATCATGCATAATTGCTTCTTTAACCATTGCCCTTATTGGACAATGATGCTATTTTTCAGAGACAGAGGACAAGGGTCAGTCCACACCATCCAACTGCAAAACTTTGCAGTGTTCAGGCAAGTTCATCGCTTGCTCATGTCATTTGAGTATTTTTACCAAATTACTTGCAAAGTAATATGATTATCACTATTGCATAAAAAGCAAAACCACTATTTTCATAACTATGAATATGACTATGTGGTTGGCAATGGAACCATGGATTGTGTTGATATGGTGGAGGTTCCATTGCAAGGGTTTATATCCATCTAGGATTAAACAACAAATGTCGTCCAGTGATTCTTGTGCCGTAATACCCGTGTTAACCATAAGATCTGGAGTGGGACGGAGTAGCCAATTGTATTTCCACCTCTCGTACATCAACGGACGCGCTTTACCGGAGAACACTTGAATCCTAGGGTGCATTTGGTAGCTGGGGAAGCTTAAAGTCCCCACGGCTTTGTCCGTAGAACACTTGTAGCCCGAAGATCATTTGGTGGCTGGGGAAGCCTAAAGTCCCCACGGTATTGCGGTCTATGAGGGGTTGCATCTACCGGCGAAGGAGTTTGGTTCGATCCCAAACTGTCGTCGTGGTCGGGGTCCACCCTGAAATATGGGAATAATGGGACCGGCGAGGACCCAGGGTCGGGGATGCAACAATGGGTGGGTGTGCGAGGTAGCGGAGGAATATGAACGGCTAGGACCTTATACGGGCCTCACACCAAAGGAAGTGTGGACGGGAAAGCTGCCCGGTTGGCACCAAGGTTAAGATCTCTTATGGGTAAAGAAACACACCTCTGCAGTGTATCGAATTGTGACCAGTCACTCCTTGTTCCGGGATTTGGAACTGCGGCAGGAAAGGAACTCCATGAAGTTCTAGTCAACCGGTGAAGGCTGACGGACATAGTTCTTCTGAATAAAAACAACCTTTTCAAGAAATGGTTATCAAAACCTGCATGGTATCAGACTTTCTGGTCTGGTGCCGTAGTTAGTGCATTAAACACCTCTTTCCTAATATGAACTTGTTGAGTACGCTCGTACTCATACCACTCTTAAATCCCCTGCTTAGACTGTCTGAACCATCTGGAGGAGGACAACGACAACCCTGAAGGAGCCGACATCATCGGCTACGAAAACCAGATCTCTCAGGAGTTGAAGGTGTAGACTACGATAGTCTACGGAGACGGAGAGGGATCCGGAGGAGAACAATCTTAGAGTAGTAGTAGTTGTACCGAGCAGTCCGAACTTCTAGTATTTAACTGCTCGCGGGAATAAATGTATAACCTAGTAAGACTTCTGTATTGTAAGCTAAGTTGGGTTCGCCTCGAACCCAGGAGTAAACCTCTTCGGACCCAAGAGGAGCTCCAAGATGATATGTGTATATATGGTTTGTAATAATGTATGAATGAGTTATGGACCTGCTATGTTCTGTTGTACTACTCTGAGGGATGTAATATTTGCGGATTGGTACTTCGCGAATGTTATATCAACGACTGGCATACTACAACATGCAGTGGTATGCAGGGTCACCACACAACTTGTGTTGCATAAGTGGCTTTGCGGGTGTCTGTCTCTCCCACCATAGTGAAGATTCAATTTACTCTTTCTATTGACAACACTAGTATCACCGTTGTGGTTCATGTTCGTAGGTAGATTGGATCTTACTCGAAAACCCTAAACCACGTAAAATATGCAAACCAAATTAGAGGCATCTAACTTGTTTTTGCAGGGTTTGGTGATGTGATATGGCCATGATGTGATGATGAATATGTATGAGATGATCATTATTGTATTGTGGCAACCGGCAGGAGCCTTATGGTTGTCTTTAAATTTCATGTTGATGTATTATTTCAAAGTAGTTGTAATAGTTGCTACATGGGAGAACAACCATGAAGACGGCGCCATTGACCTTGACGCTACGCCGACGATGATGGAGATCATGTCCGTTGATGATGGAGATCATGTCCGTGCTTTGGAGATGAAGATCAAAGGCGCACAAAAGGGCCATATCATATCACATATGAATTGCATGTGATGTTAATCCTTTTATGCATCTTATATTGCTTAGATCGCGACGGTAGCATTATAAGATGATCCCTCTCACCAAATATCAACATAATAAAGTGTTCATCCTTAGTATGCACCGTTGCTAAGACTTGTCGTTTCGAAGCATCACGTGATGATTGGGTGTGATAGATTCTACATGTGCATACAACGGGTGCAAGCCAGTTTTGCACACGCGGATACTAAGGTTGCCTTGACGAGCCTAGCATGTACAGACATGGTCTCGGAACACGGGATACCGAAAGGTAGAGCATGAGTCATATGATTGATATGATGAACACTTTGAGTGTTCGCCTTTGAAGTTACATCTTGTCTCGTGATGATCGGACTTGGTGTAGTGGATTTGGTTCGTGTGATCACTAAGACAATGCGAGGGATATTGTTTTGAGTGGGAGTTCACCTAGTTTAATTTTTTAGCATTAAAATTTGAACTCGATTTGTCATAAACTTAGTGTAAACTCTTTGCAAATATGTTGTACATCATGGCGTCCCCATCAATCAATTTTAACCAGTTCCTAGAGAAAGAAAAGCTTAAAAGCAATGGTAGCAACTTCACCGACTGGTTCCGTCATGTGAGAATTTATCTCAATGGCGGAAATCTGCAATATGTGCTCGAAGCACCGCTAGGTCCCCCACCTCTGTATCTGAGGACGTAAAAAATGTTTACGAGACTCGGGTGACTCGATACTCTCAAGTTCAGTGTGCCATCCTGTGCAGCCTAGAGGCAGAGCTCCAAAAGTGTTTTGAGCACCACGACCCTTGTGATATGATCAATGAGCTCAAGATTATCTTTGAAACTCATGCGGCCGTGGAGAGCTATGAGGCCTCGAAACAGTTCTTTGGCTGTATGATGGAAGAGTGCAGCTCCGTTAGTGAGCACGTGTTCGCTATGTCCGGACACGAAGAAGCTCAGTGACTTGGGGATTACGATCCCTAACCATCTGGGTATTCATCGTGTCCCCAATCACTGCCACCAAGTTACAAGAACTTCGTGATGAACTACAACATGCAGAACATGAACAAAGAGTTACCTTAACTCTTCTCCATGCTAAAATCTGCTGAGATTGACATAAAGAAAGAGCACCAAGTGTTGATGGTCAACAAGACCACCAGTTTCAAGAAGCAAGGCAAACCTAAGAAGGGCAACTTCAAGAAGGGTGGCAAGAAAGCTGCCGCGCCTCCTGAGAAGCCTAAGGCTGGCCCTAAACCGATACTGAGTGCTATTACTGCAATGGGAAGGAGCCTGGAAGCGTAATTGCCCCAAGTATTTGGCTGATCTGAGCGGCCTTGTCAAGAAGAAGAAAGGTATATTTGATATACATGTTATAGATGTCTATCTTACTGGTTCTCGTACTAGTGCATGGGTATTTGATACTGGTTCGGTTGCTCACATTTGTAACTCGAAACAGGAACTACGGAATAAACGAAGCCTAGTGAGGGACGAGGTGACGATGCGCGTTGGAAATGGATCCAAGGTCGATGTGATCGTTGTCGGCACGCTCCCTCTACATGTACCTTCGGGATTAGTTTTAAACCTCAATAATTGTTATTTGGTGCCTGCGTTGAGCATGAACATTATATCTGGATCTTGTTTAATGCAAGACGGTTATTTATTTAAGTCAGAGAATAATGGTTGTTCTATTTTTATGAATAATATCTTTTATGGTCATGCGCCAGAGACGAATGGTTTATTCTTGTTAAATCTCGATAGTAGTGATACACATGTTCATAACATTGATGCTAAGCGAATTAAATTGAATGATAATTCTACTTATATGTGGCACTGTCGTCTTGGTCATATTGGAGTGAAACGCATGAAGAAACTCCATTCCAATGGACTTCTTGAATCACTTGACTTTGAGTCACTTGATAGATGTGAAGCATGTCTAATGGGAAAATGACTAAGACTCCATTCTCTGGTATAATGGAGCGAGCTACAGACTTATTGGAAATCATACATACCGATGTGTGCGGACCAATGAATGTAGCATCACGCGGTGGTTATCGTTATGTTCTAACCTTCACGGATGATCTGAGTAGATATGGGTATATCTATTTTATGAAACATAAGTCCGAAACTTTCGAGAAGTTTAAGGAATTCCAAAGTGAAGTAGAAAATCAACGTAACAAGAAGATTAAGTTTCCGCGTTCTGATCGCGGAGGCGAATATCTGAGTTATGAGTTTGGCATGCATTTAAAGAAATGCGGAATACTTTCACAATTGACACGCCGGGAACACCAGGCGCAATGGTGTGTCCGAACATCGTAATCGAACTCTCTTAGATATGGTTCCTTCTATGATGTCTCTTACTGATTTGCCGTTATCGTTTGGGGTTATGCATTAGAGACAGCATTCACTTTAAATAGGGCACCATCTAAATCCGTTGAAACGACACCGTATGAATTGTGGTTTGGAAGAAACCTAAGCTGTCGTTCCTTAAAGTTTGGGGTTGCGAAGCTTATGTAAAAAAGTTACAAGACAAGCTAGAACCCAAAGCGGAGAAATGCGTCTTCATAGGATACCCTAAAGAAACTATTGGGTATACTTTCTATCACAGATCCGAAGGCAAAATCTTTGTTGCCAAGAACGGAACCTTTCTTGAGAAGGAGTTTCTCACTAAAGAAGTGACTGGAAGAAAAGTAGAACTCGACGAGGTTATTGAACCTTCTCTCATAGATCAGAGTAGCGCAGTGCCGGAAGATGTTCATGTACAGCCTACACCGATAAGAGAGGAAGCAAATGATAATGATCATGAAACTTCGAACGAGGTAGCTACTGAACCTCGCAGATCGACACGGGAGCGTACCATTCTAGATTGGTATGATCCTTGTCTAAATGTCATGATTGTGGGTATGATAACAAAGTGTGGACTTTGGTAGACTTACCTGATAGCCGCAAGGCTATCGAGAATAAATGGATCTTCAAGAGAAAAACAGATGCTGATGGTAATATTACTGTCTATAAAGCTCGACTTGTCGCAAAGGGTTTCCGACAAATTCAAGGAGTTGACTACGATGAGACCTTCTCACCTGTAGCGAAGCTAAAGTCTGTGAGGATTTTGTTAGCAATAGCTGCATTTTTCGATTATGAGATTTGGCAGATGGATGTCAAAACGCGTTCCTTAATGGTGACATTGAGGAAGAGTTGTATATGGTACAACCCAAAGATTTTGTCGATCCTAAAAATGCTGACAAGGTATGCAAACTTCAGCGTTCCATTTATGGACTGAAGCAAGCATCCGGAGTTGGAACCGACGCTTTGATAAGGTGATCAAAGACTTCGGGTTTATACAGTGTCATGGAGAGGCTTGTATTTACAAGAAAGTGAGTGGGAGCTCTGTAGCATTCCTGATATTATATGTAGATGACATATTATTGATTGGAAATGATATAGAACTATTAAGCAATGTAAAAGGTTATTTGAATAAGTGTTTTTCAATGAAAGACCTTGGTGAAGCAGCGTACATTTTAGGCATCAAGATTTATAGAGATAGATCAAGACGCCTAATAGGGCTTTCACAGAGTACATACCTGGACAAGATTCTAAAGAAGTTTAGAATGGATGAAAGTAAGAAAGGGTTCTTACCTATGTTGCCAGGTAAGGTCTTGAGTAAGACTCAAGGTCCGGCTACGGCAGAAGAAAGAGAGAGGATGAACAAGATCCCCTATGCCTCGGCAGTAGGATCTATCATGTATGCCATGATGTGTACTAGACCGGATATCGCACATGCTGTTAGTTTAACCAGCAGATATCAAAGTGATCCAGGAATGGAACACTGGACGGTCAAGAATATCCTGAAGTACACTTGAAAAGGACTAAGGATATGTTTCTTTGTTATGGCGGTGACCAAGAGCTCATTGTAACCAGTTACACCGATGCAAGTTGGAACACCGATCCTGATGACTCTAAGTCTCAGTCTGGGTACGTGTTTATATTGAATGGTGCTGCAGTAAGCTGGTGTAGCTCCAAGCAGTGCACGGTGGCGAAGTCTTCAACTGAATCGGAATACATAGCGGCTTTGGAGGCTTCATCGGAAGCGGTATGGATGAAGAGGTTCATTGTTGAGCTTGGTGTGGTTCCTAGTGCATTGGACCCACTAGTCATCTATTGTGACAACATGGGTGCCATCACTAATGCACAAGAACCAAGGTCACACAAGAAGCTGAAGCATATCAAGCTGCATTTTCATTCGATTCGCGAGTACATCGAAGATGGAGAAGTAAAGATTTGCAAAGTACACACATCTGAATGTGGCAAATCCGTTGACTAAAGCTCTCCCTAGGGCAAAGCATGACCAACACCAGAATGCCATGGGTGTTAGGTACCTTACAATGTAATCTAGATTATTGACTCTAGTGCAAGTGGGAGACTGTTGGAGATATGCCCAAGAGGCAATAATAAAGTGGTTATTATATATCTTTATGTTTATGATAAATGTTGCATACCATGCTATAATTGTATTAACCGAAACATTGATACATGTGTGTTATGTAAACAACAAGGAGTCCCTAGTAAGCCTCTTGTATAAGTAGCTTGTTGATTAATAGATGATCATAGTTTCATGATCATGAACATTGGATGTTATTAATAACAAGGTTATGTCATTATATGAATGATGTAATGGACACACCCAATTAAGCGTAGCATTTGATCACGTCATTAAGTTCTATTTGCTATTAGCTTCCGATACATAGTTACATAGTCCTTCGACCATGAGATCATGTAAATCACTTATACCGGAAGGGTACTTTGATTACATCAAACTCCACTGCGTAAATGGGTGGTTATAAAGGTGGGATTAAGTATTGGGAAAGTATGAGTTGAGGCATATGGATCAAGAGTGGGATATTGTCCATCCCGATGACGGATAGATATACTCTGGGCCCTCTCGGTGGAATGTCGTCGATTAGCTTGCAAGCATATGAATGGTTCATAAGAGATGACATACCACGGTACGAGTAAAGAGTACTTGTTGGAGACGAGGTTGAACAAGGTATAGAGATACCGATGATCAAACCTCGGACAAGTAAAATATCGCGTGACAAAGGGAATCGGTATCGTATGTAAATGGTTCATTCGATCACTAAGTCATCGTTGAATATGTCGGAGCCATTATGGATCTCCAGATCCCGCTATTGGTTATTGGTCGGAGAGAAGTCTCAACCATGTCTGCATATTTCACGAACTGTAGGGTGACACACTTAAGGTTTGATGTCGTTTAAGTAGATATGGAATTTGGAATGGAGTTCGAAGTTTTGTTCGGAGTCTCGGATGGGATCCAGGACATCACGAGGAGGTCCGAAATGGTCCGGAGAATAAGATTCATATATAGGAAGTCACTTTCCAAGTTTGGAAATGATCCGGTGAATTTATGGAAGGTTCTAGAAAAGCCCGGAAGAAATCACCATGGAAGGTGGAGTCTCGGAGAGACTCCACCTGGCCGGCCAGCCAAAGGGAGGAGGAGTCCCAGGTGGACTCCACCAAAGGTGGCCGGCCACCCCACCAAAGGGAAAGGTAGAGTCCCACTCCAAGTTGGTTTCATCTATTTGGCAGTTTTTGAATTGGGGTCTTATTCGAAGACTTGGGCAACCCTAGATGTGTTCCACCTATATAATGAGGGGCAAGGGGAGGGGGCTGGCCACATTAAGACCACCTTGGCCGCACCACCTAGGGCACCAAGGCCGGCGCCCCCTCTCCCCAAACCCTAGCCGCCCCTCCTCCTCATACAACCCTAGTAGAGCTTAGGCGAAGCCGTGCCGGAGTTCTCCACCACCACCGCCACCACGCCGTCGTGCTGCCGGGATTCCGAGGAGGATCCACTACTTCCGCTACCCGGTGGAACGGGGAGAAGGACGTCGTCATCAACACCGAACGTGTGACCGAGTACGGAGGTGCTGTCCGATTGTGGCACCGTCAAGATCTTCTACGCGCTTTTGCAAGCGGAAGTGATCGACTACATCAACAACGAGATCTAATCTCGTAAGGCTTTGGAAATATTCGAGGGTTAGTCTCATGATCTTCTCGTTGCTACCATCTTCTAGATTGCATCTTGGCTTGTTATTCGTTCTTGCGGTAGGAATTTTTTGTTTTCTATGCTACGAATCCCATCACCTTTTGCACACACCTTTAGGTATTTGGAAGATAGACATAGCATATACTGAGATGGCTTGAGCCAAGCCTTCAATAAGATCTCTTTACCTGCAATAGAAAGGAGTTTTTCTTTCCACCCATTTATCCTTTCGATTATTCTCCAAACAAAATGAAGAAAGCAGTCACTCATATCAGCCCCCACAATCGCCGGCAACCCCAAATATTTGTCAGAAAAAGTTTCAGTATCAATATGCAATGCTTCACAAATCTCGACCCTAGACATAACACCGGTATTTGGAGAGAAGAAAATGCTAGATTTTGCCAGACTCACTAGTTGACCTGAATTTGCACAATACGTGTCAATAACTTGTTGCAATGAGGTTGCATTTGTCATATCTGCTCTCATGAGAATAAGGGAGTCATCAGCAAATAGAAGGTGTGATACTAACGGTGCATTCCTGCACACCCTTACCCCATCGATGCCACCAACCTCTTCTTCATACAACAATAAACTCGACAGGCCTTCTACGCATAGAAGGAACAAATAGGGAGAAAGGGGATCTCCTTGGTGAAGACCCCTGGTAGGCTAAAAAATCTCTGTTTCTTCAGAATTGAATCTCACATTGTACCTAACAGAACTAACACAAGCCATCATCAGAGCAATCCATCTCTCATCAAAGCCCAGTTTTCTCATCATATTCTCCAGGAAACCCACTCTACCCGATCATATGCCTTGTGCATATCCAGCTTCACTGCACAATTACAAGCCTGGCTGTTTCACTTATTCTTAAGAGAGTGGATGCATTCATAGGCCACAAGAATATTATCAGTAATAAGGCGTCCATGGAGGCACTTTGCATAGGAGATATTATCTCAGCAGAATTCCCTTTAGAAGCTGAGCCAACATCTTAGCGATGATCTTATAAATAACATTACAAAGACTTATTGGACGAAATTGGGTGACAAGCTCCGGAATTTCCACCTTTGGTATTAGGACCACAGTAGTATCATTCCATCCTTTCGGAATAACCCCAGTATTCAGAACTTGTAAGACTTCATTTGTTATCTCAGTACCACAAATATCCCAAAATTTTTTAATAGAAAATGGCATGCAGTCCATCCGGCCCAGGTGCTTTTAAGTCCCCAATACTAAACACAACTTTCTTTACCTCTTCAGCATTAAAAGGCGCAAGAAGTTTCTCATTCATATAATTATCAACTTTGGGATGGATTTTTTCAAGAAGCGCCGGATCAGTAGCCTAGAACTCAGAGGTAAAAAGGTTAGAGAAATAATCAGAATTGAGAGGTTTTAGATTCTCAGTACCACCCCCCCAGTCATTCTCGGAGTTCTTAAGTTTCTTAATATAATTCTTCTTGCGCCTTGCAGTAGCAAAATTGTGAAAGAAAGAGGAGTTCCTATCTCCAAATTGAAGCCAGCTTGCCCGAGACCTTTGCGCGCAATAAATTTCATCCTCTTCTAACAGAAGTTCAATGAGGTTTGCTTTCTCCTTTGCAATTATATCATTTTCATCTGACATAGGACCATCTAGTGCATTTTGAAGATCACACTGAGCCTTTCGAAGCCGACGTTTCGGCTGCTTTAGAAACTTGTTATCCCATGCATGCAATGATGAGTGCATGCGGCCTAGACGGGCCAGCACACCATCTCCCGCCTCCGTTCAGCTCGCTCCCAAGCCAAGGCCACCTCTTGTCTAAATTTATCCTCTTTTAACCACTTTGCTTCAAATCGTTTTGTACCGGTATTAACTATCCCCTCCACTTGTTGGTAATCAGTATCTAGTAATATTGGTCTGTGATCTGATCTTGTCCATCGAAGATGTTTCAAAACCGCCCCTGGATTCAGATCCATCCACTCGGGAGTCGCCACCACTCTGTCTAGTCTCTCACGGATACGGCCTCTCCTCCAGGTAAAAGGCTCACCAGCAAAATCGATATCCTCCAAAGAACAGTCGTGAAGACAATCACAGAACGCTTGCATATATGCATTTGGCCGTTGATTACCACCTTCTTTCTCATGAGTATAAGAAATTTCATTTAGGTCACCGATCACCGCCCATGGGAGATCCGAATTGTTCCTGAGCTCCCTGAGCTTGCTCCAAGTTTGATATCTATGCTCCCATCTAGGTTTACCATATAATCCTGTAAGGCGCCAATTTTTTTGGGGATTTTCCACTATCTTCACATCAATATAATTTGGAGCTGCAAAAATCTGCTCCACCTTAATATCCTTTTTCCAGAGAAGGATAACCCCTCCACTTTGACCATTACTTCGTCTGACAATCTTACTGTCCATACGCAAACTTCTACGCAAGCACTTTGCCAGATAGATATAAAGGTGTGTCTCCGAGAAAAACACAACCTCGGGGTTACATTGCCTCATGACATCTTGAAGCGCACGAACTGTCAGGGTGTTCCCAGCACCCTGACAGTTAAGGCCTAATATCTTCATTGCGACCGGACAGGCTCCTCCAGGGAACCCGCTGATCCTAGTGAGGAGGAGTTCGCTCCGTCCCTCTTTGACCTCTTCTTCCTATCATTCTCTGTTACCTTGCTTGTAGTACCATTATTGATATTACTAGAATTTGCTCCTCCACTATAAAGGACACCAAGCCTAAGTATATCATCACCTTCAGTGATCATATGTATTTTGCCATCCAGATCACTCTTCGCTAAGTTGTCCATAATTTCATCACCTAATTCGAGTTGTCTCTTTACCCCCGACTCTGAAGAATTGGAATTATCTGTTACCGTAGCCTCAGTTTTTTACGGATTCGTAGCCGTGTCATCCTCTTCTCCCTCTTTTCTCTGTCCATTGATAATAGGATGTCTTGGATCATTAGATGCATCCACAATCGCTCGACCATCTGCATAAGCTAGAACATAAAATCGCCAACTTGGTTGATTCACATCTCCACGACCACCCATCATACCAGCATGGCCCCTTCCATCCGATCGCCCTCGGCCACCAACCTCCCAAGTGTTGCGGCCACCTCGAGAACCACCACGCCCACCTGCAAATCCTCTCCCAAACCATGTCTCCCGGTCTGCTTTCAGAAAATTGCGCCACTTGAGCTTGTCTTCATCAAATTCACTCGTACCACACAAGTGATTGTGGCCAATGTATCCACATGCCCCACAGAAGCGTGGCATCTTTTCAAACATCAGAGGATACACTTCTCTTTCTCCTCCACGAGAGATTGAAACAAATCTGGCTAATGGTTTCCTCACATCCAACTTGACTTTCACCCGAACAAAATTTCCAGCCCCTTTAACATCCAGCTGTGTCTCTATTAGTTTCCCAACCTTTTTCTCAGTAAGGTTTCTAATCGTTGCCTCTTTCATCCTATAGCCGATGGGGATCTTATGTATCTGAACCCATGTTGTAAAGTGATTGAGATCGATGGTTTCAGGAAGCGAAAATCCTTCATAGGGTTCAATAGATACCACTGATTGTCGAAATAGCCATGGACCGCCTTTTTCTACCTTGAGCCAATCGCCTAAACAAGAACATTGGACTGTGAAAAGATTCCCTTCAAGGTGATTAAATTTTACCTCTTGTGCTGGACTCCAAGCAACCCTCATGTTATTCTCAAACGCTTGAGGGCTGAGCACGTTTGAAGTATGAATTTTTGCTAGAGCCATCCACTTCAATCCCTCCTTCGGGACATCTTCCTCTTCTTCAAAAATCAGATCATCATATTCATCCTCCTCGATTCCCAGACGATGCATCATATCATCAATCGGCTCTACTTGTTTGGACCCCGATCCTCCAGCTTCTGACGTTGAGTTTGCCGGCGAGGCCATGTCGGAGTCCTCGCCAAACCCTAACGAGGCGAACTAGAGGCTGCGTCGGCTAGAAGTCCTCGCAGGAGAATCTCGTACCCGAAAGTAACCAACCGTTCTTCTCGAACGAAGAAGCAGACTCCGCTCCGGATCACCTCGGCGGCGGAGGAAGAGAACCCTAGTCGTTGTGTGATCGCCAATCGCCGCAGCCCCAGGTAAAAAGCGTTTCGTACCCGCCTCAAAGGGCGTCCAACACTCAGGTTTCGGATTATTAAGTTTATTTACTTGCCTACTATTTTTCATAGACAAGTTTATTTACTCCTCAATTATTTTGCCAAACACGCCCAAGACCTAGAGCTTTTTTGTTTTGAAAGGAACTTGCTTCTGCATTGGTGGGCTTTAGGAGAGCCTGTAAACAACATTACGAGCCCAGCCCACTGAGAAAAAGCCCGCATAATTGTCCTCTTCCCCATCCCATTTCCACTCGCCGCTTCCACCTCCGGCGTCCACTTCCACCCGGTGATCTCGCCGCCTCGACCGATCACCGCCGGCGCTGACCTGACGTTTCTTGACTTCCAACATCCGCCCTCTCCCGAACTGCCTCCTTCTTTAACTCTATTTCGGAGCGCCGCCTCCGTCCAGAGCTGCAGCCGCCTTGCAGCAGATCGCCATGACCGCCGACCCGACGCCTCCTCCCGCCGAGCCGCCGCAAAATCCGCCAAATTCTACCACGGTTTTGATCTGTCCCCTGCTGCTTGTGGTTCAGAGCTATGTCTTGAGTTTTGTTTATCTTACGTATTTGGGTGGGGATTACCCAGGAGGAGGCTGAGGCGGATGCGGTAGGCACGCCGTCGAGGGGCGGGCCTGTGGGGATGGTGAGCTGGGGAACCGGCACCCTCGTCGGCGTATTCACCGGGCTGCTCTATGGCGGGGCCAAGGAGGCCAACGCTAACGTCGTAAGTTGCCACCCTACCCCATTCCAATACTACTTTCCATTATCGCTTCGGGTGTAACCTGCGTGGATGTAGAAATGGTGTTCATAATGATAAGTAACCACTTATGACTTGTAATCGTAGGCGTGAGGGATACATTAGCATCCACATGGGCTGGTGAAACGATGCATATTTGCTATTCTCTGATGTCCATTTTTCATCTTAGGTCAGGGTATATAATCTTTTCTTGTACAATTTTGTGAAATTTCAAAATTCCGACTGGCTTCTTTGAAAGTATTGGATCAGAATCACAAACATATATGGAAGTTACTCGTCTCCTACTTTGGATCTGAAAGTCCAAAAAAAATATTAGCTAGCACACTTTAGGCCAAAGGAATGACTTCTATTAAAACTATATCATATTTTGCAGAGCAAGGATGCTGAAGTGATGTTGAAGATGGGAAGCACCACAGACAAGCGCGAACAGTATAGGCTGATGAGAGATGCAATGGAGAAAAGGTTCATCCGGATTGCAAAAGGCTCCCTAGTTGGTGGTGCTCGCCTTGGGATGTTCACTGCAACTTTCTTTGGCGTACAGAACCTTCTTATTGAGAATCGTGGGGTACATGATGTGTTCAATATTGCTGGAGCTGGCTCGGCTACCGCGGCTGCTTTTGGGCTTATATGTATGTATCTCACAGCATTAAAACATGGATTTTAAAATTACACCATTTAGTTGAGGCACTATCGAATCGTAAACTTGGAAGAACTTATAAATATATTCACTGCAGTATGAATATGTACAGAAGTAAATTACTAAACTTACTAAAATAGAATAATCAGAAGCACGGCATTCATTGTTAGAAGTAAACCTGTTATTACTCGTCCTTTCTTGTATTTGTTAAACGATTTCTCTGGTAGGCCTAGATCATGCTATTTAGTCTTTACCTGTAGTTGGCTGCCTTCAGGGGCCTCCTGTGGGCTATGTGGCCCCTAACCACATGATGATTCCACATGAGTATCAAAGATCGAATTTACCTGCTAAGATATTTACTAGGATTTTTTGCGTCCATCAAGAAAATTGATTTGATAGTTACCTTGAAGTTTCATACAAGAATGTTTTCCTAAATATCTTACATAGTGCTTTTTAAGCAGCTTGTATCTTCAGAAACTGTAAATACCTCTTGGGATTAATCATTATTGTATTTCATTGCTTGTATTTAGTTCTCATAGCGCTTTATAGACTGAGTTCATCTCAACTAATGTCTATACCTTCAGTGCCTGGTTCACCGATGTGGCGTGCAAGGAATGTATTGGTTGGCTCTGCTCTTGGTGCCGGAATCTGCTTTCCCCTTGGTACTCTTACCTCCAATTGCTCGTGACATTTTCATGTACCATGCATACTGTTCTGTATACTTTAAGAGGTCTTTTAGGCTCTGGATTGCTCGATGTGCAGATCAGTTGCTTAGATATGGACCAGATGATGCATTATTTATAGATGTTCATTTTCCTCTATGATAGTATATACTAATTAACTGCATCCTGCAAAGTAAATGAATTTTTAGCATCTTCTTGAAATGCTTTCTCCCATACTTAATCTTAGTTCCCGTTTTTAATTCTGATATGAATGTTTGAACTTGTGCTATGATGTGTAGCGTTCCAATTTAGAAGTTTGATGCTACCTTCTCATTGTGTGCTACTTTGTGCCCATTACCTAATTCCCTTGTTCATCTGGGAGGATGTGTTAATCAGTCTCATTAGAAAGCGCATGCACATAATTGATTTATATGATGCTATCTTGCCATAAGCATCTGCATTACTGAAACACAACACCACTAGTTGCCAAGTCAACAGTGCCAGCTCATTCTTAAACAATGGTCACACAATGTCAACTTGCCAACAGCTTCTTGTGGTTATTTGCTCGGCTCACTTTGGGAGTTCTTTCTTATGCAGGTTGGGTACAGTTGAAGCTGGCAGAGAAGGCCAGTCTTGAGATCGAAACTTCAAAGTCACCATCAGATTTGGCAAGGGAACAAGGGAATCAAAGTCGTGTGGGGGCAGCTATAGACCGACTCGAGGGCAGCTTGAGGAAGTAACATTTTTGTACCCTACAAGGACCTTTTCTGGAAGTGTACCTGGAAGCTGTTGTCAAGAGCCTCGCATATTTCACTTTTGTTCTTTGTTCTACTTGTCATAGTAATGTTGTTACTTTTGAAGCGGTAATGGCAGCAAGAGCAACTGTATCTATATTGTTGAGATAAAATTTTGATATAAAACCTGACTTGCTGGAACTGTCTATTTCTAGTTTGGGTATGTGTTCAGCTTTTTGTTTGTGCCACTGTTTCTGTAATGGCAGCAAGAGCAACTGTATCTATTTTGTTGAGATAAAATTTTGATATAAAACCTGACTTGCTGGAACTGTCTATTTCTAGTTTGGGTATGTGTTCAGCTTTTTGTTTGTGCCACTGTTTCTACCTGACAATGTATTCAAAGGATACCGCAGTCACAACCTCATCGATTGATGCAGCCTCAGATGCTTCAATTATGGATCTGGCCTAATTTAGAAGCTCGAAGTAATAAGCCAGATGGTTGTAGGAGAAGCTGGGGATCTGGCCTAATTTTTAAGCTGACAGAAGAACTGGCCCTGGTGGACATGAAATCTTTGCTAAATTTAGTGAAAGCTCATGAGCGTAAGACGAAAAAAGTCCTTCACAATACACTCTCGTGAGATTACTAGCCTACTAGGATAGGACATGAAATCACCAGAGTAAACTAAGATCATTCCGTCTGAAATATGAGCATTCCTTGATGCTGAGACAAGACATCTATCAGCAAATCCTCATCTTGATATTTGTTAAAAAAAACCCACGGATCATGGTAGCAGTTGGAAGCCACAGAAACATGCAAAGTAGAATTACATAACCAATACTGATGAACCAAGTTTGAGATACTGAAAAAAAAAAGCTGAAGTTCCAAGTTTTGGCCATTACAGCTCCAATTTGATACCAATGAGGTTGCAACATTATTGTCCAAAAAAAGCACCACAATGTAACCAAACATTGATTGCAGAAGTTAGGCTCCAGAACCAATTGATGTGGACTTCTGTCGGCCATCTGGAATGGAAAAAAGCACAATTGGTTTGGACGACCGGACAAATGGAACATCACACCTGTAATACCCTTTCCTTTCGAGCTGTATAACTTCTCCTTGCTTGACATTCCGAATGTTTGGGTCTCCAAGAGCTAAAGCTTCACGTCGAGTGCAAGGGTTGAGATTGTCAAGGAAGTTCTCATCTTCCTCAAGCTGCAAAAGTGTCATATATTAGGATTTAAAGTACATGGAGATATACCACCTAACATGGAATGAGACAATATGGACATAATGATGGAAGAGAGATAACTCATCCAAGGAAGAGCCATCACATACATATAAAAGGAAGAAAAGTAAATATAATCAACATCAGCTTTCAACAATGGAAGAATCAAGTATGGGTAGGTTGCCATGTTGAGTTTCCAGGGACCAAACAATTCATTGGAAGCATATAGACGCCAAATCTGTGTTCATATACTGCCTATTTACTAAATTAGTGATTGTTGTAGTATGAATGCCTTTTCACATAGACTAGTTAGATATGGCAGGGGCACAGTTACTATCTGTTCAACTATGAGTGGTCTGACCAACTTATCTTTACTACAACAATCACTAATTTAGTAAATAGGCAGTATATGAATACAGTTTTGGAGTCTATATGGTTGCATGCCTACCAACATTAACTTAGAGAACATAACTTCTTACCTTTTTCTTATTGATTAGGTAGTCAAAATCTACCAAAGAGAGAGACACAAGGTCCTCAATATCTGATAGCCATGTCAGTTTCAGCTTCGTCATTTTTACTGACCCTTCAAGATGGAGTTCACCAACTAGTTGAGTGATTGTTCCATTATCTGTCTTGATTTCTCTAATGATAGCATTACCCCAGTCCATCAAAGTGACTTCCTCACCCACGCTAATGACTGATGCATCAGCATACTCGAGCCAAATTCTGTTTGCAAACGTTGTAGCCTTCTTTCCAGCACCCTCATACTTCTTATGCCTTGGTAAGATTCGAACAAATGGTTCGTCTGGGCCATTAGTAAGTGTCAAGAGCACACATCTGTCTTTCAGCACAGCAGTATGCCTTCCGCACACTGGATCAACTATCTTCTTGTTGATTGTCCAGAGTTTATCCCACTCCATGAGATTCAGATTTTTTGAAGCACCCTTCACAAATAAAATGCAAAAAAAAACAGAAAGGGGGTTAATAACTCAGTTACTCAAACATGCATATAGTTACAAGATCATAACGAGCAACTCAGTAGACAATTACCTGCTCCAGTATAAATTGGATCAATGCTTCAATCTTCAAGCCACGACGTACTATGCCTTGTACCGTGGGAAAGCGTGCGTCAGTCCAGTCCTCTACCTTCTTATTTTGGACGAACCAAAGGAGCTTGCGCTTGCTAAGAACGGTATAAACCATATTCAGCCTACTGAACTCATAGATTTCTACTCTCCGCAGCCCCATGTCTTGAAGGACACGGTAGTACTGTGCATTCCGATCATGGTATTCACTTGAACGAAGAGCATGAGTCACTCCTTCCAATGCATCAACAAATGGGCAAGCAAAGTCATATGTTGGGTAGACCTTGTATTTTGAGCCAACACGATGATGGGGATCAGGGTTGCAACGGTAGTAAACAGGATCACGAAGTGATTTGTTTGGGTCCTGCATGTCAAGTTTACCACGTACACAACACTGAGTACCCCTTTTGGTACCATTAACCATCTCATTCCACAAGGACAGGTTCTCCTCAACAGTAGTGTTTCTACATTTAGATTCCACACCATCCATCCTTTCACTCCTCATTTGCTCCTTGGGTGTATCATCAACATATGCCTTCCCCTGCTTAATCAAACTTTCAGCCATTTCCATTAGCTTTGGGAAATAATCCGATGTGTATGTAACTACATCGTATTTAACCCCAAGCGTTTCAATATCTTTCAGGACATTCTCAACAAATTCATTGCTTTCTTTAGAAGGATTTGTGTCATCAAATCGAACTATTAGACGCCCATTATATCTCTCTGCAAAATACTTGTTCAACAGTGCAGCCTTTGCATGACCAATGTGGAGATACCCGCTAGGCTCAGGGGCAAAACGAACACAAACCTCCCCAACTTTTGCACCTGGGAGATCTATTTGATGACCTGAGGTGTTCTCTTTCAAACCAGGCATCTTTTCTTTCAAGCTTGGCGCAGGAGATTTGCCAATTCCTCGCCTTCCAACATAAGCAGATGTAACTTCATCTAGTGCGCCTGCGTAGTCTGCAGCTACGCTGTTGAACCAACGGACAAGGTTTTGATATTTCTTTGACTTCCTTAGACTTTCCCATCGTTGACCAGTTCCTGAAGAGAAGAGTTGTGACCTCCAAGGTGAGAGAGAGAGAGATAGAGAGTACTCACTGATGAAAGAAGGGCAGGAAATTACCTGTTAGATTCGACCACACAACAATGTCAGCAATTGAAAGACCATAACCAACCAAAAAGGTTCGAGATGCCAAGTATCCATCAATAAATGAGCAAGCAGCTTCAAATTCAGAGCCTGAAAGAATGAGCGGTGCATACTCGAGCCATTGGTCAACCTACAGATGTAAAAAAAAATAGCAGCTCAGAAAATAGTGAGATGATCTTGAAAATCTATGATAAACACCACATGTAAATCCAAAACATACATTTGCGGCCTGAATAGCGTCCTGGCCATAGAAGTTGGAAACAGATGCAGCACGGGCGATGTACCGGAGAATAGTGTTCACACCATGTATAAAATCCCTGCACAGAGTTGTATTAATTGAGATACTACGAATTCCCATAGAAAAAACTGCCATGTTTCAACAATATAACTGCATTGGTTGACACCGGTCATGTTCTAACAGTCATCAGTTCCATCAACATGATTTCTTGGAACCAGGAATAGTAAAATGAGGAGATAAAATTAAGAGGTGATCCTCAGAGTCGGCTACAGCAACTATTCAAACATATATCATGTTAACAAAGTGTCCATGGCAATACTAAAAGAAAACCATATGTTGCAGTTAATCATCAGAGAGAAAGAACATAAAGCCTAAGCTATCAATCACTTACCCAGAACTGAAGTGCAGCGTGGGCACTGAACCTGAGGCAAGGGTCGGATCGATGGTTAGGGAAACACCTGCAATCTTAGCAGCAGAGATGATGGAAAGCGGCGGGCTGTCCTGGGGGAATGCTAGCTTCACCTCCATCTTTCAGCCCCTTAGAGCGGGATTCTGCCAACAGCAGATAAATGTTGTGAGTCGCACACGTGTTTATCTTTTTATTTTCACAAGCAGCAAGGATGCTTTAACCCCACAACTGAAGCAAAAACGCGATACTAAATCTTGATTGTGCGAATTAACTAAGCCAAGCTGATTTCAGGAGAGCCACGCAAGGTAAAACGAACGGAATTTGCAGTTAGAGCAGACGAACGCGGGTATAATAAATCTGACGTAAATTGTACTCGAATTTTCTGTAGAATTGTATGACCAGATCAGGTCTAAGACGTAAGTTGGGGCATGGAGAAGGGGCGGATCTAGACGGCGTGCCTGGTTCACCGCCACAACTACAACCACAACCAGAGGTTGAGGTTTAATCAGTTTGGGTTTAGGCAAGCAATTGGTCTAAGAAGCTCATACCTCGAAATCCAGTGTCCAACACGGCGGATGGGGTGGAGAAAGCAGGTGCGGCGATGGCGATGGCGGCGGCGATGGCGATGGCGGCGGCGACCCGCGTGACGCGGAGGCGGAGGCGGAGGCGGAGGTCGTGACGGCGGCAGCTCTAGGGCTAAGTCCGGTTGCAGTTTCTTGTGGATCGAAGGTGGGCCGGGATAATATAAATCCACTCCTGCCGAACAGGCCTTAGCAGATTTGATTTTGACCGCCGCGCCGCTGTTTTGGTTAGCGGAGGGTTTGGTTGGTGGATTTTGTCCGCCAATGTTTTTGTTTAGCTGAATGTTGCTGGATTTTGACCGTCCATGTTTTTGTTTAGGAAAAAGTCCAAAACAAACCTTGAATTCATAGCCAAAAGCTAAATCGAACCTTCAACTCACAATCCCTGAAATTGGCACCCTAATCTTGTCAATCCCAGTCTATTATAAACCTTCGACTTGTTTGGCACAGCGGGAAAAGACAATCCCGGCCGGGATTGCAGGCTTCTCTCAATGACAGTGGGACCCCACCTATCATATTCCTATTCCCCAACTGCTCACGTTGACTCTAAATTTCCAAATCGATCCGCTGCCGTGCTATGTTGCCGCGTACGAACTCCTTGCTGGTTGGCCGGAGTGCAGATGATCTAGAGGACGGCGGCCGCGTAGCTCGAGCCTTCTGACACAGCTCGCCGCACCCCACGCCTCGGCCTCGCCCGCATGGAGGGCCACTTGGCGCACCTGCTGACCGCCGCACAAGATTCTCAGGAGCAGCTCGAGCTCACCGTCCGCCTCCGCTCGGACGCTCGCCCGCACACGCGCCACCCAGAAGAGAAGCTCGCCGTGCTCGCCGTCTGCTCCATACATCAATTGGTTCGATTCCATTTGTGCTGATCTGTCCCAGCAAGCAATTGAGGTGGTCCGTAATTCTGCTTTTGCCTTGAAATCTTTTATACGGGTACATGATTCCAGAACAGAAGCTCGCCGTGCTCACCGGCACTGCTCGGCTGCACGCTGTTTCCTTGGAATTGGAATTGGGGAGACTAGAGGTGGAAGATAATTATGACAGGCGGGGCAACTCAATCAGTCATACTAGTGGATTACTTTCTTCTGAATTTTTTTTCCTATGTGTTAGAAACGGGTCAGGGTTTAAAATAGACTAGAATTGACAAGTTTAGTGTACCAATTTCAGGGATTGAGAGTTAGAGGTTTAATTTAGCTTTTGGCTATGAGTTCAAGGTTTGTTTTGGACTTTTTCCTTTTGTTTAGCTGGATACTGGGATGTGCACCGACGTGGCAAGAAGAATGATGTGGGCTCATGTGCTTGTCAATACCCTTTCCAACACAAAATATTATTTCCATATACTTTCTCTTAGAGTATATTTGGTAGTTATAGATTACACGGGATTGTATTAGGATTGTTTTCATATTCTTCTTAGAAGATTTCTTAACTTTCAAGTCTTGTACTCTATATATATACTCGCCCATGAGACGCAATACAACATCCAACATATTTCGCATATCCCTCTATCCTTCAACATGGTATCAGAGCGGCACGCTCCTTAACCTAGCCGCCGCAAAGTTTCCGCGCCGCGCCACCCCCGAGGAGATCGATCTCCATGATCTACTCTGGGGGCCGCCCTATGAGGTTCGTTCGCCGATCCATTGATCGCCCTCGCGTCTTTTTCCAATCAGATTGGTTTTTTCTGCGTCGCTCGGCGCGCTTTCTTTGGTTTTACGATCATAGATCGGATTGAATCGACCATCGCCGTCGTCCACTTGCGCCTCTACTCCGACAACGGCATCGACTGCCGGCCATCAGCGCACGGCACGCCGGACATGCGCACACGGGCGCCCTACGTGCGTGCAGCGTTCTCGCTCGCGGTCTCCATCCGGCTCGTCTCCACCGTCACCACCGGGACATCGTCGACGCGCCATCGGCCGATGCGTGTCGTCCACGCCATGGCGCGTATCGCGCCGCCGTCGTCTAATCAGCCGACCCGCGCCGTCCGAGCACGCGCCTACCACCGATCGAGCATCGGGGTGCCTGCGTCGCTCCTTCGGGCGCAGCGCCGCCGCCTTTGGTCCATACTACCGGCCTCCGACACGTTTTCCGGCGTGTCGTCGTTGGTGGTCTCCTGCCGCCCCGACTTGCGCCGACGGCCTCGCGCCTCGGGCCGTGGCGTTCTTTGCACGCGGTCTTCGTCGTCCCCCGCGCATCGATGTCGAGGCCACCACCGCCACCCCCGGCGCGGGTCGCCTCCGTCCGCGCATGGTCTTCGTCACGCCGCCGGGTCTTCTCTACGCCGTGTATCGCCGCCGCGCCTCCACCCAGTGCCGTGGGCTCGCCAACCACTTCAGGTCGCCCGGGCTCGTCGACCACTGCAACGCGGTCTAGGCGTCCAGCGAGACCACCCAAGGTCACCCGGGTTAGCCGCCTTCTACGTCTCCGTACGCTACGCTTTGCCGCCGGCGTCCTCGCCTCTTCCCCGACTACGTCACTGCTTCTCTACTCCGACACCCGTCGTCGAGACTCGCCTCTTCCCCGACTACACCACCTGCTCTCTACTCCGACACCCATCGTCGAGACCTCCTCTACTAGTCTACTCCGGCATGGCGCGCACTTTGTAATGTTCTCTACCCCCGCACGCCCGGTACTGAAAAAACTGGTACGTGCCTTCGTCCCCGACGCGTCCCCGGGCCTGGCAAGCTCGGACAGGCGCCTCGTCTTCATCGGCTTCGACAACGTCTTCATCGGCTTCGACAACGTCTTCATCGGCATCGCCTCTATGACTGCCTCGACCGCGTCACCGCCGAGTTCTTCTATGCGTACTCGGTTCTGGCAAAACCAGAGTATGCCTTCGTCCCCGATGTGCGCCTGGTTCTGGCCAAACTATGGTTGCACTTCGTCCTCGACGGCTCTGCATCGACTTCGGCATCGACCATCTCCACGACTGCCTCGGCGCGTCTCCGTCACTCTCCTCGCACACCACCTCGCCTGCGGCTACATCGACACTGGCACCCGGCCACGACATCGACCACGGCAATCCCTCGCGCGGCTCCCTCGACCAAGGCTGCAGCACCCACGCTCTCGACTACCTCGACATCGGCATAAAGGGCTACCACCTCGCCTGCGCCTCACCAGCTTCCTCTACAGTCCAAGCATCCGCGACGCAACTCCGTCCACGACGCTCCCGCTATGATTGCGGGGGAGTGTCAGCCCGTTGGTTCCTACCTTCGGCTTCTCTCCAATCTTACCGTCCGCGACGCTACTGTTGTTCATGCCGCTACCGCTACGACTGCGTGGGAGTGTTAGAGTATATTTGGTAGTTATAGATTACACGGGATTGTATTAGGATTGTTTCCATATTCTCCCTAGGAGGTTTCTTAACTTCCAAGTCTTGTACTCTATATATACTCGCCCATGAGGCGCAATACAACATCCAACATATTCCGCATATCCCTCTATCCTTCAACACTTCCTACAGTCCAATCATCTCTCCCTCCAGTTCTGTCTGCAGATGAAACATGCTTCCAAGCTCACAAACATCTGACGGAGTTTACAGCAGCGCAGGTGCAGTCTACTGCGTCGCAGCCGCCAACTGAGCGTTGGCAAGCACCAAAGGCAAGTTTTTTTTTTCGAACAAAGGGTGGCTTCGGGGACGCCAAATTTCATTCAGCTCACTTCCAGTTTACAAACAGTTTACATCATGAATTTTAATCCCTTGTAGATCAATGTTGTGAAAAGCTAAAGCAAATGGACAATTTCCTATCAAATGAGCTGAATTTGTACAACTAAAGATAGGCAAAGACTGAGATTGCGTAATTGTCTGTTGTGCACAGTTATGGGCTACGCCATTTATCTCCCTCTTAACATGGAAAATGCTTGATTGTATGCTTCTTGATGCTCTTTTGTACTGCACAATCTTGCTCCCTGAGCTCCCAAGGCACCTGGGCATCCGAAATTTTTGAGCTGCTGCAGCTGGCAAGTGAGAGATTGTCCGTCAGAAAGGTGATCTGCTGGATGAAGAGCATAAGCTTTCGCATGTAGTGGTGAAGGAGCAGTGGCCGCTGAAGCTTAGAGCTGTTGCAATGCTGTATAGAGACAGACGCTTGAGGGAGCATGGGGTTTTATCGCACGATCAGAGGGAAGAAAGTTTTATTGCAGCTGATATATGCAGACTGCAGCAGCAGTAGCGCCCTCCACGCGGAAGCCAGCGCCTGTGTGGCGGCCAATTTTAAGGAAGAAGCAACCTGGGAGCGTATATGCATGGTCTAACCTGGTTAACGCTCTGAAGTCTGGCGAACACGATCTGGCAGATATCTGCGGTCCTGTTCCGAGAAGCAACAAGTCCGTGGGTTTTAGCATTTGATGTTTTTGAATTTAATTACTGTTATTGTCAAAACAAAAACAAAATATGTCGTCGTTATTGTAATAAGGCCGCTCATGCCATTGCTCAGCATGGCAAGGAGCCTGGTGGGTTGAACTCTTTCTGGCGAGAGAACACACCACAGTTTGGCTCCGATCTGGTTGCTAGCAACATTGTTAGCCACCAGGTCTAGGGGAGTATGATTTCGCATTTTAAAAAATAACACTCTCCGATCCATAATAAGAGTCGGTGGTTTACTATAAGTTTAGTACTGTACAAGAGTCGGTGGTTCACTATAAGCTTAGTACACCTAACATCGGTGGTTATCTAACTACCGCGGAAAGATTCGTAAGTTCTCCGGTTTCATATGTAAAGAATAAAATTTCAAGATCCAAAATTTTAAGAACTAAAGTAAGAAATTTTGTAACATTCGAAATATATTTACGTATTTGAAAATAATTAAATTTCTAAGTATTAAAAGCGTTTGATGTCTGCTACTTCTTGTTTTGGGGGTAAGACGCAAGTCAAATGAAGAGATGGAACCTGGCCTAAAGATGCGATATGATAACTCCAGTGAAAATGTTGTCTTTATGAAACCAAATTTTCTAATGGCTTTCAAGCACCGTAAATGTTGAGACAGGCCTACAATAGATGAGTGGCTTCATGATTGAGATGCAGAACTGTGGGTGCATTATGTGAATGATCCAATGTATAACATTCAAACCAAAGCTCGTAAAGATTCAACTAAAAATAAAAGTAGTAACAGACACTAAGTGTAAACAAGTTTATTAGCCAAAACAGAAGAACACTACCATTCTGTTAAGATCTTACAGTGGGAGTAATCAAAATACAGCCCCATTGAATTTGAACTGCCAGTGAACCATCACAATATTCACATTGTACGTCAAAGAACTCTAAGAGACAATCTTAATGAGCACCATAGGGATCCCATTTGAGACAAAACAGGTAAAAACTGTGTAAACATCTTTTACTTGAGGCTTTGGGAGCACTCGGTTTAGGAGTGGTGTTGTTTGTTCTTACTCGTCGACATCCCAACTGAGGTCTTCGTCGTCTTCCAGAGAGCTCAGCCGTTTTCGGATATCCTCAGCTTTGCCACTAGGGCTTGACCGTGGACTCCCCCCTTTCTTGTCATCTTGATCACCGACATCCTCAATCTCGTCCCAGCTAAGATCTTCCTCCTGTGCTGATGGTCGAGACACCAGTGATAAATCACTCTCCTTAGATGAGTCACCAGCTTCAGTCTTCTCTTCCTGCCCTGTGCCATTGCTCGACTTTGGTGTCGACGCCTCACCACTGGATTCACCATTATCATCCTTTGCTGGTGCCGAAATCGTCCCCTGATCTTCCGATGCATGCTTTTCATTCACTGCTTCTTGTTTCCCCTCATCCTGTGCTTCATGGCTAACAGACTCACCAACTTGCTCATCTTTCTTATCGAGTGTCGTGCTAGTACCTTCTTTGTGATCACCTTTATTATCATCCTCGTCATCGTCGACCTCCCAGCTGAGCTCTTCCTCGTCTTCCTTGGACATGGCCCTGCTGACGAGTTTGGTGCGAGCATCCTCTGCTTGCCTGAGCTTGTCGACGGCAAAGAAATACCTGCACCAGAACATGTTGTAGGCTACCACCGACGGCACGAGCCTCTCCACGAAGCTCTCCAGCCCAGGGCTCTCCTGGAGCACGGCCTGGATCTCCTCTTTTCTTCCATCAAGGCTGAACGCCTGCTGCCACTTGGTGAACCCCTCGGCATCCTCGGGCTCCTCGGTGAAGGTGGTCGGCTCGGCACGCAGCGCCAGGACCTGCGCCTCAAAGCGGGTGTACTTCTTGGACGGAAGGGACGACCGCCAAGAGGCGCCAGAGGCTGGATCAGAGAGTTGGGATGAGCCGTCGACCGCCAAGAGGCGCCAGGTCTAGGGGAGTATGATTTCGCATTTTAAAAAAAATAACACTCTCCGATCCATAATAAGAGTCGGTGGTTTACTATAAGTTTAGTACAAGAGTCGGTGGTTCACTATAAGTTTAGTACACCTAACATCGGTGGTTATCTAACTACCGCGGAAAGATTCGTAAGTTCTCCGGTTTCATATGTAAAGAATAAAATTCCAAGATCCAAAATTTTAAGAACTAAAGTAAGAAATTTTGTAACATTCGAAATATATTTACGTATTTGAAAATAATTAAATTTCTAAATATTAAAAGCGTTTGATGTCTGCTACTTCTTGTTTTTGGGGTAACACGCAAGTCAAATGAAGAGATGGAAACAGGTATCCTGGCCTAAAGATGCGATATGATAACTCCAGTGAAAATGTTGTCTTTATGAAACCAAATTTTCTAATGGCTTTCAAGCACCGTAAATGTTGAGACAGGCCTGCAATAGATGAGTGGCTTCATGATTGAGATGCAGAACTGTGGGTGCATTATGTGAATGATCCAATGTATAACATTCAAACCAAAAGCTCGTAAAGATTCAACTAAAAATAAAAGTAGTAACAGACACTAAGTGCAAACAAGTTTATTAGCCAAAACAGAAGAACACTACCATTCTGTTAAGATCTTACAGTGGGAGTAATCAAAATACAGCCCCATTGAATTTGAATTGCCAATGTACCACCACAATATTCACATTGCACGTCAAAGAACTCTAAGAGACAATCTTAATGAGCACCATAGGGATCCCATTTGAGACAAAACAGGTAAAAACTGTGTAAACATCTTTTACTTGAGGCTTCTGGAGCACTCGGTTTAGGAGTGTGTTGTTTGTTCTTACTCGTCGACATCCCAACTGAGGTCTTCGTCGTCTTCCAGAGAGCTCAGCCGTTTTCGGATATCCTCAGCTTTGCCACTAGGGCTTGACCGTGGACTCCCCCCTTTCTTGTCATCTTGATCACCGACATCCTCAATCTCGTCCCAGCTAAGATCTTCCTCCTGAGCTGATGGTCGAGACACCAGTGATAAATCACTCTCCTTAGATGAGTCAGCAGCTTCAGTCTTCTCTTCCTGCACTGTGCCATTGCTCGACTTTGGTGTGGACGCCTCACCACTGGATTCACCATTATCATCCTTTGCTGCTACCGAAATCGTCCCCTGATCTTCCGCTGCATACTTGTCATTCACTGCTTCTTGTTTCCCCTCATCCTGTGCTTCATGGATAATAGTAGACTCGCCAATTTGCTCATCTTTCTTATCGGGTATTGTGCTAGTACCTTCTTTGTGATCACCTTTGTTATCATCCTCATCATCGTCGACCTCCCAGCTGAGCTCTTCCTCGTCTTCCTTGGACATGGCCCTGCTGACGAGTTTGGTGCGGGCATCCTCTGCTTGCCTGAGCTTGTCGACGGCAAAGAAATACCTGCACCAGAACATGTCGTAGGCCACCACAGACGGCACGAGCCTCTCCACGAAGCTCTCCAGCCCAGGGCTCTCCTGGAGCACGGCCTCGATCTCCTCTTTCCTTTCATCAAGGCTGAACGCCTCCTGCCACTTGGTGAACCCCTCGGCATCCTCGGGCTCCTCTGTGAAGGTGGTCGGCTCAGCACGCAGCGCCAGGACCTGCGCCTCGAAGCGGGTGTACTTCTTGGACGGAAGGGACGACCGCCAAGAGGCGCCAGAGGCTGGATCAGAGAGTTGGGATGAGGTGTCGTCTTCGCCGTCGGCGTCCACGGATCGGAGAGCCTCGTTGGCGTGGGAGAGGAGGCCGGCTGCGGCGGCCCCGAGGTCATCGACAGCCTGCCCGACGGACTCGAGCCTGTCGGAGGCGACGGACGCGCCGGCCTCGAGCGCGCCGGGCAGGGCTGCCGCGGCCCTTGCGGCGGCCGCGCGGAGGGCCGTGGTCTCCTCGCGGAGGCCGGACCCGAGGTCCTGGAGGTCGCGGCGGTAGCCCTCGAGCACCGACTCTGACCGCGACGCGAAGGTCTTCATCAATCCCCCGAAGCTCCACCCGCCGCCGCCAGAAACACCCTCCTCCTCCTCCGTCGCCGCCTCGGCTTCTTCTTGCTCGTCCTCCTCCTCCTCCTCCACGGACTCCTCCTCTTCTTCCTGCTGAGGCAACTCCTCCGCGAGCGTCTTGATCAGCCCGCCGAAGCTCCACCCGCCGCCCTCCTCCCCCTGCACCTCCGCCGCGGCTTCTTCTTGCCCGCCCTCCTCCTGCTCTTCCCGCTGCCCCTCGATCTCCTCGGCGAGCGTCTTCATCAGCCCACCGAAGCTCCACCCGCCGCCGGAATCGCCTCCCCCGTCCCTCTCCGCCGCCTGCTCCTCCTCCTCCGCCCCCTCCTCTTCCTCGTGCTCGCCGGCGGCGGCGGCGGAGAAGACGGAGTTGAAGAAATTATCCATGGGCGACGCGGGCTGGGATTTGGATCTTGGCTGTGGAGGCTGGAGGAGGTGAGGTGAGGCGTCAGGGGGATAGATCGCTTGCCGTCGCCGAGAGTTCGTTTGTTTGTTTGTTTCACCTTTCTTTTCTCCCTTCCATGTGATTTAATCACAACGTTTAGCTTTTTTTCGACAATTATTATCAGAACGTTTACCTCCTTGTATGACCAGTGGGCCCAATCGTTGTGGGTCCACACCTCAGTGAGAGAGGATAGTTCACGCTAGCGATCAGTAGCAGTACTGTATTGTTCGGTTGGGTGCGACCAGGCCACCAGGGCCAGGTCCAGGTGGACTCCACTGCGCCGAGTTCCCGTGGAGCTCTGCCTACCAAACGGGTCTGGATCCACCAGAGTTTGGGACGGGTGCAGCATGTAAAGATACCTGTCACAACATCACTTTGGTAGTATTTTGAACACGAAGCTGATATGAACTCTCCTTTTACAAAGCAAAAAAAAGGTACGTCTGTAGTTCAAAATTTACACGGATCATGCTCAGATTCCTAGTCAGTTGGAAAAACGAAAAAAAAAAACGTCACTGAAGTTCTTTCATATGTCAGCTCAACTTAGAGTTGTCACCATCACTCTAACCTTATCCAATCCAATGTGTGCGTCCAAATCATGTTTGGCCTAATTCTGAATTGTAACAATGGTGTCATTATGCTCAGAACACCCTTCAACTATGTTTTTAAAAAACTGTAAACTTAAGATGAGGAGCTTGGACCTCTATCATTTTCCCCGTCTACAGTGAAAAGGCGACTCTTTGGGCGATTCCGTGCGGCCAGGCTCACCGTCGGCGATCCGTTGGATTCCTCGCCCTCCGGGACGGGGAATCCACGGATCCCGGTGTGCTTATAGCTTAGGTGTGTGTGGGTGGCTAGCTGGCGGCGCTGTGGAGGGTGTGGGGTGCCGGAGTGGCTTCTTTTGATGGCGGTGGTCTCCTCCTCCGATGGTGCAGCTCCCGAGGAGCTTCGCCGCGGATCTGCTGCCTTCTTCTCGCTCGAGGCTCGGCGGAGCTCTCGAGTGACTTCTCCCCTTGCCGGTGGTCGTGGGACGGCGGTGCCGGCTTTTGTAGATCTCGAAGGTTCGTTTGTGTTTGTCCAAGATCGCCTCGTCGTCTGCGGTGCAAGATGGAGGCACCCTGGTGCCGAGGAGCGTCGACCCCCCGACCGCTTGGGGTCTCCTCCCAGTCAAAGGTTTCATGGAGGATTGGCGGTCGCCCATGCCGGCGTAGCGTGTTGCTTCACGGAGATGAAGCGGAAGCCTAGTAGGACTTCGTTTGTTTTTCTCTTTGTGTCTGGGCTTTTCTGTAAGAGTCTTGGATAAATGCATCTCGATCCTTTCCGCAAAAAAAGGATGAGGTTGAGATGTCATGACTAACTAAAGATATACTTTTGTGTGGGGTGGACAAGGATGCACTCCGTCGTGGCCCAGTCCAGTCTGAAAGACCCTAGACCAAGGCCGTAGGTTTGTTGTGCGGTTACATCGTAAGAAGAATATGTCCCACAACATGCAAATCACCCAGATAATGAGTATGTTCGAAAGAGGTGGTCGGAGATGATGTCAAAGCTCGTAATCATTGATACGTCTCCAACGTATCTATAATTTCTTATGTTCCATGCTAATTTTATGACAATACCTACATGTTTTGTTCACACTTTATGATGTTTTGATGCATTTTCCGGCACAAGCGTCAGTTCCTGTTTTCTGCTGTTTTTGATTTCAGAAATCCTACACAGGAAATATTCTCGAATTGGACGAAACAAAAGCCCACGGTCTTATTTTCAACGGAAGGTTCCAGAGCACCGAAGAGGAGACGGAGAAGGGCCACGAGGCGGCCACCCCATAGGGCGGCGCGCCCCCCCCTGGCCGCGCCGCCATATGGTGTGGGCCCCTCGGGCCCCCCCCTTCGCCTACTTAATCCTCCGTCGCGAAAACCCTAGTACCGAGAGCCACGATACGGAAAAAGTTCCGAGACGCGTGCCAATCCCATCTCGGGGGATTCGGAGATCGCCTCGGCACCCTGCCGGAGAGGGAATCATCACCAGAGGGCTCTACATTACCATGCCCGCCTCCGGACTGATGTGTGAGTAGTTCATCCTTGGACTATGGGTCCATAGCAGTAGCTAGATGGTTGTCTTCTCCTCTTGTGCTATCACGTTTAGATCTTGTGAGATGCCTATCATGATCAAGATCATCTATTTGTAATGCTACATGTTGTGTTTGGTGGGATCCGATGAATATTGAATACTATGTCAAGTTGATTATTGATCTATCATATATGTGTTGTTTATGTTCTTGCATGCTCTCGTTGCTAGTAGAGGCTCTGGCCAAGTTGATACTTGTAACTCCAAAGGGAGTATTTATGCTCGATAGTGGGTTAATGCCTCCATTGAATCTGGGACAGTGACAGAAAGTTCTAAGGTTGTGGATGTGTTGTTGCCACTAGGAATAAAACATCGATGCTTTGTCTAAGGATATTTGTGTTGATTACATTACGCACCATACTTAATGCAATTGTGTTGTTTGCAACTTAATAGGAAGGGGTGCGGATGCTAACCCGAAGGTGGACTTTTAGGCATAGATGCATTTGGATGGCGGTCTATGTTCTTTGTCGTAATGCCCGATTAAATCTCATAGTAGTCATCATGATATGTATATGAATCTCTATTTGTCAATTGCCCACCTGTAATTTGTTCACCCGACATGCTATTTATCTTATTGGAGAGACACCACTAGCGAACTTTGGACCCCGGTCCTTTCTTTTACATCTAAAATACAATCTACTGCAATCTCTTCTCTGTTGTTCTTCGCAAACAAATATCATTCTCCACACCATACGTTTAATCCTTTGTTCACAAGCCGGTGAGATTGACAACCTCACTGTTAAGTTGGGGCAAAGTATTTTGATTGTGTTGTGCAGGTTCACGTTGGCGCGGAATCCCGGTGTTGCGCCGCACTACACTCGCCACCAACAACCTTCACGTGGCCTTCATCTCCTACGGTTCGATAACCTTGGTTTCTTTCTGAGGAAAACTTGCTGTGCGCATCACACCTTCCTCTTGGGGTTCCCAACGGACGTGTGCATCACGTGCCATCAAGACTGTTTTCGCGCCGTTGTGGAGATCAAGACACGCTGCAAGGGGAGTCTCTCACATCCAATCTCTTTACTTTGTTTATTGTCTTGCTTTACTTTATTTTATTTTCTATCTTGTTTGCTTTCTTATATCAAAAACACGCAAAAATTAGTTACTTGTTTTACTTATTTAATTCGGTTTGTTTAGTTTATTTATTATTTGTTAAAATGAATACTCCTGAGAACACTAAGTTGTGTGATTTCACTAGCACCAATAATAATGATTTTATATGTACTCCTATTGCTCCACCTGCTACTACAGCAGAATTTTATGAAATTAAACCTGCTTTACTAAATCTTGTTATGAGAGAGCAATTTCTGGTGTTAGTACTGATGATGTTGTTGCCCATCTTAATAATTTTGTTGAACTTTGTGAAATTCAAAAGTATAAGGATATAGATGGTGATATTATAAAATTGAAATTGTTTCCTTTCTCCTTAAGAGGAAGAGCTAAAGATTGGTTGCTATCTTTGCCTAAAAATAGTATTGATTCATGGACTAAATGTAAAGATGCTTTCATTGGTAAATATTATCCTCCTGCTAAGATTATATCTTTGAGAAGTGGCATTATGAATTTTAAGCAATTGGATAATGAACATGTTGCCCAAGCATGGGAGAGAATGAAATCTTTGGTAAAGAATTGCCCTACCCATGGACTAACTACTTGGATGATCATCCAAACCTTTTATGCAGGATTGAATTCGAGGAACCTATTGGATTCAGATGTTGGAGGTACTTTTATGTCCATCTCTTTGGGTGCTGCAACAAAGCTTCTTGATGATATGATGATCAATTACTCTGAATGGCATACTGAAAGAACTCCTCAAGGTAAGAAGGTAAATTCTGTTGAAGAAACCTCTTATTTGAGTGATAAGATTGATGTTATTATGTCTATGCTTGTTAATGGTAGATCTCATGTTGATCCTAATAATGTTCCTTTAGCTTCATTGGTTGCTCAAGAAGAGCATGTTGATGTGAACTTCATTAAAAATAATAATTTCTACAACAATGCTTATAGGAATAATTATGGTAACAACAACTATAGGCCATATCCTTCTAATAATGGTAGTGGTTATGGTAATTCTTACAACAATAATAAGAGTGTACCCTCTGGTCTTGAAGTCATGCTTAAAGAATTTATTAGTACACAAACTGCTTTTAATAAATCTGTTGAAGAAAAGCTTGGTAAAATTGATGTTCTTGCTTCTAAGGTTGATAGTCTTGCTCTTGATGTTGATCTTTTGAAACTTAAAGTTATGCCTGATGAAGTTAAAGATACTAAGTTTGCTAAAACAAATGCTATCCAAGTTCAAATTAATGACAATATTAGAATGATGGCTAAATTGCATGCTAGGTGGGAAAGAGAAGAAAAAGAAAAACTTGCTAAAGAGAATAATATAGCTAAAGTTTGGACTATTACCACCACTAGTAATGTTGATGCTTCACATGTTGCTAAACCTCCTACTATCAATTGTAAAATAATTGGTGTTGGCAATGTTTCTACTCCTAGTACAAAGCGTGCAAAATTGCCTGCTAAAACTGTTTGTGATAAAAGTGCTGAAATTTTTCAGAATGTTGTAGATCATAATGGTTTAGATTTTGATAGTTGTCATATTTCTGAAGTTATTAAGTTCTTACAAAAACTTGCTAGAAGCCCTAATGCTAGTGCTATAAATTTAGCCTTTACAAAACATATTACAAATGCTCTCATTAAAGCTAGGGAAGAGAAATTAAAACTTGAAGCTTCTATTCCTAGGAAGTTGGAAGATGGTTGGGAGCCCATCATTAAGATGAAAGTTAATGATTTTGATTGTAATGCTTTATGTGATCTTGGTGCAACTATTTCTGTTATGCCTAAGAAACTTTATGATATGCTTGACTTGCCACCATTGAAAAATTGTTATTTGGATGTTAATCTTGCTGATAATTCTATAAAGAGACCTTTGGGGAGGATTGATAATGTTCACATTACTGTTGACAACAACCTTGTCCCCGTTGATTTTGTTGTCTTGGATATTGAATGCAATGCATCTTGTCCTGTTGTTTTGGGAAGACCCTTTCTTTGAACTGTTGGTGCTATTATTGATATGAAAGAAGAAAATATTAAGTATCAATTCCCTCTCAAGAAAGGTATGGAACATGTCCCTAGAAAGATAATGAAGTTGCCTTTTGATTCTATTATTAGAACGAATTATGATGTTGATGCTTCTTCTCTTGATGTTACTTGATTTGCACTTTCTGCGCCTAGCTGAAAGGCGTTAAAAAAGCACTTCTTGGGAGATAACCCATGTTGTTTTTATTTTTACTACTGTTTTGTTGAGTCTTGGAAGTTGTTACTACTGTAGCAACCTCTCGTTATCATGTTATTGTGCCAAGTAAAGTCTCTAATAGAAGGTTGATACTAGATTTGGATTTCTGCGCAGAAACAGATTTGCTGTCAGTCACAAATTCACGTTTTTCTCCCCGTAGAGGAATCAAAAAATCAGCGAAAATTCATGCATGATCCTCAGATATGTACGCAACTTTCATTAGTTTTGAGTTTTTCCATCTGAGCAAGTTAAGTGCCTCGGAAAAATTCGTCTTTACGGACTGTTCTGTTTTGATAGATTCTGCCTTTTTATTTCACATTGTCTCTTTTACTGTGTTGAGTGGATCTCTTTGTTCCATTAACTTTCAGTAGCCTTGGGTAATGTCCGGAAGTGTTAAGAATGATTGTGTCCTCTCTGAACATATGAATTTTCGATTATGCACTAACCCTCTAATGAGTTTGTTTTAAGTTTGGTGTGGAGGAAGTTTTCAAGGGTCAGAGAGGAGGATGATATAATATGATCAAGAAGAGTGAAAAGTCTAAGCTTGGGGATGCCCCGTGGTTCATCCTGCATATTTCAAGAAGACTCAAGCATCTAAGCTTGCGGATGCCCAAGGTGAAAGGACACGGATGTCGCCTTAGGGGGGGTGAATAGGCGATTTAAAACTTTTACGAGATGGGCTTAAAAATGCGGAATAAAACTAGCGTTTACTTTGTCAAGCCCAAAACCTATATACTATAGTTCACCTATGTGCACCAACAACTTATTCTAAGCAAAGGTTCACCTATGTGCACCAACAACTTATGCTAAGCAAGACAAGCAACTTATGTGATAGCAAGATATATAACTTCAAGTACGATGGCTATCACAAGGTAAAGTGCATAAGTAAAGAGCTCGGGTATAGAGATAACCGAGGCACGCGGGAGACGATGATTTATCCCGGAGTTCACACTCTTGCGAGTGCTAATCTCCGGTGGAGAGGTGCGGTGGCTTAGTGCTCCCGAACGCCACAAGAGGCTCACCTTGAGGTGTGGTTGCTCGATGCACACCAATGCCACAAAGGCCTCACCCCAAGATGCGGTACTCACACCACACACGAACGCCACGAAGGCGCCTCACCTAAATCTCCGGTGACCCTCGCCACAAAGGCCTAGGTCACGGTTCCACTAAGGGATTTCCTTCGAGGCGGAAACCGGGCCTTACACAAAGATTGGGGCACACATCCACAACTTAATTGGAGGCTCCCAACAAACCGCCACAAAGGCCTAGAATCCGTCTAGGGTTCCAAGAACCCAAGAGTAACAACTTTCTTGCTTTCACCTCCACGAATCACCGTGGAGAACTCAAACCGATGCACCAAATGCAATGGCAAGAACACCACAAAGATGCTCAAGTCCTTCTCTCTCAAATTCCAACAAAGCTACAAAAGCTATTGGGGGAATAAGAGAGGAAGAACAAATAAGAGTAGGAACACCAAATTTCTCCAAGATCTAGATCTAGTGGATTCCCCTCACAAATAGAGGGATTTGATTGGTAGGAATGTAGATCTAGATCTCCTCTTCCTTTTCCCTCAAAAAGATTCAAGAAGCATAGGAGGACTAGAGGGAAAGGGAAGCTCTCAAGGTCAACAATGGTGGAGAGCACAAAGGGGAAGAGGTAGCTGCCCAAGGAGGAAGAAGGGGGCTTAAATACCCCCTCCCATCGAAATATGACCGTTTGGGTCAGCTCAGGCCGGATTTTCCGGGCCGGATATTTGCAAAATATCCGGCCCAAAACGGCTAAGGACATGAGAAAACTGCTCTCGGGATGGGGGCCGGACATTTGGCCGGATATTTGCCCGGATTTGTCCAAAAACCGGATTTTTCCGGGGGCCGGATTATCCGCCCCAAACTTGGGCCGGAATATCCGCCCCCAGCGCATCAAACTGAAACAGGCATAACTTTAGCATCCGGATTCCGATTTTGATGATCTTGGGCTTGTTTTAAAGCTAGGAACAAGCTCTACAAGATCATGCAAGAAACCATCATAGTCCAGCAAAGGAGGATAGAAACAAATGATGAAAGGTTTGACCTATCTCAAAAATACATACCGGTAAAACCTCCAATCTTGAAAATGCAACAAGTTGCCCATGCAAAAACCATTCTCAATGAACTAGAGCTTGTCATGAGAATAAGCACAAGCTCTAAAACATCACATGGATAAGATCCAAATAAAACCAAGAAAGATGATGAACCAAACTCGAAAACGCAACAAGTGATCTATGCGAAATCCATTTTCGATGAACTAGAGCTTGTCATGAGAATAAGCACAAGCTCTAAAACATCACATGGATAAGGTCCAAATAACAACCAAGAAATATGATGCAAGGATGCAAAGGTTTGAGCTCTCTCCGAACGATACGATCGAGTTACTCACTCGAGAGCCCTCTTGATAGTACGGCAACTAAACTATAAACCGGTCTCCAACTACACTATGAGACCGGTGAGAAAGAAACCCTATCAAGAGCAAACCTTATACTTGCGCATTCCACTTGAGCTCGATGACGACGATCTTGACCTCAACAAGATGGAACGCCTTTCTTGCTTGTGTTTGCTTGACGAAGTCTTGTGGATTGCTCCCCCATAATCCACCATGGGAGAGCTTCTTCTTCGGCGCATCTTCACATAACCATGACCACCATGTGGATTGCTCCCCCATAATCCACCATGGGAGAGCTTCTTCTTCGGCGCATCTTCACATATCCATGATCACCATATGGATGGCAAGACTCAAGCAAAGGACCTCTTCGAGATGGCTCATCTTGAACTTGCACTTCATTTCTTCATTCTTCATCATGTTGATGTCTTGAAGTAACTCTACGGCTCACTTCATCTTCATCTTCAAGACATACTTGACACTTGATATCCTTCATCAAATTCTTCTTATTGCAACCTTGAAGCCAACAAATGGTTCAAGAATTGCCTATGGACAACTCCTACAAATATAACTCAATGCAAACATTAGTCCATAGGGATTGTCATTAATTACCAAAACCACACATGGGGGCTCCATGCTCAAGGCATCCCCTTCTTCATCGACAACTTATCAGGTCACCTCTAGTGAAACTATATTTTTATTCGTCACATCTTA
Source organism: Lolium multiflorum (assembly GCA_030979885.1). Taxonomy (NCBI): domain Eukaryota; kingdom Viridiplantae; phylum Streptophyta; class Magnoliopsida; order Poales; family Poaceae; genus Lolium; species Lolium multiflorum. Next base: position 144,335,822 of record CM061749.1, read on the forward strand.
TGTTCTTTACTTGGAGCGTCTTTGTTTTTATTTTTGTTTGTGTTTGAATAAAATCGGATCCCAACAATCCTTGTATTGGAGAGAGACACGCTCCGCCTTTTCATATTGAACATTGGTGTTCTTAGCTTTATTTTAATGTTCATGGCGAAGGCTGAAAACCGCTTCGTTGATTGCTATTTGGTTGGAAACAGAAAATGCTTCATGTGGTAAATGGTATATTATCTTGAATAACTTGATACTTGGCAATTGCTTGAGCTCTCATAGATCATGTTTAAGCTCTTGCATCATGTAGTTTAAATCTATTAGTGGAGAACTACCGTAGAGCTTGTTGAAATTTGGTTTGCATGATTGATCTCTCTAAGGTCTAGATATTTTCTGGTAAAAGTGTTTGAACAACAAGGAAGACAGTGTAGAGTCTTATAATGCTTGCAATATGTTCTTGTGCAAGTTTTGTTGTACCGGTTCATACTTGTATTTGCTTCAAACAACCTTGCTAGCCAAAGCCTTGTCTGAGAGGGAATGCTTCCCGTGCATCCAAAAACCTTGAGCCAAAACTCATGCCATTTGTGTCCACCATAACTACCTATATGTGGTATTTTTACCATTCCAAAGTAAATTGCTTGCGTGCTACCTTTAAAATTTCATTCCTTTGTCTTTACAATACATAGCTCATGGGAAAATAGCTTAAAATCTATTGTGGTGATAAATATGTTGCTATGTATCTTAGTTCTTATAAGTTGCTTGTTGAGCGGTAACCATGTTTGGGACGCCATCAACTTTTACACCTTTGTTGAATATCATGTGAGTTGCTATGCATGTTCGTCTTGTCTGAAGTAAGGGTGATTTATCATGATTAAATGGTTTGAGTATGCATATTGTTAGAGAAGAACATCGGGCCGCCAACCAAAGTCATGTATCATGGTGGAAGTTTTCAGTTTGGACATTAATCCTCAATCTCTTATGAGAATATTATCTGTTGTTGAATGCTTAAGCATTAAAGAGGAGTCCATTATCTGTTTTCTATGTTGTCCGGTATGGATGTCCTCAAGTTGAGATCTATCAAAATCGAGAAATCAAATGCGATCTATCTCCTTGGACCTTTGTACAGGTGGCTTTGTGACACTTGGTTGAAACATATGTAATGCAATGAAAATCCATGGAAATCCGAGCTAATTAGGACAAGGTGCGAACACTATTGGTATTCGATGCATGAGGCTTGCAACTTATAGGAAGTTTTATGCATAACACATATGAATTATTACTACCGTTGACAAAATTGTTTCCATGTTTTCAAAATGAAAAGCTCTAGCACATGAGTAATCCATGCTTCCCTCTGCGAAGGGCCTTTCTTTTACTTTATGTTGAGTCAGTTTACCTACTTCTTTCTATCTTAGAAGCAAACACTTGTGTCAACTGTGTTCATTGATTCTTACATGCTTACTTATTGCACTTGTTACATTACTTTATGTTGACAATTATCCATGAGATATACATGTTACAAGTTGAAAGCAATTGCTGAAACTTAATCATCCTTTGTGTTGCTTCGAAACCTCTTACTTTGAATCTATTGCTTTATGAGTTAGCTCTTATGCAAGTCTTTTTGATGCTTGTCTTGAAATACTATTCATGAAAAGTTTTTGCTATATGATTCAGTTGTTTAGTCATTATCTTTTTGTTAGCAAATCATTGCTTCGAATCACTTCATTCATCTCATGTGCTTTACTATAGTATTGATCAAGATTATGTTGGTAGCATGTCACTTCAGAAACTATTGTTTTTATCGTTTACCTACTCGAGGGCGAGTAGGAACTAAGCTTGGAGATGCTTGATATGTCTCCAACGTATCTATAATTTCTTATGTTCCATGCTAGTTTTATGACAATACCTACATGTTTTGTTCACACTTTATGATGTTTTGATGCATTTTCCGGCACTAACCTATTAACAAGATGCCGAAGCGCCGTTTGCTGTTTTTGTTTTAGAAATCCTACACGGAAATATTCTCGGAATTGGACGAAACAAAAGCCCACGTTCTTATTTTCCACGGAAGGTTCCAGAGCACCGAAGAGGAGAAGGGCCACGAGGCGGCCACCCCATAGGGCGGCGCGGCCCCACCCTAGCCACGCCGCCATATGGTGTGGGTCCCTCGGGCACCCCCTGCGCTGCCCCTTCGCCTACTTAATCCCTCCGTCGCGAAAACCCTAGTACCGAGAGCCACGATACAGAAAAAGTTCCAGAGACGCCGCCACCAATCCCATCTCGGGGATTCGGGAGATCGCCTCGGCACCTGCGAGAGGGGAATCATCACCGGAGGGCTCTACATTACCATGCCCGCCTCGGGACGATGCGTGAGTAGTTCATCCTTGGACTATGGATCCATAGAAGTAGCTAGATGGTTGTCTTCTCCTCTTGTGCTATCATGTTTAGATCTTGTGAGCTGCCTATCATGATCAAGATCATCTATTTGTAATGATACATGTTGTGTTTGGTGGGATCCGATGAATATTGAATACTATGTCAAGTTGATTATTGATCTATCATATATGTGTTGTTTATGTTCTTGCATGCTCTCCGTTGCTAGTAGAGGCTCTGGCCAAGTTGATACTTGTAACTCCAAGAGGGAGTATTTATGCTCGATAGTGGGTTAATGCCTCCATTGAATCTGGGACAGTGACATAAAGTTCTAAGGTTGTGGATGTGTTGTTGCCACTAGGGATAAAACATCGATGCTTTGTCTAAGGATATTTGTGCTGATTACATTACGCACCATACTTAATGCAATTGTCTGTTGTTTGCAACTTAATACTGGAAGGGGTGCGGATGCTAACCTGAAGGTGGACTTTTAGGCATAGATGCATTTGGATGGCGGTCTATGTTCTTTGTCGTAATGCCCGATTAAATCTCATAGTGATCATCATGATATGTATATGAATCTTTATTTGTCAATTGTCCACCTGTAATTCACCCAACATGCTATTTATCTTATTGGAGAGACACCACTAGTGAACTGTGGACCCCGGTCCATTCTTTTACATCTGAAATACAATCTCTGCAATCTCTGTTCTGTTGTTCTTCGCAAATAAACATCATTCTCCACACCATACGTTTAATCCTTTGTTTACGGCAAGCCGGTGAAATTGACAACCTCACTGTTAAGTTGGGGCAAAGTATTTTGATTGTGTTGTGCAGGTTCCACGTTGGTGCCGGAATTTCTGGTGTTGCGCCGCACTACACTCCGCCACCAACAACCTTCACGTGGTCTTCATCTCCTACTGGTTCGATAACCTTGGTTTCTTTCGAGGGAAAACTTACTGATGTGCGCATCACACCTTCCTCTTGGGGTTCCCAACGGACGTGTGCATCACGTGCCATCAATCATTGAAACAAGGAAGAATTGACGCCGTGTGGTTCCTCCATGCGACCTCTTCTCCTCCTTAGGCCTCGTTTGGCAGAGGTGTTTTGACGTGGTTTACAGTGTATTATACCGGCCTAACCCACACAGATAATACTCACCAAAACACTTGCAACCACTCTTACCAAACAAGGCCTTAGGGAGAAACCATGAGGAGTGATACATGTAGGGAGAGTTTACTAGAACTTTGAAAACGTACCAAGGCACCTATACCCCATCGTCTGGGGTGGAAAACGCATCAACACATGTAAGCCTTTAAATTATATGAAGTATCTTAACAAAAATATTGAGTAATCGGTAACAAGAGTTGGAAATTACCATGTCCAAATATTTGTCAAATCACATGTGTGGTTTGAGTAGGCATCATGTTGGTGAGTGGGTAGAAAATTTTGGAGCTGGTGTTTGTTAAGATGGTGGTGAGCGGGTAGGCAAATTTGGAGTGGGCATACATGCAGGGATCCATCAACATGCCGAGTGGTAGGACGAAGTTTTGTACGAGGAGAGGGGTATATATAAAGACGATTTTATCCCATATCCAAGTGCTCGTTCAAGAATGCGAGGATGACACAGGAGATGAGCCCGAGAAACCATATCCTAAATTTCAGGGTCGACAATCACGGTTTATCCTCTATAGGCACATCGAGGTGGACTTCCTTGATAGTATAGTTTTGTAATTCATGCGCACGAGCAAATATTGCACTGAATAATGATTTCCATGTCGAGAGAAATAGAGTGATATCTTAGAACATACTATTACCGTGAGACTGGTGACATGTTTTTTTTTGAATTAAGGAGTTGGAGCTCCCAATTTCAGTCACATGAAACCGAAGTTCAAATTATTTAGAGCGAAATTGTACATACGGATACATAGATTACGGTCACTAAATACGTCGAGTTGTCCCATCGGTGGTCACCGTGCACCGTAGCTTGCAGTATTTGGCGGCGCGGTGCAAGGAAGCGAGATGAACGCTGACAGCTCCCTCATCTAGATCGGGAGTCACTCGGGGCTGAACAGTTTTCTTAGCCCAGTCTAGCAATGTTGGGGTGGGCATGGTTGGCAAAAAAAAGCACAGGGTCATGTTGTGCAACCCGTTTGGCTCGCATTGGTTGGACCACTATCGCACTGGTTTGGTAGGTTGTGTATGTAATATCCTAGGATTTGAGACGTTTGCGGGGAAGAACTAGAAAAGAGTTGTGCATTGCATCGCAAAACTAGGAAAAATTTCGCGCTTAATTGCATAAACCTAAGAGGGAACAAGTTTCTCTCTCGACACCAGATAGGGTTAGGGTTTCGAGAGTGCGACAAACTTGGACATGATCTCTTCCGAATTAGGCTTTTGAGAAGAGAGGAAACGTTTGCATCTCACATTTTAAGTTGTGTGATTGAAATTTGAAATGAGTTTGAAGTGAAATCCAAACTCAAACAACACTAAGACAATATATTATTCAAACAATTAATAATTCAAATAATAATATTATAATTGGATAATATAAATAAGACAAGAATATGACAATAAGCTCATTAGAGAAAACTTGAGCTTTATTGATCGTCACACATAAGATATGTTGTCTTTACAATATTCAAATGGAATAAATATTACATAACTCATTTCAGAAAATGATAAATGAAAAAAGGAAAAGGAAAATTACAGTATGCTAAACTAAATATCTTCATCTTCTTGATCTTCTTGATCAACAAGTTGATGGAGAAGTCCTTGAGCATCCTATTCTGATCCCTGCATAGTAACAGAAGAAACAGAAAAACAAATTGCGCCAAATGGCAATGCCACTTGGTAAGTTAGAAACAAAGGAGAATTCGCAGGATAAGATCAACCAGCCGAGCTGATCCACTGCTCACACAAGTCCCAACAGTGAGCAGTACAAGCAAATCACAAGGTTGAGTGCATGTTCACCAACACACACAGGAGGAGTCACCAAACTAGCACATCACTTGTTGTCGACCAAGGAAGCCACGAGTGGCTGATATAAAACCTTTTCAGCCACCAAACCCTAGGATCCATCGACACAAGCTCCAGCAGGGTAAGAACATCAAGAACAGCAAGGAACACATTAGCCAAACCAACCAGCATCCATTCCACCAAGAATAGATAACTGTTGAGCAAGAACTGGAGTAGTACCAGCACAGGCACTATGAGGAGCAGGACAAGCATCAACCCAGCAAAGCCAGAAGCAAAACCTCTACACCAACCCCATCTAGGAGCTAGAGTGAGGTATACATCAAATCATGGGCAAACCAGATGGTTTTGTCCATATTCTTGCACAGGCATGACACACACAAACACACAAGGGTGGAAAACCCCTGTTTGATCATCATTTGATCATAGACCAAGTGACTCTGGTGAAAATGGAAAATCATCTAGAGATGAATCAAACTATTGTCCATGGTTATGCCAACCATTCAAATGATAGCATCTTCCAAATGGAAATAGATAGGAAATCATCCCAGACAACTAAACCATAGCTACCAGACTACACTAGCCCTTTTAAACCATAAAAAGGAAGAATAACTATCGCTGCCAATATTTTTCAACATCAAAAGCTGCTGGCATTCCAAATGGATCACCCAGCAAGCACTTATCCCATCACAGCAAACCAATAAGGTGGGAGATACCAAAACAACATCTAGATGCTGCTAAGGCCAACTCAACCACACCAAAGCATCCAAACAGCTAGCCAAATATATATATCATCACCCAGAAGGGTTCAAGATGGAGCTAGGGTCCCCAACAGCAGTTGGCATCCCTCTAGCTCAAGTATATAATCATAAGATTCATCACTTCAAGCAGTTCATATCATTTATCCATTAATTCATGATAAGCTATACAGATAAATGAAGTAAGCAAATAACCAGCAACAGAAACACTTGCTAATGATCCAGTAGATCACTGCAAGCATAAGCACATGCTTTATCAAGCATTAGCAACCCCCAGTACATGGTGAGGAGCTACACAAGCACAGGAAAACACCATTAGCAAGCACAGATAAGGGCACAGTGAGCAATCATCAAGCAACTGATGATCATATGATCATCAGAGCTTGATAGAGCTTTCTAGAACCAACAATAGCATCAGTAACTCTTAATAGTTACTGAATTAACAAATCGAAGACATAACTGAATACACAGTAACTTCATATACAACTTTATAACTGTATCCAGAAGCACATCATCCAAAATGGATGAATTTGTGCCACTGAACAATCAAACAAGCTATATAAATAGATAGAGTTTCACAGTAATGCACACATGCACAACTAACACTTGCAATTGCAAGTACTGCAAGCTGCAGTAAGTCAGAAATGCATATAAGGAGGACACATACATGCATTTGAGCCACAGTAACAATTATAGCCAATCAAGCAAGTAATTGAGTAGACAGTAGCATGACCAAAAGCACAGCAGGAGCAGCATAGTAGTAAGAGCAGGGCATGAACAACATAGCAGCAACAGTAGGCCAAGCACTAGAGCAAGCACAGCAGCAGCAACAAGCATGGCATAGATGGCAGGAGCACAAACACAACCACAGGAACACAAGCATGGCAGTAGGAGCAACACTACTGGTGAACTGGCAAGTCCAGTGCACCAAGGTAATGGGTGCCAAGGCATCCAGAGGGGAAGACGAGGGAGCACACAAGTGAGAGAGAGAGGAGAAGGAGACACCTACCTGAAGCAGAGAAGCACCACGGGCGCCACCGTGGCGGCACGGCGACATAGCCTGGCCACGGCAACGCCAAGCCACGGCCAAGACAAGGGTTCGTCGGGCATTGGAGCTCCAACATCGCACCAGCGAGACGCACGGCAACTCCACGGCGTCCCTGAACGCCGACGTGAAGAGAATCACCAACGCAACGTGCAAACCCTAGGCGCAGTAGGGTTGGAGACGAGCAAAGGAGGCCGTTGCTCTCAGATCAACGCGGACCAGAAGGTGTGCCATTGAGAGGCGAAGCAGATGCGACCAACCACGTCGCCGGGGACCGCCGGAGATGGCCGGAATAATTCGGCGACGGCGCTGGCGATTACGGCGTCGCGGGAGCGAGGGGATTAGGGTTAGACGCACGAGAGAGAAGTGGGCGAGTGTGACCGAACGGGTCGGACCAGGCCGAGCTGGTCCAGCCTAACCCACTGGGTTTGCCTGACAGGTCGGCCTAGGAGCAAAATGGTCTTTTCACATTTTGATTTAAACAGAAACTTTGACATAAATCCATAAATTGTAAATAACTCTAAAAAATAGAGTAAAATATGAAAACCACTTAAAATTTTATTCTCTATCATAAATAAATATTGAATTGAATATTTGAACCAAGTGAATATTAATCATTATTAATCCAAAGAATAATGCATTAATAAAAGCAACTAAAATAATCTTCATATTTTTAATAATTAAATAAGTCCATAAATTACTTTGGACTAAACTAAATCTTGGAGATATTCCGAGAAACTATTTTCACTCTTAAGGATTATTATTAATTGTTCTTATTCGCCACCTCCGACATTTAATAACTAAACACCGGGAAGGGGGGAAACAACCCTAAAAAAATAAAAGCATGCATATTTGAATCTTTAACCATTGCCCTTATCGGACAATGATGCTATCTTTCAGAAACAGAGGACCAGGGTCAGTCCAAACAATCCAATTGCACTACCTTGCAGTCACCAGGCAAGTTCATCTCTTGCTCATGTCAATTTGAGTATTTTTACCAAATTACTTGCAAAGTAGTATACTTATCACTCTTGCATGAAAAGCAAAAATGCTATCTTCATAACTATGAATATGACTATGTGGTGGGCAATGGAACCATGGTATGAGTATGATGGAGGTTCCATTGCAAAGGGTTTATATCCATCTAGGATTAACAACAAATGTCGTCCAATGATTCTTGTGCCGTAAGACCCGTGTTAACCATAAGATTCGGAGTGGGACGGAGTAGTCAGTTGTGTTTCTTCCTCTCGTACATCAACGATGCGCTTACCGTAGTAGTTGTATCTTGCGAGAACAACCGGAGGGGTGGGAAACCTTTAAGTCCCCATGGTAATGCGGTCTATGATGGGTTGCAGCAGACCGACGAAGGTATCGAGGTCGTAGAACCCGATATTAGTCGAGGTTGGATGGTATCCAATGGATATGCTGGCCGGCGAGGATCCAAGGTTAGAACTGCAACAAAGGGTGGGTGTGCGGGGTCGCAGAGAAACATAATGATTGGCTAGGACCTTATACCAGGCCTCACACCACGGAAGTGTGGACGGGAAAGCTGCCCGGTTGGCACCAAGGTTAAGATCTCTTATGGGTAAATCAACACACCTCTGCAGAGTGTAACGAATCGTGACATGTCACTCCCTTCGGGTTATGGAACTGCGAACACGGCAGGAAAGAAACTCCATGAAGTTCTAGACACCCGGTGAAGGCTGACGGACATAGCTCTTCTAAATAAAAGCAACCTTTTGAAGAAATGCTTATAAAAAACTGCATTGGCATTTGACTTTCTGATCTAATGTCATAGCTAGTGCATAAAACACCTCTTTCCTATAATGAACTTGTTGAGTACGCTCGTACTCATACCTCTTATAACCAATGGCGGACCTACCATGGGGGCGAGCAGGGGCGGCCGCCCCGGGTCTCCCGGCGCGGAGCAGGGCACCCAGCTCAGCAGCTATGCATCTATGGCGGCCGGTGATGCGCGTAGATGTACACGTCCGTTGGGAACCCCAAGAGGAAGGTATGATGCGCACAGTGACAAGTTTTCCCTCAGAAAAAAACCAAGGTTATCGAACCAGTAGGAGCCAAGAAGCACGTGAAGGTTGTTGGTGGAGGAGTGTAGTGCGGCGCAACACCGGTGAAACCGGCGCCAACGTGGAACCTGCACAACACAACAAAGTACTTTGTCCCAACGTAACAGTGAGGTTGTCAATCTCACGCTTGCTGAAAACAAAGGATTAAGCGTATCGAGTGGAAGATGGTGTTTGTTTGCAAAGAACAGTAAAACAGTAGAATGTATTCAGATGTAAAAGAATGGACCGGGGTCCACAGTTCACTAGAGGTGTCTCTCCAATAAGATAACTAGCATGCTGGTGAACAAATTACATGCGAGCAATTGACAAATAAAGATTCAATACATATCAACGATGATTACTATGTGATTTAATCAGGGCATTACGACAAAGTACATAGACCGCTATCCAGCATCTATGCCTAAGTAATCCACCTTCAGGTTATCATCCGAACCCCTTCCAGTATTAAGTTGCGAACAACAGATAATTGCATTAAGTATGGTGCGTAATGTAATCAACACAAATATCCTTAGACAAAGCATCAATGTTTTATCCCTAGTAGCAACAGCACACAACCTTAGAACCTACTGTCACGATCCCAGATTCAATGGAGGCATGAACCCACTATCGAGCATAATTACTCCCTCTTGGAGTTACAAGTATCAACTTGGCCAGAGCCTCTACTAGCAACGGAGAGCATGCAAGAACATAAACAACACATATATGATAGATTGATAATCAACTTAACATAGTATTCTCTATTCATCGGATCTCACCAAACACAACATGTAGCATTACAAATAGATGATCTTGATCATGTTAGGCAGCTGATGCGCGTAGATGTACACGTCCGTTGGGAACCCCAAGAGGAAGGTATGATGCGCACAGCAAGTTTCCCTCAGAATGAAACCAAGGTTATCGAACCGGTAGGAGCCAAGAAGCACGTTGAAGGTTGTTGGTGGAGGAATGTAGTGCGGCGCAACACCAGTGAAACCGGCGCCAACGTGGAACCCGCACAACACAACCAAAGTACTTTGCCCCAACGAAACAGTGAGGTTGTCATCACCGGCTTGCTGTAACAAAGGATTAACCGTATTGTGTGGAAGATGATTGTTTGCGAAGAAAACAGTAAAACAAGTATTGCAGTAGATTGTATGCGATGTAAAGAATAGGACCGGGGACCACAGTTCACTAGAGGTGTCTCTCCCATAAGATAAAAGCATGTTGGGTGAACAAATTACAGTCGGGCAATTGACAAATAGAGAAGGGCATAACAATGCATATACATGATATGATAAATATAGTGAGATTTAATTGGGCATTACGACAAAGTACATAGACCGCCATCCAACCGCATCTATGCCTAAAAAGTCCACCTTCAGGTTATCATCCGAACCCCTTTCGGTATTAAGTTGCAAGCAACAGACAATTGCATTAAGTATGGTGCGTAATGTAATCAACAATTACATCCTTAGACATAGCATCAATGTTTTATCCCTAGTGGCGCAAGACAACACAACCTTAGAACCTACTGTCACGATCCCAGATCAATGAAGGCATGAACCCACTATCGAGCATAAATACTCCCTCTTGGAGTTAAGAGCAAAAACTTGGCAGAGCCTCTACTAATAACGGAGAGCATGCAAGATCATAAACAACACATAAACAATAGATTGATAATCACCCTAACATAGTATTCTCTATCCATCGGATCCCGACAAACACAACATATAGTATTACAGATAGATGATCTTGATCATGTTAGGCAGCTCACAAGATCCAACAATGAAGCACATAAGGAGAAGACGACCATCTAGCTACTGCTATGGACCCATAGTCCAGGGTGAACTACTCACTCATCACTCCGAGGCGATCATGGCGATGAAGAGTCCTCCGGGAGATGAATCCCCTCTCGGCAGGGTGCGGAGGCGATCTCTGAATCCCCGAGATGGGATTCGCGGCGGCGGCATCTCCGGAAGGTTTTCCGTGGCTCTCTGGGGGTTTCGCGACGGAGGCTATTTAGGCGAAAGGGCAGCCTCGGAGGGGGTCGGTGGGGCCAGACAATAGGCGGCGCGGCCGGGCTGGGCCGCGCCGCCACCATGTGTGGGCCCCACGTGGCCCCTCTCTCTCTCGGGTGTTCTGGATGCTTCGGGCAAAATAGGAACCTGGCGTTGATTTCGTCCAATTCCGAGAATATTTCCTTACTAGGATTTCTGAAACCAAAAACAGAAACAACTGGCTCTTCGGCATCTTGTTAATAGGTTAGTTCCAGAAAATGCGTAAATACGACATATAATGTGCATAAAACATGTAGATATCATCAAAAATGTAGCATGGAACATAAGAAATTATCGATACGTTGGAGACGTATCAGCAGCTCACAAGATCTATAACAATGAAAGCACAAGCGGAGAAGACAACCATCTAGCTACTGCTATGGACCCATAGTCCAAGGATGAACTACTCACGCATCAATCCGGAGGCGGGCATGATGATGTAGAGCCCCTCCGGTGATGATCCCCCTCCCGGCAGGGTGCGGACGATCTCTGAATCCCCGAGATGGGATTGGCGGCGGCGGCCTCTCGAATGTTTTCCGTATCGTGGCTCTCGGTACGGGGGTTTCGCGACGGAGGCTTTAAGTAGGCGGAAGGGTAGGTCAAGGGCGTCACGGGGCCCACACTCAGCCGCGCGGCCGGGGCCGGCCGCGCCGCCTGGTGTGCCACCTCGTGGCCCCACTCGTCTCCTCTTCGGACTTCGGAAGCTTCGTGCAAAAATAGGCCCTGGGCGTTGATTTCGTCCAATTCCGAGAATATTTCCTTACTAGGATTTAAAAAAAAAAACAAGAAAAACTGGCACTTCGACATCTTGTTAATAGGTTAGTGCCGGAAAATGTAAAATAACGCTGTAAAGTATGTGTAAAACACTCAAGTATTGTAATAAAAGTAGCATGGAACATAAGAAATTATAGATACGTTTGCGACGTATAAAGCATCCCCAAGCTTAGTTCCTACTCGTCCTCGAGTAGGTAAACGATAACACAAATAATTTCTGAAGTGACATGGTACCAACATAATCTTGATCAACATTATTGTAAAGCATATGAGATGAATGGAGTGATCTGAACAAAAGATTGCTAACAAAGATAATGACTAAGCAAATGAATCATATAGCAAAACTTTTCATGAATAATACTTTCAAGACAAGTATCAATAAGACTTGCATAAGAGATAACTCATAAGCAATAAATTCATAGTAGAATGCATTGAAGCAACACAAAGGATGATTAAGTTTCAGCAATTGCTTTCAACTTGTAACATGTATATCTCATGGATATTTGTCAACATAGAGTAATATAACAGGTGCAATAAGTAAACATGTAAGAATCAATGCACACAGTTAACACAAGTGTTTGCTTCTAAGATAGAAAGGAATGGGTAAACTGACTCAACAATAAAGTAAAAGATTGGCCCTTCGCAGAGGGAAGCATTGATTACTATTTTTGTGCTAGAGCTTTTGTTTTGAAAACATAGAAACAATTTTGTCAACGGTAGTAATAATTCATATGTGCTATGCATAATACTTCCTACAAGTTGCATGTCTCATGCATAGAGTACCAATAGTGCTCGCACCTTGTCCTACTATCTCGGAAACACGGATTCTCATCGCATAATATATGCTTCAACCAAGTGTCACAAAGGGGTACCTCTATGCCGCCTGTACAAGTGTCTAAGGAGAAAGCACGCATTGGGTTTCTCGCTTTTGATTATTCTCAACTTAGACATCCATACCGGGACAACATAGACAACAGATAATGGACTCCTCTTTTTCATGCTTAAGCATTCAACAATAGTTAATATTCTCATAAGAGATTGAGGTTGTATGTCCAAACTGAAACTTCCACCATGATACATGGCTTTAGTTAGCGGCCCAATGTTCTTCTCTAACATATGCATACTCAAACCATTTGATCATGAAATCCATTTTCTTCAGACAAGACGAACATGCATAGCATCTCACATGATATCCAACAAAGATAAAGTTGATGGCGTCCCCAGAAAACATGGTTACCGCTCAACAAGCAACTTATAAGAATTGAGACACATAACTACATATTCATCACCACAATAGTTTTTAAGCTATTTGTCCCATGAGCTATATATTGTAAAGGTAGAGGAATGAAATTTAAAGGTAGCACTCAAGTAATTTACTTTGAAATGGCAGAAAAATACCACATAGTAGGTAGATATGGTGGACACAAATGGCATGGAGTTTGGCTCAAGGTGTTTGGATGCACGAGAAGCATTTCCTCTCAGTACAAGGTTTGGGCTAGCAAGGTTGTTTGACGCAAACACAATTATGAACAGGTACAGCAAAACTCACACAAGAACATATTGCAAGCATTATAAGGCTCTACACTGTCTTCCTTGTTGTTCAAACATTTTACTCGAAAATATCTAGACTTAGAGAGATCAATCATGCAAACCAAATCAAACAAGCTCTACAGTAGTTCTTCATTAATAGATTAAACTACATGATGCAAGAGCTTAAACATGATCTATGAGAGCTCAAACAATTGCCAAATTTACCAAACCATATGCAGCATTTTCCAATTCCAACCAAATAACAATTAACGAAGCAATAAGCTTTCGCCATGAACATTAAAGCACAATTAAGAACACAAGTGTTCCATAAGAAAAAGCGGAGCGTAATATCTCCAATATAAGAATGGCGAGATCCAACTTTATTCAAACAAAACAAAAAACAAACCGACGCTCCAAGTAAAGAACATAAGAATGTGACGGAATAAAAATATAGTTTCACTAGAAGTGACCTGATAATGTTGTCGATGAAGAAGGGGATGCCTTGGGCATCCCCAAGCTTAGATGCTTGAGTCTTCTTAAAATATGCAGGGATGAACCACCGGGGCATCCCCAAGCTTAGACCTTTCACTCTTCTTGATCATAGTATATCATCCTCTTTTCTTGACCCTTGAAAACTTCCTTCACACAAACTTCAAGCAAACTCATGAGAGGGTTAGTGCATAACCACAAATTCATATATTCAGAGGTGACACAATCATTATTAACACTTCTGGACATTGCACAAAGCTTCGAAAGTTAATGGAACAAAGAAACTCATTCAACATAGCAAAAGCGGCAATGCGAAATAAAAGACAGAATCTGTCAAAACAGAACAGTCCGTAAAGATGCATCTGGACGGGGCACTTAACTTGCTCAAATGGAAAAACTCAAAACTAATGAAAGTTGCGTACTTATCTGAGGATCACGCTCGTATATTTGCAGATTTTTTCGAATTTTTTTACGGAGACTTGTGCCAGAATTCGTGACAGACAGCAATGCTGTTTCTGCGCAGCGATCCCAAATATAACATCAACTTTAACATAGAAACTTTACTTGGCACAAAAACATGATAAGGAGAGGTTGCTACAGTAGTAAACAACTTCCAAGACTCAACAAAACAAAAATTGCTGTAGTAAAATAAACACATGGGTTATCTCCCAAGAAGTGCTTTTCTTTAACGCCTTTCAGCAGAAAGTGCAAATCAAGTATTTTCAAGAGATGGAGCATCAACATTCTTACCAGAGGCTTTGAGCCTACTCTTCTTACTTTTTGGTTTAGGGAATACATGACCGCATCCGGGTGTAGAGGTAAAATTTAGAGTGCCTTTCCCCATATCTATGATTGCTCCCATGAGTTTCAGCAGGGATCTTCCAAGCGTAATTTGTCCTGTCCCTACACATTCAACAACAAGATAATCAGTGGATACCGTTCTTCCAAGAAAGGTTGTGAAAACACCTTCAGCTATTCCCTTAGGAATTATAACAGAATTATCAGTAAGAGTTATTCCTTCTCCTCCTTCAATAAGTTCCCAAAGTGTCAAAGATTCATAAATGCTTTTAGGCATAAGGCAGAACTCAGACATAATATCACAGCGGGCATAAAAAATTTCACCACAAATGGTAACTTTTATAGTAGGCACCCACATTGAAGGTTCAAAGCTTAATGGAACATAATCATAAAATTCGCGAATATGGTTGTACCCTTCTTTTAAACAAGATATATTCGTTTCGAGAGTGTTCAATCTATTAAGAATGCTAGCAAGAGATGAATCAAAGTTACTAGCAGAGCTAGACGATGTGACTAATTTTTTTACGGCATTAAAAGCTTGATCTCCATCACAATGAAGGAAATCTCCTCCCACTACAACATCTAAGGCATATCTATAGCGAAGAATAAGCCCAAAATAAAAGTTACTAAGAAGCAAACTTAGAGGCATTTGAGGTTCAGTTCTACTATAAGAATCAAAAATTCTAGACCAAGCTTTCTCAAAACTCTCCTCACCCCCTTGTTTAAAAGTAAAGATCGATTCCTCAGGTGATAGAGCAACAACTACAGGACTAGTCATGATAATAAAATAAATGCAAGTAACTATTTTTTTTTGTGTTTTTAATATGTAGCAAACAAGACAGTAAATAAAGTAAAGCTAGCAACTAATTTTTTTGTGTTTTGTTTAAGTGCAGCAAACAAAGTAATAAATAAAATAAAGCAAGACAAAAACAAAGTAAAGAGATTGGAAGTGGAGACTCCCCTTGCAGCATGTCTTGATCTCCCCGGCAACGGCGAAAACGGTCTTGATGCGCGTAGATGTACACGTCCGTTGGGAACCCCAAGAGGAAGGTATGATGCGCATGACAAGTTTTCCCTCAGAAAAAACCAAGGTTATCGAACCGTAGGAGCCAAGAAGCACGTGAAGGTTGTTGGTGGAGGAATGTAGTGCGGCGCAACACTGAAACCGGCGCCAACGTGGAACCTGCACAACACAGTCAAAGTACTTTGTCCCAACGTAACTGAGGTTGTCAATCTCACCGGCTTGCTGAAAACAAAGGATTAAGCGTATCGAGTGGAAGATGGTGTTTGTTTGCAAAGAACAAGAAAAGCAGAATGTATTCAGATGTAAAAGAATGGACCGGGGTCCACAGTTCACTAGAGGTGTCTCTCCAATAAGATAACTAGCATGCTGGGTGAACAAATTACATGCGAGCAATTGACAAATAAAGATTCAATACATATCAACGATGATTACTATGTGATTTAATCGGGCATTACGACAAAGTACATAGACCGCTATCCAGCATGCATCTATGCCTAAATAATCCACCTTCGGGTTATCATCCGAACCCCTTCCAGTATTAAGTTGCAACAAAAGATAATTGCATTAAGTATGGTGCGTAATGTAATCAACACAAATATCCTTAGATAAAGCATCAATGTTTTATCCCTAGTAGCAACATCACATCCACAACCTTAGAACCTACTATCACGATCCCAGATTCAATGGAGGCATGAACCCACTATCGAGCATAATTACTCCCTCTTGGAGTTACAAGTATCAACTTGGCAGAGCTCTACTAGCAACGGAGAGCATGCAAGAACATAAACAACACATATATGATAGATTGATAATCAACTTAATATAGTATTCTCTATTCATCGGATCTCACCAAACACAACATGTAGCATTACAAATAGATGATCTTGATCATGTTAGGCAGCTCACAAGATCTATAACAATGAAAGCACAAGCGGAGAAAACAACCATCTAGCTACCGCTATGGACCCATAGTCCAAGGATGAACTACTCACGCATCAATCCGGAGGCGGGCATGATGATGTAGAGCCCCTCCGGTGATGATTCCCTCTCCGGCGGTGCGGAGGCGATCTCCCGAATCCCGAGATGGGATTGGCGGCGGCGGCCTCTCGGTAATGTTTTCCGTATCGTGGCTCTCGGCACGGGGTTTCGCGACGGAGGCTTTAAGTAGGCGGAAGGGTAGGTCAAGGGCGTCACGAGGGCCCACACTAGAGGCCGCGCGGCCGGGCTGGGCCGCGCCGCCCGTGTCTGGCCACCTCGTGGCCCCACTTCGTCTCCTCTTCGGACTTCTGCAAAAATAGGCCCCGAGCGTTGATTTCGTCCGATTCCGAGAATATTTCCTTACTAGGATTTCGAAACCAAAAACAGCAGAAAAACAAAGGCACTTCGACATCTTGTTAATAGGTTAGTGCCGGAAAAGTTAAAATAACGCTGTAAAGTATGTGTAAAACACTCAAGTATTGTAATAAAAGTAGCATGGAATATAATAAATTATAGATACGTTTGCGACGTATCAGCCGGCCGCCATTGACGAATAGGTGCTGCTCTGGTTTGTTTTCCCGTCGAAGGTTTGTACTAAGGAGAAAGGAAACTGGATTTGAGTGATAGACTATTGGGCATTTGGGATTAAGTGAAAGGCCCATTCGTATATTTTATTTTAGTAGTCCAAAAGTCCAAACACCACGCATGCGGCACGCACAAAGGCTAGCTCCATGTAGCCCTGCTCTGCTCCCATCGTTCCAATCAGAAAATTTCCCGCATGTTTCGCTCCAAACTTCCAAATCCCTAGCGCGCGTCTCTCTCTCGACGGCCGACCTGGACCGCTGCACACGCAACGGGCCGCCGCGAGGCCATGAGCAGCTGAGCGCCTGAGCTCCTGATCAGACCGCTGCCACCGATGGACAGGCCGATTGGATTGCACATGAAGTCATGTGAACTGGAAGAAGGGTGATACGTCCAAAACGTATCTACTTTCCCGAACACTTTTGCTATTGTTTTGCCTCTAATTTGTGTATTTTGGATGCAACTAACGCGGACTAACGCTGTTTTCAGCAGAATTGCTCTGGTGTCTCGTTTTGTGCAGAAATCCAACTTTCAGAAAATCCTCGGAATTTATGCGAAAGGCCCTATTTTCCCAATACGGACGGAGCCGTAGGGCAAGCCGGTGGGGGCGAGGCCCCCACACACAGGCCGGCGCGCCGTTGTGTGGGCGCCTCGGCGGCCCCCGACTCTCCTTCGGACTATATACGTCTTTCGACCTAAAACGCCGGGGGTACGTCGATATTTCCAGAGACCATCCAGTACGCCGCCGCCATCGCGAAACTCCGCCTCGGGACCAGAAACTCCGTCTGGCACTCCGCCGGGACGGGGAATTGGAGGATCTTCACCGCCATCACCACCGACCTCTCCATCGACCAGCCATGTTTCCCCATCCATGTGTGAGTAATTCCCCCGCTGTAGGCTGAAGGGGATGGTAGTGATTGGATGAGATTGATCATGTAATAGTCACAAGATTGTTAGGGCATGGTGCCTAGTATCCGTAGATGTTACTTTTATGATATTGTTGCAACTTGTTATGCTTAATGCTTGTCACTAGGGCCCGAGTGCCATGATCTCAGATCTGAACATGTTATTATTTCATCATGATATGCATTGTTTATTGATCTTACCTGCAAGTTGTATACACATGTCGCTGTCTGGAACCAATGGCCCCAAAGTGACAGAAATTGGGACAACCGGAGGGGATGGTAGTGATGTGAGGATCACATGTGTTCACGGAGTGTTAATGCTTTGCTCCGGTACTCTATTAAAAGGAGTACCTTAATTTCCAGTAGTTTCCCTAGAGGCCCGGCTGCCACCGGCTGGTAGGACAAAAGATGTTGTGCAAGTTTCTCATTGCGAGCACGTACGACTATATATGGAACACATGCCTATTGATTGATTAGTACTTGGATACCGCTTATTTACTACCTGCAAATGCCCTACCATGATTGTTATATGAATTCTCTCATCCATGCAACGCCCGTTCATCCGTCCCTGTGCCTACAGTATTTTAATCCTGCTGTTTAGTATAATCACTACTGCTGTCTTTATTTCACCGCTGCTCTTATTTCACTATTCCTACGCTATAAAGTTGCTACTCGATAAACTCTTGCGAGCAAGTCTGTTTCCAGTGCGGCTGAATTGACAACTCCGCTGTTAAGGCTTACAAGTATTCTTTGTCTCCCCTTGTGTCGAATCAATAAATTGGGTAATACTTCCCTCGAAGACTGTTGCGATCCCCTATACTTGTGGGTCATCAAAGGGGAGGCGGCGGTTGCGGTAGCTGAAGGTATTTCCCCCCTTTTTCGATTGTGTGTTCCATGTGTTTTCTGTACAATACCAAGAATAAGTAGAGTACTCATTTTTTTCTAGTACAGTATCAATTTTAATATTGCAGGGTATTCGGTCGGTAGTTGCGATAGCTGTTGCTTGGAGTGTTCCATTAGAGACTAGTAGTTTTCGAGTCTTTTTTTTCACGAATTAGTAGTTTTACTTTATCCATATTGAAAATATTTTCATTTGTGGATCGTTTATTTTGTTGTGTACACTTGCATTTCTACTTAATTTTTTTTTCCTAAAATGTTCGCCCCGGCAGACCTCAATTCCTGGGTCCGCCACTGTTTATAACCCCATGCTTAGATTGTCTGAATCACCTGGAGGAGGCCACTGAAGGACAAGAAGGAGCAGATGAGATCTGCTATGAAGAACCAGACCTCTCTGGTGGAGTAGAGGGGGTTGACTACCTTATCGTGTACGGAACCGGGGAGGTTGCGGAAGAAGGCAACGCTTGAGAACACCTAGTAGTAGTAGTAGTCGATCAGCACGAACTCTATAGTACTTAGCTGCTCGAGTAGAATGGTGCTAAGCCTTCTTAGACCTATATTGTAAGTTAAGTAGGGTTCACCTAGAACCTATGAGTTATCCTCTCTGGACCCCGGAGGAGCTCCAATATGATGTACATATATGACTTCTAATATTAACTGAGTGAAACAAAGACCATCTATGCTTCTGTTGTACTACTCTGAGGGATGTAATATTTGCGGACTGGTACTTCGCACATGTTATGTCAACGACTGACATACTACAACATGCAGTGGTATGCAGGGTCATTACAGTGTATCTCCTATTTGGTCCTTGCAATGCAAAAATAACCTTCTTTGGGTGCCAACTATAGGCCCATCACGGTCACCATGTACCACATTTAGTGAGCTTACCATCGATATACAACATGAGGGAAAAAATTCTACATGACATCATGCGCAAAAGTCCTAACTCTATAACTACGAACTAAATTGTGAGATAGTTGAATCACTTCTCGCATATTAGCTTGATTCTTTTTAACTTATCGTTATTAGCATCCTTTGCTTGGAACATATCTCCCGAGAGCATATTTGGCTGACAACGCCATTCCTAATCCACCCAACCCATAAATCCACATTTCTCTACCTCTACCTCCTGGACGTAATAACCAAGAAAGCTAAATTTGTGGCTCATATTTTGCACGGTAGACGGCGGAGAAGCGGATGAGGGAGGGACGCAACGATGAGGCCAGGCCGTCGGGCAGCAAGTAGTATAGGCGTCTACAACTCTAATTTGTATAGTTTATACTAATTATACTGTTTAAATATTTTGTAAAATAATAAATGGGTCGCTCCGTTGGAAGCCCATCCAAACGTAAGGTGATCAAAATATGTGGCGAGCGATCCGTTTGTGGGTCGCCCCGTCCGAGCGGTGCGCTTGGCGTTGACGCAGCCCAACAAAACATGCGAGTAAGAGCATCCCCACTCGTTGGCGCTCCCACGCCCAAATCCGGACGAAACAACCGCCGGATTGGACGAAATTAAGTCGTGGGGAGTACCGTATTTCCAGTCGTCCACCCGGAGTTCGGCGGATAGAGTTTAAATTCAAACAAATCGCCGTCTCGCGCTACAAGTACGCCAGTTGATCGGCAAAATGAGCAAAAGGATCAGCCACGATCAGCGATCGGAGGGAAATTACACGGAGAGGCTCGTCGGCCGGCCGGCACGGCGGTGTCCGACGGACCCGTTTCCACACGCCGTGGCCGGGCTGCGGCGGCCGACGAGGAAGCAACGGCGTGGATGTCGAAGCAGCCGCGACGAGGTAGATGGTGAGGTAGACGAGGTAGGAGCCGGTGGAGACGACGAAGGACCGGCGGAGGGGCTCGGAGGATGTCGCCGCGTGGCCCTGGTACCAATTCCTCGTCTCCTCGTCCATCGTTCCATGTCGCCGCCGCCCATCAGGCCAAGTCTGTGTTCCTCTTCTTCGCCGCCGTCGTCTTCAGCAGGCGATCCGGGCGCCTTGGTTGGCGAGCATCTCCCGCCACCTGCCGTCGAACTTTTCGTTCCTCCCGTCGGCGTGCGACCTCAAGTCGGCCCAGCACTTATCGACCGACGCCTGCATCCTGTCGGCGGGATTGCCCGTCTTTTTGATCTCTTTGAGCTTCTTGGCGAGTTCGGGCGCCCTTCCGCCGCCCGCCGGGGCGTCGGGGTTCAAGGATTTTGGATGCATGAGAAGTATTCCTCTCGATACAAGGTTTAGGCTAGCAAGGTTATTTGAAGCAAACTCAAGGATGAACCGGTGCAGCAAAACTCACATAAAAGACATATTGTAAACATTATAAGACTCTACACCGTCTTCCTTGTTGTTCAAAACTCAATATTAGATATTATCTAGACCTTAGAGAGACCAAATATGCAAATCAAATTTTAGCAAGCTCTATGTATTTCTTTATTAATGGGTGCAAAGCATACGATGCAAGAGCTTAAACATGAGCACAACAATTGATGTTGTCGATGAAGAAGGGGATGCCTTGGGCATCCCCAAGCTTAGACGCTTGAGTCTTCTTAAAATATGCAGAGATGAACCACGGGGGCATCCCCAAGCTTAGAGCTTTCACTCCTCTTGATCATAGTATATCATACTCCTCTCTTGACCCTTGAAAACTTCCTTCACACCAAACTTCAAGCAAACTCATTAGAGGGTTAGTGCACAATTAATAATTCACACATTCAGAGGTGACACAAACATTCTTTACACTTCTGGACATTGCATAAAGCTACTGGACATTAATGGATCAAAGAAATTCATCCAACATAGCAAAAGAGGCAATGCGAAATAAAAGGCAGAATCTGTCAAAAACAGAACAGTCCGTAAAGACGAATTTTAAAATGGCACCAGACTTGCTCAAATGGAAAAACTCAAAACTAATGAAAGTTGCGTACATATCTGTGGATCACGCTCGTAAATTGGCAGATTTTTTCGAATTTTCTACAGAGACTTGTGCCCAGATTCGTGACAGACAGCAATGCTGTTTCTGCGCAGCGATCCCAAATATAACATCAACTTTAACATAGAAACTTTACTTGGCACTAAAACATGATAAGGAGAGGTTGCTACAGTAGTAAACAACTTCCAAGACTCAAATATAAAACAAAGTACTGTAGTAAAAACATGGGTTGTCTCCCATAAGCGCTTTTCTTTAACGCCTTTCAGCTAGGCGCAGAAAGTGCAAATCAAGTAACATCGAGAGTAGAAGCATCAACATCATTATTTGTTCTAATAATAGAATCAAAAGGCAACTTCATTCTCTTTATAGGGAAGTGTTCCATACCTTTCTTGAGAGGAAATTGGTATTTAATATTACCTTCCCTCATATCAATAACAGCACCAATGGTTCGAAGAAATGGTCTTCCCAATACAATAGGACAAGATGCATTGCATTCGATATCCAAAACAACAAAATCAACGGGGACAAGGTTATTGTTAACCGTAATGTGCACATTATCAATCCTCCCCAAAGGTTTCTTTTTAACATTATCGGCAAGGTTAACATCCAAATAACAATTCTTCAATGGTGGCAAGTCAAGCATATCATAAATCTTTTTAGGCATAACAGAAATACTTGCACCAAGATCACATAAAGCATTACATTCAAAGTCATTGAATTTCATTTTAATGATGGGCTCCCAACCATCTTCTAACTTTCTAGGAATAGAAGTTTCAAGTTTTAGTTTCTCTTCTCTAGATTTTATGAGAGCATTTGTAATATGTTTTGTAAAGGCTAAATTTATAGCACTAGCATTAGGACTTTTAGCAAGTTTTTGTAAGAACTTTATAACTTCAGAGATGTGGCAATCATCAAAATATAAATCATTATGAGCTACAGCAATGGGATCATTGTTACCAAGGTTGGAAAAAAGCAGTTTTATCACAAGCAGTTTCAGCAGTTTTAGCAATTTCAGGCAGTTTTGTACGCTTTGCACTAGGAGTAGAAACATTGCCAACACCAATTATTTTACCACTGATAGTAGGTGGTGCAGCAACATGTGAATCATTATCATTACTAATGGTGGTAATAGTCCAAACTTCAGCTATATTATTCTTTTTAGCTAGTTTTTCATTTTCTTCTCTATCCCACCTAGCACGCAATTCAGCCATTAATCTTATATTCTCATTAATTCTAACTTGGATGGCATTTGCTGTAGTAGTAATCTTATTATCAATATCATTATTAGGCATAACTTTCAATTTTAAAAGATTAACATCATAGGCAAGTCTATCAACTCTAGAAGCAATAATATCAATTTTATCAAGCTTTTCCTCAACAGATTTGTTAAAAGCAGTTTGTGTACTAATAAATTTTTAAGCATAGCTTCAAGACCAGAGGGTACACTCCTATTATTGTTGTAAGAATTCCCATAAGAATTACCATAACCATTACCATTAGCGAAGGATATGGCCTATAGTTATTACCAGAGTTGTTCCTATAAGCATTGTTGTTGAAATTATTATTTTTAATGAAATTCACATCAAAATTTTCTTCTTGAGCAACCAATGAAGCTAAAGGAACATTATTTGGATCTACATTAGATCTACCATTCACAAGCATAGACATAATCACATCAATCTTATCACTCAAGGAAGAGGTTTCTTCAACAGAATTTACCTTCTTACCTTGTGGAGCTCTTTCCGTGTGCCATTCAGAGTAATTTATCATCATATCATCAAGAAGTTTTGTAGCCGCCCCCAAAGTGATGGACATAAAGGTACCTCCAGCAGCTGAATCCAATAAATTTCGAAGAAAAATTTAGTCCTGCATAGAAGGTTTGGATGATCATCCAAGTAGTCAGTCCATGGGTTGGGCAATTCTTTACCAAAGTTTTCATTCTCTCCCATGCTTGAGCAACATGTTCAGTATCTAATTGCTTAAAATTCATTATGCTACTTCTCAAAGATATGATTTTAGCGGGAGGATAATATCTACCAATAAAAGCATCCTTACATTTAGTCCATGAATCAATACTATTCTTAGGCAAAGATAGCAACCAATCTTTAGCTCTTCCTCTTAATGAGAAAGGAAACACTTTCAATTTAATAATATCATCATCTACATCCTTATACTTTTGCATTTCACATAGTTCAACAAAATTATTAAGATGGGCAGCATCATCAGAACTAACACCAGAAAATTGATCTCTCATAACCAGGTTCAGTAAAGCAGGTTTAATTTCAAAGAATTCTGCTGTAGTAGCAGGTGGAGCAATAGGTGTGCATAGGAAATCATTATTATTTGCGTTTGTGAAGTCACACAACTTAGTATTTTCAGGGGTATTCATTTTAGCAACGGTAAATAAAGCAAACTAGATAAAGTAAATGCAAGTAACTAATTTTTTTGTGTTTTTGATATGGAGAGCAAGACAATAAATAAAGTAAAACTAGCAACTAATTTTTTTGTGTTTTGTTTAGGTGCAAAAACAAAGTAGTAAATAAAATAAAGCAAGACAAAAACAAAGTAAAGAGATTGAGAAGTGGAGACTCCCCTTGCAGCGTGTCTTGATCTCCCGGCAACGGCGCCAGAAATTTAGCTTGATACGCGTAGATGCACACGTCCGTTGGGAACCCCAAGTGGAAGGTATGATGCGTATAGAAGCAAGTTTTCCTCAGTATGAAACCAAGGTTTAATCGAACCAGTAGGAGCCAAGAAGCACGTTGAAGGTTGATGGTGGCGAAATGTGATGCGCGCAACAACAGGGATTTCGGCGCCAACGTGGAACCTGCTAGAACCCAAGTACTTTGCCCCAATGAAACAAGTGAGGTTGTCAATCTCACCGGCTTTGTAACAAAGGATTAACCGTATTGTGTGGAAGATGATTGTTTGCAAGAAAACAGTAAAACAAGTATTGCAGAGATTGTATGCGATGTAAAGAATAGGACCGGGTCCACAGTTCACTAGAGGTGTCTCTCCCATAAGATAAAAGCATGTTGGGTGAACAAATTACCGGGCAATTGACAAATAGAGAAGGGCATAACAATGCATATACATGATATGATAAATATAGTGAGATTTAATCCGGCATTACGACAAAGTACATAGACCGCCATCCAACCGCATCTATGCCTAAAAAGTCCACCTTCAGGTTATCATCCGAACCCCATTCAGTATTAAGTTGCAAAGCAACACAATTGCATTAAGTATGGTGCGTAATGTAATCGACAACTACATCCTTAGACATAGAATCAATGTTTTATCCCTAGTGGCAACAGCACATCACAACCTTAGAACTTTCTGTCACTGTCCCAGTGTCAATGAAGGCATGAACCCACTATCGAGCATAAATACTCCCTCTTGGAGTTAAGAGCAAAAACTTGGCCAGAGCCTCTACTAATAACGGAGAGCATGCAAGATCATAAACAACACATAGGTAATAGATTTATAATCACCATAACATAGTATTCTCTATCCATCGGATCCCGACAAACACAACATATAGTATTACAGATAGATGATCTTGATCATGTTAGGCAGCTCACAATATCCAACAATGAAGCACAATTAGGAGAAGACGACCATCTAGCTACTGCTATGGACCCATAGTCCAGGGTGAACTACTCACTCATCACTCCGGAGGCGATCATGGCGATGTAGAGTCCTCGGGAGATGAATCCCCTCCGGCGGTGCCGGAGGCGATCTCCCGAATCCCCGAGATGGGATGCGGCGGCGCGTCTCGGAAGATTTTCCGTATCGTGGCTCTCGGCGGGTTTCGCGACGGAGGCTATAAGTAGGCGGAAGGGCAGGTCAAGAGGCGGCACGAGGGGCCCAGGGACGGTGGCGCGGCCGGGCCGGGCCACGCCGCCCTATCACCTGGCCACCTCGTGGCCCACCCGACCCCTTCGGTCTCTGGAAGCTCCGTGCAAAAATAGGACCCTAGGCGGTGATTTCGTCCAATTCCGAGAATATTTCCTTACTAGGATTTCGAAACCAAAACAGCAAAACAAACGGCTCTTCGGCATCTTGTTAATAGGTTAGTTCCAGAAAATGCGTAAATACGACATATAATGTGCATAAAACATGTAGGTATCATCAATAAAGTAGCATGGAACATAAGAAATTATCGATACGTTGGAGACGTATCAATTATCATTATTCCCCCGGTGAGTCCAATCGTGGTCCGGCCATGCAGAAGAGCACAGGAGACGCGGCCACAAGGGAGGCGGCTGGGACTGCCGTGGTTCTGCGCCGGAGAGGCAGATTAGCGTTGTTGTGTCGTTAAGGACCCGTTCACGGAATGGCGGCCGGGGAAAGGGGGCCCTTCTGCAAAGTATATTGCGGTGTATACTGCAACTATGGTTTCTGACCATAGTATTTGTGTTGACCAATAATGTATGAGGCACTTATTCCATTTTGTCATTCCATTTGCTTTGAGATTTTCAAAATGCCGATGATTAAAATATTTGGTTCCCGTGCACTTGGGGGTGGCGTAAGTGAGCCTGGTAAGATAGCACAAATATCAATCTCTTGTGCATCGGACTTGGTCTCGCTTACGACATCCCTAAATGTTAATATTTGTGTTGACCAACAATGTATGAGGCATTTATTTCATTTCTCTTGTGCATCGGACTTATTGGTCTCACTTTCTTCCATTTTCATCATAGTACGAACTGGATATGAAGACCCCGATGCAAGCGAGCCTGGTGGGTAGAGATGAGGGAGCAAAGGAGGAACCGGATGAAGACTACTTTGTATCCCGAAATTGTGAAATTTGTATGAATTAAGAGTTGCATGCAAAACATTTGACACTTAATTGCCACTATATATGTATCTCGATCGGGATCTAAGTAATGTGATGATGATGTCTATGTTATATCTGTGCAATGTACATGATATTTATATTATATCTGAATGTTGCTGTATATAACCTGTCTTATATTTGTATGTTGCATGTGTATAGCAGTATCTCTGTATATTGCTGTGTATAAACTGCATGTGTATAGCAGGCAGCACAAAATCGAGTATAATACAAGCAATTTCTGTGGTGCACTGAAAACCAATTCTATGGCGCACGCTTTTCTGTGGCGCACCTAGGAACACGTGCGCCACGAAACCTTAATTGTGGCGCATGGGAAGGTGCGCCACGAAACCTTATTTTTGTGGCGACGTTTCGTGGCGCACCTCCCATGCGCCACAAAATCCATTTTGGTGCGCCCGACGAGGCTTTTCCTACTAGTGCGTAGACGTTCAGGAACTTGAACTGCATGCCGGTGTCGTCGTGTACATGTCCAAAGCACGGCGGCTGGGGAAAAGAGTACGGCGATACGGGTCAGCTCACGACGGTGTGCCTCGATGATGCAGGGTCGACGGAGCGTACCTTTTGCTCCAAGTCGTGGCCGCTGATCGGCCGTTCTTCGACCTCCTCCTGTATGCCGTGCCATTTGCTGCACGCCGTCTGCATGATCCCCCAATGAGTGGCCATTGCCTTGTCTCCCCGGTACACGTTCATGTTCGTCTTGTTGAAGTAGGGACCGACGAGTTTGCGTTCCTCGTACGCCTGCTTCACTCGAAGCCAATACGTGTCGAACGACTGATTGGCTCCGATTATGCCGTTCATGGACACGGTCATCCAAGCTTCGGCGAGGCACTCCTCTTCCTTCGGCGTCCATTTGATACGCGGTTCGGCAGGCGGCGACTCCTTCTTCCTCTTCTTCTTCCCCTTCGACAGGTTGACGGCGGCTTGAGTTGTCTCTCCTTCTTCTTCGTCTTCTTCTTCGACGGCTTGGCTTCCGTCGGCAACATCCTCCACATGATCCTTGCGCGCACCACCGTCGCCTCGCCTCCTCTTGCGTGAAGAACCCCGGGCTCGCGGCGGCGCGTCCATGAAGAATCTCGGGCTCGCAGCGGCGGCCATGGAGCCGGAGGTGATCATCTCGTGGATCTCCTCTTCGTTCGGCGCCGCCGTCGCACCGAATGGGAGCGGCCCTCGTCGCATGACCGGCGAGGTGCCCTCGAGCGCCGCCGCCGATGTCAAGCTCGGGCGGCGTGAACCGGACGGTTGGACGTAGGCGCCCTCTTGGAACATGGCAGCGGCGACGGCGAGTACATCGTAGGGGAGAAGGACGACGGGGAACTGCTTGTACCTTGCGCCGGCCATTGGCCGGGAACATGGAGCCGCCGCCGCCGCTGAAGGCCATGCTCATCTTCCTCGCTTGCTCCTCCTCGCCGCCGCCGACCTCTTAGCGGCGGCTTTTTCCCCTCTCCGCCTGCCGCTTGTTTCCACCTCGCGCCGTTTCTCGTCCGCCGCCCACTCTGCGTTCGTCATGCCGGCGGCCGCTCTTCTTCGCCCGTGGCTTCCTCGTCGTCCGCTTCGGCGGCATTGTGGTGGACGAGAAGATGAGGAGGAGAGCGGTGGTGGACGAGAAGACGCCGGGAACTGGAACTGGAAGACGAGGGGAATGGACAAATTCGGCGGGAGAGAATGGGGATATGCAAGCAAATTGGAGGGAATGGAGGGAATGGAGGATTTGGTTTTCTTGTCGCCGACTACGCGGGTCCACACGGCGTTCGCGCCAAAAGTTTCATCCGGAGTCCCCGAGCGCCGGGGACCGGGGATGGCGTGGCTCGCCGGATGGATGAAGGGCCAAATCCACGAAAACGAGGAACCGGGGCGCTACTGGGCCGATTTACGCCGTCCGGATGGAAAAACCGTCGCTCGGGGGCCTCGTCGGGGAGACGAGTGGAGATGCCCTAAGAGCATCCCCACTCGTTGGCGCTCCCCACGCCCAAATCCGGTGAAATTTTCGTCCGGATTGGATCAATTTTGGCATGGGGCAGTATATTTCCACGTGTGCTCCCAAGCGGCGTTTCTCGGGAAAAAGAGGATGGCCCGGGGAGTTCGGACGAAAGAGGAGACACGTGGGCGTGGGCGGTTGGTTTTGCTCCATCCGAGTCCCCAGCGCCCCGGGTGGCCGGGGATGGCGTGGGATCGCCGGATGAATTTAGGCCCAAATCCGGACGAAATCGAGAAACCAGGGACGCAACTGGGCCGGATTTCGCTGTCCGGATATAAAAAACGGCTCGTGGGGGCTTCTCGGGGAAACGAGTGGAGATGCTCTAACCAAACTCCTGGTTTTCATACGAAAACTAGGTTTGGCCGGACCGTATCCAGCTACCAAACGCGCCATCGGAGGAGCGGAGTGGAGCCAGGGAATTGCACGGATTGTGCGTTGCCGAACGAGCCCAAAATTCTCCCCCCAAAACTCTCTTTCCCCCGCTCCACCCGGCCCCCCCGTACCTCCGCCATCTCACCGATTCTAGAAGCTTCCAGAATCCTCGCCCGCTCAGATGCAGGACCTCAACGCCAATCTCTACCGGAAGTACACCGGCCTCAAGGTACCGCCGCCCAACTCCTCCCTCCCTTCTATTCCGTACCCATGGCCCCGGATCTCCCCCAACCTCGTCGTCTCATTTTCCCCCCTTTGGGCCGCCGCTTTCTTGCCCGCAGAAGCGAAAGCTGCTCGACGAGGTGTCGGCGAGGGAGCTGGAGTCCGACATCAAGGAGATGTGCCAAGGTAAAGCGAACCCCGACTGCCCCCTTTCCTCGGCCGGGGATGGGTGTTCCTTTTTTTCAAATTTTGCAATCTGGATGTTGCAGGCATGAAGGAGATGGAAAGCGAGATCCACAACCTCCGGAGCGAGAACAACCGCCTCCGCGACGAGCTGTAAGAATCAGAAGACGCCTGTGCTGCGCGTGCCCATTTGGGTTCCGCTGCTGTTATTTGTGGCCGAATTGCTTCCTCTTAAATTCTTGTTATTTATTTCTTGGTGCCAGGCTCAGCAAGGAGCGGCAACTTACGGAGACGCGGACACTGTTAGTTGACACGGAGCACCAGCTTGCGGAGATCCAGGCACATTTAGCTGATAGCGAGGAGCAGCTTGCGGAGGCACGTAAAACTTCAGTCGACGATACTAAGAGTGAGCTTCCTTGTCCGGTTTCGAGTTCTCTCCCCCTTTACGGCCGGATCCTGCTAATGCTTAGAATTTGAGGAATGTAGATTGCTGGCGTGTCAGTGTAAATCACGCATATATGGGACTCGGACGTGTCTGAGAAATGGAAAGCGGTAATTTTTGACGGACCAAGTGCCTTGTTTGGTTGGTGGAATCATGTAGAGAGAAACAGAACCTTGTTCTGGAATCTATTTGATGGAATGGAATTATTCTAGCTGGTTGTTAGTTGTTTGGCTGCGGGAATATGGTACTACCTCTGTCTATTTTTAGATGTCAAAAGTTTGTCTAAATTCGAATGTATCTAGACACTCTTTAGTTCATAGATACATCCAAATTTAGATGAATCTCTCGACATCCATTAATGGACGGAGGGAGTAGTACTGATTGACATGTATGAAACCTCTTAGATCAACCTATCTTAGTTATGGTATGAATTTGAGGCAACTCACATGACCAAGTATGTGTATTGTGTAACCAACTACTGCTCCAGACTGCGACTTCTCTAATGTTTCATGGTTGATTGTTTTAGTAGTTTCTTGTGGATATTGTTGCCACACTTTTCTGATGTTCTATTTTGTTGGAGAGAAGTAACCATCAAAACCACTGATCTAGTGATCTGTCTGAGTTGGTTTCCCTTTATATGCAATATTTCTGCTCAAAGTAGAGGGTCGAAAGATTAGCAAGAAACGAGACACATCACATGATATTACCCAATAAATTGAACAATTAGTGCGATGCTACTCACTAGTATAGGAGTCTATTCTAATTAGGCTATTTGTTCACGTAAAATTGCCACACACATATGCCTTTATGAGTTGGCAAACCACATGTCAAAACATAGGACTTTGAAAACACATAGCAGAGACCACACCCATTATGAAGGTGCTCTATGTGCCAATTATTTTCTTGAAAATAATCATAGATGTGCAGCATGTTATAAATGCGCACTTTTAAAAAGGAATGAAAAACATGACCATTTGCGAACTCCTCTCGTACGAAAACACAAATTTGTGCCATATAGTGGCTACATTAGTCCTTCATCTCTTTTTCTTCAATATATGGTCATAATTTTGATCAACTTTTTTGCACACACACATGTTATAGCATGCTACAACCATAATTTGTGCTCCACACTTCTTGGAAAGTCCAGGGTGCATGCTCTAGAAATGTGTGTAGGTGCAACTAGTTACAGAAGTTCACGTTTGATGTTTGTCAAATGCCAACTTTATTGGGTTGTGATACTGACCTTACCCTACATCAAATGAGTTCATGCTCTTCTATGCTGTGGAAGTACACGGAAGTTAATTGTTTAGTTGATTAATTATTGTAATTTTTCCTGCCATATGGCCAACTTGAATAAGCTACTTAATGTTTTAAATATATCTCTGAAAATGTAGGATTTATAATGAAATAGTTGTTATATGCAAGTGAGAAATTGACAATAAAATGAACTGGTCTCATGTTATGTTTCTAATTATATAATGTGGTGTTTGGATGGATGATGGTGTGGAAATAGTACCTCTGCTCGCGTTTATCTGCTTGTCTCTCTACTCTTTTCCAAAATATGCTTGGCATTTCATTTAATTCTAATTATGATTAAGCGCTTACCGAACATTGTTATATTTTCCAATGTTTATTTCTATTATTATCCTGCAAACATAAAATGCCTTAACAAAGTAATTTATGGTTATTTTTACCGGTTATTTTTACCTTGTTAATAGTCGGGTAGGCTGAAGTGTAACAATATTCAACTTGTTTGCCGAAAAGTGACAATAATACCCAACTTATGAGGTACAGAAGTCCCCCCAAAATCTCATATACTTTGTAGATTGCCAATATATCTGTTCCTATCATCCATTTTTTTTATTTGCAACTAAGTTGGTTTACCCACAATTATTTATTTACCTTGTGCTGCGATTTTTATTTCATGCAGCAAAGGAGTTTGAAACTGAAATGTCGAGGCTTAAGCTTCTCCTGGCTGAGAAGAATGATACAAATAATTATGCAGTTCCACCTGGAGTCTTACGTAATCACACTCCAGTTTCACCTGCAAGGACACCAGAGTCAAACAATAGACGGTCCAGTGCAAATGCCATTGTCCAGCATGGTACCTTTCGGGATGAAGCTAGAGAGGCAAGTTTTTACAGTAATTTAGAAGTATGCAAGGGTAAATGATTATGTTGACCTTTATTTGTTTTTATGAAACCATTATTTATGGCTTGCATTGATTTTGTAGCTGGAATGCTGTAGAAGAAATATGCGCATCTCAGGTTAGTAACAGTGTACAAGCATAGGATTATATTGCTAGATTGCAGTTTGTATTGTGCCTCTAAATTTGTCTAACTTATAGGACTGATGCTTTCAGGAAATGGGGCAGACGAAAGTTCTAGTTGTGTGTATCAGATGCTGGCTGAATGTTTAGTTGGCATGAAATTTTCATTGAAGAATGAAATGGAAGGGTTCTCACTTTCTATCTATCATGAAGCTAGTGGTACATGCAAACACCGATTCCTGTGTTTTTATTTTGCTACATCTCATTATTACAATATGGCATTAGTTACTATGATTTACATTTTACATATTGGTCTTGATATTGCACATTCATGTTTCTGATTCTATATGTTACCCATGCTGCCAAGCTGGATATCCGGCTTATAATGTTCAGAAATGTCTGCCTCTTTATTATGAAAAATGGTTCTTTAAACTTCATAATTCAGTACCTACGTTGAATGTCTGCTGTCTCCCCAAAAGAATAGAGCACATTTTCTTGTGAGCTTAGCCGCTGTATGACCTGGCCCTGCATACTGAACACTTTAACACTTGAGTGGCTGATTTGCACAATATTGCCTCAGTGAATACAACGATGATGACATTATGGAATTTTAGACACATTTCCGACCTTCAGTTATTATTATCAGCTCATTTCATATAATTTTAGACACATTTCCGACCTTCAGTTATTATTATCAGCCCATTTCATACTTCTACCTGTCAAGATCTTAAACTTCTTTGGAATTTGGTACACTGGCCTATCGATATAATTTCCTATTTTAAATGCTTAGAATAAAATATGTACAATAGATCATGATGATTATGGAGTAAACCTGTAGGTTAAGTACCCCAGCACTTTTATTTTTGAGTTAAGTACTCCTATACTTGCTCAGATATCTTGGCTACTTTCCTGTCAACTACTGATAGAATGTTTTGGATCACCAACGTCTGATGGTTACGTTCCACATTTCATTCTAGCGGCAACATGTCGCGACTGACATGCACCTTTGTTTGTTAACAGGGAGTTACCTCTCATATGATTTTGCATCAGTTGGTGTTTGATATTGAGCTGGTTTGTGTATAAAACTGAATACAGTCTTAACTGAGATCTACAAGTTATTGTAGGTTATAATTTCACCCTGACATGGTTAGAGCAAGCTGATGGCGGTGAATGGGCCTACAGATACTCTTCACTGGGCACACTGGAGAAAATCGCTTTGGGGTGGATGAAAATGCAGGACGTAAGGTTCACCATGACCATGTGCCCTGTATTCTTTCAGCGGATATCAGGTCTCATCAGACAAGGTCGACGATAGTCCTGACTTCATTGTATCCTGTTCTGTCCAGTTAGCTTAGATTTACTGAACTGAAAGAAGCTTCCCTTTCTTAGGGAGCTCTAGATGTAACATGACTGAAATTGACTGACTGTTGGCTGAAACGCCCTGAAGCTGTGTTATTTCATTATTTGTTTGTCGTTCAGTGCCTATGTTTTCAGCATGCAATTGCTGCTTGGTGTCAATTGCTGTATATAGCCCCTACTATGGACAGACTTAACTCCTACTAGTCGCAGTATACGCTTTGTCGTGTGATGCATGGTACAGCAGACCCTAGCCTTGGAAAAAAGAATCCATTTGGAACTGTTAAATATCCCTAGGCCTTGTTCGGCATGCGTAAATCGAAACGCTAGGCGCTCCTTGCTTTTTGGTTGATTGGTCGCTTTTACCTCTTGGTGATTTGTAGGAATTTAGGATCGAAGAGGGTTAGAGGGGATTGGGTGAAGGAAGTGTTTTCACCCAAAACACTAGGGATAATAGTCTGAAATACACCCCAATCCCTAGGCACCCCTTGTGTTTTTGTTGCTGGCTACGGCGACTAGATTGTTTACGAGACGGTTTGTAAAAAAATAGGATTGAAGAGGGTTCAAGGGGATTGGATGATGGAAGTGTTTTCACTGAAGATGTCTCGGCAAAACTTGATGTCTCAGGCATTGAGTTGCATCCAAGTTCAAGTGGCCGTGGCTTAATTTTGCAGCAAACTCATTGGAGTGTGTCTGAACTCCATTTTTACTGCAAGAGTGTGTCTGGAGGTTGTTCTCAATTTGAGCAGCGCATCTGATTAGCATGTAATTGTTTAACCGCGTTTTTCTAGAGGCCCCCCTCTAGCAAGCAATGCAAGGGATCTATATTCAGATTAAAAAAACAAGGGGAGACATACAGATAGAATAATAACTGGGATCTAGTATATTCTTTTGATTTGAATCATCTCGAAGTTGAATTCCTCGTTACTCAAATTCAGTAAGGCAGACTGAAACAACAGCTTTGCGAAACTGAAACAGCGAACAATATATTGAACAGTTGACAATCTATCATCAAAGCTATAACATGTATCCAGCAGTTGACAATGTATCGAACACCAGAATTGCGGAGCCGCCGCCGCCTCCATTCAGATAGATCCCTCGCCTCCCTCTTCCTCTTCCTCTAGGCGGCCTTGTAGAGCTTCTCCACCATCTTCCTGAATTCTGCACACACAAGAGCGAGAAGTTAGAGACAAGAAAAGGTTGGTCACGACGGGACGGCAAAGAGGTGCTGTTGTTGTTGTTGATTGAGTGTTTACCTTCTTGATTGGCCCATAGCGCGGCCGCCTGCGTGTTGAGCGGGGAGTCGTTGTTGGGCTCTGCGTTCATCAAAGAGTTCATTCAGTAAGAGAAGAAACCGAAACAGATCTGGCGGTACACTCGAGATTCGATTCGATTCGATTCGATGCGATGCGAACAAACCTCCGAGCAGGCTCTGGATGGAGAGGAGGATGGTGCGGACGTCGTACGCGGAGGACCACTTGTCCTGGAGGATGTCGAGGCAGATGTTGCCGTGGGTGTCGACGTTGGGGTGGAAGCATGGCGTCTCGAACCGCACCTTGGGCGGCTTGTAGGGGTAGTCGCTGGGGAAGGCGAGGCCGAGGCGGTAGGAGGTGCCCTCGTAGACGGTGGCGGCGGAGCCGTCGATGGTGCCGATCCACTGGAAGATGTTGTCCCCCTCGGGGAAGGCCGACACGCCGGGGTCCCCGCCCATCATGAGCGCCATCAGCTCCGACTGCAGCCGCCGCACCACCGACTGCCCCTCCGCGCCGCGCGCCGCCGCCGGGGCCTGCTTCGCCGTGGAGGACGCCGCCGCGGGGGAGGACGCCGGCACGTTGCCGCTGCCGTGCGACTCGCTGTTCTCGCCCCTCGCCATTGGTGCGCGTGTGTGCTCGCGGCGATGGATCGAGGAGAGGGGGACAGGAGCAGATCGGATCGGAATGGGCGGAGAGGGAATTGGGGTGTTGGGATTGAGGGCGAGGGGCCGCGATTTAAAGGGGAATGTGATTCGCGAGGCTAGTGACCGTTGGGGGGCTGCCGCTAGCTGTTGCAATTAATCGCTGACAGACAGCTATCCCGGTGCGGCCGGCGACCGCCGATTCCAACGGCTAGTTTGCGGCTGGTGAGCGGGCCATCGCTGCTGCTCTGCGTGACTGCGCCGGGTCACACTCACACCAGAAATCGGTGTCACGAGCTCGAATGATGCAGCAATCATCAGACGACTGAAATCGATGCAGTTTTGACGCTCCTCCACCGTTGGTCAGACGACTGATACCCTCCATCCGAGCCATCCAACCAGGCCATTTCTCTCCATAAACTAGGGTATTCATGATCTTAATTCCAACACGTGTTTCAGGCATGTTTCATGGTCGATTTCACTAAGATTTGTGCTGCCTGATTTTACTGTGTTTTGTAGTATTTGTAGCGTTAGAAATTATAAGTAAATCATATATTCATATTGACCTGAATGTTATTAGTGCAAAGTTTTGAGAAACAAATCGGTCCTTCGTTGCCATTTTTTAAAAGAAAAATTGTACAGTGAAAACTTAACATGGGTGCGGGTGTTTCTGTCACCAGCCGTTTTGTTTTGAGATTTAGATAAAAGGAGGAGAGAGAAAGAAATCTTTCCACCTAATAAAGCAAGCGGGAATCCCGAGGAATAAATCGATGATCCAGAACACACCAACACCCATACGTGTGTGTACAAAATTCATTATGTGAAAACTCGCATGTCTTCTCGTTCAAATACTTTCTTATGTCCGATGTGCTTAACTCTAACAATGACATAGTTATACGAAAAGAGCTTGTTAGCCGGAAATGACAATTGAAAAAAGGATGACGATGCCTTATCGAACACTAAAAGAAATATCCTCGAAGCATAACACATGGGTGTCCTCCCAAGTACAATTTGAAAATGACTCGTGCGAGCAGACGAAATAGAATATTCGAATATAAAGGAATAATGATAACCCATTCAATTTAGAAATAGTTTCTCTCCTTTGTAGCAATTTGATCAATATAGTTTACTCTTTCATGCTTATACGAGTCTACATGTCCAAACATGGTGGTCCTTTAGCTGACTTAGAAATAGTTATTTCTTAGTTATCTGATAATAGCAAAACATCATGTATGAGTATCAAAATAACTCATCCTTTGTTTACAACATGTTACTTCAATCTATAGATAAGATAAGAGTGTGACCTTACACAACTTTCGCCGTTTAAGCTAGATATTGTGTTTGATGGACATAACATATTAATGAAGATTGAACATAACAACTTTTGATCACTTTGTGCTCATGTAATTATATTGGTACAAAGTTGTAACGAGTAAGGTTCTAAACAATGCAAATCATTAGGGCCAAGGTGACATTGTCTGTCATTGCACAAGGGAACCATGTCTCAAATGTAAGAAGAGTTTACGAGGCTAGATTTCTCCTGGTAAAAGATCCCACAAGTTGCCACGTATTTGTTCAAATACCATATGCCTCTCTTAGCATCTTTTAATGGCTAGAATTCCAGTCAATCCACTACACTATACTTTCTCAATTTCAAAATGTTAAATACAATTTTAGTTAATCTAATACCAAGAGCACATGAATATAATAATATTAATTTGATTTTGTAGATGTTTGT
The DNA here is from genome assembly GCA_030979885.1 of Lolium multiflorum. Classification (NCBI taxonomy): domain Eukaryota; kingdom Viridiplantae; phylum Streptophyta; class Magnoliopsida; order Poales; family Poaceae; genus Lolium; species Lolium multiflorum. The sequence continues at coordinate 144,373,289 of CM061749.1, forward strand.
ATTTTCTATGTACATCTTCTGCAAAGTTTATGCTTCACTAAAATTATAACAATATTTTTTAAAGAGGGAATAATGTTTTTAGGGCATGCACAATGCAAGGTGCTTAGGAAAATGCTTAGAAAATAAACCGTTTTAAGCATTAGTGCTTATTTGTATAAGGGAGATGCTTGCATTGATGCTTGAGGAAAAAGTGTTTTATTTATGTAAGCACCTCCCCAGACACTCTCCATTGTACATGGTTTAGAGGAAAAGAAAGCTGTGTGAATAGTTTGACGAGGAATTGCACAAACCACTTAGTATTGTTCTCCCCGTTGTACATACTACTTTCATCTATATTTTGCACAAACACCAACTTTACGTGTAATCCGTTGTACCGAGGTCCAAATATGGATTGACCTGCTTAACAACAGATCTGATAGCCATGACCCACGAGCCATTGACGATGTGGCATCCACGTGTTATCAACTAGCATTTTTTTTTCAAACATTTCAGAAAGAGAATATATGAAAATTCCAATCACTGAAATAATATAAACTAACAAATCTAGTAAAGTTTAAAACAATTTAGATCATCCGTTAATTTTTTTATCACTTTTTGTGAGATTCGACCAAATTTTGGTGAAAATTTCAAACCAAGTATGATTGGTGGTCCATGGTTGTTAGATTTGTTATTAAGCAGCTTAGTCTTCCGGATTTAGATCTATGTGCAACAGATTAAATTTAGACTTGATGGTTTATGCAAAATATATGTAAAATGAGTGGTTTGGGCAACAAAAAACGATAATGGAGGATTTATGCAATTTCCTCTAGTTTGACGCAAGTGAGAAACACTTCAAATTACTTCGTCCTGTTCTTTTTAATTGACTCAAATTTAGTACAAAATTATACTAAATCCGAGTCAATTAAAAGAAAACGGAGGGAGTACTTGACTTGAGTCAGACAATCTGGTTAAAAAGCAGGGTCCATATACTGGACTACTCCCTGCATTCCCATGAATAAGAAATAGGCATTTTTCAAGACTAATCTTTTGACAATATATCTCGAACCGGACCCAACGGCCCGAGAAACACCCGGTCGAGCCGGGTCGAATGGATGCCTCCGTTTTAACTCCGACCCTGCCAGCCTGGCCCTGATCCGCCTAGAACATCCTCTCCAGACGACCAGCCGCCCCCGCAAGGTCGATCTAGGGTTTCCTCTTCTTCTCCGGACGAGCAACACGCCACGCGAAGCAGGTTGGTGGCGTTCTCGATCCCTTCTCCTCCTCACCATCCTACGCGCGATCACGAACGAACCAACTCGGATCTCCCCCGCTGACTCTCCGATCTGCTCTGCCGCGTCGCAGCTAGATATCCCCCACCGGCGTTGATGGCGGCGGTGGCACCGGCGGACCCGAAGGCGGAGGCCGCCAAGATGGACCTCCTCGAGGACGACGACGAGTTCGAGGAGTTCGAGATCGACCAAGGTATGCACACCCCGCTGATCCCTCTCGCTGCTACGGGCCGATTCGACATAGCTTGTTTGCGTTGGGATGTCGATCTGGGCGAGGAGATAGATATGCGGTTGATGCGGAACCCGTGGTTGCGATTGTATTACTTTTCTCACGCATCTCTTTAAGATAGGCTAGAGAAGAGATTCGCCTGAAACTAAGGGCAAATTAGTACTAGACAACTGGTTGTTTCGATCCGGATTTTGCCAAGCGTGTGGTAGTTCATGCCATCAGTTAGTATATCCCGTGCTACCTGACTTGGTAAGTATCTTGGCTGCTGCTTGCAGAGCGAGTAATTAACAGAGTGTATTAGACGCCCTGTGCCAATGTTTGTACATGTTTAGGCAACTAATGTGTTCCTTTTAGTTAAGCATGAGACGGGTGCTCTGATGATCTTGGCTTGTTTGCTGTTTGTCACAATGTCCATGATTTGCTCTTTTAAGTAAATATTAGGCATGCAAAAACTGTGTTTAGCTGCAGTTGTGGCTCACAGTGGTTTTAAACCCTATTGTCAAAATTACATTTGGGCATCTTCTCCCATGGGAACTTTGATCTTCAATCCCAGTTTCTTCAGCGTTCACATGATTGCCAAAAACTGTGTGATTACAATGACTAACCCTTGAAGATCGAAGTGATATTAGAAAATAAACCCATTGCTGCTGGTTGTAGAGCAATTGATCAAAATGATATTTTACAAATTCATAGTTATTGGTAGTTTGGTGTGTTGAGGGTTTAAGAAAGTCTTGATCATAAGCTAACATGGCATGTCAATATCTACAAGTAGCTTCTGCAGACGTGCTATTCACTTATAGATGGACAATAGGCAAAGACATAATACAATCAAACGTATCACTGTGTATATTTAAGGGTCCTTTATGGTGTGATGCATGATCTATGTACCTTTGCCCCCTTTCTCGTTTGCTGCCCGCGTGCATACTTGTGTTGATGCACAAACTTGTTTGTGCAAGTTTGTGCATGCTGCTATGTTGGCCCTGGGTTCTACAAATAATTAAAGATAGTATATCAAATGTACAAATAAATAAATGAATAATATTAAAATGCTCCCTCTGTTCCAAATTACTTGTCGCAGCTTTTTTTCCAAAATGAGTGAACCTACACTCTGAAATACGTCTAGATGCATGTGTATCTAGACCAAATCTGACCAAGTTGCGAGACTAATTTGGAACGGAGGGCGTACTAATTTGCCTTTTGGAATGGAAAGACGAGGATTGAGTTCATCAGATAATGCCATCTTAATATTTTTGTTGGATGATCTGATTGACTGAACCTAAGAGTAGTCTGTACTCACGAATTAACAAGCGAAAGTATTCTAGTTTGTGGTGTGTACAGTTCTGTGTTTTGTGGTGTGTGTGTGCGCACGTTTGTCCGTGTCTGTTCTTTAATATCAATGGTCCGTGTGTGTGTGTGTGTCTGCGAGTGTTGTAAACTATCAAAACTGCTTTTCATCGTTATTCCAAGATCTACCTTGTGTTGTTCAAGTTTGTGCATGCTGTTATGTTGTCCTTGTGTTCTAGAAATGATTGAAGATAGTATATCAAATGCACAAATAAATGAATAATATTAAAATACCAATTTGCCTTTTGGAAAGGAAACACAAGGATGAGATCATCAGAAAATGGCATAACGCCATCTTATTATTTTTTGTTGGATGATCTGATTGAGTGAACCTAAGAGTAGTCTGTACTCACGATTTAACAAGAGGAAGTATTCTAGTTGTGGCGTGTGCAGTTGTGTGTTTTTGTGGTGGGCGTGTGTGCACACGTGTGTCCGTGTGTGTCCTTTTGTACCAATGTTCAGGATAGGTTTGCAATCAACGGTAACAAGGCCAAAACTGCTTTCATAGTTATTCCAAGATCCAGCTTTTGTTATATCAATACCTAATTTTTTTATTTGTGCCTATACCTGATTATTTGGTTAAATTAGGATTTCCAGTTCCACTCTTACTGTTTTATGTTTACGACTAGTCCACAACTGCGGATTGATTACCTAGCGAGTTTTGACAGTTTAGGTCAGTGCAGTGATCAACCAAACATAGTCTTAAGTGTGTCATGACCGCTTAAGTTCTACGAATATAGTGTGTTATATCATGAGGTAAGTGATTGTGGTGTACTACCTCTGGTCACATTTAATTGACGTGAGACGACACTACTTGTATGCTAGGATTAACACCACTCTGTGTCGATTTAATCTGAACGGAGGGAGTAGTTGTTTGTTCCATTTCGTGCTTCTACTGAATGTGTTGACTTAATTGCATCACTATGTTCAGTTCACAGGTTACAATAAAATAAACTGGACTTCTGAATTTTGCTAGACATTTATTTTATGATAGTAGCACTTTCTGCACATGCTCTGCTGCGTAACAGTTCTTACCTATGCTGTGCAAAGTGTCTGTTTAGTAATTTTCGTCATAATGTTCTGCCATAATTTAGTAACGTGTACGTGCAGTGATGAATTTGTGCATCTGGCTAAACTCCATTTTCCTTGCGTTTTGTAGAATGGGATGACAAGGAAGATGGTAACGAAGCTGTCCAGCAATGGGAGGACGACTGGGATGATGATGATGTGAATGATGATTTCTCGCTGCAGCTGAGGAAAGAGCTGGAGGAAGGCAGCGCTCCGAAGAACTGAACTACTACTACCCAAGCAATGTCAAGCTTGCCTACACTTATCTTCGTTCAGGCACCGTGTACCCATTGCTTTCTGAACTGCGATGGCTTTGTATCGTACATGTAGTTATGTGGCTGTGAGCAGCTAATTTCTGCAACTGTGATAGTGGTTCGTGGACATGGCAAATCCCATAAAGATCTTTGTCCTAGCACTACATGGGTCTTTATCAGTCTATCGAACATAGACATCCTTGTGCTTCTATCGAACATGGGAAGTTGGTGACGCTGAAAGAATTCTGCGCTTTGTTATCAGTTGGTGCACTGATATGATAACAGCCACGAGAATTTGATGAGATTCCCATGCCGAAGTGTTCCCCTAGAATCCTCTCTAGCCGATCCTTCAAAAAACCTTAAAACCATTGGAGTAGTAAATTTTTGTGTTTTTTTTGAAATAAATATTAATATATTAATCAAGCAAGCCGCCTCATTAAAAACCTTCCAGTCCCCTTGACCCTTGTAAGGAAAAAAAATGTGTCTGCTCTGAGTTTAAGTAATTGTTACAACCTCTAACAGGAGGCCTATCATCCCAAACTAAGCTAGTTTTTGTCTCATAAGCATGCTTTGCTAAGCTACGGGCCACCATATTTGCATCCTGAATACAATGTTGAAAGACCACCAAGTCCATCCTACTGGCTATTTGAAAACAATCAGCTAGCACTGCTGTGTAGGGACTTAAAACTTCAGTATCTCCATTGCATGCTTGAATTAATTTTAGAGAATCAGATTAATTTTAGAGAATCAGTATCTCCATTTTATAGGCCGAAGAACACCCAATTTGTTCAAGAAACTGTAAACCTCTCAACAACGCCATTGCTTCCGCAGTCGCAGAACACATCAAATTATACAACAGACATGCTTTACCAGCTATGACCTCGCCCCTGTCATTTCGCAAAACAATACCGGCTGATCCAGATCCATCATGATGATAAGAAGCATCAACATTCAACTTCCGATAACCCCTCGGCGGTTTTGTCCATTTCCCCTCTCTTTCAACATTTAAAAAACCTTAAAACCATTGGAGTAGTAAATTTCCGTAATAGGTGTGCACTTTCTTTGGGCAGCCCAATGCGTCGGCTTTGACTGCAGGCGAGCTGTGGAGGAAAGGGAGGTCCGTGAGCACTTCGAGAGGGAAGGGAAGGTGTCGATGAGGAGTACTTTCATGCACCCCTTTTTACACGTACATGGTATAAAATTATAAACTCATCATGTATAAATGATGTTGGTGCATTCGTCTTGCAAATCTCTTCTATTCATATGTATTTATATGAATTTTGTGGATGTGTTATAACAAAAAGTACCGTCAAAGTTGCAAGTTGTTGACCAGCGAAATTTAAGAGCATGTTATACTTACACAGTACATTGTACAAACCCATAATGTATAAATGACGTTGGTGCATTCGTCTTGCAAATATCTTCTATTTCATATGTATTTATATGAATTTTATGGATGTGTTATAACAAAAAATACTGTTAAAGTTGTAAGTTGTTGTTCAGCGAAATTTAAGAGCGTGTTATATTTTTTTGGGATGGAGGGAGTACTCTCGCTCTTGATGGAGTCAGTATCTCTATCACTTAGCAGTCGTCTCTCTCTATCATTTGAAACTATTGAAAGTCTATTTTTTCCAAAGAACCCACCAAAGATCGATTTTCATTATCATCGTGATAACGAAAAACATGAGTTTTTGGATCAAGAGGGGCCTACTGCTAGCGTTTAGGAGTTTATAATTATTTACATGGCAATACAATACCTCAAAAACGGTGGTCAAAGAAACAAAAGACAACAAAAGCCAAAAACCATCCCCCAACAGAGCGCATCAAATTATTACGAGGCAAGAAATCAGGCATTTCCATCATCTGTCTCCATCCTATCCTCTTCAGGCTCTGCATTCTACATATGTGTCAACCGAATGCCGCCTCTGACAGGCCACCCCTCTGTGTTTGCAGCAGGTGCAACTGACGCCAATCGAACAAGGCTATCCGCTCCAACATGGATGTCCTCTGCATCAAATGAATTATGAATACCTGAATTCATGAAAACAACAGAGAAACTAATTAGTGTATTAGGAGTTTTGATTAGTTTTTTTTCTCAAAACAAGCTCTGTTCCTCCGTTCCCATATTGCCCAGCAAATGGCAACAAGCCTGCAATCTGAGCGTTCGTGCTGGCAGGAACATATTGAGGGAACTTCCCATCCATCTGCGTTTCAGGATGTTATCTTTTGTGGCTATTGGGTTATGCCAGATGAGCCACAACTAAATTTTATTCTTCAAAAGAATCTTAATTTTCCACATGTGTGTGAAAGATATATCAACCCTATTATTGCATAGATTATTATACAATGATTTTTGTAGAACGATAGAGAGGGAGAGAGATTGGCGGAATATGTTGGATGTATTATTGAGCCTCATGGGCGAGTATATATAGGCGTACAGGGATCATCTTGGAGTGCAAGACAAGACACAAGATCTATCTCTATCCTAGACTACCTAAACCGTACATATACCAAATATATCTCTAACACTCCCCGCAGTCGTAGCGGTAGTGACGTGAACAATGGCGTCGCGGACGGTCGACGGAGATAAACGAAGTGGACCCCAAGGCGACACTCCCCGCGTCGTAGCGGGAGCGTCGTGGACGGAGTTGCGTCGCGGATGCTTGGACTGTAGGAAGCAGTGAGCGCGAGGAGTGTAGCCCTTGTGCCGATGTCGAGGTAGCCGAGAGCGTGGGTGCTGCAACCTTGGTCGAGGAAGCCGCGCGAGGTATTGCCGTGGTCGATGTCGTGGTCGGGTGCCGGTGTCGAGGTAGCCGCACATGAAGCCGCAAGCGCATAGTGCGCGAGGAGAGGAGACGCGTCGAGGCGTCGTGGAGGTTGTCGATGTCGATGCGGTCCGAGCCGTCGAGGACGAGGTGCTGCCCTAGTTTTGCAGAACTAGGCGCACGTCGGGGACGAAGGCATACTCCGGTTTTGCCAGAACCGAGTATGCAAAGACGAAGTCGGCGACGTGGTCGAGGCAGTTGTAGAAGAGTCGATGCCGATGAAGACGTTGTCGAAGCCGATGAAGACGAGGCGCTGAGCTTGCCGAGGGCGCGTCGGGGATGAAGGCACGCGTCGGTGTTGCCAATAACGGGCGTGCGAGGGAAGGGACCATCATGGACCATGCGCTATTGTCAGGAGGACCAGCAGAGGAGGCCTCCGGAGCGGTGGCGAGACGCAGAGCGGCGAAGCGGGAGAGGTGCCGATGCAGTCCGCGGTTGTCGATGACGCTGGCGACGAGGTCGTGGTGGACGGAGACGTAGAAGACGGCGAAACCAGCGGCAGTCAGGAGTGACCATGCTGGATGCCTAGACTGTAGAGGTGGTCGGCGAGGCCTGCGACGACCAGAGTGGTCATGCAGGGTACCTGTGGAGGGCGGCGGTACTCGAAGTTGGCGAGGAGGAACCCGGCGGCTTGACGTAGACCATGCGCGGACTGAGGCGACCCGCGACGAAGGGGTGGCGCTGTGGTGGCCTCGGACGTCGGTGCGCGGGGGACGGCGACGCGTGCGGCGACGTCTCGGCCGAGGGCGGCGTAGCTGCAGTCGCGAGTCGGTGCGGCGGCGGGAGACCACCAGAACGTACACGCCTTGGAAGGCGCGTCGTAGGCCGGTAGCATGGACCAAAGGCGGCGGCGCTGCGGCCCGAAGGGACGACGCAGCGGCAGCCCGTAGCTCGATCGGTGGTAGGCGCATGCTCGGAGACGTGCTTGACGGAGACGTGCGCGCGGTCGGTTGATCAGACCGACGGCAGCGCTATACGTGCCATGGCGTGGACGACGCGCCGCAGATCGGAGTCATTGGCGACGTTGTCGGTGATGTCCTGGGCGATGACGGCGAAGACGGACCAGCGATGGAGACCGCGCGGGCGAGAGAGCCTGCTGCGTCGCACGTAGGCGTCCGTGTGTGACGCGTGCGGCCGCGCGCCGCGGTTGATGAAGATGGCGGTGCATCGACACGAGGTTGGAGTAGAGGCGCAGGTGGACGACGGCGATGGGCGACTCAATCCGATCTATGATCGGTAAAACCAAAAAAGAAAACCAATCTACAGATTGGAAAAAAAGGACTCGAGGGCAGCGGATCAACGGATCGGCGGACGAACCCTCATACGGATTGCGCCCCCGGAGTAGATCATGGAGATCGACCTCCCCGGCGCGGCGGAAGCTTGGGCGGCGGCTAGGTTAGGATCGGCGCCGCTCGATACCATGTAGAACGATAGAGGGAGAGAGATTGGCGGAATATGTTGGATGTATTATTCCCACGAGTATATATGTGAGAGATCATCTTGAGTCTGAACACAAGATCTATCTATACTTATCTAAATACATATACCAAATATATCTCTAACACTCCGGATCGTAGCGGTAGTGACGTGAACAACAGTAAGCGTGGACGGTCGAGAGATAAAGTGGACCCCAGAAGGCTGACAATTTTATAGAGAAAATCTCAATTTTGGTCCATTTTCAGAAGAGTTTGTCCTTTTCCTGCGAAAGAATAGTTTGGCTCATGATGCAAGTAAACCATGGGTTGAGGTCAGGGGTCAAATATCTCCTGAAACTATTTAAAGTCTATGTTTTTTCTTCCACCAAAAGAAATTCTATATCCAAATTTCTCCCTTTTCCCCGCAAAATTCAATTCAGAAATTAGAAATTCTGGTTGGTGTCGGCCGGAGAGACGCCGGTCAAATGCAGAGATATTTGTTTTCCGTACCGTTCACCTCACGCTGCCGCTGAGTAGCTCGCCGGCGGAAATCACCGTCTCCACGGCGCGCGCGCGAAGCCACCTCTCGATCGAGCGATTCCCATTCGCCGCCGTGGACGCCATGAGCTGCGCCGCGGTGTGGGCTCCCCCCTCCGGTCTCGGCCGCCACCCCGGAACCTCCTCCCCCTTGCCCGTAGGCAAGCGACAGGGGAGAGCTTCCTACACCTTCCGGGCCTGTGCCGGCGCCGGGGACGCCGATGAAGGCAGCGGAGGGATCCCACTGCGGATGGTGCTGCACGATTCCCTCGACGCCGCGGGGGTCGCCACCGAGCACGCCAGGGCGGCGAGGGAGGGCTTCGCGAAGCAGATCGGGAGGCTCACCAGGCTCAACGCGGAGTCCAGCATCGCCATCAGCCGCGGCGCCGATCTCGCGCGCACCGCGCTCTGCATCGCCGCCGAGGACGACTCGCTCGTCTCCCACTCCTCCGTGCCGCTCCCCGTTGATGCCTTCATCGCGCGCCTTGACGACCTCTCCACCGGGTTCCTCGCCGCGGGGTTCCTCCCGCCCTCCGGCGCGCCTCCCGAGGTCTTCTTCGATCACCTCGACCGCTACCTCTTTGGCTACAAGGTAATTTAAGAGTCAATTGATGCCACCATGTTACATTTTGGGATACTAAATCAATATAGATGCCATGAATCGATTTGTCGTATTGTTTGAGCCGATACTCTAAATATGTAATTTCAGGTCCTTGGTTAAATTATGCCGAGTTGTGTGCTTTACCTTTCAGTTGTACTATCAATTGATGTGCTACTTTGCTACACTTATGCATTCAGGGGTTTCGACGATCGAATGAAATGTCAGATGCGCGGGCTATATATCTTCACTCGGTATGATTGGCCCTACCTTCCCCGCTATCTATATGCTCCTGTGATTGCCCTGTGTGTGATCCATCCATTCTAATGCTGTTTTTGTTCCCTACAATGGGCAGGCTTTGACATGCCGGTCAGGATCAGCTCTAATGCTTTCGTTGATATATTCGGAGATGCTGAAGACACTACGATTATATGGCCTACTAGACTTTGATGAAGAGATCTCCTTTCCACATGATCACAATAGCCTCCCTAGGGGCTATGACAAACAAAAAAGCAAGTTATCTGATGAACCAAATATTATGACATCAAAGTCACTTTTGGTTGAGGTGAGCCTGTTTCGATCTTCATTCCAGATGTCTTATTTCCAAACGTTGAGGTTGAGTTGAGTTCCTTGTCAGTTTTTGTATGCAACTACGATTAATGTTGTTTCCTAGCTTGAGACCAATCATTCTCATGCCATTCCTGGGTCTAAACGTTTGTTTCTGCTCCACACATCTCATATTTTGTTCAGTAAATAAACAAGGGATATTGGTAGGTCTATTCGCTGCTTACTGCTTGCTTAGCTTCCTGCACATTATACAATACAACTACCAGAGTGTATTCTCCTCAGCGTCTTTTGTTTCCCCCGCTCAAGTTTGAGACCCCTACAGATCATTTCACATTTACGGTCATTAAGTATTTCACAAAAGTTGTACAGTTACATGGTTTTCAAAATGATGATTCTGGACGTTACACACAATCCATGGCACTCAGGACCAGAACTTATACATTTAAAATCCAGTTTTGATTTTTTCGAAATAATCTCTTAATTTGAATTTGATCTGGGACCGCATTCCAATAGCTTGGTCTGGACTCTCTGGAAGTAGTTTGCTCCTTCTCATTATGTTAGTTATCATGTTTAGGTTTTCTTCTGTTAAGGCGGTATTATAAGGTTCAAAAAGTTTGACTATTGTGGAATGCAATAACATTTGGGCTCTATTAATCCATTTTGCAGATTTTACAGACTCTAAAGGGTATGTTTTGGCCGTTCCAGTCCAACCAGTCAAGTAGCTTATTTTTGAATGCTGTTGCTGCCAACCACGATGGACCTGGTAATGCAGGCAACAGTCAAGCAAGGTCACATGGCAATATAAGGTTTGTGTTATATGTCGGTCAGCTTTGAATTTCTATTCTCGTCAATCGCCATATGTGATTTACATCGCATGACACTGGAGTGGCGTGAAATTTGTTTATAGTGCCATAGAGATGGCTGCTGCTAAAGCTGCACAACATAGGCTGATGCGTGGGGTATGGACAAATGTGCGCTTTGGTGATATGCGGCGTGCTTTAGCAGGTACCCCATTTTTGTTCCATCTTGATTCTTATTAATTTAGTGGTTTATACAAGGAAGGTCTGGTGTAACTCTTGGACAATTCATCCACTAACCGATTACACTAAGTCCCCTCATCGATACTATTTGAAACAGGCTTTCGCCCCCCGCTTTTATAGATAAAGCAACACAGCTGAACCTCATCAATATTCACACTAGTGAAATACATTTTTCTGTTTCTTGTTCGTGATGCATCTGTATTGCCAACATGTAGACGTTCCTTTTCTTCTTTCAAGAATTTAGCTGCAATTGGTCACTGCCTTTCAGTTTCACTCCATTCCACACCAATAAGGCAATAGCCAGTGATTAATTTAGTGGTAGGTTTGGTGTAACTCTTGGATAATTCATCCACTAACTGATTGCGCTAGTCACCTCATCGATATTATTCGATACAGGCTTTTGCCCCGATTTATAGATAAAGCAATACGGCCGAACCTTATCGATATTCACACTAGTGAATACCTTTCTGTTTCTTATTCAAGATGCATCCATATTGCCAACATGTGTAAGTTTCTTTTTCTTGTCAAGAATTTAGCTGTGATTGTTCACTGCCTTTCGTTTTCACTTCATTGTCCATTGGACACCAATAAGGCAATAGCTACTGTCTTTCTCTAGTTCTGCATTTTTTAAGCCGTCACTGACCAGGTCCATCATATCGTGCATTTTCATGGCAGCTTGCGAGAGACTTGTCCTACTGAATCACGATCCCCGCGAACTTAGAGACTATGCTGCCCTTCTGTACCACTGTGCTCATTACGAAGAATGCCTGCAGTACTTAACATCATACCAAACTGCCACGGTAATTGATAATAACATGGAGCGCTCAACCATTAAAAGGTTTATAGCCCTAAAATGCCAATATGTGTCGTTTCCTTCCAGGTTTTTCAGCCAAAGAGCAGCCCATTGGAGATTTTGGAGGATGACGCAGTGGCTACTCTGAGGGTACGGGTAAGCCTAATTTTAGCAGAGGATGGTTGGACTCGCCGCAGACACACCGCGAGCTACTGGACCAAGAACTCCGAGCCGTGGTAGATTAGATACTCATTCCTGATGCTGTATATATTGCACCATGCTGAAACATTGCCGCACAACATGTACATAGAATTTTCCCCTGGCTGTTTCCCAATCCGCAGGAAATGGAGCTGAACATCAGGTACCGTCTTGACATGTTTGAGATGGCAGCACTTGCCGATTGCAATTTTTCTCTGCAGGGTTTTTATCTGACACTCGTATCAATGCTACAGAACCACGGTCAATACATACACAGTTTTACTATGTTCGACTTGTAAGTGACAACTCACAAATTGTGAGTGACGTTCTGGGGTTTATTTTGTTTATTTTTTTTGCGGCGGAATCATCGATATTTTATTCCTTCAGAATAGAGTTACAATCATCTAGCATAAGCTGTTCGACACAACCTGGTACATGGCGCAACCAACACCCGGTGCTACCACCAGCGCTACCTAAGTTTGCTAGACCATGAGCAACTCCATTTTGTTCACGCGAATTTTTCATAAGGGTAAAAACTCAAAGATGATAAGACGATTCACCTCAGCGACCACATGACCGTAAATCGATCTGTCTTGTTCTGGGGTTTATTTTGTTGATGTTCATTTACATGATGTTTTTCCTCTATGCCCCACCTGCATGTTATACTGTCGGTTCATGAAAACTTCATGATGCTTTCTCTCTACACTCACGGCATGCACATTTCATGATATGACAAGTTCACCGCATGAAAGATAGACCATATCAGTTCGAAAAAACAATTTACGGAACAGACAGAATCTGAAATATTCGTACCGATCAAAGAACACAATACAATAACTGTCATTACATATATAGGATCGATTTCCAACAGAATTATAAATATAAGCTATAGTGATAGTCTTCAAATGTCTGACACAATCATATCCTTGAACACTGCTAGTACTGGATGACTCTAATAGAAGAGGAATCGACTAAAATCAATAATAAAACCTGAATTATAAACTAGGCTAGTATGCATGCAGATTGCATACATGCAAACGAACTGATCACTGAAGCAGCAAGACGATGCCAACTACAAGTGCCGCGGCTAGAGCAAAGCCGCCGACAGCAACCGCAGCAGACGAAGCGCCGGACGACGACCCACCCTGTCCGCCGCCAGATCCTCCGCCGCCGCCCGGCTGCGACGTCCCCGGCGCGTAGGCGTTCGGTCCGGGCGCGGGCGCGGGCACGGCCGGGTGCACCATGACGCGCACGATGAGCCTCTGGCCCTCCTCGCAGTGGCCCGGGTGGCCGCTGATGAAGCAGAAGAACCCCGGCCTGTCGAGGGGGAACGTGGTGCTCCCGTCGTCGGACCTGGCGATGGGCTCCGTGGCGTTGCAGGCGTCGAAGTCCTCCCGGTCGACGAGGAGCACCGAGTCGTTCTCGTACTTGAAGTCTGCATGCAGGTTAAAAGGGAACCGCAGTTAGAAGTCGCATTACGGAACGCAGCTCAAGAAACGGCGGGTGAGGTCGTCGACGCCGGTGGGGAGATGGATGGATGGACTCACAGAGCTTGTCGCCGACGTGGAAGCGGTTGTTCATGGCCCACCAGCCGTAGCTGGTGTTGGCGTCGGGGACGCGCCAGCCGCGCGGGCCGCCGACGTGGAACACGAGACCGGGCGCCGCCGGAGACGCGGGCACGGGGCTCGCGGCGAAGACGATGACGAAGGCGAGCGCGGGGAGGAGGAGCCCAATCTTGGAGGAGGAACCGATCGTCGACCCCGCCATGGCTCGACGACCTCGGATTGCGGCGGTGCGGCAGGAGGAAGGAGGGAGCCGAGCGGTGATCGAGCAGCAGGGACGAAGGTTGGATGCTCTCTCTATCTCTCGCTGCTCCGGCCGGCAATGGCGTAGACGCGAGGCTGTGTGTGTGTGTGTGAAGCGCAGGCGCGCGCTCCCGGCGTGTGGATTTATAGGGGAATGGGAGGAGGCCGTGCAACTTCCCCTTGGATGGCGTGCGTGCGCGCGCGCGGGTTTGACCACGCTTTGAATTCCGCTGGTTCGTGGGGGAGGTGGGCGATCCACGTCCTGCGTGCTTGATGAAGCAGGGAGACGAGGCGGTTTATTTCCCGCTAATAACTTCGATATGAGGCGCGCGCCGCGCGGGCGTCTTGATTTGAAGACGGGGAGCCGCAGTCCAGTCCTACTATGCTGCAGCGGTTGGGTCTCCGTCTTTTCTTCTTGGGGAGCGTGAGCTAGCTGTGGCCAAACTGACCAAATTTACAGTCAACGGGCACGGCAAATAGGCATATACTCCCTTTCATCATTCATATCCTGCAAAATACTACTCCCCAAGAATAATGCTTTCTTTAACATAAACATTATCATTAAATTCTTTGCAAAGTTGAAAAATAGTAGAAATGTGTCCTTTCATCACACGAGCTTCATAACTAGTTTCAAAATAAGTTGAAGGGGAAATAGAACCGCATCCCTCCCCTGCTCTCGCAACCCTCCCCCAAACCCTAGCCGCCGCCGCCTCCCTCCCCCGGCGCCCCCAGCTACCTCCCCTGCGCCCCCAGGCCCGAGCGCCTCCTCCCTCCTCGCCGCCGCCGGGAGGCTCCGCTAGGCAAAGCCCAGTTGGGGACAGCGGCGGCGGGGCGTCTTCCCCCCGGGCGGCGACCCCTGGTTGACGACGGCGGCGCTCCTCCTCGTCCGGATCCGGCAACGCGGAGCAGCGGGATCCCGGCGGCCGGCGGCTCGACGACGACGGAGATGAGGGGCTCGACCCCCGCTCTGGGGTGGTGACCCTGCTGCTGGGGACGGCGGCGCCGGGCTCGCTCGGGCCTGGTCGGCCGAGTCCTCGGCGGCAGCGTGGCGGCGGCTGGCTGCGTCCTGGCACCATGGTGGTGCTGGTGACCGGCCAGGCGACGGCGGCAGGCTGGACCTCCACCATCCAGTCCGTCTGGTGGTCATGGTGGCACGGCGGTCTCACGTGGCCGTGGTGATGCCGGTGGTAGCCGACACCCCTCTCCTTCTTCGGTGTTCCTCGCTTCTCGGTGCCGGTGGCTCAAGACGACAGCTTTCATCCTCGTTCTCCTTCTCTAGTCCAGCTCTGGCTATCGAGGTCACGGTGTTTGGCCGGGGTGAAAACCCTGCTCGGCGGCGACCGATGCTGGCCACGGCGACGCTTGCGGGCGCCGTTCCCTTCTTGGAGGCGTGGTCATGGCCCTCACCGTGCCTCCTCTCCCCTCGGATGCCGGGGGAAACCCTAAGTCCGGTTCACCGGACTAGGCGGCAGCGGCGCCACGGCGTCGTTATCTTCTTGAAGATGTCGTCTTGGCCATCATGAGGGAGGCCGGTGCAGCTTTTGGAGTCTGGGGGCGATGTGTTGTAATGCCGGCGTTGGCCACCGGCCGAGGCTTGGGCTCCTGGGGCGCTATGTATGACATGGTGGACGCAGCTTGGTCGGCGTCTTTCTCTAGTCTGCCGGGACCCTGCCTTCTTCTCGCCGTCTCTTCTAAGCGCATGGGAGGAGGTACGTTGGTCCTGGCAGCCTCGGAGTGGAGGTCGGGCTTCGGCGGTGTCCTGCTTGGTTCGTGACGTGGCCCGGAGGCTTTGTGCTCCTTCTCCTCGCCACTTGTGGCTGGATATTGGGCAGAGCGGGTCGTTTATCATCAAGTCTGTAGAGGTTGTGTTGTTTGCCGCTCGGCAATATATCGTGGTGTTGGTGTTGAGTGGTAGCTTTCCTGACGTTGTATCGTGGTGTGTGTGGAGTTCTGTAGCCTTCTTGGCGTGGTTTCGGCCATCTTGGCATTTCTTCTATATGATTGATACACCTTTCAGGGTGTATTCTCGAAAAAAAAGTTTCAAAATAAGTATCAATAAGAAAATTTATCTCATGGGCTGCAACGTAAGCAATATATTTCTTAGCTTGCTCTATATCAGGGCATGAAAATTTATTTTCACGATAACAGACAATTATAGGATCACTATTATGTTTACATTGATAGTGAGAGTGTTTATAGTCTTTTCTAGTGCAACAAGTTATATCATGTAATTCACAAAACTTGGTAGCCATATCATCGAGATATTCAAGCAATTCAAGCATTCTATTTTCTTCTTTGGTTGATCGATATTAATAGTAGGCACCCATAGCTTTGACATAACCATTAGAGATAGGGATTCCAGAAGTTTCCTCAATAGTTTAAAACACATATTAAAAGAAACACTTAGTTTTTATGGATTTTATGTTTTTAATATGAAAACTGAAAGTAAAATGATACTAAACAATGCAAACCAAAATAAATGCAAAACTGAAAATAAAATAACAAACTGAAATATGCAGGACAATAACAAAACAAAATAAAATGCTTTGAAGGTCGAGAAGTGGATCGCAGAGAAGTGGCAAGGTCACCCCACATCCCTGGTAGCATGGTATTCTCTTTATCCCTAGTGAGGTAACAAAGTAAAGTAAACACCCGAGTGGATCGTGGAATTTCTGTCACTTTCACCGCACTAGCCACCCCTGTTACTCCATCTAATGCATACTCCATCTAATGCATACGTTCCCCCTCACACGCCCTCATACACAAGTTTGATCAGAACAAGTAAACAAGAACGGGGGTACGTAATATGCATCTACTTTCACAACTGAAACAAAACTATTGCAATCTCAAACATATATTAACTCATAAAAAGATCCACCACAAAAGTATTACATAGATGAGCGTAATCATGTTCAGCAGCTCATACGGTGCTAATTAGTGAAGCTCAAAGAGAGGAGAGATACATAAGTTACTTCCACAAACCCATAGTCCAGGGGTGGACTACTTCCTCTTCATCATGGTGACAATGGTGGAGTCGTGGAGGAGGTGGAGACCATGCCGGCAGTGCCCCACCGGAGTTTCCCCCCTCCAATCTGCAGCTCTAGGTCTATGTTTTCGTGTTTCTGTGTTTTGGCGGCGCTCCCTTCCGAAAGGCATCGGGGGAGTATTTTTATTGACGTTTTTAGGTCAAGACGGAGGCACGGAGATGAAAACGAACGACATCGGAGGCTCGAGGGCCAGGATGGGGCACCCCATGCGGCCAAGGAATCTGGTTGCGTGGGCCTACCCCTTTTGGTCCTCAGACTTCCTTTTTTGCACTTCCTTGTCTCGTACTTCTTCTTCCTTCTAAAAACTGATCCTCATAAAATCTCAGGTGATTTGGACGTCGTTTGAGTCCCTAAAATATCAAAATATAGAAAAAGGGGTTTTCTGACAGTGCAGGGTTAATTCCAGAAAAATAGGGAAACTGTGAAATATCCCCAAAATCAAAATAAAACAATGGTATAACCCTTATATGATGCAAATATGATTTAAATATAAGTAATACAATGCAAACTTCATGTATGCATTTTACATGCATCAGCCACCTGTGCTCATTTGCACACCGGAGCATTGTTTCGACCCCCCTTTTATTCCAGATGCTCCGTTTCGCCCAAAAACCTAAGCCATATTTTTCCCGAGATTTATTGAGGCGGCGGCGGAGGCGAAAGTCCTCTCTTGCGCCGGGAGAGGGCAGATCCTGCTGCACTGGTGCCTCCGGTGAAGGGGAAATCGACGCCATCGACATCCCACTCCTCCTTGGATTGGGAGGAGGCATCTCCATCAACATCTACACCAGCACCATCATCACCACCATCTCCATCTACGAGATCGTTGTCATCCCCCTCATAGTTTGTGTTGAATTGAACCCCGAATATTATTTTTAGTGCTATTGCTTCGTGATTGGTACTTTGTCATTATTTGGTGGGGAGATTATATATTCAGATTGTGTTGGAACCATTATGCCTCTCGTTCATATCATGTTTGTCACTTGTGAGTAGTTCCCCACGTTCCGGAGGGCATAGGATGATCTGGCTATGATTCTATATGATGTGCAATGAGTATTTGGTCAAGTTTTCTATCTTTTATGTTGTTCTATGATGGTTTTATGCGAACATCGACTGCATAATAATTCACCTATATGGGCTCATAGGGCTGCACTTCGATGTAATGCATTAGTGCTGGAGGGGTCGGAATGACAGAAACCGTCTTCCAACACTATGGGTTGCATTAGAGGGGTTTATGTCGGGGATCCTAAATCTTATGGCTATGATGGGATATTTATGTCTTAATGATTCCTATATTGCACATGAAAATGGCTCTAGGACCCATCATAAGGGGTGTATTTGCACATGCCTATGGCTGCACCTAACTAAGGCTCCGCCCCTAATTGAATAAAGCTTGACGAGATATTTACCATGTTGTCTAGAACTCTAGTGAATCCATGCCGCCCTCGAGAAACTTTGTCTCATATAAGAACACACACTTGAATTTGTCCTCTTGCTGCATAGTGGATTGGGCTTTTCTCTCATCGAGAGCATTTACGTATTTGCTATTTACTTTCCGCACTTTATTTTTATTGCAAACTATATACCCAAAACACCAAAACCGTCACTTTATTATTACTGCTTTCTTGTTATTTTGCGAACCAATACCTTCAACTCCTCGTGGGTTCGACAACCTTTCTTTATTCAAAAGTAATACAACTGATCTCCTGCACTTGGGAGTCATTAATAATTCATACAATTCTTTTGATATGACAAAAACACTAGATCCTACATCAAGAATGGCATGGTGTGTTTCTTTGTCAATAGATATTAAAATCGTGGGGATCCACACATACCCAAGCTTAGGCGGTATCATGGCCTCATTATTATACCTCTGAATCTTTTCTTTAATAACATAGTTAGCAATATAAGAACCAAAGCCAACTTGATTAACATTGATAGTGGGACCTATAGCAAATTTCTCAAGTATAGCAATCAATTCATATTCAAGCTACATTTATCAAGATCCAAGAGTGGTTCCCTAGCTTCACTAAGCATTTTAATTTCTTCAATATGTCTATCATTATTAGGCACAAGAGTTTCTTTTCCATACATAGCACTCAAAGGTGCAGTTTCCTCAACTTCATAGTTTTCTTGGACATACATATCTCTAATTCTGGCGTATTTTATGCTCTTATAAATTTAATCGTCTACCAACATTCCATCTAGTATCTTAATAGCATCACAAGCCTTATGGAAGACGAAACGTATGTCGGATTCTTTGTTTAAAAGACGCCTACTATGTTGACTTAGACCAAGATAAAAGCTATTCAGATGCATATAATCTCTCAAGCCATGTTCTAAATTCCAAGTTAATTTTTTAAACCTTCTCCAAGCTTGAACTATAGTTTCTTTTTTCCATTTGTTTGAAAGAAAGCACAAGTTTTTGATGATTATTGGTGCAATTCTCATATGCTTCTAAGAATGCGGCCATCATATTAAACCAATGTTTATCTTATTGAGGCAAACTTTCATAGCAAGTAGTAGCTTCTCCAATCAAGGAGTGTGGAAATAGCTTAGCTCTTAAAACACCGGGGTCTATGTTGGAAGTAACAATTTGAGCACAAAGTTCATCAAATTTTTTAATATGATGCTCAGCTTCCAAGGCATTTCCATGATCAAAATTTAATTTGTAGATAGCAATTATTATCTTAGGACTAATGTTGTAACTAATGCATGTGGTGTATGTACTATGGCTACAACCCCGTGTTGCTCCTTTTAACTTTTTACCTTGCTTAAACATGACTGACGCAACTTTTTATGAGTTTTTAATTTTTTAAGGAAAATAACTAACAAGCAAAAAACTAAAAACAAGCAAACATATACTAAAAAAGACAAATAAAATACGATGCAAAATCTAAAAGAGATAGGAGAGCTCACATTGATGTTACCGCATCAACCACTATGATGCAACTCTTTTCAGTTCCCCGGCAACGGTGCCAGGAAATACTCTTGATGATGGCTACTAGCAATGATAAAAATACCTTGATACGTTGGGACTCCAAGTGGAGAGTATTGTATAAAGGGAGTATCTTCCCCACAAGGGTGACTCGAGGGTTTATACCGAATTCTCGGGGAACTAGATCAAAGAGTGTACTCTTCTCTCTTCTTCAAGCAATCGTGCAGGTAAAGTAAATGCCTTGTGTGTCCCCAACTCCACCGTGTGGTTGTCAAGCACAAAGTTTCGCGTAAGTAAATAACACAAGTAGAAATAAAACAAGTAAAAACTAAAGTAGATAAGATAACTAAGTAAAAAATGTAAAGAGGTTGATTGTTTTTGGTGTTTTGGATGCAAATAATAAAAGTAATTATTTTTGTATTTTTCAGATTAAAATAGTGCAGCAAATAGAAAACAATGTAAAAGCAATATAAAGGTGTTTCTTATGATAAAAAGTGGAGTGGGGTTCATGGGTTCACTTGCCTATTTGTAAGGGTACATTGCCCCTATGTGTGGTTTTGGTAATTAATGACAACCCCTATGGACTAATATTTTCATTGAGTTTATATGAAGGAATATTCCATAGGTACTACTTGCTCTCCATGTGTTGGATTCAAGTATGGATGCCATGAAGATAAAGATATACCTTGTGATTGGGCATCAAGATCATCGGTATGAAGATATATTTGTGATATGATCAAGAAGTAGAAATGAAGATGGAGTTCTTATGTGGAACTCAATATTAGCCATGCTCTATCTCAAGTGAGTATGAGAAGATACAAGGTTGAGTTGGGCAAGTTCAAGATGAGCATCTTGAGTGGATCACATGCTTGAAGCTTGCCGTCCATTTGGTGATAGTGGACATGTGAAGATGTGCATCAATGAAGCTTTCCCATCATTGTGTATGGGGGAGCATTTGTGAGTATACACGAAGCGACAATGATCAAGTGATGGGATGCGCAAGGCAAAGGTATGACCTTGATAGGTTTTCCTTTTATCGGTCTCGTGGTGGTTGATGGGAGACCGGATTATAGGATAGATAGCCGCACTATTAAGAGGGGCTTTCGGTTGGGTAACTTGATCACATCGTCTTAGGGAGCTCAATCCTTTGCATACTTTGCATATCCTTATTGCTTCTTGGTGTTTCTCTATGTGAGGTTCTTGAGCTTGTTGCTAGCTTTACAACAAGCCCAAGTTCATCGAAAAGTTCGCATGCATCTTCTATTGCGTTTTCGAGGTTGGGTGATTTTACCGGTTATTCATGATATAAGGTTCTACCTTTTATATTCATGATAAAATCCTCTCCTACAGATTCTTGGGTTTTCACTTTCTATTAGATAGCATTCGTTGTTATCTTCCAAACAAAGTTGGTTTCATTCGAATCGGAGTTCGGGAGCAATTGTTATTAGGGAAAAGAAAAGAAAGAAAAAAAAAAAAAAGGAGGCGTGGCAGCCGGCCGGCCGCCGTCTGCGGGCCGGGCCCCACCGGTCACCGACCGGCCTGGTGGCTGGTGCCATCCGGGCTGCCTCCGGGGCCTTTGGCCCACGTCCGGCGGCTGGCCGGTCCACACCGGCCCGCCGGTTGCTCCGGCCGGACCGGCCTCCACGCCGGCCGGCCTTAGTGCCCGCGCGCCCACCCCGCGCGCCGCTCCGCGCCGCCCGCCGGACTGAGCCGCCTCCCCCGCGCGGCCCGCTCTGCTCCGCGCCGCCCGCACTGCTGGGCCGCCTTCCCGCCGCTCAGCCCACGCGGCCGCTGCCCCTGCGCGCCCCCTGAGCCCTATTCGCCGCCCAGCGCAGCACAGGCCCCGCCCGGCTGCTGGGCCGGTCGGACCGGGCAGGCCACCGGCCTCTCCGGCCCAGGCTCCGGTCGACCGGCCTGGCAACCGGCTGGGCTCTTTCTCAGGGCGTTTTTTATGCGATTTGCACACAGTTTTTTTCTCCAACGGTTATTTTTCTCTCTAGACTATAAATAGCCCTTCTTCCACCTTGAGCAAGCAGTTCTTCCCATTCTCTCACCTCCATTGTTGCTATTTAAAGAACTTGCTCTCCCCCTTGATTCCTCCAACCATTCTTGCTCATATTTGAGGATTTGAGAGAGGAGATCTAGATCTACACTTCCACCAAACTATTTCTTCTCTAAGTGAGGGAATCTCTTGGGATCTAGATCTTGGAGTCTTTGGTTGACTTTCCCTTGTTCTTCCTCTCCAATCTCATCTTAGCATTCGTTGCTTTGGTGGGATTTGAGAGTGAAGGATTTGAACACCTCTAGTGTTCTTGCTTTGCATCATTGCATAGTGTTGAGCTCTCCACCACGATTAGTTCGAGTGAGAGACCGTGAGCTTGTTACTCTTGGAGGGAAACCTCCTAGTTGGCTTGGCGGTTGGTGCTCCGGTGATCTCTTCAAGAAGATTGTGAAGAGGCCCGGGCTTCTCCTTCGTGGAGCTTGTGAAGTGGTTGTGGAGCTTGCCATCTCCGGAGCGGAGGAAAAGCTAACCATAAGGAAAGGGCCATTATCCTTCGTGGGTGTGGTTCGGAGAATAGGGTGAGCCTTCGTGGCGCGGGGAATCCTTCGTGGGACCTCCACTCCTCCAAACGTGACGTACCTTGTTGCAAAGCAAGGGAACACGGGAATACATCCTCGTCTCCGCGTGCCTCGGTTATTTCTATACCCGAGCTCTCTTTCCTTGTGATAGCCATCGTGCTTGAAGTACATATATCTTGCTATCACTTGTGCTACATATATCTTGTGCCTATCTTGCTTAGCTCTAGTTGCCATTGTCACACTTAGTTGAGCTTAGCATATTTAGGGTTTGTGCTTGTAAACTAAACATTAGTTTAATTCCGCATTCTTACAAGACAAATCCGCAAGAGTTTGTAATTGCCTATTCACCCCCCTCTAGGCGACATCTCGATCTTTCAATTGGTATCAGAGCAAGGTCTCTCCTTGTTTTAGGCTTCACCGCCTTGAGAGTGAAGATGTCGGCTAGTATAGTGCACAATGACACAATTATCTTTGTTGGCACAAATTATCATTTGTGGCGAAATTGCTTGCTTTGTAAACTTCGGACCTTGTGTCCAAACATTGAGCAATTTCTAGATGTAGGTTTTTCTCCTCCGATGGATCCTCAAAATCTATCTTTAGAGGATGAGAAAAACTTACATCTTGAAGCTCAAGTATCTAATGAGCTTTTATTCTCCTTGAGACCCGATTTTCGTAGGTTCTTGATATATATAAAGCGAAAGTCGTCTCATGAGATGTGGATCAAGCTTAAGGAAATGTTTGGTGGATCCACTTCTCATTTGGTCGGTGGTGACTCCGAGGAGCTCTCTTCTTCTTCACATCATGAAGAGCTCCAAGTTGCTTCCACCTCCGGCCGTGATGAGTTATCATCTACTTCCACTTCACCAACGTGTTGCAAGACACAAGGTAATGATATGGTGAGTGGTGAGGAAAATTGTAATGTTGATATTGTGCTCAATAGTGATGATTCTTCATCTCTATCCCATTGCAATGCTTCCTCTTTGGACTTAAACACATCTAGCATTGAAAATAATCTACATGCTTGCGTTGATAGTCCTTGCATATCATGTGTAAATTGCTTACATAAATCCCATGATGATATGCTTGCCTTGTCTTGCTCCCATAATCAAAATGCCTCTATTTCCTCTAGTTGTTTGTTGACTAACAATGTAGAGGAAACCGAACACTCTATGGATCAAGACATGTTTTCAAATGAGGATTCAAGAATTTCTTCATCTTCATCCTCCGGTATGCACATGTGCCTTATGGCAAATGGATCAAAGGTATCTCCTACTTTGACTCCTAACACTTCCTCTAATGATGAGAGTGATGATGATGATAATGATGAAGAATATAATATCTTGGTGCATAATATGGCAATGGTATATGCTTCTCTTCATGGTAATAAAGAAGCTCGTGCTAATCTCGAACACTCTATGGATACCTTGAGTAAATATAGGAAAACCATAGTGGAGTTGGAGTCCCATGTTGAAAATGGGGAAATGAGATTCACTCTCCTCAAGCATGAGCTAAAAGATGAGAAGCATACTAATTTTATGCTTACACAAAAAATTGAATCCTATATGCATAAAAATGAGAAAACTATTGTTGATGCTTGTGCTACTAACTCTAATTCTTGTGAAGCATCTACCTTAAAGGAGAATGTTGAGCTAAGGGCTCAACTTGAGTTGCTAACTAGCAATTGTAGGGAATTGGAAGAAAGCAATAAAACGCTCTCACACTCTCTTGAGGATCTTCTAACTTCCTACGATGCGCTAAAGTTAGCTCATGAGGCTAGTATCACTAAGGTAACATCTTGTGAGCCTCATGTGGACATTAGCACAATCTCTACTACAAATGCTATATTGTCATGTGCTAGTCCTTGTAATCCATCTAGTCAAACTAGTGATACACCTTGTGTTGGATTACTTGCCTTGCCTTGTTGCTCTAACAATGAAGCTTCTACTTCCTCTAGTACTTGTATTTCTACTAACCATGTAGAGGAAATAAAAGAGCTCGAGGCCCAAGTCATTTCTTTGAAGAAAGACTTGGAAAAGCGTCATGAAGGGAAATCCACACTTGACAAGATGCTAAGTGTGCAACAATCCCCCAATGACAAGAGTGGACTTGGATTCAACTCCAATAACAAGAACAAGTCCAAGAGCAAGAACAACAAGAAGAAGGGCCAAGACAAAGTCAAGGATCCGGCCAAGTTGGTTTGCTTCAAGTGCAAGGTTGAAGGGCATCATGTTAGATCATGCCCATTGAAGAAGAAGAAGCACTTGAGTGAGAAACAACAAGGGAAACGGCCACAAGGTCAAGGTCAAGCTCATGCTCGACCTCAAGTTGAAGATAGGCCACTTCCCAAGAAGAATCAAGATGTTGTTCCCCAAGAGAAGAAATCAATAAAGAAGAGAAAGGGGAACACTTGCTACTTATGCCGTGTGAAGGGGCACTTTGCTTCTTCATGTTTAAGTGGTACCTTATCTAACCCTATAATTGTTGATGATGATTATTCTCTAGGGAAGGATAAGGATGGCAATGTGTTTGCCAAGTTTGTTGGAACTCAAAGTGGTCTCAAGAAAAGGACCATTTGGGTTGCCAAGCCTATTGTGACTAACCTCTTAGGACCCAACTTGGTTGGGGACCAACAATCTCAAACTTGATCAATAGGTACAAGTGGAGGTCATTGGAGACTTGGCTACTTCATGAAGAATTAAGGGATCTTCATATATTATATTATGACCAAGCCAAGTCGTATGGATTATCATCTATATCTTATATCCAATGTTCCTCCTTGCGGTAACTTATACTTCAACTCACCATATTTATTGTAAGTTACTTGCCCCTTTGCATGTTTGGTTTTGTACCAAATATTTGTGTGTATGTGTTGTGTCTTACTTACCTATCTTGTGTATTCAAGTATGTTTGTTTGACTCATCATATACTTGTGTATTGTTGGGAGCCTAATGCATCTTGATGATATCTTATTTGGCTCTCTTTGAGTGATTAATGGAACATCCCATTTTGGGGGAGTGCATGTGCATCTCTCTTTCTTTAAAATGTGTGTATGTGGGTACCACCACTTAGTATTGATATTGCAAGATTATCTAGTAACTATGTGGTGTGGCATACTCATGAGAAATTCAAATTCTAAATGTCCATTAATCATCTCTAGTTGAATTTTAGTTGCCTCTTATTTAGAAGAAATGTCTTATCACATTATGGGGGAGTAATATGTTTTGTACATATCACAAACCTAGAAAATGTGAACATATGAGGTTATGCCACTTAGAGTTGATGCTCTTAATTATCTTGTTCCTAGGTGGCATGTTTGCTCAAACAAGCTCCATTCCTAATAAAAATATTTTATTGGCTCATCTTATGGACTCTTGTTTGATTAAGAAATTCTTGGTACGGTTTTCCTCAAATACATATCTCTATATCTTATTTGGGACACCGTTTGCTTCAAGTTATTCTAATCATTGCCGTGCGTGATTGTTTGACTAATTGAAGCCATCAAGAATCTTCATTCGTGCATAGTGCTTAATTCTATATACTTATCCTATGCCTTTTATTGTGAAGTTGATCCTTACTATCATTTTAAATTCACCACCGGAAATTATTTCCAATATACTCATTGTCCTTGACAATTGATAACCTTGTATGTGGTTGAATTCATGGATCATCTTCACCTTGGATTGCTTCTTATTTACTTATTTTATTTCCAAGAAATCTTTGTTGCTCCCACGTGTCTTCTTTGTCCCTTTGAAAAATCTTTTGATAAATTATCTTGATTCATATCAAGTGTTTGTTTTGGAAGACAAACCTTTTCCTTACGGTACATTGTGCCATTGTGAAAAGTGTAGAGGGTTTGGTTTATTTGTTCGAACCTTGCTCTTTTGGGGAGTTTGCTATCTCATTCCTCCTTACATATTTTATTAGCTTGAATGAGATAAATCTTTGAGCATATTTGCTTTATTTAATCCTCTATGCTCAATGGTTTCTTCTTAGTTCACTTGTTGAACTTTGTTGAACAAATCTTTTGTGATTTGCTTCTTAGATATAATTTGGACAACAAATTTGTTTTGTGACACCTCTATGCCTTATTTAATTCTTTTGGTGTTTTGTCCAAAGTATATCTTTCTTGGATCTTTAAAAGTTTTGGTGCATGCTTATATGTAATTTGTTTATGCTTGTAGTATGCTTGCTTTCTTTCGATCCATTATGTAGGATATACTCCATCAAATCCGAAATGGCTAAGATGTGCATGAAATTCGAATTTCATCTAAATATGCACATGTTTATATGGAGTGTGTTCTATATATTGTGGTTTGTCTAACCATGTTGGACCCAATAAGTTTGGGGACCAAGATGTACTTGAATGATGTTTTAGGTACATTGGAGATGCAATGGAGGCTTGTCTCATCTATAAGGAAGGTGTTGTCACCATATGAGGATTGGAGTCAAGCTAGGATGATCGATGAACTCTTATCCACTACATCAAGCCATTGCCATCTCGGTAACAAGTATCTTATTCATGCACTCTCATATAGCATCTAACCTCTTGTAGGTTGTATCTTGGCATGAAATTATTTATTTCGAAAATATTGCGGCTCTTGAAAAACCCTTTTAAAGTAAAACTTCTTATTGAACACTTGAGTAATTTGAGAAGATGCATATGATAGGTTATATATATATATATCATATTTTATGATTCACCTATCACAAATATGCCCTCTAGCAATTTATTGCATATCAATTCCTCAAAGAGCTCTTGTGTACAATATTGATGAAATTGTGAAATAAATCCGTATTTGTGATACTTGTTGCCTCTCTCAAAACATTCCAACTAGCTTTACTTCCCTTATTGTTAGTTGTGATGTTTTTGAGATTTTCTTGGTTGAAGCTCATTCATATACCACAAGTGTGTAAATTGGAGCCATAGGCTATAATATGCTTTTTAAGCAAACATCCTTGGTATATTTTATGACTTCATCTTGGATATCATGTCTTATTTATTTTGTTAACCTCTTGTGTGTGCATGTTTCTTTATGGATCACTATATCCACTTTAGAAACTTATATACATGAGAGCGTTGATCCATCAACTTGATATCCTTGTTCCTTGCCAATCATCTTTTACCCTTTTGCTTTTAGTGGTGTTGGTAAAGAAGATTTATGAGTGCTTGGTTTACTTGTTTTTCTTCATGCACTCATATCTCGTATTTGTTGGACTCAAGTTATTCTTGATAAGCATTTTATTTTTATCTTGGGTATGTTCTAAATAATATAGAGGGAGTGAGGATTCCATGTTGGTGCATATTGTATTCAAATGCAAACATTATAAATTGTGCACGAACCTTGGGGAGCTTTCTTATTTTATTAAGAGCACTATATCTCTCTTATCATGATATCTTTGTTTGTCCAATTGGATCTTTGATTGCTTGCTTTACTTGTTGAAGCTCACTTCACCATGTTATCTTTATGCAATCTTTGATCCTCAATATAGTTTGATTTCCTTCAAGTATTCATCATTGGATATGTGCACTTGATTCCACTCAAATTATGAGAAGTGCACACTTTGGGGAGGAACTCACATTATATTGGCCTTCTAAATTTTTCACCCATTTTGACAATCGATGCCAATGGGGGAGAAGTTTAGAGGGTTTAAGGGAATGGTTTTATACTTAAGTTTGGTTTGTGCTTAAGTGTTTTGCCTCTCATGCATTCCATATTTATATGTCTTGCATGGTTGTATATATATAGTGGAAACTATCCCAAAGGTTAATCTTGAAAATATATGCAATGAATTCATGTTCATCACACATGCATACATTGTGGGGGAGTTTTCTCTATATATATTGGTTCTACTCACATCTCTTGAATTTGTTGTAGTTGTGTGAGTAGAGCCGGTTTTGATATGGGCTAGTAGCTTTGTGTTACTTGACCATATCAAATACAACCTCTTGTATACAACTTATTCTCGGATAAGTTGCGTACTTGTTTCTAATATTCATTATATAAACCCTCTTATTGTGGTTGTCATCAATTACCAAAATGGGGGAGATTGTAAGGGTACATTGCCCCTATGTGTGGTTTTGGTAATTAATGACAACCCCTATGGACTAATATTTTCATTGAGTTTATATGAAGGAATATTCCATAGGTACTACTTGCTCTCCATGTGTTGGATTCAAGTATGGATGCCATGAAGATAAAGATATACCTTGTGATTGGGCATCAAGATCATCGGTATGAAGATATATTTGTGATATGATCAAGAAGTAGAAATGAAGATGGAGTTCTTATGTGGAACTCAATATTAGCCATGCTCTATCTCAAGTGAGTATGAGAAGATACAAGGTTGAGTTGGGCAAGTTCAAGATGAGCATCTTGAGTGGATCACATGCTTGAAGCTTGCCGTCCATTTGGTGATAGTGGACATGTGAAGATGTGCATCAATGAAGCTTTCCCATCATTGTGTATGGGGGAGCATTTGTGAGTATACACGAAGCGACAATGATCAAGTGATGGGATGCGCAAGGCAAAGGTATGACCTTGATAGGTTTTCCTTTTATCGGTCTCGTGGTGGTTGATGGGAGACCGGATTATAGGATAGATAGCCGCACTATTAAGAGGGGCTTTCGGTTGGGTAACTTGATCACATCGTCTTAGGGAGCTCAATCCTTTGCATACTTTGCATATCCTTATTGCTTCTTGGTGTTTCTCTATGTGAGGTTCTTGAGCTTGTTGCTAGCTTTACAACAAGCCCAAGTTCATCGAAAACGGAGTTCGCATGCATCTTCTATTGCGTTTTCGAGGTTGGGTGATTTTACCGGTTATTCATGATATAAGGTTCTACCTTTTATATTCATGATAAAATCCTCTCCTACAGATTCTTGGGTTTTCACTTTCTATTAGATAGCATTCGTTGTTATCTTCCAAACAAAGTTGGTTTCATTCGAATCGGAGTTCGGGAGCAATTGTTATTAGGGAAAAAGAAAAGAAAAGAAAAAAAAAAGGAGGCGTGGCAGCCGGCCGGCCGCCCGGTCTGCCGGGCCGCGCGCCGGCCCACCCGGTCACCGACCGGCCTGGTGGCTGGTGCCATCCGGGCTGCCTCCCGGGGCCTTTTGGCCCACGTCCGGCGGCTGGCCCGGTCACCGACCGGCCCGCCCGGTGCCAGCTCCGGCCGGACCGGCCTCCACGCCGGCTGGGCCTTAGTGCCCCGCGCGGCCCACCCCCGCGCGCCGCCTTGCTCCGCGCCGCCCGCCGGACTGAGCCGCCTCCCCCGCGCGGCCCGCTCTGCTCCGCGCCGCCCGCACTGCTGGGCCGCCTTCCCGCCGCTCAGCCCACGCGGCCGCTGCCCCTGCGCGCCCCTGAGCCCTATTCGCCGCCCAGCGCAGCACAGGCCCCGCCCGGCTGCTGGGCCGGTCGGACCGGGCAGGCCACCGGCCTCTCCGGCCCAGGCTCCGGTCGACCGGCCTGGCAACCGGCTGGGCTCTTTCTCAGGGCGTTTTTTATGCGATTTGCACACAGTTTTTTTCTCCAACGGTTATTTTTCTCTCTAGACTATAAATAGCCCTTCTTCCACCTTGAGCAAGCAGTTCTTCCCATTCTCTCACCTCCATTGTTGCTATTTAAAGAACTTGCTCTCCCCTTGATTCCTCCAACCATTCTTGCTCATATTTGAGGATTTGAGAGAGGAGATCTAGATCTACACTTCCACCAAACTATTTCTTCTCTAAGTGAGGGAATCTCTTGGGATCTAGATCTTGGAGTCTTTGGTTGACTTTCCCCTTGTTCTTCCTCTCCAATCTCATCTTAGCATTCGTTGCTTTGGTGGGATTTGAGAGTGAAGGATTTGAACACCTCTAGTGTTCTTGCTTTGCATCATTGCATAGTGTTGAGCTCTCCACCACGATTAGTTCGAGTGAGAGACCGTGAGCTTGTTACTCTTGGAGGGAAACCTCCTAGTTGGCTTGGCGGTTGGTGCTCCGGTGATCTCTTCAAGAAGATTGTGAAGAGGCCCGGGCTTCTCCTTCGTGGAGCTTGTGAAGTGGTTGTGGAGCTTGCCATCTCCGGAGCGGAGAGAAAGATAACCATAAGGAAAGGGCCATTATCCTTCGTGGGTGTGGTTCGGAGAATAGGGTGAGCCTTCGTGGCGCGGGGAATCCTTCGTGGGACCTCCACTCCTCCAAACGTGACGTACCTTGTTGCAAAGCAAGGGAACACGGGAATACATCCTCGTCTCCGCGTGCCTCGGTTATTTCTATACCCGAGCTCTCTTTCCTTGTGATAGCCATCGTGCTTGAAGTACATATATCTTGCTATCACTTGTGCTACATATATCTTGTGCCTATCTTGCTTAGCTCTAGTTGCCATTGTCACACTTAGTTGAGCTTAGCATATTTAGGGTTTGTGCTTGTAAACTAAACATTAGTTTAATTCCGCATTCTTACAAGACAAATCCGCAAGAGTTTGTAATTGCCTATTCACCCCCCCCCTCTAGGCGACATCTCGATCTTTCACTATTCTTTCTTAAAGTTGTGGTGGACAAAAATCAATTCATCAATGAGATATATATGAAGGTGCAGATAATATTATATGTAAGATCAGAATCAATATGTGCATCACGTCCTAACATAGGGATGATGCAACACATCCCTCTTATACTCCACAAGAAAGAAACTTTATCAATCTTGTATTAAGAATTAACAGATCATAGCAATAAGTACTTTGACATGAAGTTTGAATATCAAATATGCTACCTTGAACAAACAAGATCATCATTGCTGTCACATGATGAACATAGCACATGCATTCACTTTATCCTTAGTGAGGTAGCAAAAAAAAGGCAAAGCCATAATAGATCTTGAACATATTGTCACTATCTAATCACTAAAACCATGCTACTCCATCTAACACACACATCACCCCACACACGCTCTTGCAGAGATGTTGGATCAGAACATAAACTTAAGAACGGGGTACATTATATGCATATATCAATACATATCACCATATAATAAGATATGATCTCATAAAACAATATCATATAATAAGGATCCACCATATAGGTATTATAAATATGACCATAATCATGATAGGCAGCTCATATGGCACTAAGAACTATGAAGAACATGAGAGAAATAGATCAAGCTACTGCCACAAAACCGTAGTCCAGAGGTGGACTACTCCCTCTTGGTCATGATATGATGAAGACATTGGAGAAGGTGGAGATCCCTCCGGCGGTGATCCCGACGGAGTTCCCCCTCCAATCTTCTCTGCAGCAGCCTCCATTTTGGTGTTTCTATCTTTCTGCGGCGCTTTCCTCCCGAGAAATCTCCGGGGTCATATATATAGTGGGTTTGGGGTAAAATACGCCGGTTCGCGAAAGAATCAGGGCAAACGGGCCATCGACGATTGAAAGAGGTTGCGTGGCGCGGCCAGACTTCTTGGCCGCGCCACCTGGTCTCTTTTGGCCCTCGGGCCTCTCTAGGTGAGCTTCCAGGGCCCATGCTGCTTTTCCTGATGAAAAAGTGACGCTCCAAAAATCCTAGGTCAATTTGACTATGTATAGGTCTTTGAAAGTGAAAAATACACAAAACAGGGTTTTCCTGTTCTGCAGCGTTATAACCAAAATAAAGGGGATCATTGGTAAATCCCCATAAATCAATGTAAAACATGGTATTATCATCATATATGTTGCAAATATGTGGGAATTCAATACGATAAAGCACAAAGTTCAGGTATGTATTTTACATGCATCAACTGCGTTGACCGGTTTGGAGTTGTGCGCAAGCTCCACGGCACCTATGGCAGTTCTTCTACCCAAGCACCGACAGCTCTTTGAAGGCTCTTCTTTATCCCGTCACAGGTTAACCCGTTTATTTTCTCCACATGACCGTTTGTCTGAGGATGCGCAACTGACGCAAAACTGAGCTTGATGTCAAGGCCTTCGCAGAAGTCGTGGAACTCTTTTGAAGAGAAGTTGGTTCCATTGTCGGTGATGATACTATGCGGCACGCCGAAATGGCAGGTGATGCCCTTGAAGAACTTGACGGCTGTGGCAACCGTTTGTTGGTGACTAGTATGGCTTCCATCCACTTGGTGAACTTGTCGACTGCAACCAGCAGGAAGGTGTGGCCGCCCGATGAAGATTTCGGCACAGATCCAACTTGATCGAGTCCCCGCTGTGCGAAAGGCCAGGCGAGAGGTATCGTCATCGAGTTCGTGGCTGGGACGTGTGGTTTCGGCGCGAAACGATGGCATGCGTCACACTTCTGGACCAGGTTTCTAGTGTCTTGATCTGCAGTTGGCTAGTAAACCTCTGCTCTGAAAGCTTTGGCGACAAGTGCTCGGCTCCTCCCGTGATGACCACAAGTGCCTTCATGTATCTCCCGCGGCGAACTTTTTCCATCTTCGAGTGCGATGCACTGTTGAAATATACCCGATATGCTTCGCTTATAGAGCTCACCTCCTATCAGTGTATATGCTTTGGCTCGACAGACGATGCGTCGCGCCTCTGCTGGATCTTCGGGTAGTTCTCGCCGCAACAAGTATGCAAGGAAAGGTTGAGTCCAAACTTGCTCAATGAGAAGGACCTACTGTCTTGGGCCGTTGATGACGTTGTCGTCGGCTGCTTCTGGCGCAGCCCCCCGAGTCGGTAATCGACTGTTTGGGGGGGGGGGTGCAGGAGGTTTGACCTTGACTATTTGGGGGGTGCAGGAGGTTTGACATTGACATCCGCCAGGAATTGCAGAGTATCGGCTTCTTCATTGTTGGCCCTGCCGATGTGCTTCAGCTCACAACCTTCAAACTTGCCTTCCATCAGGTGGTACATCTCGTGATAGGCGACCATGTTGTCGCTGACCGCATCGCACAGATTCATCGCTGCACGACGAGGTTCGAGTCTCCATAGATCTCCAGGCGTGTGGCACCACAAGCTTTTGCCATGCGCATACCGTGCAGCAGGGCCTCGTATTCGGCTTCGTTGTTTGTTGGCAGCGGGAAGTTCATTCGCGGCACATATTTCATCTTGTCGCCCTGTGGTGATATGAGGACGACACCAGCGACGACGTCCATATTCCGATTCGAGCCAACGAAATACATGGTCCAAGAACCCGACGTATCTGGAGTGGCCGGTGTTTGCGATTGGATCCAATCAACGAAGAAGTCAGGGAGCACTTGTGACTTGATAGCAGTCCGGTTGACGTATGTAATATCGTGTGGAGCCAAATTGATTGCCCACTGAGATACTCGACCCGTGGAATCAGGGTTGGTGAGTGATACGTCTCCAACGTATCTATAATTTCTTATGTTCCATGCTAGTTTTATGACAATACCAACATGTTTTAGTCATACTTTATAATGTATTTATGCATTTTCCGGGACTAACCTATTAACAAGATGCCGTAGTGTCAGTTCCTGTTTTCTGCTGTTTTTGATTTCAGAAAAGTTAGTTTACGAATATTCTCAGAATTGGACGAAACAAAAGCCCACGGTCCTATTTTCCACGGAGGCTTCCAACACCGAAGAGGAGACGAAGAGGGGACACGAGGCGGCCACCCCATAGGCGGTGCGGCTCCACCCTGGCCGCGCCGGCCATGGGTGGGCCCCTGGCGCCCCGACGCTGCCCCTTCACCTTTTATTCCTTCCGTCGCGAAACCCTAGTACCGAGAGCCACGATACGAGAAAAGTTCCAGGACGGCGCCGCTGTCAACCCCATCTCGGGGGTTCAGATCGCCTCGGCACCCCGGAGAGGGGAATCATCCGGAGGGCTCTACATCACCATGCCCGCTCCGGACCGATGCGTGAGTAGTTCATCCTTGGACTACGGGTCCATAGTAGCTAGATGGTTGTCTTCTCCTATTGTGCTATCATGTTTAGATCTTGTGAGCTGCCTATCATGATCAGGATCATCTATTTGTAATGCTACATGTTGTGTTTGTTGGGATCCGATGAATATGGAATACTATGTCAAGTTGATTATTCATCTATCATATATGTTATTTATGATCTTGCATGCTCTCCGTTG
Source organism: Lolium multiflorum (assembly GCA_030979885.1). Classification (NCBI taxonomy): domain Eukaryota; kingdom Viridiplantae; phylum Streptophyta; class Magnoliopsida; order Poales; family Poaceae; genus Lolium; species Lolium multiflorum. The sequence continues at coordinate 144,407,813 of CM061749.1, forward strand.
CTAGTAGAGGCTCTGGCCAAGTTGATACTTGTGACTCCAAGAGGGAGTATTTATGCTAGATAGTGGGTTCATGTCTCCATTGAATCTGGGGGAGTGACAGCAACCCCTAAGGTTGTGGATGTGTTGTTGCCACTAGGGATAAAACATCAATGCTTTGTCTAAAGATATTTGTATTATTTACATTACGCACAGTACTTAATGCAATTGTCTATTGTTTGCAACTTAATACTGGAAGGGGTGCGGATGCTATCCTGAAGGTGGACTTTTTAGGCATAGATGCATCCTGGATGGCGGTCTATGTTCTTTGTCGTAATGCCCTAAGTAAATCTCATAGTAGTCATCATGATATGTATATGCATCTCTATTTGTCAATTGCCCAACTGTAATTTGTTCACCCAACATGCTATTTATCTTATTGGAGAGACACCACTAGTGAACTGTGGACCCCGGTCCATTCTTTTACATCTGAAATACAACCTACTGCAATCATTTTTCTCTTTTGTTTTCTGCAAGCAAACATAATTCTCCACACCATACGTTTAATCCTTTGTTTTCAGCAAGCCGGTGAGATTGACAACCTCACTGTTAAGTTGGGGCAAAGTAGTTTGATTGTGTTGTGCAGGTTCCACGTTGGCGCCGAATCACCGGTGTTGCGCCGCACTACACTCCTTCACCAACAACCTTCACGTGGCCTTCATCTCCTACTGGTTCGATAAACCTTGGTTTCTTACTGAGGGAAAACTCGCGTACTCATCATACCTTCCTCTTGGGGTTCCCAACGGACGTGTGCTTTACCGTCACAAGGAGCTGCCTCCACGCCAGCAACAACTTTTCTGGCGCCGTTGCCGGGGAGATCAAGACACGCTGCAAGGGGAGTCTCTCACACCCAATCTCTTTACTTTGTTTATTGTCTTGCTTTATTTTATTTTCTGTCTTGTTTGCTTTCTTTATATCAAAAACACAAAAAAATTAGTTACTTGTTTTACTTTATTTAATTCGGTTTTGCTTAGTTTATTTTTATTATTACTAAAATGGGTACTCCTGAGAATACTAAGTTGTGCGATTTGACTAGCACAAATAATAATGATTTTATATGCACTCCTATTGCTCCACCTGCTACAGCAGAATTTTATGAAATTAAACCTGCTTTACTAAATCTTGTTATGAGAGAGCGTGTTAGTACTGATGATGCTGCTGCCCATCTTAATAATTTTGTTGAACTTTGTGAAATGCAAAAGTATAAGGATATAGATGGCGATATTATAAACCGAAATTGTTTCCTTTCTCCTTAAGAGGAAGAGCTAAAGATTGGTTGCTGTCTTTGCCTAGAAATAGTATTGATTCATGGACTAAATGTAAAGATGCTTTTATTGGAAAATATTATCCTCCTGCTAAAATTATATCTTTGAGAAGTAGCATTATGAATTTTAAGCAATTGGATAATGAACATGTTGCCCAAGCATGGGAGAGAATGAAATCTTTGCTAAAGAATTGCCCTACCCATGGACTAACTACTTGGATGATCATCCAAACCTTTTATGCAGGATTGAATTTTTCTTCAAGGAACCTATTGGATTCAGGTGCTGGAGGTACTTTTATGTCCATCACTTTGGGTGCCGCAACAAAGCTTCTTGATGATATGATGATCCACTACTCTGAATGGCACACTGAAAGAACTCCTCAAGGTAAGAAGGTAAATTCTGTTGAAGAAACCTCTTCTTTGAGTGATAAGATTGATGTTATTATGTCTATGCTTGTTAATGGTAGGTCTCATGTTGATCCTAATAATGTTCCTTTAGCTTCATTGGTTGCTCAAGAAGAGCATGTTGATGTGAATTTCATTAAAAATAATAATTTCAACAACAATGCTTATAGGAATAATTTTGGTAACAACAACTATAGGCCATATCCTTCTAATAGTGGTAATGGTTATGGTAATTCTTATGGTAATTTTTACAACAATAGTAGAAGTGTGATACGTCTCCAACGTATCTATAATTTCTTATGTTCCATGCTACTTTTATGACAATACTCACATGTTTTATACATACTTTACATCATTATTATGCATTTTCCGCACTAACCTATTAACAAGATGCCGAGCCAGTTGCTGTTTTCTGCTGTTTTTGGTTTCAGAAATCCTACAAAGAAAATATTCTCGGAATTGGACGAAATCAACGCCCAGGTCTTATTTTTCCACGAAGCTTCCGAAGACCGAAGGGATTACGAAGGGCGACGAGGCGCCGCCACCATAGGGTCGCGCGGCCAGAGGGGGGCCCGCGCCGCCCTATGGTGTGGGCCCCTCGCGCCGCCTCCAACCCTACCCTTCCGCCTACTTAAAGCCTTCATCGCGAAAACCCCTGTACCGAGAGCCACGAAACGGAAAACCTTCCAGAGACGCCGCCGCCGCCAATCCCATCTTGGGGATTTAGGAGATCGCCTCCGGCACCCTGCCGGAGAGGGGAATCATCACCGGAGGGCTCTACATCATCATGCCCGCCTCCGGATTGATGCGTGAGTAGTTCATCTTTGGACTATGGGTCCATAGAAGTAGCTAGTTGGTTGTCTTCTCCTCTTGTGCTATCATGTTTAGATCTTGTGAGCTGCCTAACATGATCAAGATCATCTATTTGTAATGCTACATGTTGTGTTTGGCGGGATCCAATGAATATAGAATATTATGTCAAGTTGATTATCAATCTATCATATATGTGTTGTTTATGTTCTTGCATGCTCTCCGTTGCTAGTAGAGGCTCTGGCCAAGTTGATACTTGTAACTCCAAGAGGGGGTATTTATGCTCGATAGTGGGTTCATGTCTCCATTGAATCTGGGACAGTGAGAAAGTTCTAAGGTTGTGGATGTGCTGTTGCTACTAGGGATAAAACATCAATGCTTTGTCTAAGGATATTTGTGTTGATTACATTACGCACCGTACTTAATGCAATTGTCTGTTGTTTGCAACTTAATACTGGAGGGGGTGCGGATGCTAACCCGAAGGTGGACTATTTAGGCATAGATGCATGCTGGATGGCGGTCTATGTTCTTTGTCGTAATGCCCTGATTAAATCTCATAGTGATCATCATGATATGTATTGAATCTTTATTTGTCAATTGCCCGCCTGTAATTTGTTCACCCAGCATGTTATTTATCTTATTGGAGAGACATCACTAGTGAACTATGGACCCCGATCCATTCTTTTACATCTGAATACAATCTACTGCAATCATTGTTATCTACTGTTCTTTGCAAACAAACATCATCTTCCACACCATACGTTTAATCCTTTGTTTTCAGCAAGCCGGTGAAATTGACAACCTCACTATTACGTTGGGGCAAAGTATCTTGATTGTGTTGTGTAGGTTCCACGTTGGCGCCGGTTTCACTGGTGTTGCGCCGCACTACACTCCTCCGCCAACAACCTTCACGTGTTCCTTGACTCCTACTGGTTCGATAACCTTGGTTTCTTACTGAGGGAAAACTTGTCCTACGCATCACACCTTTCTCTTGGGGTTCCCAACGGACGTGTGCTTCACGCGTGTCAAGCTCTTTTTCTGGCGCCGTTGCCGGGGAGATCAAGACACGCTGCAAGGGGAGTCTTCCACATCCAATCTCTTTACTTTGTTTATTGTCTTGCTTTATTTTATTTTATTTTATTTACTGTCTTGTTTTCTTTATATCTAAAAACACAAAAAAAAATAGTTGCTTTACTTTCTGTCTTGTTTACTTGTTCTATATCAAAAACACAAAAAAATTAGTTACTTGCATTTAATTTATTTACCTTTTGTTTATTTCATCATGCTTCATCCTAAGTTTACTTTGAAAGATATATCGGTAGGTAGTGGGTCTATCATTGGAAAAGATAATACAGAAGAATTTTTCACTCATGTTAGTAAAACTGAAGATTTTGAAGATAGATCCTTGGTAGAACTTGCTCCCGATTATGAAATTGCTACTGCCTCATTAGTGCACATGTTGGAAGCTAGATTTGTTAATCTTAATCCAATAATGCAACATATGTTTCTTACACTGATATGGAAGAAGGAGAAAAGAAAGATTTTGTTCTAGAAACCCTTCTTAGAGAATTTGGTGATGTAGCTAGAGAAGCTAGGAAAGTCTTTATTCGATATAAGATGCTAGGCTTGTGTACCAATTTCGCAAATATCCTTGAAAGAAGGGAAAAAGATAGGCTAAGATACACTATAAAGCCAATTGTGAGGGGGAGATTAAAATACCAATACCTTATAAACTCATAGGAATGCATGAGGCATTAGAAAAGAATTTTGATTGGATTGTTCCTGAAAATTTATTTGAGGAGGATAGTAAGCCTAAAGGTAATGAAAAAAGAGTTTCTTACATAGATAAGATACAATGCATAGTTGAGAAAACTCCAAATTATGATGTTGATGCTTCATCTCTTGATAATACTTGATTTGCACTTTCTGCGCCTAGCTGAAAGGCGTTAAAAAAAGCACTTCTTGGGAGATAACCCATGTTTTATTTTACTACTGTATTGTTGAGTCTTGGAAGTTGTTACTACTGTAGCAACCTCTCCTTATCATGTTTTTGTGCCAAGTAAAGTCTCTATGGTAAAGTTGATACTAGATTTGGATTACTCGCAGAAACAAATTGCTGTCTGTCACGAATTTGCGTAGATCTCCCTCTAGAAAAATAAAAAAATCTGCCAATTTACGTGCGTGATCTTCATATGTACGCAACTTTCATTAGTTTTGAGTTTTTCCGTTTGAGCAAGTTAAGTGCCTGGAAAATTTGTCTTTACGGACTGTCTGTTTTGACAGATTCGCCTTTATTTCGCATTGCCTCTTTGCTATGTTGAATGGATTTCTTTGTTCCATTAACTTTCGTAGCTTTGTGCAATATCCAAGTGTTAAGAATGATTATGTCACCTCTGAATGTATGAATTTTTGATTATGCACTAACCCTCTAATGAGTTTGCTTTAAGTTTGGCGTGGAGGAAGTTTTCAAGGGTCAAGAGAAGAGGATGATACAATATGATCAAGAAGAGTGAAAAGTCTAAGCTTGGGGATGCCCCGTGGTTCATCCCTGCATATTTTAAGAAGACTCAAGCATCTAAGCTTGGGGATGCCCAAGGCATCCCCTTCTTCATCGACAACTTATCAGGTCACTTCTAGTGAAACTATATTTTTATTCCATCACATCTTATGTTTTTTTACTTGGAGCGTCTGTTTGCTTTTTGTTTTTGTTTTGGTTTGAATAAAGTTGGATCCCACCATCCTTGTATTGAGATATTACGCTCCGCTTTTTCATATGGAACACTTGTGTTCTTAGTTGTGCTTTAATGTTCATGGCGAAGGCTGAAAATTGCTTCGTTGATTGCTATTTGGTTGGAATCAGAAAATGCTTCATATGGTTTGGAATAACTTGATACTTGGCAATTGTTTTGAGCTCTCATAGATCATGTTTAAGCTCTTGCATCATGTAGTTAAATCTATTAGTGGAGAACTACCATAGAGCTTGTTGAAATTTGGTTTGCATGATTGGTCTCTCTAAGGTCTAGATATTTTCTGGTGAAGTGTTTGAACAACAAGGTGTTCGAGATATGCCCAAGAGGCAATAATAAAATGGTTATTATAATATATCTTTGTGTTTATGATAATGTTTACATACCATGCTATAATTTTATTAACCGAACATTGATACATGTGTGTTATGTAAACAACAAGGAGTCCCTAGTAAGCCTCTTGTATAACTAGCTTGTTGATTAATAGATGATCAAGGTTTCGTGATCATGAACATTGGATGTTATTAATGACAAGGTTATATCATTATGTGAATGATGTAATGGACACACCCAATTAAGCATAAGATCACGTCATTAAGTTCATTTGCTATAAGCTTTCGATACATAGTTACCAAGTCCTTTCGACCATGAGATCATGTAAATCACTTATGCCGGAAGGGTACTTTGATTACATCAAACGCCACTACGTAAATGGGTGGTTATAAAGGTGGGATTAGGTATCCGGAAAGTATGAGCTTGAGGCATATGGATCAACGTGGGATTTGTCCATCCCGATGACGGATAGATATACTCTGGGCCCTCTCGGTGGAATGTCGTCTAAATGGCTTGCAAGCATATGAATGGTTCATAAGAGACCACATACCACGGTACGAGTAAAGAGTACTTGTCACGAGACGAGGTTGAACAAGGTATCGTGATACCGATGATCAAACCTCGGACAAGTAATATATCGCGAGACAAAGGGAATCGGTATCGTATGTAAATGGTTCATTCGATCACTAAGTCATCGTTGAATATGTGGGAGCCATTATGGATCTCCAGATCCCGCTATTGGTTATTGGTCGGAGAGAAGTCTCAACCATGTCTGCATAGTTCGCGAACCGTAGGGTGACACACTTAAGGTTTGATGTCGTTTCAGTAGATATGTAATATGGAAATGGAGTTCGAAGTTTTGTTCGGAGTCTCGGATGGGATCCAGGACTTCACGAGGAGTTCCGGAATGGTCCGGAGAATAAGATTCATATATAGGAAGTCATATTCCAAATGATCCGATGCATTTATAGAAGGTTCTAGAAGGTTCTAGAAAAGGAAGGGCACTATGGAAGGTGGAGTCCCGGAGGGACTCCACATCCATGGCCGGCCAAACCCTAGAGGGGGAGTCCCAGGTGGACTCCACCTATGGTGGCCACCCCCACCAAGGAAAGGTGGGAATCCCACCTCAAGTGGGACTCCCTCCTTGGGTAGGTTTCCCACCAAAGGTAGGTTTGCTTTTGGGGTCTTATTCGAAGACTTGGGATCCAACTCTTTGGGGCTTCCACCTATATATTGAGGGCCAAGGGGAGGGGGCCGGCCACACCCAAGCCATCTAGGCCAAAGCCCCCAAGTGGCCGACGCCCTAGAGACCCCCCTCTCCCCAAACCCTAGCCTCTCCTCCTCCACCACCTCTCCCGCATACGCTTAGGCGAAGCCCTGCCGGAGATCTCCACCACCACCGTGATACGTCCAATTTGCATCACTATTTTGTATCATAATTTGCTGTTATTCATTGATATATCTCATATTGGGACACAATACTTATGTTATTTCATCTATTTTGCATGTTTCATCATTATTGGAGGATCAAGCACCGGAGCTAGGATTCTAAAAGCACCGTCCGAACGCAATATTTCGGAAGATCAACGTGGGAGGAAGTTTCACGTAAATTCCTATTTTTCCAGATGACGGAGGGAGCCAAGGGGAGCGGAGAGGAGCCAGGTGGGGCCGGACCACAGGCCGGCGCGGCCCATGGCCTGGCCGCGCCACCGTGGTGTGGGGGCCCCACAGCCCTTTCGCCTCCTTTTCTTCGCGTACTCCTTCGTCCCGAAAACCTAAGCCAGAGGGAGGACCTCACGAAGAGTTACAGCCGCCTCTGCGGGGCGGAGAACACCAGAGAGAAAAGAGCTCTCCGGCGGGCGGAATCCGCCGGGGAAATTCCCTCCCGGAGGGGGAAATCGACGCCATCGCCATCGTCATCGAGCTGGACATCATCTCCATCATCATCATCGTCATCTCCACCATCTACACCGTCATCACCACCGCTGCACCTCGTCACCGCTGTAACAATTTGGGTTTGATCTTGATTGTTCGATAGGGGAAACTCTCCCGGTGTTATTCTCTACTTGTTGTAGATGCTATTGAGTGAAACCATTGAACCAAGGTTTATGTTCAGATTGTTATTCATCATCATATCACCTCTGATTGTATTCCATATGATGTCTCGTGAGTAGTTCGTTTAGTTCTTGAGGACATGGGTGAAGTCTAAATGCTAGTAGTGAATTATGGTTGAGTAATATTCAATGTTATGATATTTAAGTTGTGGTGTCATTCTTCTAGTGGTGTCGTGTGAACGTCGACTACACGACACTTCACCGTTTATGGGCCTAGGGGAGTGCATCTTGTATTCGGTTGCTAATTGCGGGGTTGCCGGAGTGACAGAAACCTGAGCCCCCGTTAGTATATCGATGCAAGAGGGATCGCAGGATCTCAGAGTTTAAGGCTGTGGTTAGATTTATCTTAATTACTTTCTTGTAGTTGCGGATGCTTGCAAGGGGTATAATCACAAGTATGTATTAGTCCTAGGAAGGGCGGTGCATTAGCATAGGTTCACCCACACAACACTTATCAAAACAATGAAGATTATTTAGCTACATGAAGCGAAAGCACTAGACTAAAATCCCGTGTGTCCTCAAGAACGTTTGGTCATTATAAGTAAACAAACCGGCTTGTCCTTTGTGCTAAAAAGGATTGGGCCACTCGCTGCAATTATTTCTCTCGCATTTTACTTACTCGTACTTTATTCATCTGTTACATCAAAACCCCTTGAATACTTGTTTGTGAGCATTTACAGTGAATCCTTCATCGAAACTGCTGCCAACACCTTCTGCTCCTCGTTGGGATCAACATTCTTACTTATCGAAGATACTACGATACACCCCCTATACTTGTGGGTCATCAAGACTATTTTCTGGCGCCGTTGCCGGGGAGTGAAGCGCTATTGGTAAGTGGAATTGGTAAGGAAAACCTTTACTATTTTATTTCTGCCTGCTGCTATAAGTCATTATGGAGAGATCTTCTCTTCAATTTCTATTTGGGAAATATACTACTACTGCAACGGTAGTGGATGAGGCGCCAGGTGAGGAAGTAGTACCATATAAAATACCTATGAAAATTATTGAACGTGTTATGGATAACCGCTATGAAGGGGATGGAACTGTCCATCCGGTGATCATTTATTGTTTTTGCATGAATTATACGGGTTATTCAAATGTGCAGGTATTTCTATGAATGAAGTTAGAAAGAAACTATTCACTATATCGCTGTCTGGTAAAGCGGCGCATTGGTATAAATTGCTGAAGAATGGTGATTCTATTGATTGGGAGGACATTGTGCCTTTATTTTATTCCAAATTTTATCCTCCAAGTGAAATTCACAAAGATCGGAACCGTATATATAATTTCTGGCCTCATGATGGAGAAAGTATTGCCCAAGCTTGGGGGAGATTGAAGTCTTTAATGCTCAAATGCCCCATTCATGAGCTTCCTGGTAATGTTATCTATACCTAATAATAAAAGCGAAAGGATTTCTCCCTCGGTCGTTCGTTCAACTTAAAACTGCCCTCAAAGTTGATACAAAATTACCCACCAATGCCACCAATAAGTAAAAAAACGTTTGGATTATTTTTTGAAAAAATCTTCCTTTCCTCCGGAAGCTGCGAGCGCACAGTGCCTCCGGGTCGCGCCATACCCTTCCACAAAAGCGCATAATACTGCAGCTGCCGGTTTGAGACACCGAACCCTACCTCTCCCCCGCCCGCCCGCCTCCGCACTTCTCGAAGCTGACCTGTGCTGTCGGCGAATCCGCCCCGTGTTGTCTTATAGCGTGGATCGAAGACAGCCGGAAGTGCGTCGAGCCGTCGGACGTGCCCTAATCCTTGGCATCCAGAGCCTGGCGTTGGTGATATCCAAGATGCTCCCGTACGCCGTTGTTGTCGTGATGGTGGATTTTGCTTCGATCTGAAAGTCACGGAAGAAGATGCGGGGATAGAGATCGATGGAGAGACAAGGGGGTGCAACCCCAACGATTCCCACAGCAGCGGGCAGACGAGCCCTCCGGGCTGACGAGAATGGTGTTGAAAAATTCTTAGTAGGAGGGCCGGCGTGTGATGGTGTTGACTGCCTTCCAAGGAATACCTGAATCGAGCATCCATTCAGTCGGAATATTGCAGCACCGATCTGTTTCAAGCTGCCGCGATTCCTTTTCCTTGATGCAGTATCTCCAAAACTGAATAGGCAGTAGAAGTTACTGACTATTATTTCAGTTGACAGGGAAGGCGATGTGTTCTCAGTTGCATTCACTGTATTAGACGAGACCCGTGAAAATTAGCATTGGTTTGTTGAGCAACAAAAACCGTCACTGTCAGCCTCTCGTGTGATTAATTACCTTCGGTTTTCCAATCATCATGGAATAGCCATGGACTTTCTTATTGAAGAAATCAATATGCAAATGAACGATTCATGTACTGAAGAAGTAAGAGATGCCAAGGTTGATCTTCTTATGAATCCCACAGTTGATGAGTTCAATCAGTACATGAATCAAAGTAAAAGCGAGTCTGATAAGCTTGCTGAATGTCTTCTGGAGATCAAACCCGAGCGATGGTCATATGCCCTTTTCAAGGGTCCCAGCCTGGTCAGTACTCATGCAATATTTCAAACACTATTGTTGACTAGATACTCTCAAGATATGACCCTTCAGTTGTGCAGTTGGTTGACATGCTAAGATGTAAGCCACATGGTGTTGCTATATTAATATAGCGGGGCAAAAACCTATCTCGAAAGACATGCTAAGATGCAAGCGCCTTCTTAATGAATGGGCAGATGTATTGACGCCTTCTGGTAACCAGGAAGAAATGAGCAAAGCTCAGTCAATGTTATGCCCACAAAAAGTGGTGGAGATGGTATTTTGTTTCTGGATTCCAATATTTGAGCGGACATTATGGCAGTCCAATGCAGCATATGCAAAGGTTATGGCCATAACAAAGCAATCTGCAGAATTCCTATCAGCAGCGAAGCCTTGCCACCACACCTGAGCCACTTGACGGATTTGGTTTGTTTTTCTTGCACATGATAGCCATGCGGAGCAATCCTATAAGATAGCACACTACTGCTTAGTCCTGGTGAACATAAGTATGGACTACATTAATGCAATGTATTTTTTTCACCATCTCAAGTTAACCATTATATTTAGTACAATTTTGAATTGACTTTTACAAGGGCTAGAATACATAAATTCTAGGGTTGCAAACATTAGCAGGTACCTACTCTCTGGCCTACAACATGAGTAAGACCACTGTATTTTGTTAATGCAGCTCTAATTTCAAACTATTTCTGCCTTAAGACATTCCCGGAGTTGTCGACGACACCGGAGTGGATGTCCACTCGAAGGAGGAGGAGGAGGAAGAGGAGGAGAGGACGATTGTCGACGGGCCGGCGCCATTTTTCTTCTCCTCCGTCTTCCTCACGGCCTTCTCCTCCCTCTCCCTTCTTCCTCGCCGCCGCCTTCGCCCTCCTCTCCTCCCGGTCCGCCTTCTTCGCAGTGACGTCCTCGGGGAACTGACGCGCCCACTCGTGGCGGAGGCGCTCGTCGCGCTCTGTGATGACGAGCCGCTGCTCGAGCTCGCGCTGGCGCTGCCTCGCCTCGCGCTTGACGGCCGGCGGCGGTGCGAGCGCTTCCGCCTGTTCCCGCGTCCAGAAATCGTTGAAATTCATCGACCGTCGGGAGCGGCCGAGGAGCCAGGCGACCGCGTCGTACGCGCGCACCGCCTCGTGCGCCGTCTCGAAGGTCCAGAGCCCGATGCGCTCGTCCCGCTGTGGATCTCGGCGTAGAACGTGCCGTTCGGCCGCGCCCGAACGCCGCGGTAGCCGGAGCTCGAGCGGCGGCGGGGTGACATCTCGTCGGCGTGGAGGCGGAGCGGCGGCGTGAGCGACATGGTGCGCGGAGAGAGCAACGCGCAACGAGGTGGAAGGCGGCGAAGCGAAACACGATGAAAGTTCCTAGCGGTTGGGTGTGCACGCGCGGTAGCGCGCTTGGCAATCGGCGCGGTAGGTTTGGCGCGTAGGATGGCGCAAAAGCGCGCACGGGGCAAAACATTTAGCGCGCGCGGCTTTTTCGCGGGTCCGCTGGAGGTTCGTGCGACCTCTCCCGCGCGACATTTTGGCGGTTTATTTATCGCGCGCGAGTTTTGCCGCGCATGTTGGAGATGCTCTAAAGAGAAGAAGTGTCAACATATTGGATATTCGGTTACCCGGTGCAACGCATGGGCACTTTTGCTAGTTATTGATAATTTCTATGCAAGACTTTCTTTTCAAGACAAGACCTTGCTGGATACTTCTTGTTCTGGATCATTTACACGCAACAAAGAAGAGTTTAAAAGGGACCTTCTTGATCGGATCCAAGAAAATACTGAAGGATGGGAGAACGACAAAGATAGAGAATCAGGTATAATTTATGATTATAAATGCATTGAAACTTTTATGGATACTGATAAATTTCGTAATATGAGTGCTACATATGGTCTTGATTCTCAAGTTGTTGCAAATCTTTATAAAGCTTTTGCCTCTCATTATGAATTGCCTAAGAAGTATTTTGATAAGTATCATGAACCGTATAAAGATAAAGTTGATTCATCTGTAAACAAATGTGTAGTGGTTGAAACTGTTGATAATGTTATTCCTGAAACTTATATTGAAAAAACTCCTTTCCCTGCTAAAATGAAGGAGTACTCTGTCATATCTAGTGCTGTTAATAAAAGTGAAAAGAAACCTAAAGAACCTGAAGAACAAATTAAAATTGAACCTGCTGTTGCAATAGTTAAAGATCTTGTGACTGAAAATGTGGAGGATGGTCATATTATTTTCTGTGAAGATGCTTCTAATATTGTTTCACATCCTAATAAACCCAAACAAGTTAGTGTTCCTATGCTATCTGTTAGAATTGGTGATCATTGCTATTATGGTTTATGTGATATTGGTGCAAGTGTTAGTGCTATTCCTTATGAGCTTTACACGGAGATTATGCACGAAATTGGTTCTTGTGAACTTGAAGATATTGATGTGGTTATTCATCTGGCTAATAGAGAAACTATTTCTCCAATTGGTATTGTTCGAGATGTGGAAGTTCTATGTGGTAAGATTAAATATCCTGCTGACTTTTTGGTACTTGGTTCTGCTGCTAGTGATCATTGTCCTATCATTTTTGGTAGACCTTTTCTAAATACTTGTGGAGCTATTATAGATTGTAAGAAAGAGAAAATTTTGACTAGATTTGCTGGTGAACCTTATGAATTTAACTTTTCTAAATTTACCAAAACTCCTTATAAAGCTGACTTGCCTAGTAATGATTTTAAAATGGAGCAGTGTGCATCTATTGTTCTTGTTCCTAATAATCCTTTGCAGCAACATTTGGAGAATAGTGAAAGTGAAGCTTTTAGGAAAGAAAGAGATGAGCTTGAGGAAATTTTTCTTCGCCAACCTATTCTCAAGCATGATTTACCGGTGGAAGATTTGGGTACAACACCGCCACCAAAGGAAGATCCTGTTTTTGATTTAAAGCCTTTACCTGATAATCTTAAATATGCTCATATTGATGATAAGAAAATATATCATGTTATTATTAGTTCTAAGCTTTCAGAGATTGAGGAAGAAAGGTTATTGGAAATATTGAAGAAACACCGAGGAGCTATTGGCTATACTCTTGATGATTTGAAAGGGATTTCTCCTTCTATTTGCCAACATGCTATTAATATGGAAGAAGATGCAAAGCCTGTTGTTGAACATCAACGTCGTCTAATTCCGAAGATGAAAGAGGTGGTAAGGAACGAGGTATTAAAACTTCTTGAAGCTGGTATTATATATCCTATTGCTGATAGTAGATGGGTTAGTCATGTGCATTGTGTTCCTAAGAAAGGAGGAATGACTGTTGTGCCTAATGATAATGATGAGCTTATTCCTCAAAGAATAGTTGTAGGTTATAGAATGTGCATTGATTTTCGAAAAGTTAATAAAGTTACTAAGAAAGATCATTACCCTTTACCCTTTATTGATCAAATGCTAGAAAGGTTATCTAAAAATACTCATTTTTGCTTTCTTGATGGATATTCTGGGTTTTCACAAATTGCTGTTAAAGCTAAAGATCAAGAGAAAACCACGTTTACTTGTCCTTATGGAACTTATGCTTATAGGCGTATGCCTTTTGGTTTATGTAATGCTCCTGCTACTTTTCAAAGATGCATGTCTGCTATTTTTCATGGTTTTTGTGAAAGTATCGTAGAGGTGTTCATGGATGATTTTTCTGTCTATGGGAATTCTTTTGATAATTGCTTGCGAAACCTCGATAAAGTGTTGCAGAGATGTGAAGAAACTAACCTTGTTCTTAATTGGGAGAAATGCCACTTTATGGTTAATGAAGGAATTGTATTGGGACATAAAATTTCCGAGAGAGGTATTGAAGTTGATAGAGCTAAAGTTGAAGCAATTGAGAAGATGCCCTATCCGAGGGATGTTAAAGGTATTCGTAGTGTTCTTGGTCATGCTGGGTTTTATAGGAGATTTATTAAAGATTTCTCTAAAATTTCAAAGCCTCTTACTAATCTTCTTCAAAAAGATGTACCTTTTGTTTTTGATGATGATTGTAAGGAAGCTTTTGAAACTCTAAAGAAAGCCTTAACAACTGCTCCTGTAGTCGAACCTCCTGATTGGAATTTGCCTTTTGAAATTATGTGTGATGCTAGTGATTTTGCTGTAGGGCTGTTCTTGGTAGATAAAAAATTAAATGTTATTCATTATGCAAGTAAGACTCTTGATGCTGCTCAAAGAAATTATGCTACAACTGAAAAGGAATTGTTAGCTGTAGTCTTTGCTTGTGACAAGTTTAGACCCTATATTGTTGATTCGAAAGTTACAATTCATACTGATCATGCTGCAATTAGATACCTTATGACAAAGAAAGATGCTAAGCCAAGGCTTATTAGATGGGTACTTCTGTTGCAAGAATTTGATTTACATATTATAGATAGGAAAGGTGCTGATAATCCTGTTGCTGATAATTTGTCTAGATTGGAAAATATTGCTTATGATCCTGTTCCTGTTAATGATAGTTTTCCAAATGAACAATTGGCTGTAATAAAGGTGAGCTCACGAGAGAGCCCTTGGTATGCTGATTATGCTAACTTTATTGTTTCGAAGTATTTGCCTCCAACCTTTTCAGCTCAGCAAAGGAGGAAATTCTTTTATGACTTGAGGCATTATTTTTGGGATGACCCACACTTATATAAAGAAGGAGTGGACGGTATTATGCGAAGATGTGTTCCTGAATATGAACAACAGGAGATATTGAGTAAATGTCATGGTAGTGTTTATGGAGGACATCACGCTGGAGATAGAACCGCGCAAAAGGTTCTACAATCAGGTTTTTATTGGCCAACACTCTTCAAAGATGCAAGGAAATTTATTTTATCTTGTGATGAATGTCAAAGAGTTGGTAATATCTCTAGACGCAATGAAATGCCTATGAATTATACTCTTGTTATTGAACCATTCGATTGTTGGGGATTCGACTTCATGGGTCCTTTCCCTTCTTCAGAAGGTAACACTCATATACTTGTCGCTGTTGATTATGTTACTAAATGGGTAGAAGCTATACCTACAAAAAGTGCTGATGGTGAGACCTCTATAAAAATGCTTGTAGATGTTATATTTCCTAGATTTGGAATACCTAGATATATTATGACTGATGGAGGTTCTCATTTTATTCATGGAGGTTTTAGAAAAACTCTTGCTAAGTATGGTATTAATCATAGAATTGCTTCCGCTTATCACCCTCAAACTAGTGGTCAAGTAGAATTATCAAATAGAGAGATTAAATCCATTTTGGGAAAGACTGTTAATAAATCTAGAAAGAATTGGGCTAGCAAATTGAAAGAAGCACTATGGGCTTATAGAACTGCTTATAAAAATCCTATGGGAATGTCACCTTATAAAATGATTTATGGAAAAGCTTGTCATTTACCTTTAGAACTAGAGCACAAAGCTTATTGGGCTGTTAGAGAACTAAATAAAGATCCGAAACTAGCCGGTAATAAGAGGTTGTTGCAATTAAGTTCTCTAGATGAATGGAGAAGTGAAGCTTATGAAAATGCTAAACTCTTTAAAGAAAAAGTTAAGAAATGGCATGATAGAAGGATCATCAAAAGAGAATTTAATGTTGGAGACAAAGTCCTATTGTATCGGTCTCGTCTCAGATTCTTTGCAGGGAAATTACTCTCGAAGTGGGAAGGACCATATGTTGTTGAGGAGGTGTATCGTTCAGGAGCAATTAAAATTAGCTCTCTCCAAGGCAATGCCACACAAGTGGTGAATGGACAAAGACTCAAGCATTATATCTCGGGTGATTCTTATAATGTTGATGTTGATATTATTCAAGTGGAAACACCGGAGGCTTTCATCAAAGGACAAATTGATAGTCCGCCAGAACTGGACTTTGAATAGGTAACAGTACAGGTAATAAAAAGTCCGCGTTTACCTTTCCGAACATTATTTCTGCTGTTTTTGGAAAATATGAAAAATTACGGAATCGAAACGGAGTGGAAAAGACGCGCGAGGGCCCGTCACCACAGGCCGGCGCGGGCCCCACCCTGGCCGCGCCGACCTATGGTGACAGCCCCTCGGCGTCCCGTTTCCACTCGTTTTCGGCCTGGAATCTTCCTTTTGTCGTAAAAATATTTGCTATATAATCCCCCGGACCCCTGGAGGTCCGTATATCGTTTTCTCGTCGTGTTTTGTTTCGAGCTGTTTTCTGCCAGGATCTGCTTCGGATCTAGATCCACCATGTCCTCGTCGGGAACTCAGAAGGACAGCTTCTTTGATGACGTCGTCAACCCATACATGAACGAGCTGAAGATGCACCCCAAAGAGTTGCTGCTCGTGGATGGAGAGTTGCAGATCAAAGATGTCCAGGGTCCTAAGGGAGAAGGGAGTTTGGAAGACAGGATGGAGAAACTGGAACAAGAGGTTTTCAACTACAAGAAGATGGCTGAGCGTGAAGTGGATATCTTTCACAAGATTGTGTCTGAACTCATTGATGGACACAAGAAGGAGACTGCAAAGTTGTGGGACGATATCTTCTCACTTCACGACACCACCAACAAACTCCAAGCTCAACTCTATGATGTTCATAATCAAAACTGTGAGTATGAAAACAGGTTTAAGCGCATAAGTCATGCTGCTAGTTTCAGGTTTCCGGAGACCAAGATGTCTTTTGTTGATGGAGGGCCTCTTCCATGGAAGTCTGATGACGGCAAAGATTCACCATCATCACCGAAGGAGTAATTCATCATCGGTATTGGCATCCCCTTGGTTTGTTCCAAGCTTGGGGGAGTGCCGCGGTATCACATCATCACTACCTTTATCTTTTACTATCAAGTAGTGTCATATCATGAGTAGGGAAGTTATCATATGGAATAGTATGCAATGTGGAAGTATCTCTCTTAGTTGGTTATCTATGTATCCGTTGGTGTGAGTTATCGTTATGGAATATTAATGAGAAGTCTTATCATTTACTTTTTGCACACCTTATTTTAGTTTGCAATCTCCATTATATGATTACTCTTGACATGAGTATTGATATCACTTTGGGAGCATCAAGTAAATCTATTTGGTTTTGGCAAACTTAGCATTGGTCAATAGCAACAACACCCTGATGTTTAAATAAAAGAGAGAAATACACTTAGATATACTACTCTATTATCTCTATGCTAATGAGTTTAGTATTCTGAAGTTAAAATTGCTTGTGCTTATGAGAAAGATGCATGATTGTTCTATCATTTGTATATTTGTTTGTTTCCCTCAACCTTTATGCACTACAAGAAAAGTTGCCATGGCCGACGAAGTTGAAGTCGCGCCGTGGTTGCTGGTGTACCATGGCCGACGATTTTGGTCCCTCCGTGGTGCATGTCAAAACTTTTTTTTCTCGTTTTTGAGGCCACCTAGCCCGACGAAAGCGGCCAAAACGTGGCGTATGGTGGCCCGGGACGTGGTGCATCTCGAAATCTCGGGTTCGCCGGCCGAGTCAACGCAAATCCGCACCGCCGAGGGATGTAGGGCCCAGATGGCAGCCTCTCTGGCATTGTTTTTTTTCTACATCGCGCCATCTCGTTCAACGTTCTCCGATCGAGCCGTTTACGATGCAGGATCATGGGTCCCGCATGTCATCCTCTATGAACCAAAATTCTTTCTATTCTTGGATTTTTTTGACCCCCTGATTTCTGGCTACTTCCTTTTTCTTTTGATCCCTTGCCGCCTTGGAAACGTTGAGACCGCTGCTGCTAAATGGGACCCGCATGTCATCCTCTATGTGCAATCAACTTTCTTTTCTTGGAGTTTTTTTGGCACCTCAAATTTGGTCACTTGCCTTTTTCTTTCGATCCCCTGCCGCCTCTCAAACGGTGATACCGCTGCTGCTAAATGGGACCCGCATGTCATCCTCTATGTACTATAAAACTTTCTTTTCTTGAATTATTTTTGGCACCTCATATTTGGTCACTTACCTTTTTCTTTCGATCCCCTGCCGCCTCTCAAACGGTGATACCGCTGCTGCTAATGGGACCCGCATGTCATCCTCTATGTACTATAAAACTTTCTTTTCCTGGATTATTTTTGGCACCTCAAATTTGGTCACTTGCCTTTTTCTTTCGATCCCCTGCCGCCTCTCAAACGGTGATACCGCTGCTGCTAAATGGGACCCGCATGTCATCCTCTATGTACTATAAAACTTTCTTTTCTTGAATTATTTTTGGCACCTCATATTTGGTCACTTACCTTTTTCTTTCGATCCGCCTCTCAAACGGTGATACCGCTGCTGCTAAATGGGACCCGCATGTCATCCTCTATGTACTATAAAACTTTCTTTTCTTGGATTTTTTTGGCACCTCATATTTGGTCACTTGACTTTTTCTTTCGATCACCTGCTGCCTCTCAAACAGTGATACCGCTGCTGCTAAATGGGACCCGCATGTCATCCTCTATGTACTATAAAACTTTCTTTTCTTGAATTATTTTTGGCTCCTGATATTTTTTCACTTGCCTTTTTCTTTCGATCTCATGCCACGTTTGAAACGTTGAGGAACCTGCAGGCTCATGGGACCCGCATGTCATCCTCTATGTACTATAAAAGTTCTTTTTCTAGGTTTTTTTTCACCATCTGATTTTTGGCAATTTCTTTTTTCTTTTGATCCCCTGCCACCTCTCAAACGCTGATACCGCTGCTGCTAAATGGGACCCGCATGTCATCCTCTATGTACTATAAAACTTTCTTTTCTTGAATTATTTTTGGCTCCTGATATTTTTTCACTTGCCTTTTTCTTTCGATCTCATGCCACGTTTGAAACGTTGAGGAACCTGCTGGCTCATGGGACCCGCATGTCATCCTCTATGTACTATAAAAGTTCTTTTTCTTGGTTTTTTTTCACCATCTGATTTTTGGCAATTTCTTTTTTTCTTTTGATCCCCTGCCGCCTCTCAAACGCTGATACCGCTGCTGCTAAATGGGACCCGCATGTCATCCTCTATGTACTATAAAACTTTCTTTTCTTGAATTATTTTTGGCTCCTGATATTTTTTCACTTGCCTTTTTCTTTCGATCTCATGCCACGTTTGAAACGTTGAGGAACCTGCTGGCTCATGGGACCCGCATGTCATCCTCTATGTACTATAAAAGTTCTTTTTCTTGGTTTTTTTTCACCATCTGATTTTTGGCTTGCCTTTTTCTTTTGATCCCCTGCCCCCTTTGAAACGTTGAGTAAGCTGTTGGCTCAAGGGACCCGCATGTCATCCTCTATGTCCATCAACTTTCCTTTCTTGGATTTTTTTTCACCCCCTAATTACTAGCTACTTTCTTTTTCTTTTGATCTCAAGCCGCATTACAAACATTGAGACCGCTGCTGCAAAATGGGACCCACATGTCATCCTCTATGTACAATAAAGTTTCTTTTCTTGGATTATCTTTTGCTCCTGATATTTTGTCACTTGCCTTTTTCTTTCGATCTCATGCCGCCTTTGAAACGTTGAGTAAGCTGCTGGCTCATGGGTCCCGCATGTCATCCTCTACGAACAATAAAAGTTTCCTTTCTTGGAGTTATTTTTGACCCCTAATTTCTGGCTATTTGCCTTTTTCTTTGGATCTCCTGCCCCTTTGAAACGATGAGGACGCTGTTGGCAGGTCGGTCCCACAAGTCATCCTCTATGAACAATAAAAGTTTCCTTTGATGGATTTTTTTTGAACCCCTAATTAATTTCTGGATATTTCCTTTTTTTTCTTTGATCCCCTGCCGCCTTGGAATCGTTGAGGATGCTGCTGCCTCATGGGTCCCGCATGTCATCCTCTCAGAACGGTAAATGTTTATTTTCTTGGATATTGTTTACCAAATGATTTTTGGCTTATTTTTTCTTTCGATATCCTGCCGCCTTTAAAACGTTGAGGACGCTGCTGGCTCACGGGTCCCACATGTCAGCCTCTATGAACAATAAGCGCTGAGGACGCTGCTGCCTCATGGGTCCCGCATGTCATCCTCTCAGAACGAAAATGTTTCTTTTCTTGGATTTTTTACCAACAGATTTTTGGTTTATTTTTTCTTTCCATCCCCTGCCGCCTTTAAAACGACGCTGCTGGCTCATGGGTCCACGATGTCAGCCTCCCCGTACAAGAAACATGTGATATCTTGATTATTTTGCAGACAATAAACAGTGTATTGCGCTCTGAGCTATTGCAAACGGATAAATTAAATCTTTATTTTTACAACATATATCTTGAATCTCCTTGTTTTTTGTTTTGGCGAAGCATAGGACTTTCCTGTTTTTTTTTTGAGAAAAATCCGAACTATCATGTTCTGGAGTGGGCTGAAATTGTACGTGTCCAAAGGCCCAGAAGGATAGTTCGAAGGCCCAGATGTCTAGATGCAGCCCAATTGAAATCTTTCTTTTCTTGGATTTTTTTCACCCCCTGATTTCTGGCTACTTCATTTTTCTTTTGGTCCTGTGCCGCCTTGGAAACGTTCAGACCGCTGCTGCAAAATGGGACCCGCATGTCATCCTCTATGTACAATAAAGTTTCTTTTCTTGGATTATTTTTGGCTCCTGATATTTGGTCACTTGCCTTTTCTTTCGATCTCATGCCACGTTTGAAACGTTGAGGAATCTGCTGGCTCATGGGACCCGCATGTCATCCTCTATGTACAATAAAAGTTTGATTTCTTGGATTTTTTTTCACCCTCTGATTTTTGGCTATTTCCTTTTTCTTTTGATCCCCTGCCGCCTTTGAAACGTTGAGTAAGCTGCTGGCTCATAGGTCCCACATGTCAGCCTGTATGAACGATAAAGCTTTCCTTTCTTGGAGTTTTTTTGACCCCCTAATTTCTGGCTACTTTCTTTTTCTTTTGATCTCAAGCCGCATTTGAAACGTTGGGACCGCTGCTGCAAAATGGGACCCGCATGTCATCCTCTATGTACAATAAAGTTTCTTTTCTTGGATTATTTTTGGCTCCGATATTTGGTCACTTGCCTTTTTCCTTCGATCCCATGCCACGTTTGAAACGTTGAGGAACCTGCTGGCTCATGGGACCCGCATGTCATCCTCTATGTACTACAAAAGTTTATTTTCTTGGGTTTTTTTTCACTCTCTGATTTTTGGCTATTTCCTTTTTCTTTTGATCCCCTGCCGCCTTGGAAACGTTGAGTAAGCTGCAAACTCGTGGGACCCGCATGTCATCCTCTATGTACAATCAATTTTCTTTTCTTGGAGTTTTTTTACCCCCTAATTTCTGGCTACTTTCTTTTTCTTTTGATCTCAAACCGCATTTGAAACGTTGGGACAGCATGTCATCCTCTATGTACAATAAAAGTTTCTTTTTTTGGATTATTTTTCACCCTCTGATTTTTGGTCACTTGCCTTTTTCTTTCGATCTCATGCCGCCCTTGAAAACGTTGAGGAACCTGCTGGCCCATGGGACCCACATGTCATCCTCTATGTACTATAAAAGTTTCTTTTCTTTGATTTTTTTCACCCTCTGATCTTTGGCTATTTCCTTTTTCTTTCATCCCCTGCCGCCTTGGAAACGTTAGTAAGCTGCTGACTGGTGGGACCCGCATGTCATCCTCTATGTACAATCAAGTCTCTTTTCTTGGATTTTTTTTTACCCCCTTATTTTTGGTCACTTGCCTTTTCTTTCGATCTCATGCAGCCTCTGAAACGTTGAGAAGCTGCTGGCTCATGGGACCCACATGTCATCCTCGATACTATAAAAGTTTCTTTTCTTGGATTTTTTCACCCTCTTATTTTTGGCTGTTTCCTTTTTCTTTTGATCCCCTGCCGCCTTGGAAACATTGATTAAGCTGCTGACACAAGGGGCCCGCATGTCATCCTCTATGTACAATCAACTTGCAAGATCTTGGGGCGGAAGAGCTTGTATAAGTGGGACCCATATGTCATCCTCTATGTACAATAAAAGTTTCTTTTTCTTGGATTATTTTTTGCTCCTGGTATTTGGTCTCTTTCCTTTTTCTTTCGATCTCATGCCGCCTCTGAAACGTTGAGTAAGGTGCTGGGTCATGGGACCCGCATGCCATCCTCTATGTACAATCAACTTTCTTTTCTGGGAGTTTTTTTTACCCCTAATTTCTGGCTACTCTTTTTCTTTTGATCTCAAGCCGCATTTGAAACGTTGACACCGCTGCTGCAAAATGGGACCCGCATGTCATCTTTTATGTACAATAAAGTTTCTTTTCTTGGATTATTTTTGGCTCCTGATATTTGGTCACTTGTCTTTTTCTTTCGATCTCATGCCCCCTTTGAAACGTTGAGGAAGCTGCTAGCGCATGGGTCCCGCATGTCATACTCTATGAACAATAAAAGTTTCCTTCCTTGGAGTTATTGTTTACCGCTAATTTCTGGCTACTTCCTTTTTTCTTTTGATCCCCTGCCGCCTTGGAAACGTTGAGTAAGATGCTGACACAAGGGGCCCGCATGTCATCCTCTATGTACAATCAACTTGCAAGATCTTGGAGCGAAAGAGCTTGTATAAGTGGGACCCATATGTCATCATCTATGTACAATAAAAGTTTCTTTTCTTGGATTATTTTTTGCTCCTGATATTTGGTCACTTTCCTTTTTCTTTCTATCTCATGCCGCCACTGAAACGTTGAGTAAGGTGCTGGCTCATGGGACTGTACAATAAAGTTTCATTTCTTAGATTTTTTTTACCCACTGATTTTTGCTAACTTGCCTTTTTCTTTTCGATCATATGCCGCCTTTGAAATTGAGGTCGCCGCTGGCTCATGAGTCCCACAAGTCAGCCTCTATGAACAATAAACCTTTCCTTTGTTGTATTTTTTTTACCCCTAATTTCTGGCTATTTGCCTTTTTCTTTTGATCCCCTGCGGCCTTTGAAACGATGAGGACGCTGCTGGCAGGTCGGTCCCACATGTCATCCTCTATGAAGAATATAAGTTTCCTTTTTGGATTTATTTTTGACCCCTAATTTCTGGCTATTTGCCTTTTTCTTCTGATCCCTGCCGACTTCGAAATGATGAGGATGCAGCTGGCAGATCGGTCCCACATGTCAGCCTCTATGAACAATAAATGTTTCCTTTGTAGGATTTATTTTTTACCCCTATTTTCGGGCTACTTGCCTTTTTCTTTGAAACGTTGAGGACGGTACTGTCTCATGGGTCCCACATGGCATCCTCTCTGAACGATAAACCTTCATTTCTTGTTAACGACAGGTTTATCAGTATTATTTTCGCAGACTAATACAAGCTCTTTGGCTCCAAGATCTTGCAAGTTGATAGATTAAATCAAGGAATTATTAGGATATGTTTTAAATTTCAAATCCACTTTATGAATTTTTAAAAATACCGTTATCCATGTGGGTATGGAGCGATCAAGGATTTTCATATTGGGCATGAGCAGTTTCAAAAATTGGAACCCTATAATTCAAAATAAATAAAAACAACTTTTATGTAGAATCTCCGTGTATTTTTTTTTGCCAATCATAGGATCTGTGTTTCATTAGAAAAGGGCCGAAATTGCATGAGCAGAAAGGCCCATTTGTAGTTATTGGGCTTCGACGGCCGGAGCAAGTAGGCCGAGAGCAATTACCATGTAGATGGCCGTTGGCAACCCAAAGTGAAATATTGGGCCCAACAGGGGAATGCTGAACAGTACTATTTTCTAATTGGAAGGTGGTACATGGCGTAATCCTGCCAAAAAAAAAGATGGACACGGGTTGCTGAAATTTGCCCATCTGCGCCTAATATCGCCGCCGCGGCTCCGCTTCCGCCGCCGCCGCCGCCGCCATGCCTCGTCTCGCGTCGAGCTCGCGGTACTGCCGCGTCTCGGGCACGGGGTACCGCGGCGTCCGCGCGCGCCCCAAAGGTACGTATTACGCGGAGATACGTGACGGCGGCGAGCGCATCGGCCTCGGCACCTACGAGACCGCGCACGAGGCCGCGCGCGCGTACGACGCCGTGGCGTGGCGGCTCGGGCGCCCGCGATCGTCGATGAATTTCCATGACGTGTGGACGCGCCAGCAGGCCGAGGATCTCGCGCCGCCGCCGTACATCGTTAGACAGGAGGAACAGCACCGCCGCCGCGAGACGGAGCGCCGTTTGCGCATCGCCGAGCGGGACGAGCGCGCGGCGCGCGAGTGGGCGGCCCGCTTCCCCGAGGACGTTGCCGCCGAGAACGAGCACTTCCGCAGACGGAGGGCGGAGAAGGCGACGAGGCGGGCAGCGAAGAAGGAGGACCGCGCACGACGGAGGGCGGAGAAGGCGACGAAGCGGGCCTTCATCGAAGCGCAGCTCGCCGGGCCGACCACCATTGGCGAGGACGACCCCCGTTGGATTGACCTCTTCTCGTCGGATCCGGTGTCGGGCACGACACCGGACTCGTCAGATGTCGAGTTTTAGTTTAGTTTTATCGCACTACTTTGTACAAATATGAACTACGGAGTATCTATCAAGCTAATTTTATCCTATTTTATGTCTATTTCTAGTCTTTGTTTGATCTTCTGTTTTACTGCACTCTATTTTTCATTATATTCTGTTTTTGGCGCTGCATTTATAGCGCCTCTGAAAATACGCTGTTTCAGCCCTGCATTTGGCCGCCACAGTTTGCAGCTTCCGGTGAAGCTATTGCCGGCTCCATGCGCAGCATCAGCCATTCAGCCCACAGCGCCTAAATATAGAGCCACTGCTGGAGTTGCTGTAATATGTTTGTCAGCAGGAGCTTACCTAATTAGTTAAAAAAAAGATGTTCAGCGTGGGATTCGAAAAAAAGATCTTCATGTTTTTTTCCTAGCTATCCTAGTTCGGACTTTTCATTGTGTTGGCTAGTGCATGAAGCTTGACACCTGTATTATGTGATCCTGATATGAGGATAAGAACACCTTCAGGTTGCATTGCTAATGGTGTCTACTGCAGCAGTGGCGTACCTTCAATGGAGACTGATGCAAGAGAGTTGGTACTGGTGAACCTGCACCTGACATCATCGTGCCACCTGAAGTAGGTTGTGTATTGGGATTAGACTGATAAGCATAGCACCTTGCAAAGAACAAGATGCTGCTAGTGTTGGTTAACGTGATTTTACGACAAAAGTCATGTATGCTCAACAGGTGCCGTACCTAGTTTGGATATTGTGTTGTTACCCTTTTGTGGTTTGGTGTTTGTCCAACAGAGAAAGCTACTCTTTTCCCGTGTAAGTGTTATTATGTGAACAAAAGTTGTATGTACATATATATCGGTCAGAGAACCAAGATTGCATATTCTTGCCTGGTTATAACACATAAGTCATAATAACAATTAAAGAGAAAAGGAACATTTGCCTTTGCAATGTGATTGTGCCAAGTAGATTAGACAACCAACCACAAACATTACAGGTCAACAGCCAAACGCATGCGAAAGTCCTAAGGTAAGCTCCATAATACATGTTGAAACCAAAAGCCTAGAAACCATAAGAAAGGTAGCTCCACATCACAGTTCCACGACAGCAGCATACTGATCATAAAACATATATCAAGTCAGGACAGCTGCACCACTGGGTAAGCATCCATGGGGTCTGGCTCAAGAGCGAAGACTGTGTGAATGCTGCAAAATGTGGCTCTTGCCTCACCCCACCCATACATCTTATCATGGAACCTTACCAAATCAGCATGAATCATCTTGACATAAACATAGCTCCTCTCTCCATGCTGATGGGATTGAACAATGCGCCAGTTGCAGTGCTTCAGCTTGTCAAACAGTATGCAGGAGATAACGAAGCATGCTGGCTGGTCTTTTGTAGTGACAATGGCTTGGAGTAGCTGGTCCTGTGAACCACCCAACTGGATCTTTAGAGCTTGAAGGACAGTCCGTGCTATATAAGCTACCGTTGCTGACTTCAGCTCAGAATCAGGTGAATGACAGCTGACATCTTGTCCTAGAGATGCAGATCCTTCTTGATCATCACCACTACTTACAGGTGCGTCAGGTTCAACAGAAGGCACATCAGGTACATGCTCCGGTTCATAGGAGTCGGTAGCACGGTAGAACCTAAAGGGATAGTAGGACCAGATATGTTCTCGGACAGGACCGCTTGCTGAAATCTCTACAATACCAGCTCCAGGTAGACCACTAGTCTCTACAGAGGGTAAACCACCAATATCCACTTCAGTTAGAGGCTCTACCCTACCAGCTCCAGGTCCACCACCAGTCAGTACTCTGGGCAGGACGGGTTTTAACAATGCAAAACATACTTCAGGTGCAGGATCATCAGTAGCAACTCCAGCATCAGCACCAGTTATATCGGTCTTGACAATAGGTAAACCGTTTTGCTCCAGTTCAGAGAATTCCCGTGGCACGACACCGTTCACTAGAGGCTCTACACTAGCAGCTCCAGCTGCACCACCAGTTTCTACAGCAGGGGGTAAACCCAATCCACAACCTTCTTCATGTGACACGATGATGCCAGGTATAGGCTCATCAGTACCAGGTCCAGCTGCATCAGTCTCCATAGACAGTAAACAAGGTGGCGTCGGAGGTTTAAAAGACTGGCATGCCATTTCACCTTTGTCATCAGACAATATAGAGTTTTCTTCAACTCTATGTTTCTGCAATAATAAGCACATGAACAGAAATTAGACCAGAGCATCTAGCCATCTAACAGGGGCAGCGGCAAAACAAGCGTCGGTCCATATGTTTACCTTGTCATCTGGGATATCAGAACACACAGATTTAGAAGTCATTTCACATAGCATCCGCTTTTTCGTTCCTTCCCCTACGTCCATCTGGAATAAGTAATACTATTGATCACATAAAACTAATTAATCAAATATATGCATATGTTGAGAAGTTTGCACGGCAAATTGTGGATTCTGCTTTTATCACCTACGAATCGTCGTTCTATATATTTACCTTGTTATCTGGGATATCAGAAGTCAAAGAATGAGAAGTCATCTCACTAAGTATCGGTTTTTTCGCTCTTTCCCCTCCATCCATCTGCAATAAGAAGTACTATTGATCACATAAAGCCAATTCATTGAATATATGCATATGTTGAGAAGTTTGCACAACAAATTGTGGATTCTACTTCCAATCACCAAGTAATCTCGTGAGAAATGCATGATCAAGATATGTTTCTCCCTCTTGATCGACATCTGCATCTCCATTAAGACTAATCATCGTGCGATGGTGCTAGCGCATACACTTCCAATCACCAGACAAGCAAAAAATTGTTGATTCTAGTAATGCTTAATCAGCAGTGGCCATGGAACGACCACAGATCGACCAAGCAAAAAAATAAATCATCAGCCTACTGACCACCAGGCAAAACAAACTAGGCCCATACATGGCCTCACAAATCATCATCAAACGTCGATCAAACTAGCAAGTTTGAACATGGATTACTAATTTATTTTCTGATAAAGTGAGTATATTAATATCGAAAGATATTGATTACACTGAGCCTCTGCAACAACGCAATACCTTACTGGTAGTACGGATGCACATGGATTCCTAATACTCCCTCTGTTCGGTTTTAATTAGTCGACGAGAGGGAGAGAAGAAAATGAACTGTCGATGCTTTCAACTAGAGTCAATTAAATACGAACGGAAGAAGTACGTAGTAGTATTGACAAATATCCGGATCTAGTCTAAAAACAAATTGGCATGTAAATCCTAGTAGTCTACTAAACTAGGATCAATACCCTAGATTAGGGTTGCAAGCGGCGTCCGCGAATCGTCCCGCAAAGCAGAAAATTAGAGCAAATAGTGGTTGAGATTAGAGCAGATTTAAAGCACTCGCACTGAAACTAGCTAGCCCGCTACCCACCCCGCTTGACACCCTGCCCTAGATGTGAATCTACACCAAATATTCAAACAAGGATGAGCAACCGCCAATAAAATTTTATCCGCACATCATCATCTCTACCATACAAAAGGGTATGGTGATTTCACATACAGCCATTGTTGCCGCGGGACGAGGATGAGTGATGCGCCGCGGAGAAGGTGCCTCACGCCTCTGTCGCCGCCGCCGTCGAAGAGGAAGTCGAAGCCGCGCGATTGTGGTCCGTCGCCGATATGGAGGTGGAGCTACTAGGGAAGAGATGGAGGTGGAGGTGGAGAGGGAGTGATGGTTTGTACTAGTGGCGGCCGGTGAGATAGTTATAAATACAGCCTCTCTCTCTTTTTTGGCAAGGAATGCAGCTTCTCTTGGAAGGCAACGAGGCAACGCACTCCAGATTATTATAATAATATGGACGGAGAAATTTGGTCGCATCTGTGTTGTCTTGTCAAATGAATCACCAGGATTTGCTTTTAGTACTCCAGATTTGGGCGACCCAAGGAAGTAGAGATAGTAATGTACGCCATCTAGCTGCACGCTATCAAATCAAATAAATGGTCATGCCATTTACTTTTAAGATGGTGCAGCAGTTATTCTGACCAAAGAAACATGCACGTCTGCTGATTATTTCTGATGGGTATACATTTACCGTCCGCTAGCAAAGATTGTTTGGCACATTGTTCTTATGGCTTTCAACATCACACCCCTTAATAATATTATTAATCAATGTTTGGGCAATCAATTGAGTGTGTTAATAAAAAATTAAAACCCACAAATCCAACTGTACTATTTTTAGGACCATATGAAAGACAAGGAATGATTTTAAATGCCATATGGAGTACCTCCAACCATGTGAAATATGGTTCTGTCATGCAGGTGATACCCATGGCTTCGCATTGGATCTGTATGTTGTCCTACATACAGTCAACTATGAAGTACCACGATTTGGTTTTTGGGTGCAACCGGCTAGAGAATGATGCACGGGTTTGTACAGCCAGTACAATTCACATTAAGATTTTCTGATAGGATGTTGATGTGTATATGTAAGAATCATACACTAGAATGTCTTCTATGTTTAGATGGTTGATCTACGTTTATACTTTCTGTGAACCATGAGGTTAAGACCTTTGTACTGTAATAAAGATTGCTAAATAACAGTATATATGTATGCCTCTAGGGACACTGAAACAGCCAAACAACCATGCATGTGTATAGACCGTATTTGATCAAATTAAAAGAAGCGCCTGGGTTCATGCAAATAGCATAAATTTATCACCTAAGTACATTAGCTATAAATAGTTAAATAGGAGTCAAGACCAACTGAGCTAGCTAGTAGTATGATCCTACTATTACATAAATATCCCTAACTCTGATTGTCTTTGTTCCAGTCCAGCGCGTTGGTGTAGCTTGGGATGAACCAAAACCCCGTATGCCAGTTGGCCCCTGGACCGCTGCTTGAGAAAGATATGCTTTGGTGGTCTTCGCCATTTAGACTGAAGCGGAAAATTTCTTGATGTGATGTGTCAAACTGAGAGCCAATGGCCTGAGGCGTGGTGTAGATGCAGTTTCTTCTTGTCAAATATCCTGGGGGAAATGTTGCACCACCCACTGGCATGAAAATCGGATAGTTCAACCCAAGGAACATAGAATAGTCTCCAAGATTAGTAACCCTTTCCCACGGGTTGGCTGGAAGTAACCGACTAGTGTCATTCGAGAATACAATGCAGGTATACCCCGAATAGCTGTGAACAGCGCGACCGCAATGGACAGAAGGGGTACTATCATAATGAGTTGGAGCACCGTCAGCGTCAAAATCCATTACGCCACGTGCATAGACCAGGAGAAGTCTAGAACGATCTTGAGATCTTGCCAGCCACCACGTACGACTATTAGAGTCAAAATCATCATCGTCATCAAATCCAGCCGTCCACGGAATGAATGGAGCAGGGAGCACTATAGGACCTTGAAAAAGGAAAGAACACGTCACATGAAAATATATTTCATGATTTATCTACTAGTGATATTGATTTGATATTGGGATGCCAATACTAGTACTTTATAAAATCATGGTCGAACATAAGATGGTTTGAAATATATTTCGAACATCTTGGTAAAACTTCATATGGATTTAAAACATGTTCCCGAAAATATTGGTCCAAATTTTAGATGGTTTGAATATAGTACTCCTTATTCTCTAGAACCGGGGGAATATAAACAAATGAAAGTTTTTATCAATATTGCATGGCACCTTTATTGATTCTATTTCTACTCTACCTTAAATTTTCTAGGGAGTAATAATAAAGAAACTTAATTACTAGGGGGCCTTTTTCCTAAGGAACAACATGCACATTAGACCATACTAAAATTCCTATAGATGTTAAATTCTATATATGTCCATACCACAAGAGGGTTATGGTGTGCGCCTATGGAATTCCTTTA
Source organism: Lolium multiflorum (assembly GCA_030979885.1). Lineage (NCBI taxonomy): Eukaryota > Viridiplantae > Streptophyta > Magnoliopsida > Poales > Poaceae > Lolium > Lolium multiflorum. Next base: position 144,438,212 of record CM061749.1, read on the forward strand.
AGCCAAAAGATGCCAAGACAGTTCAACAAATAAGAGGTGAAATACTATATAAGTTACGTATATAAAAAAGATAGGGAGGAAATGTTACCAAATTGATTAGGATCCCATGCATAAACATTTCCAAGCTCAGTAACGGCGAACACAAGTCCGTTATGTATAATTGCATCGCAGTATATGGCGCCGTACTGAAACTGGTTTTCAAGAAATATCCATGCACGAGGATATTCGCCATGGAGGTAGGCAATTGCAAAGTCGAAGATTGCGACAAGGGAGAAATCTTGATACCCCCTAGCAGCTGTAGGAACTTGGCAAATAGCTATCTTCTGCAGTCGAATAGCAGAACGCTGATACTCGAATATAAGTGGATTGTGTGTGGTTTCCAACTTGTCCCTCAAAGATGGAAGCTTAATCTTGCGATGAGTGTAGACATTGAGGAGGTTCCACTTGCCTTCGGGGCCAACCATGGCGATCCAATCTCCATTGGCGCCTGCCCGCTCCTCATCCTTACCGTGTGGCATTAGGCCATCATAGGAGAACCTGTCCAGCGGCAGTAGTTTGCACTTGCTGTGCACCGGCAAATCCTCCTTGAACACCGCCCATGGTTTATCCGCCGGGTCACAACAGAGAACACACGGAAGGCCAAACGGCTGAGAAGCAGGCAGAGTGGCACTGTATTTGGCTGACTGAAGAATACTTTTGGAGGAACCGACTAGGGACGCGGCGGTGATGGCGTCGCACTGGCTGATGAGCACTTCAAGGGGGCCTTCCGTAAACACCTTGTGAAACAGCCCAGATCCACAGACCCTGCTCGATTTCGCCATCGCAATGAGGCAGGTGGTACAATGGGGTTGGTATTTTCTTGGGCGATCTACTGATTCGAACTTTGGGAGAGAGATGGCGATCAATGGCGGCAGGTGGGGGTTTGAGTTGGAGAACAGAGGCTCTCAAACTGGGCACTGCTGGATAGGATGCGAAAGCGCCATGGCGGAGACGCAGGCGCGTGCTATGGAAGATGGGCGGAGTGGGGATAGACGACGGAGGTGAACCGAGACGCTCATATACTGCCTACTGCAGTTTCGAGGAGAGTGTGAATGTGTTCAAAAAAAGAGGAGAGTGTGAATGTGTTCAAAAAAAGAGGAGAGTGTGAATGTGACCCGACACCCGAGTAGGAGCCGAGCAGACGGACTATAGGAGTAGCCCCATCATTACAGAACATTAATCGTGCTTCCTACAATAAATAAGTGAAACATCCCAGGCTTGTGTTGTCTAATCAAATCGATGGCCATGTCAGTATTATGGTGAACAAATAAAACAAATACACACCAACCTTGTTCTTTTTGCAACGTACACCAACCTAGCAAGGCATCAACCTTCTCGCCATCAACTACGACTCCGTGGCTCCGTCCCACCAAAGTTGTCTCAACTTTGTAAAAAAAATACATCTATCCATCTAAATTTTAACAAAGGTGAGACACTTTTGGTGGGACCGAGGGAGTACAAAAAAACTTCACTACTCCATGCTAGTATCGGCCACTAATTCAAATTTCAACTGAAGGCGTGCTATTTTATGGTCCTGAAAATTGCCAAAAAAAATACAACCCAAAAATGCAACAGATCCATGTTAAGGGGGTACACCCTACGCAATATACATTAAGAAACTTTGAAACTTCAGCGACCTTGTAAGAATGCCCATGACAGTGCAGTTTTGCCAAATTAGGAAGAGACGAAATATGAATTCAACCAAAGAAATCTAAACGAATCCTTAGACAATAGCATAGTTAACACGTTCAGAAAAAAATGATGACTCCAAAAGAACAACATTAGCAAGAAATAGTCCATTTTAGTTTGAATTTGCAGTCACATACATAACTAGTAGTACTGCCAAAATACTATAATACTCCGAGCTGCATTCTAGCACTCCAACTAGCTAGTAATAGTTCTGGAGTAGTAGTACTACTATACAAGTCCAAAATACATCCGAACGAACCCTACTTCGAACTAAACTACTCCCTCCGATCTTCGAGTAACTACATTGCAGTATGACTAAACGAAGATTATTGTATAACCTTCTTGTTGATGCAAACGCAGATAGGCAACACACGCTGCCCTCCATTCTGCTTCGCGTAACGGGGCGGCACCGCCAGGAAAGAAGTGAGCTGCTGCAACATGATCGAGCTAGGCGTCGGGGAGCTCGTCGGCTCGATTACCGCCATCAAGGTGTCCGTCGAGAGGTCACTGGTCCCAGCCGTCGCCGGCGTCGGCGGACCAATCACCAACAGCTGCGCCTTGTACATCGGAAACAAGCACGCGGCCGACCTGATGCACACACAGGACACAATGGTGGTCGGGCCGAGCGCTCCAACGGTGATGGCGAACACGCTACCGTCTTCTTCCCCACTGCCGATGAACAGGTGTCCCCGCGGTTGTACCGGAAGACGAACTATGCACCAGGCGGGTATGCCATACTGGAACGTAAACACTGGGATGGAGTGGGATGCTTGGAGGTGTACCAGGAGCTCCCGCGGCGGGCCGGTGAAGCTGCAGCCGGTATTGATGGCCTCTGTGCAGCCGCACGGACCATGCGGGCACGCGATATAGTGCTTGTAGGACTCCGTGGAGGCGACCAAGCTCTGGCAGCCGACGCACTTGACCATTGCCCCAGATCGATTCGACGGCGGCAATCTTGGCCCAGATCGATTCGACGGCGGCAACCACGCCGGCTGCTCGCACTTCTTGCACGGGTTCGGCGCAAGCTCGCCGACGCAGCGCCGACAGCCCATATGACCGCCCTTGCACTGCACGGAACAACGTACGTGGCATCAGTTGTCATTGACATTTCTCACAGGTGAACCTAAGAATGAAATCGGAAGGGAGCGACCTTGGATATGGGGGGTTTGAAGGGCAGCAGGCAGAGGGGGCACAAGAAGAGGGCCTCCTCCATCTTCAGAGAAGAGTGATCGGGAAAACGAGAACGGGATGGGTTCTTTTTTTTATACATGCCTTGGAGTGGAGTATGGATACTACTACTTATAGGAAGAACTTCCTTGCTAAGAATCGGCGTCGGCCGTACGCAAGCATAGATGCACCAGCGGCTCTGCAGTTTGTCAAAATAAAAGGACAGAGCTGCAGTGACTTGAAGTCTCCAAATCTCATTGTGACTTGGTGCCACCATCTACCAACCATTTGAGATCCAACGTTCCAAACTAATCTCTTATTTCGAACCTAAAAACAAAAATTACGAAAAAAATCCAGTAAAATGTAGATGCCTTGTTCTAAAATCTGTGAATATTTCATCCCACTCGGACGATTAGCTTGTGATTAAAGAGCTTTTTACGTATACGAGCACTAGTTTAAACTAAATACTCCCTCTGATTCATATTAATTGACTTCAATATGGATGTATCTAGAACTAAAATGTGTCTAGTACATCCATATTAGAGTCAATTAATATGAACCGGAGGGAGTATATATTTGCTCACAAACCTTTGATTCAAATCGAATGAAACTTCACCAAAATATAAATCGAAATATGCACGATTAACTGGAAGTTCTTGAAATATTTCTGAGCAATTATAATAATTATTTAGTTTAAATTCTAAGTCGATCGCATACATTGGATCTGAGATGGATGGTGGATGGTGGCACCAAGTCACTGTGAAACTTGGAAGTATCAAGTCAGTGAAGCTCTATCCCAAAATAAAAGCTTCGTGAAGGGGGCAGTTTGGTTCAAAAAAGAAGACAGTGCCAAGCAGTTGTCAAACAATACCCATATAGTCAAATGTACTCCCTCTGATTCAAATGAATTGACTCAACTTTGTCTAGATATATGGATGTATCAAGTCACTGAAGCTAAAATAAAAGCTTCATGAAGGGGGAAGTTTGGTTCGAAAAAAATACAGTGCCAAGCAGCTGTCAAATAGTACCATAACGTCAAATGTACTCCCTCCGATTCAAACGAAATGACTCAACTTTGTATTTTGCATGTTAAAGGTTTTTCGTAAAACTTGGCCAATCTTAACATAGTTTGCCTTTCTAAAAAAAGATATAAGCCCTAAGGCTCCTTTGATTCATAGGATGGGAAAACCATAGAAATATGGAAAACATAGGATTGAGATTTAATGGCTAGTTGAATCATATAGGAAGATGAGTTGTGTTTGATTGTGCCAAAGGAAATTTTCCATGAGGTATGACCTAATGTTTTATTCTTATAGGATTTGCACTGCAAGATTCCTATAGGATATGTTCCTATGAATCAAACAACTAGTGTGGGGAAAATTCACATGTGATCTAAATCCTACATAATTCCTATACAAATCCTATATATGAATTTTAGTTGTTAGGTCACTTAAAATGACTTCACTTGAAGAGTTACATTTTTGTTTTTTTCTGAATTAGTAGTGATGCCTAACCATATATATACCTAAACCAAGAGAATCAGCATAAACTTATGTATATTAATAGTAAGCGCATATATGAATGTTTTTTATCTACAAACCCAGGGTCATATATATGTACATAGAAACATGCATATATACTAGTTTTTGTACCTTGGTGTGTTCCTCTTTTGGGCTATCTCTTTTTTGTTCACCGATTCACAACCAACGCCCTAGATTAATTTGGCACTTAAAAAATAACATTTTGTTTTTGGCGCACTAACACAAATAGTAGTAGCACGGTCAACACTGTAGAGAAGTACAAAATAAATGTGTGTGGGAAAAAATGACTTAAAGTGACCATTACATTGAGAAAAAGGGTAGAACCAAGCATTGCACAGGGAAAAAGCAGTGTAGTGCCCAGAAGAAAAAAACAAGTTGGGTTATACTCCCTCCATCCTGAAATAATGGGTGTAGAGTTAAAATTTGTCCATAAAAGAGTGTACTTCTCGTTTTGCAATGCACTTCAAAATTTGTCCACAAAAGAGTGGTAGTAAAAAATATTTCTTTCTCATCACGAGGGATATAGTTTCTTCACGACTAGTACGTACTACCTCCATCACAAAGCTTAAGTCTTTTTTTAAGAGTCAAAGCAAGTAAAGGTTGACGAAAATTTAGAACAATCTATCAACTAATATAATATTTTGTAGATACCATACCAAAAAAAATCGTTGTCTATGTATTGATATTAATTTTGTATTTTGCATGATAATGATTTTTGGTAAAATCTTAGTTTACCTTGACATAGTTTGAGCTTCTAAAAATAATATAAGCCTTACGCTTTGGGATGGAGGTAGTAGTATTTAGCATAATATGGTTTTCTTATTTACTACATGCATTTAGATCATTGGAGGTGGAAAAGTTGAAGAGGAAAGTGATGGTCGATGACAGTTTCCCAATGTAATAATAAAATCCTTAATATGCCTTGAAAACCCACACGTACGCTCTTTCTAGGACAGAGGCTATGAGGTAATGCACCCACGCGCTGTCATCTGCCGGTTCGTGCTATGTCTCCCAAATCTTGAAATATCGTCAGTTATCCATTTCACGTCCACACTTCTCCCTCTCTCCACGGACTAGGAAAAAACCCTCTCTTCACTTCCCCTTCCCATTCCACCGATGGAGAGCCCAACCGACGCCGTCAACGCAGCGAAAGCGAAAGCCGCGCGGCTGGCCTTAGCCGCAGAGGAGGCGTGCAGAGCCGCGACCGCAGCACGCATGGCCGCAACGGCGGCGATCATTGCCGCAGCGGATGCCAAAGACGAAGCGGAGGCCATTGCCGAAGGTCGGGCCATCGGTCGCTCATCGGCATCTGATGCTGTTGGTAGATGGGTCCACTCTCTTGGGAAGCATCCCCTAGATGACGAGGACGAGGTTGAACTCATCTTTGAACCGCCGCCGCCGACCTTCGACGAGAATATCGTCGACGAGGGGGAGGAAGTATGTTCCGATTCACCTCTCTCCCTTATTCAACATAGCCCTGTATCGATTTGCGCTATGGTCTCTCCCTCTTTTTTTTGCGCTATAGCGTTTTGAATTAGCGTCAGAATCTTTTTAGATTCATATTCAGTATTAGTTGCAACTGCTACATATTTGCTTCACATCCGATTCACCTCTCTCCCTTATTTAACATAGCCCTGTATCGATTTGCTCTATGGTCTCTCCCTCTTTTTTTTGCGCTATAGGGTTTTGAATTAGCGTCAGAATCTTTTTAGATTCATATTCATTATTAGTTGCAACTGCTACATATTTGCTTCACCTGTTTATTTGGCATGTATCAGGTTGCTACTGATGAGGTTGACAGCGATGTCGAGTCGCGTCATAGGAAGGCCAGGGCCACTCTCAACAAGCTTAAGGCGGGGAAGTTCGACAAGTATTGGAGTGAACCCTGGACTGGTGCCAGGAACAGCTGCCCCTTCTGCACAAAGAGCATAAAGGTTGACTTTCGAAGCGTCCTGCAGCATGCCGAAGCCGGTGGGTCCGGCTGTCTCAAAGTTGGGGAAACTGTTAACCGATCCGGCTTCATAGCCAACCACATGGCATATGGGCTATTCCTAAGGAAGAAATTGAACCAAGCTATCGAGACCGGTCGTGTGCCTCCTCCCAAGCCCAAGCCACCAAAGATTAAAGGTATGGGCAGCAAGAAGCAGAAGAAGCGGGACCAGGAAGAAGATGGTAAATATACTCCGTAACTGTTGTGCATGTTTGTCTCTCCTACTGCTTCAAAAGCAGCATCTTTTGTTGAACTCTGTTTATGTTTGCTGCTCAGCAGCGTTTGTGGTGAACCTATTAGCTTAATTAGGGGTTGTTGAACTATGTCTGTGTTGAACCTTGCTTAATTAGGTTGTGTTGAACTCTGTTTGTGTTGGCGTGGGAAGGGGGGCATGATGCTACCCTGAATTTGCGGGACCCCCAAAAAACTTGCAAATACGAGTGATGCATCCAAAAGGAACAAACTTCTTACATGGTAGACCCCAGTCTGAAAGCAAGAAATGCGATCGGGTCCTTAACAGCCACCGCCCGGATTGATCGGGTATTTTGCCTGCCTACCGCATGTGACTTGTGCTCACTGAAGTTTGGGACCTCACGCATGGGCACCACACGTAAGTGACAGACCTGTTGGTGTAAAAACTCGAGTGATTATTATACTGCATTAGTACAAAGTTTCCTATGGATTCAAGGGTTGGAAAGCCAAGTTAACTCATTTTCATGACTAAGAAGGAGCCAGGCTTACTTTTTCATTTTCATGTTTTAACTTGTTTAAATCTTGGTCAAACAAAGGATCTGACCAGGATTCAAGTGGGCATAAAAATTCAAAAAAGAAATCAAAAAAAAAACCAAAGCACATAAGCTTCTTATGTCATATAGTAAGCATTACAGTTGATCAACGAAGTCTAGACATATTCAAACCAGAAAAATATTGTATATACCCCCTAACCCTAAACTCTGTCTTATGAAGTCAAGCATGAAGAAAAGTGGTTTTGGGTTTCAAACATTGGAAATTGAAAAAACTCCCAAAAGCTTCATTTTGGAGTGACTAAGAAGAATCCAGGCTTTCATTTTCATTTTCATGTTTTAAATTGGTTTAAATCTTGGTCAAACCTAGGATTTGACCAAGATTCAAATGGACATAACAAATTCAAAAAAATCAAAACCAAACACATAGTCTTTTGATGTCATATAGTAAGCATTCAAGTTGATAAACAAAGTCTAGACATATTTAAACAAGAAAAATCATGTATATACTTGGCCCCTAACCCTAAACTCTGTCTTATGAAGTCAAGCATTAAGAGGAGTGGTTTTGGGTTTCAAACATGGAAATTTAAAAAACCTCCCAAAAGCTTCATTTTGGAGGGACTAAGAAGAATCCAGGCTTACTTTTCATTTTCATGTTTTAAACTGGTTTAAATCTTGGTCAAACCTAGGATTTGACCAAGATTCAAATGGGCATAACAAATTCAAAAAAAAACTAAACACATAGTCTTTTGATGTCACATAATAAGCATTCAAGTTGATAAACAAGGTCTAGACATATTCAAACCAGAAAAATCATGTATCTACCCCCTACCCCTAAACTTTGTCTTATGAAGTAAAGCACGGAGAGATATCATTTTGGGTTTCGAACATGGAAAATTTAAAAAAACCTCCCAAAAGCTTCATTTTGGAGTGAATAAGAAGGATCCACACTTACTTTTCATTTTCATGTTTTAAACTTGTTTAAATATTGGTCAAACCTGCAAGGATTTGACCAAGATTCAAATGGGCATAAAAAAAAAAACGAAAACCACTTCTCTTCGTCCTTGACTTCATTAGACAGAGTTTAGGGTTGGGGTATATACATGATTTGTAATGTTTAAATATGTATAGACTCTCTTGATCAACATGAATGCTTACTATAACTTAAGAAGCTTAATTATGTGCTTTGGTTTTTCATTTTTTGAATTCTTTATTGAATTTTATGCCTATTTGAATCTTGGTCAAATCCTAGGTTTGAAATTAAACAAGTCAGTAACATGAAAATGAAAAAGTAAGCCTGGATCCTTCTTATTCACTCAAAAAATGAAGCTTTTGGGAGGGTTTTTGAATTTTCCATGTTTGAAACCCAAAACCATTCCTCTTATATGCTTGACTTCATATATATCACAGAGTTTAGCCTTAGGGGGTATATACATGATTTTTCTAGTTTGAATATGTCTAAACCTTGTTTATCAACTTGAATGCTTACTATAAACCAAAAATTCATGTATCTACACCTAACCCTAAACTATGCATGAAGAGAAGTGGTTTTGGGTTTCAAACCTGGATATCTCAAAAACCCTCCCAAAAGCTTCATTTTGGAGTGAATAAGAAGGATCAAGGCTTAATTTTTCATTTTCATGTTTTAATCTTGTTTAAATCTTGCTCAAACCTAGGATTTGACCAAGATTCAAATGGGCATAATTTAAAAAAATGAAAAATCAAGGCACATAGTCTTCTTATATATGTCATATAGTAAGCATTCAATTAAGTTGATAAACAAGCTATGGACATATTCAACCCAGAAAAATCATGATGAATCTACCCCCTATATATCCCTAAACCCTAACTTATGAAGTCAAGCATGAAGAGAAGTGGTTTTTGGTATAAATCATGGAAATTTCATATTCATGTTTATTAAACTTGTTTAAATCATGGTCAAACCTAGGATTTGACCAAGATTCAAATGGGCATAAATATTCAGAAAAAACAAAAAATGGAAAATCAAGGCACATGTTTTAAACTTGTTTAAATCTTGGTCAAACCAAGGATTTGACCAAGATTCAAATGGGCCTAAAAATTTAGAAAAAAATCAAAAGAGAATGAAAAACCAAAGCACATAGCATTCTTATGTCATATGTATAGTAAGCATTCAAGTTGATAAACAAGGTCTAGACATATTCAAACCAAAAAATCATGTATATATCTACCCCTAACCCTAAACTGATCTGTCGATCTTATGGAAGTCAATCATGAAGAGAAGTGGTTTTGGGTTTCAAACATGGAAATTTCAAGAACATCCCAAAAGCTTCATTTTAGAGTGACTAAGAAGGATCCATGCTTACTTACTCGTTTGCACGTGTTAAACTTGTCTAAATCTTGGTGAAACCTAGGATTTGACCAAGATATGATTCAAATGCGCAGAAAATTAAAAAAGTCAGAAAAATTAAAAACCAAAGTACATAGTCTTCTTATGTCATATAGTAAGCATATTCAAGTTGATAAACAAGGTTTGGACATATTCAAACCATACAAATCATGTATCTATACCCCCTAACCCTAAACTTTTTCTTATGAAGTCAAGCATGAAGAGAAGTGGTTTTGGGTTTCAAAGATGGAAATTTCAAAAACCTCCAAAAACTTCATTTTAGAGTGACTGAGAAGTTAGCATTAAAGTTGATAAACAAGGTTTAGACATATTCAAACCAGACAAATCATGTATCTACCCCTAACCCTAAACTCGGTCTTATGAAGTCTAGCATGAAGAGAATCGTTTTGAGTTTCAAACGTTTAAGCCAAAAGCCCCATTTCAAATATTTCAAACTTATTCAAAGTTGGTTCAAATTTGAAAGACATACAAGTTATAGCACACATAGTGCATACATTTTCACACATACTGCACTAGATGCTAACCCTATAGTTTGAGGCCACTTGGATGAGGTCGAAAAAGTTCTTGGATTAGAATCGTGTTGTTCGAACCCCGTAGTTGGATTTTTTTGAACCTTGATCTGTAGTACAGGGCAAAACCCTAGTTTAACCTATTTAATTATAGATTCGTATATCGATTTTTCTACCTTTTTATTATTACTATGCTGCAGATGTGCGTTTGCCCGTCGAGTGAAACTCGGAGGAAGAGGGATCACTCGGAAGGAGAGAAAAAAGGCAGAGCATTATGGTGTCTTCCCTTTTTCGGGTGATGATGATGATGTTGACTGTTGTGCAGGGTTTGTCAGTGCGCAGGAGGTGCGAGCGAGCGAGCGAGTCGAGCGAGGCCGAGAATGAGAGAGATTTGTTTTTTTTTGTGAGAGGGACAACCGAAGGATCCAGAAGGACCCACAGACTTCCAATACGCATCCTGATGCGTCTTCTCTTGACAAAGAAGATGGCTGGGAGTTGGCGTACCTATTGCACGTGACTTGTGCTCACTCAAGTGTGGGACCTCACGCGTGGGCACCACACGTAAGTGACAGACCTGTTGGTGTAAAAACTCGGTTGATTATAATAGTGCATTAGAACAAAGTTTCCTATGGATTCAAGGGTAGGAAATCCAAGTTAACTCATTTACATGACATTATTTTTTCCATGAAGCAAAGTTAACACTATCAATTGGTACATTTTGGAGTGACTAAGAAGGATCAATGCTTACTTATTCGTTTAATTTCACGTGTTAAACTTGTCTAAATCTTGTTCAAACCTAGGATTTGACCAAGATTCAAATGGGCAGAAAAATAATTAAAAAACAGAAAAATGAAAAACCAAATCACATAGTCTTCTTATGTCATATAGTAAGCATTCAAGTTGATAAACAAGGTCTAGACATATTCAAACCAGACAAATCATGTATCTATACCCCTAACCCCTAAACTCTGTCTTATGAAGTCAAGCGTGTGAAGAGAAGTGGTTTTGGGTTTCAAACATCGAAATTTCAAAAACCTCCCAAAAGCTTCATTTTAGAGTGACTAAGAAGGATACATGCTTCCCTTTACATTTTCATGTTTTAAACTTGTTTAAATTATCTTGGTCAAACCTAGGATTTGACGAAGATACAAATGGGTGGGCACAAAATTCAAAAAAATCAGAAAAATGAAAAACCAAATCACATAGTCTTCTTATGTCATATCGTAAGCAATCAAGTTGATAAACAAGGTCTAGATATATCCAAACCAGACAAATCATGTATCTACCCCCTGTCGATCTTATGAAGTCTAGCATGAAGGGAAGTCGTTTTGGGTTTCAAACATTGAAATTTAAAGAACATCCCAAAAGCTTCATTTTAGAGTGACTAAGAAGGATACAGACTTCCCTTTTCATTTTCATGTTTTAAATTTGTTTAAATCTTGGTCAAACCAAGGATTTGACCAAGATTCAAATGGCCCTAAAAATTCAGAAAAAATGAAAAGAATGAAAAACCAAAGCACATAACATTCTTATGTCATATGTATAGTAAGCATTCAAGTTGATATACAAGGTCTAGACATATATATTCAAACCTAGGATTTGACTAGCTAAGATTCAAATGGGCATAACAAATTCAAAAAACAAAAACCAAACACATAGTCTTCTGATGTCATATAGCAAGCATTCAAGTTGATAAACAAACTTGTTTAAATCATGGTCAAACCTAGGATTTGACCAAGATTCAAATGGGCATAATTTTAAAAAAATGTAAAATCAAGGCACATAGTCTTCTTATGTCATATAGTAAGCATTCAATTAAGTTGATAAACAAGGTCTAGACATATCAAACCAGAAAATTCAGGTGTCTAGCTACCCCTAACCCTAAACTCTGCACGAAGAGAAGTGGTTTTGGGTTTCAAACATGGATATTTCAAAAACCCTCCCAAAAACCTTCATTTTGGAGTTAATAAGAAGGATCAAGGCTTACTTTTTCATTTTCATGTTTTAATCTTTTTTAAATCTTTGTCAAACCTAGGTTTTGACCAATATTCAAAAGGGCATAATTAAAAAAAATGAAATATCAAGGCACATAGTCTTCTTATGTCATATAGTAAGCATTCAATTAAGTTGATAAACAAGCTCTAGACATATTCAAACCAGAAAAATCATGATGTATCTACCCCCTATATATCCCTAAACCCTAACTTATGAAGTCAAGCACGAAGAGAAGTGGTTTTTGGTTTAAATCATGGAAATTTCAAAAACCCTCCCAAGAGCTTCATTTTGGAGTGACTAATTAAGAAGCATACATGCTTACCTTTTCATATTCATGTTTTAAACTTGTTCAAATCTAGGTCAACAAACCTAGGATTTGATGAAGAATCAAATGGGTATAAAAAATTTAAAAACAAGCTCTAGATAAGCTCAAGTTGAAAAACAAGTTCTAGACATATTCCAACCAGAAAAATCATGCATGTACCCCCTATATATATATCCCTAAACCCTGACTTATGAAGTCAAGCATGAAGAGAAGTGGTTTTTGGTTTCAATCATGGAAATTTCAAAAACCCTCCCAAGAGCTTCATTTTGGAGTGGCTAAGAAGGATAGATACTTAATTTTTCATATTTATGTTTTAAACTAGTTTAAATCATGGTCAAACCTAGGATTTGACCAAGATTCAAATGGGCATAAAAATTCAAAATAAATGAAAATAAATGAAAAACCAAGGCACGTAGTCTTCTTATGTCATATAGTAAGCATTCAATTAAGTTGATAAACAAGGTCTAGACATATTCAAACCAGAAACATCATGTATCTAGCTACCCTAGCCCTAAACTCTGTCTTATGAAGTCAAGCATGCATGAAGAGAAGTACGTGGTTTTTTGGTTTCAAACATGGAAATTTCAAAAACCCTCTCAAGAGCTTCATTTTGGAGTGACTACGAAGGATACATGCTTAATTTTCATATTCATGTTTTAAACTTGTTTAAATCATGGTCAAACCTAGGATTTGACCAAGATTCAAATGGGCATAATTTAAAAAAATGTAAAATCAAGGCACATAGTCTTCTTATGTCATATAGTAAGCATTCAATTAAGTTGATAAACAAGGTCTAGACATATCAAACCAGAAAAATCATGTATCTACCCCTATATATCCCCAAACTCTGTCTTATGAAGTCAAGCATGAAGAGAAGTGGTTTTTTGGTTTCAAGCATGGAAATTTCAAAAACCTCCCCAAACTTCATTTTAGAGTGACTAAGAAGGATACAAGCTTGCCTTTTCATTTTCATGTTTTAAACTTGTTTAAATTATCTTGGTCAAATCTAGGATTTGACAAGATTCAAATGGGCAAACATATGATAAGTGATGCAAATATCATTTCTAAGTGCGGGCAAACCAGAGATATGTGGTTTTTGGTTTCAAACATATTCAAACGAGAGAAATCATGTATCTACCCCCTAACACTAAACTCTGTCTCATGAAGTCAAGCGCATGCATGAAGATATGTGGTTTTTGGTTTCAAACATGGAAATTTCAAAAACCCTCCCAAGAGCTTCGAAGTGATTAATTAAGAAGCATACATGCATGCTTACTTTTTCATATTCATGTTTTAAACTTATTCAAATCTTGGTGAAACCTAGGATTTGACCAAGATTCAAATGGGTATAAAAATTTAAAAAATACAAAAAAGGTCTTCTTATGTTATATAGTAGGCATTCAATTAAGTTGATAAACAAGTTCTAGACATATTCAAACAAGAAAAATCATGCATGTATCTACCCATAACCCTAAACTTTGTTTCATGAAGTCAAGCATTGTGGTTTTTGGTTTCGAACATGGAAATTCAAAAACCCTCCCAAGAGCTTCATTTTGAAGTGACTAAGAAGCATACATGCTTACTTTTTCATATTCATGTTTTTAACTTATTCAAATCTTGGTGGAACCAAGGATTTGACAAAGATTCGAATGGGTATAAAAATTCAAAAAAAACAAGGTCTTCTCTTATGTCATATAGTAAGCATTCAATTAAGTTGATAAACAAGGTCTAGACATATCAAACCAGAAAATTCATGTGTCTAGCTACCCCTAACCCTAAACTCTGCACGAAGAGAAGTGGTTTTGGGTTTCAAACATGGATATTTCAAAAACCCTCCCAAAAACCTTCATTTTGGAGTTAATAAGAAGGATCAAGGCTTACTTTTTCATTTTCATGTTTTAATCTTTTTTAAATCTTTGTCAAACCTAGGTTTTGACCAATATTCAAAAGGGCATAATTAAAAAAAATGAAATATCAAGGCACATAGTCTTCTTATGTCATATAGTAAGCATTCAATTAAGTTGATAAACAAGCTCTAGACATATTCAAACCAGAAAAATCATGATGTATCTACCCCCTATATATCCCTAAACCCTAACTTATGAAGTCAAGCACGAAGAGAAGTGGTTTTTGGTTTAAATCATGGAAATTTCAAAAACCCTCCCAAGAGCTTCATTTTGGAGTGACTAATTAAGAAGCATACATGCTTACCTTTTCATATTCATGTTTTAAACTTGTTCAAATCTAGGTCAACAAACCTAGGATTTGATGAAGAATCAAATGGGTATAAAAAATTTAAAAACAAGCTCTAGATAAGCTCAAGTTGAAAAACAAGTTCTAGACATATTCCAACCAGAAAAATCATGCATGTACCCCCTATATATATATCCCTAAACCCTGACTTATGAAGTCAAGCATGAAGAGAAGTGGTTTTTGGTTTCAATCATGGAAATTTCAAAAACCCTCCCAAGAGCTTCATTTTGGAGTGGCTAAGAAGGATAGATACTTAATTTTTCATATTTATGTTTTAAACTAGTTTAAATCATGGTCAAACCTAGGATTTGACCAAGATTCAAATGGGCATAAAAATTCAAAATAAATGAAAATAAATGAAAAACCAAGGCACGTAGTCTTCTTATGTCATATAGTAAGCATTCAATTAAGTTGATAAACAAGGTCTAGACATATTCAAACCAGAAACATCATGTATCTAGCTACCCTAGCCCTAAACTCTGTCTTATGAAGTCAAGCATGCATGAAGAGAAGTCGTGGTTTTTGGTTTCAAACATGGAAATTTTAAAAACCCTACCAAGATCTACATTTTGGAGTGACTAAGAAGGATATATGCTTAATTTTTCCTATTCATGTTTTATTAAACTTGTTTAAATCATGGTCAAACCTAGGATTTGACCAAGATTCAAATGGGCATAAAAATTCAAAAAACAAAAAATGGAAAATCAAGGCACATAGTCTTCTTATGTCACATTAGTAAGCATTCAATTAAGTTGATAAACAAGGTCTAGATATATTCAAACCAGAAATCATGTATCTACCCCCTAACCCTAAACTCTATCTCATGAAGTCAAGCATGAAGAGAAGTGGTTTTTGGTTTCAAGCATGGAAATTTCAAAAACCTCCCCAAACTTCATTTTAGAGTGACTAAGAAGGATACAAGCTTGCCTTTTCATTTTCATGTTTTAAACTTGTTTAAATTATCTTGGTCAAATCTAGGATTTGACAAGATTCAAATGGGCAAACATATGATAAGTGATGCAAATATCATTTCTAAGTGCGGGCAAACCAGAGATATGTGGTTTTTGGTTTCAAACATATTCAAACGAGAGAAATCATGTATCTACCCCCTAACACTAAACTCTGTCTCATGAAGTCAAGCGCATGCATGAAGATATGTGGTTTTGGTTTCAAACATGGAAATTTCAAAAACCCTCCCAAAGCTTCTTGAAGTGATTAATTAAGAAGCATACATGCATGCTTACTTTTTCATATTCATGTTTTAAACTTATTCAAATCTTGGTGAAACCTAGGATTTGACCAAGATTCAAATGGGTATAAAAATTTAAAAAATACAAAAAAGGTCTTCTTATGTTATATAGTAGGCATTCAATTAAGTTGATAAACAAGTTCTAGACATATTCAAACAAGAAAAATCATGCATGTATCTACCCATAACCCTAAACTTTGTTTCATGAAGTCAAGCATTGTGGTTTTTGGTTTCGAACATGGAAATTCAAAAACCCTCCCAAGAGCTTCATTTTGAAGTGACTAAGAAGCATACATGCTTACTTTTTCATATTCATGTTTTTAACTTATTCAAATCTTGGTGGAACCAAGGATTTGACAAAGATTCGAATGGGTATAAAAATTCAAAAAAAACAAGGTCTTCTCTTATGTTATATAGTAAGCATTCAATTAATTTGATAAACAAGGTCTAAACATATTCAAACCAGGAAAATCATGTATCTACCACCTAACCCTAAACTCTGTCTTATGAAGTCAAGCATGCATGAAGAGAAGTGGTTTTTGGTTTCAAGCATGGAAATTTCAAAAACCACTTCTCTTCATGCATGCTTGACTTCATATGACAGAGTTTAGCGTTAGGGGGTAGATACATGATTTTTTGGTTTGAATATGTCCAGACCTTGTTTATCAACTTAAATGCTAACTATATGACATCAGAATGGGCATAAAAATTTAAAAAAATTAAAAATGTAAAACCAAAATTTAATTGGGAGGAAAGGGTACATGAATTACAATTAAAAAACAAGGTAACTTAAATACTTGGATGCCCCAAGATGTGTGGAAGCCCAAAACAATGGCAAAACATATCATGTGCGCATGCTGCATCCAATTCAAGTAGAACACATAGTAGGCACCGATAGTTTGACCTAAATTTGAAATCAAAGAGAAGGTGGTTAGAAAAAATCAAAATTGGCAAAGCAAAGCATGAAATCAAAAAATTGTGATGCACTCTAGCTATGAAAATTATCAAACAATGCAAACCAAAATGATTTTTTAGAGGAATACTAGTTCAACTTATTTAATTTTTTATTTGTAGGCCAAAATCAAACCCCGTAGTTGGATTTTTTTTTCAACTTGATCTGTAGTACTGGGGAAAACCCTAGTTTATAACCTATTTAATAATAGATTCGTAGTCGATTCTTTTACTTTTTTATTATTACTATGCAGCACATGTGTGTTTGCCCGTCGAGTGAAACTCGGAGGAAGAGGAATCACTCGGAAGGAGAAGAAGGGAGAGCAGTCACGGGGCCCCTCTTATTGATGGTGTATATTCTTTTTCTGGTGATGTTGACTGTTGTGCAGGGTTTGTCAGTGCGCAGGAGGTGCGAGCGAGCGAGCGAGTCGAGCGAGGCCGAGAATGAGAGAGATTTGTTTTTTTTGTGAGAGGGACAACCGAAGGATCCAGAAGGACCCACAGACTTCCAATACGCATCCTGATGCGTCTTCTCTTGACAAAGAAGATGGCTGGGAGTTGGCGTACCTATTGCACGTGACTTGTGCTCACTCAAGTGTGGGACCTCACGCGTGGGCACCACACGTAAGTGACAGACCTGTTGGTGTAAAAACTCGGTTGATTATTATAGTGCATTAGAACAAAGTTTCCTATGGATTCAAGGGTAGGAAATCCAAGTTAACTCATTTACATGACATTATTTTTCCATGAAGCAAAGTTAACACTATCAATTGGTACATTTTGGAGTGACTAAGAAGGATCAATGCTTACTTATTCGTTTAATTTCACGTGTTAAACTTGTCTAAATCTTGTTCAAACCTAGGATTTGACCAAGATTCAAATGGGCAGAAAAATAATTAAAAAACAGAAAAATGAAAAACCAAATCACATAGTAAGCATTCAAGTTGATAAACAAGGTCTAGACATATTCAAACCAGACAAATCATGTATCTATACCCCTAACCCCTAAACTCTGTCTTATGAAGTCAAGCATGTGAAGAGAAGTGGTTTTGGGTTTGGGGGTATATATACATGATTTTTATTGTTTAAATATATATAGACTTTGTTGATCAACATGAATGCTTAATTACTATATGACATAAGAAGTTTATGTGCTTTGGTGTTTCATTTTTTTGATTTCTTTTTTGAATTTTTATGCCCATTTGAATCTTGGTCAAATCCTAGGTTTGACAAAGATTTAAACAAGTTTGAAACATGAAAATGAAAAAGTAAGCTTGGATCCTTCTTAGTCACTCCAAAATGAAGCTTTTGGGTGGGTTTTTGAAATTTCCATGTTTGAAACCCAAAACCACTTCTTCTCTTCATGCTTGACTTCATAAGACAACGTTTAGGGTTAGGGGGTAGATACATGATTTTTCTGGTTTGAATATGTCTAGACTTCGTTGATCAACTTGAATGCTTAGTATATTACATAAGAAGACTATGTGGTTTGGTTTTTGATTTTCTTGATTTTGTTTGATTTTTTATGACCATTTGAATCTTGGTCAAATCCTAGGTTTGACCAAGATTTAAACAAGTTTAAAACATGAAAATGAAAAAGTAAGCATGGATCCTTCTTAGTCATGACAATGAGTTAACTTGGCTTTACTACCCTTGATGAATCCATAGGAAACTTTTTGTACTAATGCAGTATAATATTCTGGTTTGAATATGTCTAGACCTTGTTTATCAACTTAATTTGAAAGACATACAAGTTATAGCACACATAGTGCATACATTTTCACACATACTGCACTAGATGCTAACCCTATAGTTTGAGGCCATTTGGATGAGGTCGAAAAAATTCTTGGATTAGAATCGTGTTGTTCGAACCCCGTAGTTGGATTTTTTTGAACCCTTGATCTTTAGAACTGGGCAAAACCCAAGTTTAACCATGCAAGATTCAAATGGCCCTAAAAATTCAGAAAAAAATCAAAAGAATGAAAAACCAAAGCACATATATAGCATTCTTATGTCATATGTATAGTAAGCATGCATTCAAGTTGATAAACAAGGTCTAGACATATATATTCAAACCAGAAAAATCATGTATATATCTACCCCTAAAACTCTAATTAAACTATGTCTTATGAAGTCAATCATGTAGAGAAGTGGTTTTGGGTTTCAAATATGGAAATTTCAAGAACCTCCCAAAAGCTTCATTTTAGAGTGACTAAGAAGGATCCAGGCTTATCTTTTCATTTCATGTTTTAAACTTGTTTAAATCCTGGTCAAACCTAGGATTTGACCAAGATTTATGGGCATAAAATTCAAAAAAATCAGAAAAATAAAAAACCAAAGCACATAAGCATATTCAAGTTGATAAACAAGGTTTGGACATATTCAACCCATACACAAATCATGTATCTACCCCTAACCCTAAACTCTGTCTTATGAAGTCAAGCATGAAGAGAAGTGGTTTCGGGTTTCAAACATGGAAATATCAAAAACCTCCCAAAAACTTCATTTTAGAGTGACTGAGAAGGTTACATGCTTCCCTTTTCATTTTCATGTTTTAAACTTGTTTAAATCTTGGTCAAACCTAGAATTTGACAAGATTCAAATGGGCATCAAAATTCAAAAAAATCAGAAAAAGAAAAACCAAAGCAATAGTTTTCTTATGTCATATAGTAAGCATTAAAGTTGATAAACAAGGTCTAGACATATTCAACCAGACAAATCATGTATCTATACCCCTAACCCCCTAAACTCTGTCTTATGAAGTCAAGCATGTGAAGAGAAGTGGTTTTGGGTTTCAAACATGGAAATTTCAAAAACCTCCCAAAAGCTTCATTTTAGAGTGACTAAGAAGGATACATGCTTCCCTTTTCATTTTCATGTTTTAAACTTGTTTAAATTATCTTGGTCAAACCTAGGATTCGACATGATTCAAATGGGCATCAAAATAAAAAAAAACAGAAAAAGGAAAAACCAAAGCAATAGTTTTCTTATATATGTCATATAGTAAGCATTAAAGTTGATAAACAAGGTCTAGATATATCCAAACCAGACAAATCATGTATCTACCCCCGGCCTGTCGATCTTATGAAGCTAGTCTACTAGCATGTGAAGGGAACTCGTTTTCGGTTTCAAACATAGAAATTACAAGAACATCCCAAAAGCTTCTCCATTTTAGAGTGACTACGAAGGATACTGACTTCCCTTTTCATTTTCATGTTTTAAACTTGTTTAAATCTTGGTCAAACCAAGGATTTGACCAAGATTCAAATGGGCCTAAAAATTTAGAAAAAAATCAAAAAGAGAATGAAAAACCAAAGCACATAGCATTCTTATGTCATATGTATAGTAAGCATTCAAGTTGATAAACAAGGTCTAGACATATTCAAACCAAAAAATCATGTATATATCTACCCCTAACCCTAAACTGATCTGTCGATCTTATGGAAGTCAATCATGAAGAGAAGTGGTTTTGGGTTTCAAACATGGAAATTTCAAGAACATCCCAAAAGCTTCATTTTAGAGTGACTAAGAAGGATCCATGCTTACTTACTCGTTTTCACGTGTTAAACTTGTCTAAATCTTGGTGAAACCTAGGATTTGACCAAGATATGATTCAAATGCGCAGAAAATTAAAAAAGTCAGAAATTTAAAAACCAAAGTACATAGTCTTCTTATGTCATATAGTAAGCATATTCAAGTTGATAAACAAGGTTTGGACATATTCAAACCATACAAATCATGTATCTATACCCCCTAACCCTAAACTTTTTCTTATGAAGTCAAGCATGAAGAGAAGTGGTTTTGGGTTTCAAAGATGGAAATTTCAAAAACCTCCAAAAACTTCATTTTAGAGTGACTGAGAAGTTAGCATTAAAGTTGATAAACAAGGTTTAGACATATTCAAACCAGACAAATCATGTATCTACCCCTAACCCTAAACTCGGTCTTATGAAGTCTAGCATGAAGAGAATCGTTTTGAGTTTCAAACGTTTAAGCCAAAAGCCCCATTTCAAATATTTCAAACTTATTCAAAGTTGGTTCAAATTTGAAAGACATACAAGTTATAGCACACATAGTGCATACATTTTCACACATACTGCACTAGATGCTAACCCTATAGTTTGAGGCCACTTGGATGAGGTCGAAAAAGTTCTTGGATTAGAATCGTGTTGTTCGAACCCCGTAGTTGGATTTTTTTGAACCTTGATCTGTAGTACAGGGCAAAACCCTAGTTTAACCTATTTAATTATAGATTCGTATATCGATTTTTCTACCTTTTTATTATTACTATGCTGCAGATGTGCGTTTGCCCGTCGAGTGAAACTCGGAGGAAGAGGGATCACTCGGAAGGAGAGAAAAAAGGCAGAGCATTATGGTGTCTTCCCTTTTTCGGGTGATGATGATGATGTTGACTGTTGTGCAGGGTTTGTCAGTGCGCAGGAGGTGCGAGCGAGCGAGCGAGTCGAGCGAGGCCGAGAATGAGAGAGATTTGTTTTTTTTTGTGAGAGGGACAACCGAAGGATCCAGAAGGACCCACAGACTTCCAATACGCATCCTGATGCGTCTTCTCTTGACAAAGAAGATGGCTGGGAGTTGGCGTACCTATTGCACGTGACTTGTGCTCACTCAAGTGTGGGACCTCACGCGTGGGCACCACACGTAAGTGACAGACCTGTTGGTGTAAAAACTCGGTTGATTATAATAGTGCATTAGAACAAAGTTTCCTATGGATTCAAGGGTAGGAAATCCAAGTTAACTCATTTACATGACATTATTTTTTCCATGAAGCAAAGTTAACACTATCAATTGGTACATTTTGGAGTGACTAAGAAGGATCAATGCTTACTTATTCGTTTAATTTCACGTGTTAAACTTGTCTAAATCTTGTTCAAACCTAGGATTTGACCAAGATTCAAATGGGCAGAAAAATAATTAAAAAACAGAAAAATGAAAAACCAAATCACATAGTCTTCTTATGTCATATAGTAAGCATTCAAGTTGATAAACAAGGTCTAGACATATTCAAACCAGGTCATCATGTATCTACCCCTAAACTCTGTCTTATGAAGTCAAGCATGAAGAGAAGTGGTTTTGGGTTTCAAACATGGAAATTTCAAAAACCTCCCAAAAGCTTCATTTTAGAGTGACTAAGAAGGATACATGCTTCCCTTTACATTTTCATGTTTTAAACTTGTTTAAATTATCTTGGTCAAACCTAGGATTTGACGAAGATACAAATGGGTGGGCACAAAATTCAAAAAAATCAGAAAAATGAAAAACCAAATCACATAGTCTTCTTATGTCATATCGTAAGCAATCAAGTTGATAAACAAGGTCTAGATATATCCAAACCAGACAAATCATGTATCTACCCCCTGTCGATCTTATGAAGTCTAGCATGAAGGGAAGTCGTTTTGGGTTTCAAACATTGAAATTTAAAGAACATCCCAAAAGCTTCATTTTAGAGTGACTAAGAAGGATACAGACTTCCCTTTTCATTTTCATGTTTTAAATTTGTTTAAATCTTGGTCAAACCAAGGATTTGACCAAGATTCAAATGGCCCTAAAAATTCAGAAAAAAATGAAAAGAATGAAAAACCAAAGCACATAACATTCTTATGTCATATGTATAGTAAGCATTCAAGTTGATATACAAGGTCTAGACATATATATTCAAACCTAGGATTTGACTAAGATTCAAATGGGCATAACAAATTCAAAAAACAAAAACCAAACACATAGTCTTCTGATGTCATATAGCAAGCATTCAAGTTGATAAACAAACTTGTTTAAATCATGGTCAAACCTAGGATTTGACCAAGATTCAAATGGGCATAATTTTAAAAAAATGTAAAATCAAGGCACATAGTCTTCTTATGTCATATAGTAAGCATTCAATTAAGTTGATAAACAAGGTCTAGACATATCAAACCAGAAAATTCAGGTGTCTAGCTACCCCTAACCCTAAACTCTGCACGAAGAGAAGTGGTTTTGGGTTTCAAACATGGATATTTCAAAAACCCTCCCAAAAACCTTCATTTTGGAGTTAATAAGAAGGATCAAGGCTTACTTTTTCATTTTCATGTTTTAATCTTTTTTAAATCTTTGTCAAACCTAGGTTTTGACCAATATTCAAAAGGGCATAATTAAAAAAAATGAAATATCAAGGCACATAGTCTTCTTATGTCATATAGTAAGCATTCAATTAAGTTGATAAACAAGCTCTAGACATATTCAAACCAGAAAAATCATGATGTATCTACCCCCTATATATCCCTAAACCCTAACTTATGAAGTCAAGCACGAAGAGAAGTGGTTTTTGGTTTAAATCATGGAAATTTCAAAAACCCTCCCAAGAGCTTCATTTTGGAGTGACTAATTAAGAAGCATACATGCTTACCTTTTCATATTCATGTTTTAAACTTGTTCAAATCTAGGTCAACAAACCTAGGATTTGATGAAGAATCAAATGGGTATAAAAAATTTAAAAACAAGCTCTAGATAAGCTCAAGTTGAAAAACAAGTTCTAGACATATTCCAACCAGAAAAATCATGCATGTACCCCCTATATATATATCCCTAAACCCTGACTTATGAAGTCAAGCATGAAGAGAAGTGGTTTTTGGTTTCAATCATGGAAATTTCAAAAACCCTCCCAAGAGCTTCATTTTGGAGTGGCTAAGAAGGATAGATACTTAATTTTTCATATTTATGTTTTAAACTAGTTTAAATCATGGTCAAACCTAGGATTTGACCAAGATTCAAATGGGCATAAAAATTCAAAATAAATGAAAATAAATGAAAAACCAAGGCACGTAGTCTTCTTATGTCATATAGTAAGCATTCAATTAAGTTGATAAACAAGGTCTAGACATATTCAAACCAGAAACATCATGTATCTAGCTACCCTAGCCCTAAACTCTGTCTTATGAAGTCAAGCATGCATGAAGAGAAGTCGTGGTTTTTGGTTTCAAACATGGAAATTTCAAAAACCCTCTCAAGAGCTTCATTTTGGAGTGACTACGAAGGATACATGCTTAATTTTCATATTCATGTTTTAAACTTGTTTAAATCATGGTCAAACCTAGGATTTGACCAAGATTCAAATGGGCATAATTTAAAAAAATGTAAAATCAAGGCACATAGTCTTCTTATGTCATATAGTAAGCATTCAATTAAGTTGATAAACAAGGTCTAGACATATCAAACCAGAAAAATCATGTATCTACCCCTATATATCCCCAAAAACTCTGTCTTTATGAAGTCAAGCATGAAGAGAAGTGGTTTTTTGGTTTCAAGCATGGAAATTTCAAAAACCTCCCCAAACTTCATTTTAGAGTGACTAAGAAGGATACAAGCTTGCCTTTTCATTTTCATGTTTTAAACTTGTTTAAATTATCTTGGTCAAATCTAGGATTTGACAAGATTCAAATGGGCAAACATATGATAAGTGATGCAAATATCATTTCTAAGTGCGGGCAAACCAGAGATATGTGGTTTTTGGTTTCAAACATATTCAAACGAGAGAAATCATGTATCTACCCCCTAACACTAAACTCTGTCTCATGAAGTCAAGCGCATGCATGAAGATATGTGGTTTTTGGTTTCAAACATGGAAATTTCAAAAACCCTCCCAAGAGCTTCATTTCGAAGTGATTAATTAAGAAGCATACATGCATGCTTACTTTTTCATATTCATGTTTTAAACTTATTCAAATCTTGGTGAAACCTAGGATTTGACCAAGATTCAAATGGGTATAAAAATTTAAAAAATACAAAAAAGGTCTTCTTATGTTATATAGTAGGCATTCAATTAAGTTGATAAACAAGTTCTAGACATATTCAAACAAGAAAAATCATGCATGTATCTACCCATAACCCTAAACTTTGTTTCATGAAGTCAAGCATTGTGGTTTTTGGTTTCGAACATGGAAATTCAAAAACCCTCCCAAGAGCTTCATTTTGAAGTGACTAAGAAGCATACATGCTTACTTTTTCATATTCATGTTTTTAACTTATTCAAATCTTGGTGGAACCAAGGATTTGACAAAGATTCGAATGGGTATAAAAATTCAAAAAAAACAAGGTCTTCTCTTATGTTATATAGTAAGCATTCAATTAATTTGATAAACAAGGTCTAAACATATTCAAACCAGGAAAATCATGTATCTACCACCTAACCCTAAACTCTGTCTTATGAAGTCAAGCATGCATGAAGAGAAGTGGTTTTTGGTTTCAAGCATGGAAATTTCCATGTTTGAAACCCAAAACCACTTCTCTTCATATGCTTGACTTCATATGACAGAGTTTAGCGTTAGGGGGTAGATACATGATTTTTTGGTTTGAATATGTCCAGACCTTGTTTATCAACTTAAATGCTAACTATATGACATCAGAATGGGCATAAAAATTTAAAAAAATTAAAAATGTAAAACCAAAATTTAATTGGGAGGAAAGGGTACATGAATTACAATTAAAAAACAAGGTAACTTAAATACTTGGATGCCCCAAGATGTGTGGAAGCCCAAAACAATGGCAAAACATATCATGTGCGCATGCTGCATCCAATTCAAGTAGAACACATAGTAGGCACCGATAGTTTGACCTAAATTTGAAATCAAAGAGAAGGTGGTTAGAAAAAATCAAAATTGGCAAAGCAAAGCATGAAATCAAAAAATTGTGATGCACTCTAGCTATGAAAATTATCAAACAATGCAAACCAAAATGATTTTTTAGAGGAATACTAGTTCAACTTATTTAATTTTTTATTTGTAGGCCAAAATCAAACCCCGTAGTTGGATTTTTTTTTCAACTTGATCTGTAGTACTGGGGAAAACCCTAGTTTATAACCTATTTAATAATAGATTCGTAGTCGATTCTTTTACTTTTTTATTATTACTATGCAGCACATGTGTGTTTGCCCGTCGAGTGAAACTCGGAGGAAGAGGAATCACTCGGAAGGAGAAGAAGGGAGAGCAGTCACGGGGCCCCTCTTATTGATGGTGTATATTCTTTTTCTGGTGATGTTGACTGTTGTGCAGGGTTTGTCAGTGCGCAGGAGGTGCGAGCGAGCGAGCGAGCGAGCGAGTCGAGCGAGGCCGAGAATGAGAGAGATTTGTTTTTTTTTGTGAGAGGGACAACCGAAGGATCCAGAAGGACCCACAGACTTCCAATACGCATCCTGATGCGTCTTCTCTTGACAAAGAAGATGGCTGGGAGTTGGCGTACCTATTGCACGTGACTTGTGCTCACTCAAGTGTGGGACCTCACGCGTGGGCACCACACGTAAGTGACAGACCTGTTGGTGTAAAAACTCGGTTGATTATTATAGTGCATTAGAACAAAGTTTCCTATGGATTCAAGGGTAGGAAATCCAAGTTAACTCATTTACATGACATTATTTTTTCCATGAAGCAAAGTTAACACTATCAATTGGTACATTTTGGAGTGACTAAGAAGGATCAATGCTTACTTATTCGTTTAATTTCACGTGTTAAACTTGTCTAAATCTTGTTCAAACCTAGGATTTGACCAAGATTCAAATGGGCAGAAAAATAATTAAAAAACAGAAAAATGAAAAACCAAATCACATAGTAAGCATTCAAGTTGATAAACAAGGTCTAGACATATTCAAACCAGACAAATCATGTATCTATACCCCTAACCCCTAAACTCTGTCTTATGAAGTCAAGCATGTGAAGAGAAGTGGTTTTGGGTTTGGGGGTATATATACATGATTTTTATTGTTTAAATATATATAGACTTTGTTGATCAACATGAATGCTTAATTACTATATGACATAAGAAGTTTATGTGCTTTGGTGTTTCATTTTTTTGATTTCTTTTTTGAATTTTTATGCCCATTTGAATCTTGGTCAAATCCTAGGTTTGACAAAGATTTAAACAAGTTTGAAACATGAAAATGAAAAAGTAAGCTTGGATCCTTCTTAGTCACTCCAAAATGAAGCTTTTGGGTGGGTTTTTGAAATTTCCATGTTTGAAACCCAAAACCACTTCTTCTCTTCATGCTTGACTTCATAAGACAACGTTTAGGGTTAGGGGGTAGATACATGATTTTTCTGGTTTGAATATGTCTAGACTTCGTTGATCAACTTGAATGCTTAGTATATTACATAAGAAGACTATGTGGTTTGGTTTTTGATTTTCTTGATTTTGTTTGATTTTTTATGACCATTTGAATCTTGGTCAAATCCTAGGTTTGACCAAGATTTAAACAAGTTTAAAACATGAAAATGAAAAAGTAAGCATGGATCCTTCTTAGTCATGACAATGAGTTAACTTGGCTTTACTACCCTTGATGAATCCATAGGAAACTTTTTGTACTAATGCAGTATAATATTCTGGTTTGAATATGTCTAGACCTTGTTTATCAACTTAATTTGAAAGACATACAAGTTATAGCACACATAGTGCATACATTTTCACACATACTGCACTAGATGCTAACCCTATAGTTTGAGGCCATTTGGATGAGGTCGAAAAAATTCTTGGATTAGAATCGTGTTGTTCGAACCCCGTAGTTGGATTTTTTTGAACCCTTGATCTTTAGAACTGGGCAAAACCCAAGTTTAACCATGCAAGATTCAAATGGCCCTAAAAATTCAGAAAAAAATCAAAAGAATGAAAAACCAAAGCACATATATAGCATTCTTATGTCATATGTATAGTAAGCATGCATTCAAGTTGATAAACAAGGTCTAGACATATATATTCAAACCAGAAAAATCATGTATATATCTACCCCTAAAACTCTAATTAAACTATGTCTTATGAAGTCAATCATGTAGAGAAGTGGTTTTGGGTTTCAAATATGGAAATTTCAAGAACCTCCCAAAAGCTTCATTTTAGAGTGACTAAGAAGGATCCAGGCTTATCTTTTCATTTCATGTTTTAAACTTGTTTAAATCCTGGTCAAACCTAGGATTTGACCAAGATTTATGGGCATAAAATTCAAAAAAATCAGAAAAATAAAAAACCAAAGCACATAAGCATATTCAAGTTGATAAACAAGGTTTGGACATATTCAACCCATACACAAATCATGTATCTACCCCTAACCCTAAACTCTGTCTTATGAAGTCAAGCATGAAGAGAAGTGGTTTCGGGTTTCAAACATGGAAATATCAAAAACCTCCCAAAAACTTCATTTTAGAGTGACTGAGAAGGTTGCATGCTTCCCTTTTCATTTTCATGTTTTAAACTTGTTTAAATCTTGGTCAAACCTAGAATTTGACAAGATTCAAATGGGCATCAAAATTCAAAAAAATCAGAAAAAGAAAAACCAAAGCAATAGTTTTCTTATGTCATATAGTAAGCATTAAAGTTGATAAACAAGGTCTAGACATATTCAACCAGACAAATCATGTATCTATACCCCTAACCCCCTAAACTCTGTCTTATGAAGTCAAGCATGAAGAGAAGTGGTTTTGGGTTTCAAACATCGAAATTTCAAAAACCTCCCAAAAGCTTCATTTTAGAGTGACTAAGAAGGATACATGCTTCCCTTTTCATTTTCATGTTTTAAACTTGTTTAAATTATCTTGGTCAAACCTAGGATTCGACATGATTCAAATGGGCATCAAAATAAAAAAAAACAGAAAAAGGAAAAACCAAAGCAATAGTTTTCTTATATATGTCATATAGTAAGCATTAAAGTTGATAAACAAGGTCTAGATATATCCAAACCAGACAAATCATGTATCTACCCCCGGCCTGTCGATCTTATGAAGCTAGTCTACTAGCATGTGAAGGGAACTCGTTTTCGGTTTCAAACATAGAAATTACAAGAACATCCCAAAAGCTTCTCCATTTTAGAGTGACTACGAAGGATACTGACTTCCCTTTTCATTTTCATGTTTTAAACTTGTTTAAATCTTGGTCAAACCAAGGATTTGACCAAGATTCAAATGGGCCTAAAAATTTAGAAAAAAATCAAAAAGAGAATGAAAAACCAAAGCACATAGCATTCTTATGTCATATGTATAGTAAGCATTCAAGTTGATAAACAAGGTCTAGACATATTCAAACCAAAAAATCATGTATATATCTACCCCTAACCCTAAACTGATCTGTCGATCTTATGGAAGTCAATCATGAAGAGAAGTGGTTTTGGGTTTCAAACATGGAAATTTCAAGAACATCCCAAAAGCTTCATTTTAGAGTGACTAAGAAGGATCCATGCTTACTTACTCGTTTTCACGTGTTAAACTTGTCTAAATCTTGGTGAAACCTAGGATTTGACCAAGATATGATTCAAATGCGCAGAAAATTAAAAAAGTCAGAAAATTTAAAAACCAAAGTACATAGTCTTCTTATGTCATATAGTAAGCATATTCAAGTTGATAAACAAGGTTTGGACATATTCAAACCATACAAATCATGTATCTATACCCCCTAACCCTAAACTTTTTCTTATGAAGTCAAGCATGAAGAGAAGTGGTTTTGGGTTTCAAAGATGGAAATTTCAAAAACCTCCAAAAACTTCATTTTAGAGTGACTGAGAAGTTAGCATTAAAGTTGATAAACAAGGTTTAGACATATTCAAACCAGACAAATCATGTATCTACCCCTAACCCTAAACTCGGTCTTATGAAGTCTAGCATGAAGAGAATCGTTTTGAGTTTCAAACGTTTAAGCCAAAAGCCCCATTTCAAATATTTCAAACTTATTCAAAGTTGGTTCAAATTTGAAAGACATACAAGTTATAGCACACATAGTGCATACATTTTCACACATACTGC
Source organism: Lolium multiflorum (assembly GCA_030979885.1). Lineage (NCBI taxonomy): Eukaryota > Viridiplantae > Streptophyta > Magnoliopsida > Poales > Poaceae > Lolium > Lolium multiflorum. The sequence goes on from CM061749.1 coordinate 144,467,813, forward strand.
ACTAGATGCTAACCCTATAGTTTGAGGCCACTTGGATGAGGTCGAAAAAGTTCTTGGATTAGAATCGTGTTGTTCGAACCCCGTAGTTGGATTTTTTTGAACCTTGATCTGTAGTACAGGGCAAAACCCTAGTTTAACCTATTTAATTATAGATTCGTATATCGATTTTTCTACCTTTTTATTATTACTATGCTGCAGATGTGCGTTTGCCCGTCGAGTGAAACTCGGAGGAAGAGGGATCACTCGGAAGGAGAGAAGAAGGGAGAGCATTATGGTGTCTTCCCTTTTTCGGGTGATGATGATGTTGTTGTGCAGGGTTTGTCAGTGCGCAGGAGGTGCGAGCGAGCGAGTCGAGCGAGCGAGAAGAGAGATTTGTTTTTTGTGAGAGGGACAACCGAAGGATCCAGAAGGACCCACAGACTTCCAATACGCATCCTGATGCGTCTTCTCTTGACAAAGAAGATGGCTGGGAGTTGGCGTACCTATTGCACGTGACTTGTGCTCACTCAAGTGTGGGACCTCACGCGTGGGCACCACACGTAAGTGACAGACCTGTTGGTGTAAAAACTCGGTTGATTATAATAGTGCATTAGAACAAAGTTTCCTATGGATTCAAGGGTAGGAAATCCAAGTTAACTCATTTACATGACATTATTTTTTCCATGAAGCAAAGTTAACACTATCAATTGGTACATTTTGGAGTGACTAAGAAGGATCAATGCTTACTTATTCGTTTAATTTCACGTGTTAAACTTGTCTAAATCTTGTTCAAACCTAGGATTTGACCAAGATTCAAATGGGCAGAAAAATAATTAAAAAACAGAAAAATGAAAAACCAAATCACATAGTCTTCTTATGTCATATAGTAAGCATTCAAGTTGATAAACAAGGTCTAGACATATTCAAACCAGACAAATCATGTATCTATACCCCTAACCCCTAAACTCTGTCTTATGAAGTCAAGCATGAAGAGAAGTGGTTTTGGGTTTCAAACATCGAAATTTCAAAAACCTCCCAAAAGCTTCATTTTAGAGTGACTAAGAAGGATACATGCTTCCCTTTACATTTTCATGTTTTAAACTTGTTTAAATTATCTTGGTCAAACCTAGGATTTGACGAAGATACAAATGGGTGGGCACAAAATTCAAAAAAATCAGAAAAATGAAAAACCAAATCACATAGTCTTCTTATGTCATATCGTAAGCAATCAAGTTGATAAACAAGGTCTAGATATATCCAAACCAGACAAATCATGTATCTACCCCCTGTCGATCTTATGAAGTCTAGCATGAAGGGAAGTCGTTTTGGGTTTCAAACATTGAAATTTAAAGAACATCCCAAAAGCTTCATTTTAGAGTGACTAAGAAGGATACAGACTTCCCTTTTCATTTTCATGTTTTAAATTTGTTTAAATCTTGGTCAAACCAAGGATTTGACCAAGATTCAAATGGCCCTAAAAATTCAGAAAAAATGAAAAGAATGAAAAACCAAAGCACATAACATTCTTATGTCATATGTATAGTAAGCATTCAAGTTGATATACAAGGTCTAGACATATATATTCAAACCTAGGATTTGACTAGCTAAGATTCAAATGGGCATAACAAATTCAAAAAACAAAAACCAAACACATAGTCTTCTGATGTCATATAGCAAGCATTCAAGTTGATAAACAAACTTGTTTAAATCATGGTCAAACCTAGGATTTGACCAAGATTCAAATGGGCATAATTTTAAAAAAATGTAAAATCAAGGCACATAGTCTTCTTATGTCATATAGTAAGCATTCAATTAAGTTGATAAACAAGGTCTAGACATATCAAACCAGAAAATTCAGGTGTCTAGCTACCCCTAACCCTAAACTCTGCACGAAGAGAAGTGGTTTTGGGTTTCAAACATGGATATTTCAAAAACCCTCCCAAAAACCTTCATTTTGGAGTTAATAAGAAGGATCAAGGCTTACTTTTTCATTTTCATGTTTTAATCTTTTTTAAATCTTTGTCAAACCTAGGTTTTGACCAATATTCAAAAGGGCATAATTAAAAAAAATGAAATATCAAGGCACATAGTCTTCTTATGTCATATAGTAAGCATTCAATTAAGTTGATAAACAAGCTCTAGACATATTCAAACCAGAAAAATCATGATGTATCTACCCCCTATATATCCCTAAACCCTAACTTATGAAGTCAAGCACGAAGAGAAGTGGTTTTTGGTTTAAATCATGGAAATTTCAAAAACCCTCCCAAGAGCTTCATTTTGGAGTGACTAATTAAGAAGCATACATGCTTACCTTTTCATATTCATGTTTTAAACTTGTTCAAATCTAGGTCAACAAACCTAGGATTTGATGAAGAATCAAATGGGTATAAAAAATTTAAAAACAAGCTCTAGATAAGCTCAAGTTGAAAAACAAGTTCTAGACATATTCCAACCAGAAAAATCATGCATGTACCCCCTATATATATATCCCTAAACCCTGACTTATGAAGTCAAGCATGAAGAGAAGTGGTTTTTGGTTTCAATCATGGAAATTTCAAAAACCCTCCCAAGAGCTTCATTTTGGAGTGGCTAAGAAGGATAGATACTTAATTTTTCATATTTATGTTTTAAACTAGTTTAAATCATGGTCAAACCTAGGATTTGACCAAGATTCAAATGGGCATAAAAATTCAAAATAAATGAAAATAAATGAAAAACCAAGGCACGTAGTCTTCTTATGTCATATAGTAAGCATTCAATTAAGTTGATAAACAAGGTCTAGACATATTCAAACCAGAAACATCATGTATCTAGCTACCCTAGCCCTCAACTCTGTCTTATGAAGTCAAGCATGCATGAAGAGAAGTCGTGGTTTTTGGTTTCAAACATGGAAATTTTAAAAACCCTACCAAGATCTACATTTTGGAGTGACTAAGAAGGATATATGCTTAATTTTTCCTATTCATGTTTTATTAAACTTGTTTAAATCATGGTCAAACCTAGGATTTGACCAAGATTCAAATGGGCATAAAAATTCAAAAAAACAAAAAAATGGAAAATCAAGGCACATAGTCTTCTTATGTCACATTAGTAAGCATTCAATTAAGTTGATAAACAAGGTCTAGATATATTCAAACCAGAGAAATCATGTATCTACCCCTAACCCTAAACTCTATCTCATGAAGTCAAGCATGAAGATATGTGGTTTTTGGTTTAAAACATGGAAATTTCAAAAACCCTCCCAAGAGCTTCATTTTGGAGTGACTAAGAAGGATATATGCTTAATTTTTCATATTCATGTTTTCAACTTGTTTAAATCATGGTCAAACTTAGGATTTGACCAAGATTCAAATGGGCATAAAATTAAAAAAACAATAAAATGAAAAACCAATGCACATAGTCTTCTTATGTCATATATATAGTAAGCATTCAATTAAGTTGATAACAAGGTCTAGACATATTCAAACGAGAAAAATCATGTATCAAGCTACCCCTAACCCCAAACTCTGTCTTATGAAGTCAAGCATGAAGAGAAGTACGTGGTTTTTTGGTTTCAAACATGGAAATTTCAAAAACCCTCTCAAGAGCTTCATTTTGGAGTGACTACGAAGGATACATGCTTAATTTTCATATTCATGTTTTAAACTTGTTTAAATCATGGTCAAACCTAGGATTTGACCAAGATTCAAATGGGCATATATGAATCTTTAGCAGGTGCGTTTTTTTACTAATCCATATGGAATATTTTGATAAAACCCTTTTAGAAGGCTTTGTTAAGGCCTCAAGGACAATGAGTTGGGAGGAGGCCAGGTAGACTGTAGCTAGGCATTGATTCGGAATTTATGATGCTTGCGACTTGCTTGCGCGGCTTGTTGATTTCCCAGGTGACGCAGCTTTTTTTGACTGCCCAGCCATGGATAGGTCATAGGAGTGCAGAGCTGTAGGCGGTGCGGATAAGTACGCGGGGCATTGATGATGTAGGTGTGTTCGGTTGCCCACGCGAGTGCAGAGCTGTAGGGTTATGCGAGTAGGCCTTTAAACTGGGAGGTGGCACAAGAAGATTTTAGTAAGGAATGGTTCCTTTCCAGAGGAATGGAATGGTTCCATCCCCGCGTTCGGTTTGGACAAAAAGGAGGTACAGAATGGTACTGTTTTTTGTTCGGTTGGAGGAATTGGAGAGCAGAACGGAATGTGGTTAAACTAAACTTTTGTCTAAGAATCGTAATTAACAATGGCAAATAGCCTTTTAAATCTTAAAATCGTAATTAACAACGCCTAATGGCCTTTTTAATCTTAAAATCGTAATTAATGTTATTTTTTGTATGGTCGGGGAATTTGGAGAGTAGAACGGAATGAAGTTAAAGTTTAATCTTTTGTCTAAATATCGTAATTAATAGTGGCCTTTTTAATCTCAAAATCATAATTAACAACAACTAATAATTTTTTTGGTTGGATTAGTGAAGTGCTTTGTAATTAATAGCGGCTAAGTAACAGCCGTTCCACCACATTCCACCGATTCGGTGGAATGGGTGCATTCTGCATATGGGGAGAATATTCCCTTTCGAGGAACCACTCGGTTCCGTTCCATTCCACAACCGAACACAAGAATGGGCTCTAGGTGCGGAACGGTTCCATTCCATTCCACTTGGTTCTGGAACCGAACACACCCTAAATGCGTTGCAATGGAAAATGACAGTGTGTGGTGGCCTGATGGTGAAGAAGAAAGGTCGGGCGAAGAGTTGTTGGCTAGAGTCGGTTTTATACGAATCGACGAGGTGCGGGATAGTTTGATTTTAAGGGCTCCTTTCATTCACAGGATAGGGAAATCATAGGAGTAGGAATGTAGGATTGGGATTTGGGATGACATGTGTAGTTAAATCCTATAATAAGATGAGTTGCGTTTGATTGCGCCAAATGAATTTTTCCATGAGGTAGGACCAAATATTTAATCCTATACTAGGATTTGCACTACTTGATGATTCCTATAGGATTATTTCCTATTGGATATGTTCATATGAATCAAACTACTAGTGTAGGAAATATTCCTATAAGATCTAAATCCTATTATCTTATACCAACCTAATATGAATCAAAGAAGCCCTAAAGGATTTTCGAAGGAATCATGTACGAAGTATGATTTTTCTAAGTCACCCAACATATATACTAGGAATAGAACTAAGTAGTACCATATACTTAGGCCCGCATGCACAAATATTAAGTGTGGATTGAGGAAGTCGATAACTTGGGAAAAAACTTTCGCAACTGCACACCTATGTTACCACCCTTGCGACGCTAATTGTCGTAGAGCTGACCTAGAACGAACTCTTGTCTCGGTTAACATGAGAGAGATAAGGGATAAATACAATTGTGATACACTTTCCTAATATTTTGTTGAATGAGATAATCTTGTGTTTTCCTAATAGGGTTAATTAAGTACACATTTGGCAGCTCGTGTGTTGCATACGTTGGTGAACTTTAGACCCCAACTATATATTATTATTTGAACTCACCTCTAACACTTAATTATGTATAATAAGGTCCCTAACTAACCTCAAACACAATTAGGTATAACAGCGGTCCATAACTAACCTCAAACACTTAATTAGGTCTTACATTGCCCCCTTAGACTACCCCTTACCCTCAGCGACGTACGCAACATGGTGTTTGGGTTGAATGGCCCACCCTATTTTAAAATGTTTTAGTTAATTAATTATGTAAAAAATTATCACATATAAAGTGGAAAAAAGAAAATTAGTAAGGTGTGCCCACCTGGCCTACGGTTGTTTTGTGCGTCCTCCACTGCGTACTCCTCTTGATCTGTGACGATGAACATAGTTCTTTAGAACACATGCAACACTTACAGTTGATAGGCCGTTGCAAAGCTAATCAATGATAAAACCTGCTTTCATAATCCATTGTACTTTGATTTAATTAGTCCCTCTAATGGACCCCAACTATGTGTGCTTGAGATTTAGCAAAATGCTTTGCCGCCGTGCCACATAACAAATAATAAACAGACCAATCAAGTTTTTATCATTGCTAGACCTAACTAAGTGTTCAAGTGCTCAATTTTGACCACATTAGAGTTGAGGGGCCAAACATAATTCTTAAATACGTGAGGGACCGAACATATACTTCTAAACACCCGAGGGACAAGACAAATTTGAGTACTATTGTTATTATTAGACTAGTCACAATGGGGAGTATCATATAATAGTATCATACATATGATACTAATGTACGATATTATTTTCACAGTCCATATTATCATCATGTAGTAGTATAATATGTTACATGTATTTAGGGATTTGTAGAATCTCAATACAAAAGTGTGTACAAGATTTGTTTGGCAGTAATTTTTCTAGTTCTACATGATATGATACGATATCTACCTATGATACCACTATCGTCTCTTTCATCATTAACTGATATGACACATCAACATTTTGCATGCATGTAGTGCATGATACTACTTATGATATTGCCATTGCGAGTAGTCTCCCTTTGTCCTAGAGTACAATGCCAATTTGTTTTCAGAGGCAAACTTAGACTAATACTTGGGCCCGCCAATTATGAGTTGCATGTCATTCAAAACTATATCATCGGATGCTTGTTTCGATGAACTTTCCAATGGTATATTTTGCGGATGTCATAAAATTAGGCTGGTCATACTATTTCTATAGTGGGTAGTATCATGGAGTAGTATCATAGTAATGCTACATTTATTATTTTTTAGAATCTCAATGCAAATTTGTGTACAAGATTTGTTTAGCATTAAGTTTTCTCGTTGTTTGCGCTATGATACAGTATCTACCTATGTTACACTAATCTCCTCTCTCCTACTTAATTAGCTGCCACATCAACATTTTTGTGGGACCAATGTGTATGATACTAGCTATGATACTAGCACTATCATGTGGGTACCTAAATCTCGAGTCAAAGTTTGACACGAAACCGATGTGGACTTTATTCATGGTGGAAGGGAGTAACAATCATAAGCACATTATTATTATTGTTTGAACAACATTTTATTTGATGTGCCATAAGAAGTTTAGAAACTCCTAGCCTGCGGAGGTGGCGTTTTGGCACACGCGTGCATATGCACCAATTATAGAAAATGATTAAAAAAAATTATATAAATGTTAATTTTTTTGGTATACATTGTGACATCATATGTTCGTTCACAAGTTTTCGTGGAAAAACGACATTTTGTGTGGCGTGTAAAAAAAGGCAAAAAATATACTGTACGTAGTCGTGTTACAACATCAAAATTTGTCTTTTTTATAGGAGCCACATAATTTTTTTGTGAGAAAACTTGTGTACCAACATAAAATGTCTAGATATACATGTAAAATTTTAGTTTAGAATTTTTTGACACTTTGAAATATGGATTCACATAATGGGAGCATATGCTCCTATGAGGCAAAGTGCATTTCCGCTAGCCCCCGCCATTTCTTATATCTCTATATTGTCTATATATCTATACCTCTACCTCTACCCCCTTGGATTCCTGAACAGACGTACAGTACTAGTAGGGCCTACTATTTATTATTATTACATACTCTAAAAAAAAACCTACTGCAGCCAAAATTTAATATCATCGAGCGGTAAAATTCCCCGCCAACGCCCAAATATCTCGCGCCGCAAAGTTTCAGATCTGCGAATATTTTTTTCCTCAAAAGAAGGACTGCGAAATTCCCTTCTACTCCTCTATCGCCCAGCTTCGCCCTAGTTTCGCCCGCAAGCCCTCAGAGAAACCGCCCCTCTTGCCTACCTCCAGATCTTCCCGGCCGCCGCACTTCGCCGTTCAAGCTGCCACGGCTTCAAACCCCGAGGCTGCCCTATCCGCACCTACTCCGGCGTCCACCGCACCGTATCTCGTTCGCCGACTCTATCGACCACCGCACCTGACCAGCTTCGCCGACACCGACGCCACCGTGCACTGCACATCATCTGCTTCACCGACCTTCTAGTTCGGCCGGCGCGCTGAACACTTCATCGACCGCCCAGCATGTCCTTCTCCGACCCCCCAAGATCTGCTTCCCCGGCACCCACCGCAACAGCAGTCCCCTCGCCGACCTCCACGTCACCCGTAAGAACGCGGAACACGTCTAAACGCCGCCCAGAAATAGGTAACCAGACATCCCTGCGCGTTTTGTTCTGTTAGGAGTATTGCAGCTGACTGTATTTCTGAATTCGTGCTATATTTCTAACTTACAAGTGCTTTCGTTGATAACCACCTCATCCTTTAGGTTTAAACACGACGCATAAGTATGTTTTTCCGTGACCAAACCCACCCATTCGCTGAAACTCTACATGGTATCAGAGCCTAGGTTTCCTTCCTGCTAGCCGCCACAAACAGTACCAAACAAGTTCTTCCTTTGATCACAAAACCCACCGTTGAGATGTAGAAATCCAGGCGGCGGGAGGCCGCATCAGGTGCTCTGCGTCGGTTGCGGCTATCACACACAGCGATGTGAGCTGTGTGAGATCGGCGGCTGCTCGCGCGGGGAGAAAGAAGAGGGTGAAGATCGTTTTGGTTTAGAAAGGAGAGAAGAGGAAGTGAATCCGTGGCAGAGAGATCTGGATCCGTGTGAGGGGCAGAAGTTGGAGGCGTGCGGAGTGGGGCGAGCCTTTGAGCGCAGGGCGGAGCCGGAGGTTGGTGCTGGACGTTGACCAGCGCGAGCCGGTCGATGTGGCCAGGTGCGGTACGCCAGGTTGGCCAGGGCGCGCAGACGAGGCGCCATCCGAGTGGAAGTGAGGAGAAAATGGAGATGTGAGGCTGTGAGGATATGTGGTGATGGAGTTGATGAGGCTGCGGTTGAGTCGTGATGGAGTTGATGAGGCTGCGGTTTAGTGGTGATGGTGATGGTTGTGGATATGTCCAGGGGAAAGGCATGCGTGCCTGAGGTGAGACTGGTTGAGGCCTGACCGGGGGATAGGCATGGGTGCTTGAGGAGTGGATGGTTGAGGCAGGAGTTGGCTGGGGGTTTGTGGGAGAGACGGAAGAGGTGGCCGGGCAGAGTGGAGAAGAGAGGCTGAGGACATTGAGGCGAGTGTGGATGGTTCTGCGGAACTTGTGTGGTGAGGCAGCCGGGGTTGTTGAGGACGTGTATGGTTAGGAGTTGTGCGTATCCCAGATGGTTGAAGCTGGATATCTTCGCTGCTGATGAAGAGATGAATCGAGATGACAAGATGATGGAAAGTGCAATGCTGTCATGTATCCTAGGAGTTATGCTGAATGTTCATTACTGGTAGTTGTCATATGTGTCATGTTGTTGTTGCAAGATGGCCATGGTTGTTTACCCATGATCATCTTGAGGGGGTGTGTTACCATGAGTGAGTTTAGTAGTAGCGCTGTAGTAATATTGTATCCAGTGTGAGGCCCATAGAGGCCCATGTCCAGTAGTATTGTAACCCTAACTCAGATGATATAAATACACAGTGTGGTGGTCTGAGTAACCTAACCCACCCATTCGCTGAAACTCTACAAAATATGAGCCACCAATCATGAGCCGTTGAATGCTCTACATGTCCACGATTGACAACAACAACAACAAAGCCTTTATTCCCAAACAAGTTGGGGTAGGCTATACAAGTCCACAATTGACACGATTACAATTTCTCACTATTTGGCCGTAGGCTACTGCTCTAGTTACATCATGTTTGATATCTTTCTGCGATCCTGTATTACATGTTTATGCACGTCATAATGCTTCTACCAAGGTTCAAAAAAGCGCTAGGCGCTAAGCGAGCGGTGAGGCACTGCTTAGAGGAACTGCTGCTTAAGCGAGCTTAAGCGCCGCTTAAGCGCTCAGGCTAAAATCGTACGAACATGAAACAGGGAAGTCAAGATGGGCACATATACCCCTATAATATGCTGTAAATTTGTATCCTAAGCATGTAATGCTACATTTCTGAGGAATACGGGGATTAATACCTTGGTTAGCCTCGGTTTTGCTCCAATTTCTTATAAACACACAAGCAGCTAAGCAAACAATGTAACAAACACAAACAAGCAGCTAAGCTTTACTGGAGTAGCAAGCAGCTAAGCAGTAGAGGAGTAGCAAGCAGCTAAGCCAGACCTAATCACCATCAATGCATCGAGCAAGGAGCAGAGCAACACAGGCAACACACCAACACTCGCATAGAGGAGATTCTAGCACAAAACACGACCAGATTCCCTGTCTCGCTTAATCGAACGCTTAGGCCAAAAGCGAAGCGGAAGACAACCGCTCAGCGCTTAAGCGCGCTTAAGCGTACCTAGGCGTACGCTTTTTTGAACCATGGCTTCTACTACTATTTGGTGTCAATTTAATTATAGCAAAGCCGTGACTCGTAACTGTTTGTTATTATTACACGTGCAGCAGGCACATCTTACACTCATAAACGTAGAGTAAAGCTCGCCTATAATCATGTAAGTACCTGCTGTTTTTTGTATATTGCTTAATGCAAACTTCTATATCTTGGACCTGTTTCTGTTTACAATTGGCCTCTCCTTCATGCAGAGGAGAAACAGTGAGGCACCAGGTTCTTCTGTCCAAGTACCCGATGAGGTCCGTGTGACTCAAAAAAAAGCTCACGTAAGTTCCCTGTTTTTTTTGGAATGTTAATTTACCTCCTGTGCATAGTTCAATTGCATCATTTTCTGTATGTTGCACTACCTAAGTTGCCTAATGGAATCTAATAAAATATAAACAATGACCATATGGAACATTGCACACTGCCTTTGACCCATCTGGCATCCGGCATGCCTGGGTATAAGTTACATGATTTGGCTATGTTAATACAAGTCCTGAAATTCTATTATGTTAATTTTTTGCCTGTTGCTTCATTGAGTTTGCCTGTTGTTCCATGGCTAGTGCATGAAGTTTGATAGAAATGATCCTAGCTGAAATGATGCACTTTGTGTTTTTTTATTGCTTTATTCCTAACCTAGCTTCCTATTCTACTTGAAACATGATTGCTTTATTCCTAACCTAGCTTCCTATTCTACTTGAAACATGGTGAAAAAATAGTTATATTACTTGTTTAAATGTCTAGCTTTGTTTTTCTGAGTCCCATTGACATGATGTGGTATATCCATATTCAAATGATCTGGCTGTTTATATAATACGCTCCATGTTCAATTGCTTCATTCAGTTTCTAGTAATCTATTATACATGATGCACATGGTGCTACTTGTTATATGCCCTTTTTTGTTTGAGTTTGATCATGAATTCAAGATTAAGCATTGCCTAAACGTTGACCAACGTAGGAAGATTCCCTCCCTTGTCTATACGTTGTGAGATAGATGATGAGACCTCTCTAGCAGCGAATTTATACGCGCTAGATAACACCCCGTTTAATTCGGTCCTGTTGGGACTCGAACCCGGGTGGGCTGGCTGCGCACTCGCAAGCCTTGCCACTGAGCTAGCACTCAGTTCTCAGATTAAGCAATGCCTCGTTATGCTTAATTTAAATGTTATGGCACTTCATACAAGCCATACAATTAATTGTTGCATTGACCTTCTGCGATGTCGAAGGCACTATCTGAGTCATGCTTAAATCAATCATACATTATTTTCCTAATAGTATCAAATCCAACATGCACATCTTTTGACTGTATTTGGCTATTTGCTAGATTTCTTCTGTGCAGTGACCTGGCTTCGTTATTGGGCACATGATGTCTAGTTGCTTGGTTCATTGTATACATCATCGCCATGATCTAGTTTGGTTTGTTCTAAGAGGCATGTGGCTTAACTGGTTTCTTTGTTGTATCTGCCCATGGTTCTTTCAAAATTATGTCAACAATGCTGTTTGTTTGCCTTGTATTGTATTGCATTTTAACTTGTTTTGTCTTAGTTTCAGCCTGCAAACAAAGCTGTAATGTCAGTAGGGACAACCCATTTATCAAGTGTTGCGGTCATTTCACAGAGCAACAGTGACAGTGGCACGTGCTCTCATTGGTCCACTGAGTCCGGTACACCAACCATTCCAGAAGAAATAGATGTACGAGGCTCTATTTTTGATTGCTTGTTGTGTTATATCAGCTCAATGATGTTCTTGAAATTGGAGGTCTTTTATTGCATCATATGATGTTGTAACTTGTTTTATCTAAATTTCAGGCTTCAAATAAAGCTACAATGCCAGAAGCAAGGGCCAATGCCTCAAGTATTGATGTTTCACAAAGCAGCAGTGAGAGTGCATATTGCTCGCATAGGCCCATGGTATCTATTGGTCAACTTAATCCGGCACAAAGAGATTTCGGGGATGCACTCCAAGAGGCAGTTGATATATTTGGGCGGGAAAACAAAGATGCTGATGAATTAATTGCCAAGACACGCCAAGAGATACATGAATTGAAAAATAGGCAAACTTTGACAGAAAATGTTCTAAAGAATCTCCTATGCACTTGTCATGGTAAGCCAGTTGTGATGTGTCTGGGAATTGAAGGTGTCTAAATAAACTTTGATTCTGTTGTTCAGTCAAGTGGACTGCTGATGCCAATGCTGTAACTAATTACTGCTCAAAATTTCGTTCAAAATTTCGTGGTCTGTAATAATTGCAAATTTTGTTGTTGTACTAAAATTAGATATGTTCCATGTGGCTGCTGTATTTTGTGTGAAATAATTTCCTGATGTGTACTTCAATTAAACCATAAATCGACTGCATGCTGAAAATTTGAATCTGAGCGCACGTGTGAACTATTTTCTGCTCGTAATGCAATAACGGCTGTTTCTTGGAAGGACTACGTACATGGGTGAAAAGTTAGAGAAGCTACAGTACTCTAACTTGAAGGTGAAAAGTTAGAGAAGCTACAGTACTCTAACTTGAAGGTGAAAAGTTAGAGAAGCTACAGTACTCTAACTTTCCTTCCCCCAAACCATATGTCTAAAATCCAAATAATTTAAATTAATTTGCACAATACAAACTTGTGTCTTGCATTTGAAGTAATTACATGCAGAGAAAATTATGGTGTAATAAAATTTAGTTTAGTTTTTAAACATCTACAGTAATCACCTTTATTAGTTAAAGACAGTGCATAACCTTGTACTTATGCTACAGAAGCCTGACTTTGCTTCTTTATTTTTCCTGACTTAGCTCCTTCACGTTAGAGGATACGGTTCCCGTACATGGTAGCCCATTAATAATTATGCCTGCTAGCAAGATAGATGGTCCTTATTATAGTCAGGCATGTCAACTTGTATGATTAAAAGTAGTTCGTACACATTAAATCTACCATCTGCATTTTTCTCTGTAATAACTTTTCTTTTTACACTACTCAAAACTTGTCTGGCTAATATGAAATTTGAGATGGCAAAACCCGGGAAAGATAAAGATATCACCAAAAACTCTTTCCTGCGAAATGCTGGGTTTTGAAGCCCAAGTCCAAGTCTTTCTCTGCTCAAGTTTTGGAGGAACAACTCCAAGTAGAACGAGTTGCAACAGCTATGCTAAGAACAAAAGTTGACATGTTGAGATCGAGATTAGAAGCATGTGATGCCCTACTGCACGAGGCCAATCAAGTTCGTTATAATCTCCCAAAGACTAAGAAAATGCCATAGATAATTGGAGATGAACACTAACATAGTGAGTACATTGGTCTTGTGAAATGTTTCCTTAGATTAAGGCACCGTTCAGACTTTTGTTGGTGGATGCATTTATCTGCGGTTGGGATCAACTTGGTAGTTGTTCCTGTGGATGTTATATAAATTAATTGCCTAGCCTTTTTTGAATCAGTTCGAACTTAAATGGTATCATAGCCAAGGTCTCAAGTTTGAATTGTCGAACGTGTGGTTTAATTTAATCTCTGTCGGGCGGCAAAATCTCCCACCAATCCTGAAATATTTCAAACGCATTTTTGAATGGGATTAAGAAGATAGATCATGATCATGGTAGTGACCTATATTCAACGTGATGATGATTTGATTTTGCACTCGGCCATGAACAGAGGTACTAGTACGGTGTCACAATTTTTTATCATTATACTTGTACCTTAGCGAAATTCAAAATCTCATAGCGGCAAAACTTCCCGCCCACAAAATACAAAAATTTCACACGCTTCCAAATTCCCATTCTACCCCTGTGGAGATGACAGCAAAGTCGGTTGGTGAGGGGTTTGCCCGTCATTTTTTCGATCACCACCTCCCTAGCCCGGAAACCCTCCCAAAAAAAATACATTTCCTTCAGTCTCTCATCTGAGACCACCCACCGGAACTTCTCAAGTCCCTCTCTCTACCACCTCCACGACCACCGCACCGGAACATCCCCGCCGGACTTCCCTGGCCTACCCGAGCCCTCGCGATCCTCGTCATCCGGCTGCCTGCCGGAGCCGCTTCATCGACGCCGTCATCAACCGGACCGGATCATCCCCGCCGAACCTCGAAACCATATGCTCATCCAGCAGTCTACCGCAGTCGCTTCAGCTGCGGTATCGTCCACCCCGCCGGAGCCGCTTCGCCGGATCCGTCGTCCACCGCATCGGATCTTGCTCACCGACACCGCTGTGCATGAACCGGATCTGCTTCACCGGCGCAGTGCATGATCTAAACTCTTCTACTGTCGCTTTTCTATTGCTTGCCTGCAAGTTCTTGTTTAATCTTGGGGGAACCTGTTTGTGCTAACGACGCGCCGTTACGTTTTTGCAGATGAGATGAGTAACCATGAAGTGTAATGGCCGTCTCTCCAACCCCAAGTAGCACATGTAGCGTACTTCATCACCGGATCTATCAACCCCAGGAAGATCTGCTGTGACTCCCACAGAGTGCTTCTCCTAATGTAAGTCCCTTGTTTTAGCGCCATGTTCTGGGTTCAGATGCTTGTTTGTCTGAAGCTCTTTTAGTTCATTCCTAGCTATGACCGTAACACGTTGCTATTTTCTACTTCATTGCTAACTTTAAGCGATTGAACATTTTGGTTTGCATTCCCTGCTCTGTAGATGTAGCCATCATAACTTCTATCTTGCTCAGTCGTTGTTACAAAAATTATACTGTAGGTATTATAGTAACATCCTGCTATTATTTAGTTCATGGCCAATTTTAAGTAATTGCACATGTTGGTTCGCATTCCCTGCTCTATAGCTTTTGGCATCGTAACTTCTATATTTGGTTTACATTCCCTGCTCTGTAGATCTAGCCATCATAACTTTATCTTGCTCAGTCGTTGTTACAAAAATTATGGCCTGCTACTATGTTGTTTGTGCAAATTTTTTACTCCATGAACATGTTGGCTTGCATTCCCTGTACTACAGGTGATGCCATTGTTTTGTATCTAGTTCATTGTAAGCTAACAAAGTAAGGACTTAGTTTGGCATGCTATCACTCTGCTATCTAGCCTGTAGTACAAATAAACTTGTCATACTACTAGATAATAATTTTGCGTGCCATCTTGTTCTTCAAAAGCTGCATTATTGACTTGTTTCTCTGACTTGGCATGACGCTCACATATGGAAAGCTGAACATATTGGTTTGCATTCCCTCTTATACAAGTTCACAGGTGATCCCACTATATTCTGTATCTGGTCCATCCTAAGCTCCAGCATTAACTATCCTCCATGTGTTGCTCATTACAAGTTTATATCCCGAAACATCTTGATTTGCATCCCCTTCACTATAAGTTCAGGAGTATTATTTAGTTCACGGCCAAAGTGAAGTAATTGCACTTGGCACATGTTGGTTCACATTCCCTCCTCTTTAGCTTTTGCCATCGTAACTTCTATTTTTGGTTTACATTCCCTGCTCTGTAGATGTAGCCATCATAACTTCATCTTGCTCAGTCGTTGTTACAAAATTTATAGCCTGCTACTCTGTTGTTCATGCCAATTTTGTACTCCCTGAACATGTTGGTTTGCATGGGACTCGACAGTAGTAAGTCTGCTGTTTCATTCTAACATGCTCTGTTATATTGGCTGTTGGTATGCGGCATGCACTCTTTGTTTGCTTATTGTGCGCATTACAATGATCTTGTTATAACGACGAAATGATGAGTTCCAAATTCTTTGGCAAACAATATTGTAGTGTCTTTGCCTTTCCATTGTTGCTGTCTTAACTTGTAATGTCTTTGTTTCAGATATAGGTGCTGCATGGACAACTTAAAAGATTGCCGGATCGCTTCATTGTATTGCTAGGTTTAATTACCATTCAATTTCTCTGGGTTCTGTAATATTTTTTCAATGCCTTGCAGCTGATGTAATATTTAGTTAGTTTTTATAGTTCTTTCGCGCATTTTTTCTTTGGTGCTTGTGGTAAGTGAGGCTATCCGACAGAAATCAATGCTGCGTAAATATTCTCAGTATCTAAATCACGAATTCCCATCCCTTAAACGGCCCAATTAAGCGAAATCACATATGTGCCTGCCCGCAAAATCCTAAAGCGCATATTATGCCGGCATATAAACAGCAACTAAACGGGCTGGCCCACTTACTTCTTGGGCCAGCCCATTTGATTTACGGTGGACCCCACACTCTAATTGGGCTGGCCCACTTGCTTTAAGGTGGACCCCACCCACTACTTAGTTGGGCCAGCCCAATTGCTTTTGTGGTGGACCCCACATACTAAATGGCCGGCCCTTTAAGAGGAAAGTGGGACCCACCTGTGTTTTTGTCTTGCCAGGCCGGCCACATCTTGGTGGACCCACAAACGGCCCGCTGCTATATGGTGGACCCCACATACTAATTGGGCCGGCCCTTTAACAGGAAAGTCCCACCTGTGCTTTTGGCCCGGCCCACTATTTGTTGGGCCAGCCCATTTGCTTTGTGGTGGACCCACATATTAAATGGGCGCCCTTTAGGAAAGTGGGACCCACGTGTTTTTACCCGGCCACTATCTTGTTGGGCCGACCACTTCTATATGGTGGACCCCACATACTAATTGGCCGGCCCTTTAACAGGAAGTGGGACCCACTGTGTTTTTGGCAGCCCACTTATCTTGGTGGGCATTACTTGCTATATGGTGGACCCCACGTACTAAATGGGCCGGCCCTTTAACGGGGAAAGTGGGACCACTGTGTTTTTGGCGTTACTATTTTGTTGGTAGGCCCGCTGGCTATAGTGGACCCTACAAACTAAATGGGCGGCCCTTTGAAAGTGGGACCCACTGTGTTTTGGCCGACCCCTATTTTGTTGGGCGGGGCCCACCTATGGTGGACCCACAAACTAAATGGCCGACCCTTTAACGGAAAGTGGGACTGTGTTTTTGGCCCGGCCCACTGGCTTGTTGGGCCGGCCCACTTGCTAAGGTGGACCCCACACTAAATGGCGGCCCATTGCTGTAAGGTGGACATGTTAAATGGGCCGGCCCATTTAAGTTTTGACCAGTCAACCTTAGAGGTTAGGCCCGGCCCACGTAACTAATGGACCAGCCCAGCTATATAGTTGACCGGTCAAACTATGTCATCTGGCCCGGCCCGCTTAAGACGTGGCAGGCCTCGTGTGGGCCTACCATCTACCACGGGGTTTCAGCCGGTTAACGCCGTTAACTGGCAGTTAACGGTGTCAGTTTGCATGACGTCAGCAGTCAACGGGCTCCCGAAAACACTTCCGCAACGGTCCGATTTTCCGTGGCGGAAGGGCGCCCAAGCGCGACGGACCGAAAAAATCGTCGTTGGACTTTGCCTGACGCAGTTTCGACAACGGAACCCATATCGTCGGGTTAGGCCCATAGGCGACGAAAAATACCCCTTAGCGGACGATTTTGAGACGTTGTCTATCAGAACTTTTCTTTATGCTTGCTATCAAACCTTGCTAGCCAAAGACCTGTATCGAGAGGGAATGCTTCTCATACATCCATAACCTTAGACCAAACCTATGCCATTTGTGTCCACCATACCTACCTACTACATGGTATTTTCTGCCATTCCAAGTAAATACTTCATGTGCTACCTTTAAATTATTCAAACTACTACTCCTTATTTGTGTCAATGTTCTATAGCTCATGAGGAAGTATGTGGTGTTTTATCTTTCAATCTTGTTGGCGGACTTTCTACCAATGGATAGCGGCACATCTAGCTTATCAATAATTTTGCAATAAATTTGTAGCAGGGGTTCCGGCCCCAGTGCTTTCATTAATAATTCTCTTCACATGTTTTGCCCTGATTTATCAGTAAGCACTTAATTTTGCAATAGACACTCCTCCATGGTATGTGAATGTTGGAAGGCACCAGAGGATTCGGTTAGCCATGGATTGAGAAAGCCAAGGTTGGGGGGAGTGTCATCCTTAATAAAACTAAAATACATGTGTAAACAAAAGAGAAGGGGGATGATCTACCTTGCTGGTAGAGATGCCGTCCCTCATGGGAGCCGCTCTTTGAAGGTTCGTTTGGCAAGGGGGTTAGAGTGCCCGCTACCATTCGTTGACAACAACAAACACCGCTCAAAATCTTACTTTTATGCTCTTTATATGATTTCAAAACTTGAAAAGCTCTAGCACATGATTTAATCCATGCTTCCCTCTGCGAAGGGCCTATCTTTTACTTTTATGTTGAGTCAATAAACCTATTTCTCTCTATCTCAAGCAAGCAATTGAGTTGTTGTGAACCAATCATTTATGCTATGATTCAGTTAATCATGTCTTTTATACTTTCTTGTTTAGTACCAATTTTATCTGAATGAATATGACTTTGAAGTTATCAATGATTATGAGGAGATTGTTATGATTGAATATGAAAGCCCAGCTATAAATTCTAATATGAAAGCTTTGCTTAGAAGTACAATCCGTTAGTAGTTCTCTGACCAAGAACAAAGTTTGCCATCACCAATTATGATTTCTCATGCACCTTTACTTGTGATTTCTCTTTACTTATTTCAAGATGAGTTATATGAGGAAGTTGTTTACTATAATGTCTTGTGTGAATGAATATGATGCTTCTTGTCCGTATTTTATTTATCGACTCTTCACTCCATAAACATGTGGTCTTGTTTATCGAGCTCAGTTTCGCTTGGGGACAAGCGAGGTCTAAGCTTGGGGGGAGTTGATACGTCCAATTTGCATCACTATTTTGTATCATAATTTGCTGTTATTCATTGATATATCTCATATTGGGACACAATACTTATGTTATTTCATCTATTTTGCATGTTTCATCATTATTGGAGGATCAAGCACCGGAGCCAGGATTCTGCTGGAAAAAGCACCGTCAGAACGCAATATTTCGGAAGATCAACTGTGGAAGGGAATTTCACGTAAATTCCTATTTTTCCAGATGACGGAGGGAGCCAGAAGGGGAAGAAGAGGGGAGCCAAGGTGGGCCCAGACCACAGGCCGGCGCGGCCCATGGCCTGGCCGCGCCACCCTGTGGTGTGGGGGCCCCACAGCCCCTTTCGCCTCCTTTTCTTCGCGTACTCCTTCGTCCCGAAAACCTAAGCGGAGGGAGGACCTCACTGCAGCGAGTTACAGCCGCCCTCTGAGCGGGAGAACACCGAGAGAGAAGAGCTCTCAGTGGTGAGGAATCCATGGGAAATTCCCTCCCGGAGGGGGAAATCGACGCCATCGTCATCGTCATCGAAGTGGACATCATCTCCGTCATCATCATCGTCATCTCCGCCATCTACACCGTCATCACCACCGCTGCACCTCGTCACCGCTGTAACAATTTGGGTTTGATCTTGATTGTTTGATAGGGGAAACTCTCCCGGTGTTATTCTCTACTTGTTGTAGATGCTATTGAGTGAAACCATTGAACCAAGGTTTATGTTCAGATTGTTATTCATCATCATATCACCTCTGATTGTATTCCATATGATGTCTCGTGAGTAGTTCGTTTAGTTCTTGAGGACATGGGTGAAGTCTAAATGCTAGTAGTGAATTATGGTTGAGTAATATTCAATGTTATGATATTTAAGTTGTGGTGTCATTCTTCTAGTGGTGTCGTGTGAACGTCGACTACACGACACTTCACCTTTATGGGCCTAGGGGAATGCATCTTGTACTCGTTTGCCAATTGCGGGGTTGCCGGAGTGACAGAAACCTTAGTATATCGATGCAGGAGGGATCGCAGGATCTCAGAGTTTAAGGCTGTGGTTAGATTTATCTTAATTACTTTCTTGTAGTTGCGGATGCTTGCAAGGGGTATAATCACAAGTATGTATTAGTCCTAGGAAGGGCGGTGCATTAGCATAGGTTCACCCACACAACACTTATCAAAACAATGAAGATTAATTAGCTGTATGAAGCGAAAGCACTAGACTAAAATCCCCGTGTGTCCTC